>ML675603.1:63617452-63905932 GCA_007922155.1 Mesoclemmys tuberculata | reverse complement strand
AGCCAGCTCTGTGTGTGCATGTGTGCAAGGGGGGAACCTGAGCCAGGTGTGTGCGCACCTGTACCTGCAAGGGTTGGGAGCCCAAGTCAATCGTGTGTGTATTGTGAAGTGAGGGGTGAAGCCCCGTCTCGGCCTAGGACCTTTTAGCCTTTATTTATATTGAGGCAACGGGAAGAAAATGGCTAAATCCGGAGGAGGTGGCGGTGGCAGCGGGGGACTGACTTGGGTGGTAAGTTATTTTTCCCACTGTTTCCTTATGAGTCTTGAACCAGGGGGAAAGACTGAAGATTTAGAAACTGGAATCTTGTCCACCCATGGCATTAAGAATGAAGCTTTTAATAAATATCTCCAAGTGTGGGCAAGCTTCAGTGGGGCAGATGGTGTGTGGCAGGAAACTGGGATGGTGGGGAAAGGTTACAGGGATGGAGGGCACTGTACTGAGTTTGGGATTGTAGGAAGAGGATGGCATTGGGCTGTGTATGTGAACTGTGCGGGCTCCTGTGTTTCAACTGGTAGTGAGGACAGGTTGTTTGAATGGCAAATTGGTGCCCTGGGAGGGGTTGCAGGACAGGAATAGAGTGTTCTCTTTAGACATCTCTCTCCAGAGTGAGGGGGCATCCATCTCACACTTCATGATCCTAAGAGTTTTGTAGTGCTAGATTTTTAGATTAGAATGAAAAGTTCTGGGAGTTAGAAGAAGGTTATGGAAGCGAACTTCTGTCCCACACTGACATCCTCAGTTCCCAGTTGTCACTTTAAAATGATGAAAGTTAAGCTTCATGAGAGAGGAGGCTGTTCAGCTCCACTGTTGAATACTTCACAGTGTACGCATAAATTAACTTTCAAAAGGTTGTAAAGTTTTTCTTTTCTGTGACAGATGGAGACATTTTTGGCCTCTCTTCTTAAGCTGAGTAGACAGCATCCCCAAAATCCCAAGTTTAGTTCTAAGTGACTCTGGAACTGGTGAAGGTCTCTCAACTTCTTAAAAGCATTTGGCAATGCTCGGAATAGGGAGGATGAAGAGAAATGCCATCCTGGCCTCTTAACAATAGGTCTTCTTGGTTCTGGAAAGACCCCAGGACAGAGAGAAGACCTGAAGGGAACCAGTTCCCACGCAGGATCAATAATTCACCAGCATTTGTCTTGCTCAGCATAGAGTTCAGAGCAAGGTCGCTTCCTTAATATAGCGAACAAGAAGAGGCAACATAGCTGAATGTGTAGTAAAGCAGCAGCAGCAAACAGTACAATATTCCCCTTTAATAGGGGGCCTGCATATCTTCCATCCACAACCCCAATAGCAACAATTTTTAATGAGTTCATAAGCCTGCTGGGTTGTACCCTACAACTGCAGAATTGAAAATGTAGTTCACGTATTTAAGAAAGGAAAAGAAATTATCAGGGAGATGACAGGCCTATTAGTTTATCCTCAGTTATATGCATTTTGTCCCCCCCTTTAAAAAAAATTTTTAGATTTAAAGAGGGGGGAAGTATTATCAGCTTCTGGAACCTTTGTTTTTTCCTGGTTTTAAAGTCTATGTATTTAAAACAAAATTTTGTAAGAGTAATTAAGGACAGAGGTAAGTGATAATTTAGATAAAATACAACAGAAGATATCTTCTATAAAAAGTATCAGGTGGGTCTGGCACAATCTTTCTTTGAGAGGATAAGAAATTTTCTAGACAATGGAAACAATAGATCTAACCTATTTGGATTTCAGTAAAGCATCTGATACAGTTCCACATGGGAGATTATTAGTTAAGTTAGAGAAGATGGGTATTTGAGAGTCGAAAGGTGGGTAAGGAACTGGTTAAAGGAGAGTCTACAGTGTGTCATGCTGAAAGGTGACCTGTCAGACTAGAGGTAGGTTACTAGTGGAGTTCCTTAACATTTTAATTAATGACCTTGGCACAGAAAATGTGACTGTGCTATTAACTTGTGGATGACAAAGTAAGGAAATACTGTCAATACAGAAAAGGATTAGAATATCAAACAAGATTTGGAACGGGATGAAATGTAATATTGCAAAGTGCAAGTTAATGAATTTAGGGACTAACAACAAGAGTTTTTGCTTTAAGATGGGGATTTACCAGTTGGAAGTGACAGGAGGAGGAGAAAGACTTGGGTGTATTGGTTGATCACACAACCCATCAGTGTAGTGTGGCCATGAAAAAGGCTAATTGAATCTTAAAATATAAGTGAGAGAGAAGTGTTACTGCCAGGTACAAGGTACTGCTGAGACCTCACCTGGAATACTGTGTGAAATTCTGATCTCCCATGTTTAAGAAAGATGAATTCAGAATGGAACAGGTGTAGCAAAGGTCTACTAGGATGAAGAATCTGCCTTACAAAAGGAGACTTAAGTAGCTTGGTTGTTTAGCCTAACAAAACGAAAGCTGAGGGGAAATGTGATTGCTCTCTAATACATCAGAGGGACAAACACCAGGGAAGGAGTTGGCACAAGAACAAATAGATATAAACCGGCTATCGACAAGTTTAGGCTTGAAATTAGACAAAGGTTTCCATCCATCAGAGGAGTAAAGTTCTGCAGTAGCCTTTTCAGTGGAGTAGTGGGGGCAAAACACCTCATTTGTTTCAAGACTGAGGGTGACAAGTTGGAAGAGAAGGTATGAAGGTTGTCTACAATGGTATATGGTCCATCTTCGTGTGCTATTACCAATACATGTCCAATGGCAGGCAGTGGGGAGGTTTAGGTGTTACTAGAGAGAATTCTTTCTGAGGTGTCTGGCTGGTGGGTCTCACCTCATGTCAGGATCTAACTGGTAGGCAGATTTGGGAGTGGTGGAAATCTTCCCCTAGGTGAGAATAAAAAACCCTTAAGGTGGTCTCTGCCAATCTTCTTCTGCAGTGTGGGGGGCAGGTCATTTGCAGATTTTAACAAGAGCGATTGTTAGATTCCTTTTAACTTGAAGTGGTTAAATCAAGATTTGAGGACTTCACTAACTGAGCCAGAGAGTATGGGCCTACAGCAGGAGTGAGCCAGTGCGGTTGTGTGTCCTGAAATGTGCAGGAAGTCAGACTAGATGATGATGGTCCCTTCTGACTTTAAAGTTTGAGACATGTTTTGGTGCTCTCCCCACCCCCTGGTTAGGTATCGCCTTTCCCCATCTTCAAGTTTTCATAAGAAAAAAAAAGTAATGTTAGAGAGATTAACAGATCTTGTATACATTTTACCAGGCTATTTTCTTTCTATTTTATGTTAAAGAAATAACTTGTATGAGAAGGCAATTACTAGATTAAATTTCTTATATTGAAAATTAGCGTAGCAGAAGTTTATTGCTAAACCAGTTAAAAAGAAATACAGAATTGTGCTTTAGATATGGGAGACACCTATTAGATCATTACTTTTTCTAGAACTTTGTCCAATTTGTTCTTAAATGGGAATTTTTTAGTAATTAAGTGAGATACTTAGAGACTGGAGTATTTGTTGGTACTGTGTGGGGATATGAGTCCAAGAAAAAAAAAAATCAGTCATAGCTCATGAAGACAGTTAACTTTACAGTTCATTTTGCAATTGGACAGATTGTTTGCTTTTTTTTAAAAAGGCTTTTTAAATCTAAAGAGGGGAAGGCTGTATCAGCTTCTGGAACCTTTGGTTTTTCTCCTGTTTTAAATGTGTGAATCTTTGCTCCTGTTAGGTCAAGATAGGGATCTAACAGTAATGAAGTTTAAACTGAGTTCAATTAACAATTTAGGGCTGTAGTGTTCCCTATTTTGTGCTTTGAAACATTGAAATTAGAGCGCTCAGCTCTGAAAACTACACCTTTCCAATGGCAACTGTAGTGGGTAGGTACCTGGAAAAGGCATACGAGGAGACAATTCATTTTAGTCAGCAGTTTAGCTATAGCCTCTTTCCTATTTCCTCACACACTTTATGTGGTTGTTTCTCTGAGTAAAGGGTTTGTGTTTTAGTACCTAATCTTCCCTAGCAACTTGCAACTCATACTGCTACATCCTCTTCAGATCACTCTGCAGCTTGATTCAATCTTGTGTGTTTGACCTTCCAACTTGGGCATGTTCTGTAAATTTGATGAACTGTCTTTGCTTAGGCACATGACAGACACGACCAAGCCAAACAGGGTAGAGCGTTACTTGTTTAGTTCATCCAAAAACAAGGCAAAATTCTGAATACCCTTGTCCAAAAGAATAGAGACCAACTCCTGAACTATGACAGCTACAAGGCAATGATGAACATGACATTACTGCTTTATGGCAGACAGGTGTTTCAGACCACCCTGAAATTGCTCTGCAGACCTGTAAGATGGATACCCTGTTTTTATAGATTTGTAATGAGACAATCTTTAGCTGTAGGGCAATGTTTCAACCACTAATGGAGAAGTTACCATTTCAATATTTTATGAGTGTTTGAAATGAGTTTGCTTTTAGGCCTTGCATTGGATAACTGTTTTGTTGACACTTATTTCAGTTTCAGAGTCTTATTGCTGTTTAGCGTAAATCTGGTCCTTGTCAATTTAAGGTAAACAGGAATAAGTATAGTTTAAACCAAAATGTGTCCAAGTTTAGCACCAGTTTAAATAAAGCTTTTAAATTTACACTGCAAGTTAAATTTGCATGTAGACAATCCCTTACTCTGGTTTATAGTAGAGAGCTGCCTCCATCAAGCCACCACCACAATTGGCATTAATTGCACTCTTATTAATAGGCATCAGCCAAAAAAGCCAGTGATTTGAAAGAAAAAGACTGAACAACAAATGAAAATGAGAAATGGTCACAGGGATGAGAGGCACATTGCATTTCATTGTGAAGGAACTGGTAATGTATCTTATACTTGTTCTCTGCAGAACTAGGATTTAAGTCAATTCAGTATATTTCAAACATACTAAATCTACAAAATGTAATATACAACAAGATTAAAAAAGCTTTTGATGTCTTGTTGGCAGTGGATCTTAGATACTTGACAGCTGTAGTTATAGCTATTTTGTGATAGTGAGTGGAGTTGGGGGAAGGAGTTCTGCACAGTTGCGAATGGAAAGGTGGAAGGTCCATGAGTCTGTTAAAGTATGTGCCACAGAGTTTGAGAATATCTAGTGGTAAGGCACATATAACGGTCACTGCCAAAAGCAGGATACCAAAGAGGATTTTTTCCCCCTGGACATCTAAGATCTAATAAAACAAGTACTTAAGTTCCATGGAAGGTCATGGAGTTCCCATCATCAGAAACTTTTAAAAACAAGTTGGACAAACACCTGTCAAGGATGGTCTGGGTCATAGTTTCTCAACCTGTGGTACACATATCCCTGGGGGTATGCAAGACACAGGCAGGGGTACCCGGGGAAAAACAGTGAAGGAGATGTGGGTGGTAACTCCCAACTTCTGGGGAAGGCAGGTGGCAGCCCCCCCCCCCCCCCCCCCCCCCGGGCTTGCAGCTCCCAGGTGGGAGCCTCTTGCGTCTTGTGAGCTGGGCTCGCAGCTGGGTGGCAGCCATCTGCTCTCTAGTGCCAAGCCCAGGGACAGCATCCAGTGCCCTGGCTTGAAGATGGGCAGCAGCTGCCTGACCACATCCCTGGTCCCAGCCAGTGCAAAAGCCTCCTTTGCCCCAGCTCAGATTGGGTGGCAGTCATTCACCGCCCAGACTGGCAGGCAGGCGGCAGATGCCTGCAACTTGCCCAGGTGGCAGCCCTCCTCCCTGGCTCAAAGACCAGTGCCCGGAAAACTTGTCAATTTAACTGCTCTAGCTGAACAGTGAAATTAACTATGACAGCCCCAGATTTTACCAGTTACCCTCTTTTCCTGTTTCTCTCTCGCTCTCCTTCCTTGTCTCTTTCACCCCTTCCTCCTCTCAAATCTATGGCAAAAAATTTGGTGCGGCACTTAATATTCCCCAACATTGGCATGCCACTCAAAGCCTCCTAGCTTTAGCCAACATCACCTCTAATCCAGGTACATACTTGAGTTGTGCACCCCTGGTTTAAAGGTGGTAACCCTACCCACACTAGATCTGACATCTGTTATATCGTGGCCTTATATACTCAGCCCTTCTTCCAACATGTGGTTTACATTAGTTGGTAAATATAGAATCCCATAGAAAATTGGGTGCTGGGATACTTAAAGTTTTCAGAAGTTAAGGGGTACTAGCTACTTAGAAAGTTGAGAAATACTGGTTTAAGTTCACTTCGTTCTGCTACAGTGGACTTTAACTTCTCAAGGTCCCTTCCAGCCATACACTTATCAGATTTTAGTCAAATGTGACAACACTTATCCCATGCATAAAGCCACTTTTTTGGGGCTGTGACTATGTTAAAGTTTTTGAAAATCATTTCTTGGATAAGTTTGAATTACTTGATATATACATTATTAATTGGCAGGGAAACAGGCAAGGCACAGCTATATAAATATAGGTCTTCAAAGATTTTTTTTTGGCAAGATGGAGTCATAACCCAGGATAACTTATGATTTACAAATTAATAGTAGGAGGGTAGTACTCATGAAACTTCCTTAATTTTTTTTCTGCTTGTTGCTTGGCATTAATTCAATTAGGACTCCTTATGGATAAAATTAGTCTGAAGCATGTCACTTGTGTAAAACTGACTTTCCTGTAAGTGTTATCATTTTTGAACTTCTACATTCCTAAAACAAAAGTCAGTGGTTAATTCTGTGTCTGATTTCCAAATCAAACCATTTTTCAAATGGCACTCCAGTATGTGGAAGGGCTGGGGGAGGCAGATAAAAAACAGACAAAAAGCCATCCCCAAAGGTGGTGGTAGATTTTATGTAAAGCAAACAATTTGTGTATGTTTTGGAACAGATCAAAGGATCATGTTCAAGAGTTCTCTCTTTAGGGAAGATAGGCATTAATCTACAAGTATTAGTTCGTAACTAAAGTGTCCAAAATTAAGGATGGCCACTTCTGAATTACTGTAGAATTTCCCGCCATTGAAATCTGAGTCATTCCTTCCCACTTCAGGAAAAAGGAATCAGTCACATTCACCTTCAGCCTTGCCACATATTAGATGTTGTAACAGGGTTGGCACCCACCTCTCGCAAGCACTGTCTTTTCTTGTCAATACATGTCTGCTAGCTCTCTGATTTTTGAGCAGGGCAATATCCACCTCTCACAAGTGCTCTTGACTGGTCTTTGACAAACTTGGCTGGAAGGCTGAGTCACCATACAGTCTCCTCTCCCCTCCACCCTCAGTATACAGTCTCTAGTTCATTTCATGGCCCTGGTATGGGGCCATAGCACTTAAGGCTTCCTTCTTGGAGGCAATGCCTTCAACAACCCCATGGGGGCCCATCTTGGTACCCTCAGTTGATGTCCTTTCAGCAGCCCTCCTTAGGCTCAGTCTACAGCCAAACCAGCAGAGCTCATCACAGTACCATCACATGGTCTAGCTAATTTCTGGGCTCAGTTCTCCTGTACTTACCTGTTCATGGACTTGCAGCTCTTCCAGCCAGCCAGGCACCCGGTCTTCATTAGCCTTCACTGGGCTCAGTTCTGCATGCACAAGCTGGCCACAGTCTTGCTGCTCTTTTAGCCAGACAGGCACCCACTTCTCCTTTAAGCTCCAGGCAATAACTGAATGCTTTGCCTCTGCTGCTTGCTTTTATATGGCCCTTCTAGCTCCTGATTGGCTGCTCCAGCAGCCCCTCTGATTGGCTGCTCCAGCAGCCCCTCTGATTGGCTGCTCCCCAGCAGCCCCTCTGATTGGCTGCCTGGAGGACTTCTCCTCTGCTTTTTTCTGGGGTGGGGTGAGGCAAGGCCACAAGGCCTCCACCATGGGGCCTCCAGACCTAGTCCACCCTGTCACATATGCCTACCCAAAATGATCTGTCACTTGGAGTAGATTAAGTAGGCATTCATAATACTACTGGTCCTTTCTTCACTGTTCGAAGCATGTATATATTTAGTTGTTATGTTACTTCAAACATTACTTAAGTGAATACCCATCAAAATAAATGGGTCAGATCATGTCTTTTGGATTTGTTGTTAAAGACTGTCTGCATCATTTAATCTTTAAGATATAACCTGAGTGTTTCTTCACAACCACAATAGTTAGAGACTTCCTAAAGCTGAGACTGGAGAATAACAGGTCTCTTTCTACCTCCTCTGTTCCCCCTCATCCCTCCAAGGAGGCATGCCCTACATCTTAGGAAATGCTAGTGTAAAATAAAATACCTGCCTAATATTAGTGCTGTTTCTAGTTAAGCTAATCATATTAATTAATATTAAAATGTTCTGACCCTAGATCTGAGGATTTCCTGAAGTATAGGCAGATGAATGTGACAGACTATGGCATAATTTAGGCCCAATAAAATGTGTGATGCATTAGCAGTGTGTGGCTAGGTAAAAAGTCAGCAAACTTTTTATAGTAAAACTGAATTTTAAGCCATATGTTTCTCTTAGCAGTTTTAATGGACAAGCTTTAAGTTGATTTCTAATTTCTTGTGTGAAAGCTAGCATGTGTATGAGTTGGGATAAAAGTATTACTTTTTTTTAATCAAACATTGCTCTGTCTTTAATTAGACTTGATGGTTGCCATTAGAGGGAGCTTGTCTTCCCCTTATTTAAATAGTCCATTTAAAAGTAAATGGAAAATACAGAATGAATTAGACCTTTTTCAGTTAATTATGATGAAAATGAAGGGATAGCTTTCAGTTTTAATTGTTTAAATAAATCTGCTGTTCTGCTTTAGCAGGAGAAAGACAAGTACCTCTTTGAAAAAATGTCCGGAAATCGCCACAGATAACCGTCTTCATAATTCACTAAAGCTTGCTTTGAGGACTCTGCATTAGCTGGTCTTCCTTGACCTTTTTGTTCCATTTTGTATCTGGCTATTTGTAGAATATACATGACACTTGCCTACCTTAACTATTCAGTCTGCTTTGTCCACCCTTAGTCTTGTTTGTTTGCTTCGTAGCTCTTTAGGCAGGGACCATCCTTCACTATTTGTATGGTGCCTGAAATAAGAGGGTCCTGATCTGATTGGTACTTTTGGGTGCTGCTGTAATACACACAATGAATAAGTAGCCTTTAAATCAAGTTTGGCAAAATTCTGATTATTAAAAGAAGTAGTAACACTTTCTACATATGTATGTCCAATACCATCAACTGCTGCATAATTTAGGTTGTACTTTTTGAAAAAGCTTAGCCTGTATGGCACACAGAAACCCCCTTAATATGAGAAACAAGCCTAAGTGATGCTGTTGCTTCTTTTCTTACTATCAGGTTTATAGGCAGACCTACACTAATATTTGTTCTGTTCAACTGCAGAGCAAGTGGAGGAGGAAGAGCTGTGGTGACCCCTGCTGAATCCTCCAGACTCCTTTTATCCTGGGCTGTGAGGATGGGAACTGAAGATCAGCATCTTCATGTTCTTGCCACTCTCCATCTGGATTAGGCCTGTTTTCTCCTTACTTCTTGACCAGCTGAGGCCAGGCCTAGAACACTCCTTTTCTAAGCCACTTTGATATTCTGCATCAAGCCCCTCCTTAAAATTTTTCTTTTTGCTAATCAGGAAGATACACTGTCTATACATTTAAGCAATTATATAGTTTAACATACATTTATTGAGGTTTTTAATTTTTATGTTTTCAATCACGTTGAAAATGGCAAATGATAAATTATGTATTACTCATGATTTGTGTCAAGCTGCATTGGGATGGAAATTGGAATTCAATTAAATGCACAAAAACAGCATCTTAGAATGTTTTAGTTAACTAAAACTATCTTTAATGTGCTGGATATGTAAGAAAAATGTATGTTTACCTAAACACATTTTGCATTTAAAACTGATTTATTAAACAGAAGTAGTACTTGTAGTTAGTGAACTGAATTAATTGTTTCTGTTCACTGAGTCCTTCAAGATTTTGGAGGTTAATAGATCTCATCTTCTCACCTTGTTTTTTATTCATGGAGGTTTCAACTCTCAATCAGTGATTCAACTTTGAATGAACTAGTAATTGAACTGAATTAATTGCATAAACTGAAATAAAGAAAATATTTTCTGTAGCTGAAGAAGGGGCTATAGCTGTCAAAAGTCGATTTAGCATTTAAACAAACTTTCTGGTTCTTGGTGCTTAGCCAATGACTTCCACCAGTTCAGTGGTTTGACTTTCTTTAAAGCTTTGGCAGCTAACATGTAAAACTCGTATGTTTTTGTTTCATTTTAAAAGGCCAGTTATATTACATTTAGGCCTTAATATAGGTTATCATAACTTCAAATTTAATTTTGAATCGATTTAGGAAACTAAATAAAACCCAACTTTAAATAAAATTACTTTTATTTTTTTTAAATCAATTATTTTTATCCACTATGTTTTTACCCATCTGTCACGTCTTTCATGTTCTATGTAGATTGTAAGCTCCTTAGGCTAGGGGACTTTTTTCCGTGCCTACCACACTGGGTCATGATCTATGGTTGGGGTGTAGGCTCTACAGTAATGCAAATAATAAATACTCTGTTCTGCAGCCTCCTCTGGGGTTTTGGATACCAGGTAGCCCCAAATACCTATTTCATTTTTTCTTACTGAGGGGCCAGAATTCTCAACAGCTTCAGTGGGAGTAGGAAAGTTGTGTTGCAAATGGAATACACAAGAGCAGCAGGGTATTTGCTCTCAGGAGAACATCTTGAGGCTTGACTTGGGAAGAGTGCCATCAGCCACTGCAGCCCTGAAGAGAGAAGGTGCTTTCGTCAGGAAAGAAATTTACTTGTTTTGGAGTTGGTGGGAGAGACCTGAACTTTTGTTTGTATGTAGCTTGAAGAGGTACTGTAGTTATGATTGATTGGAAATCTTTGTCACTCAACCAAAATAAGTTTCACAGAGTACTTAAAGACCTACATTCACTGTAGCAGGTGGGAATGAAGCAGGACTAGCAAAACTATCCCCACTTTGGAATCCTCTTCAGGGAGGCCTGAGGAGAGGCTTGAAGCCACTATATCAGCTCAGCATAGTAGTATCATCAAGATGGGTGTGAGTGATAGGACTATAGGGAACCTTCAGCTTTGCTTGGAAGAAGCCTTCTTTAGCCACCTCACTGTCTAATAACATTGGGGGTTCTTGGCTTTCTAGGGAGCAAAGTCTCTTTCCTTCAACATATTTTCTGCATGCTGAAACTGAGTTGTCCATCTACTTTTTGTTCACGCAGGCATCAGTGCTATTAGTTGTTCAGAGTATCAGCTGGTAGTTTTAAGTCAACAAGTAGTCATAAGAATGGAGCAGCTTAGTCTTGAAAGGAAGAGCTCACGAGCACTCATTCCCACTAACAGGCAGAGTTGGATGGGGGTGGAGGGATGGCTGTTAAATTGCCAAATTGAAGAACAGAGGGGTAGGTATGGTGAGGGAAGACTTCTGGGCTTTGCAGGGAAGAAAAGATGACCCCAGATATGTGGGAGAGGGGAATTAGGTGGCAAAGTTTAGCAATCAGCATATGGGTGAGCTTGAGGATGTCCTCATTCAGAACGCTGAATTATAACTTTGGGTATGTGGCCAAACTTTGCGTCAGAATAAAGTGTAGGTTTCTGCGCTTGCTAGCTGAGAGGCTTCACTAATGGTTTAAGATCAGGTAAGAGAGCACGAGATCATTAGAGCATGAAAGTTTTGCACTTTTTATGTTGAACAGTTAAAAAGTAGAATTAAGAAACTTTTGTTGGAAGTTACGAAAACAAAAATTGCATCACGCTCTGTTTAAAATTAATTTGAAAAGTAGATTTTTGTCAGTAATTATTGATGTTAATAGTAACTTACTTTTGAGGGGGAAATTCTTATACTTGTTTGCTGGAACATGATGCTCCATCTTGAATCAACAGGGAGGGTTAAAGTTCTTACAGGATTTTCTTTTTAAAATAGTGGTACTTGTAATGATCCACCTCAGGAAGACTTTCCCATTAACTTCTTTTGGAATGATGGTAGAGGGTGGGAGGATGCAGATGACAAATGCACAAATTTCAGATACCCCTGGGTAAAGGTTCTTCCTGATATGAAAAGCTTTTATTTTCTAGATTTAATTTCTCTTTACTGTTATCCTTCTATTTCTCTGGATTGCTATAAATAAATATCTGTCTGAAACTCCTGTGATCCTCTTCATGGAGTTCAGTGGGGTCAGAGTTTTTAGCAAACATTGGGCTTGTGAAAAATTCATGATTGGTAAAATTGCAACAGAATTACCATTTGCTGTGCAACAAGATTCAAATAGCTAAAATGAGATGTGCTGGATTCATATTTCCTTTAATCTGTAACACTGGAAGACAAACTTTTAATAGTTCTAAGATGCTATTTTGTTAATAAAAAGTGGTTGTGTTGGCACAGTAACGTAAGATGAAAGTGTAAGACCTGTAAGGTCCTGGGATGGTTTTGTTATCGTAATGGAAGAAGTATGAGAATATGATTGCTTTTAAATTTCTAACTGAAAACATGAAAAAGGGACTAGTCTTATTAATTTTCATTTGTTATCTGGTCCACAGTATTAAGTGAAATATACTGCAGCTGTTTCTTTGGCCCTTAGAATCTTAATCTATTGTAATGACTGTAATTAATCATATACTTTATTCTTTCATAGGGCAATATCGCATAAGCCTTAAAGTGCAGTTCTGCAAAAGAACTATTAAGATATACTGTACATTATATAAATGCATGTTCAGCAGTAGTACTCTACTATAAAGTCATTAGTCAGTAAGCATAAAATTATACCAATCCTAAAGTACCAGTTGTAGTTCCATAGTTAGGATTGTAGGGCTGTTCCTATTCTAAGCCTGATTTTTGGACTTTTGTAAGTTTTGTTGAAGAAAAGTCTGAAATTTTGCATTAATTCTCTTATGCCATTCTTTTATTAGGGTAATAGGAGTGTAAAGGATGGAATCTAGTTGGATAATATGAAAATTATTTATAGGGGAGCATCTTCTTCCCAACATGGTCCTTTTATGATACTCTGGCAGCATTAAGGGACTATAAGAGTCCTGAATCTGGCTGAAAGATAACTTCCCTTTGAAATACAGCTCAGCACAAAATATCCTTTTAGGTCTTTTTGTAAAGAGTGGTCCAGATCCTCATGTGGTATAAATCAATTTGGCTCCACTGCCAAACACACACCATGCCGAGTGTGTGTTCACATATTTTTCCTCTCATAAGCCTGAAACTTTCAAACTTTTCACCTCCATTTAAAAAATGTGCATGGGCCTAGTTTTATATTTTTAGGAGCCCATAACTAAAGTTTTTTTTGCCACCTACAAGCATGGTAAACTCCACATACTCCCATAGAGCATTTATAACATTTCATATGGTGGCCTGTGGACATGGTAATAGCCACATCGGAGATTAGAAAGGTGAAAATATAGACTCAGATGTGAGAGGGAGGAGTATCATCTGGTTCAGGCATAGCCTTGGGTTCTGAGGACTTGTAATTTGTTGCAGAATTTACTTTTCCTGCAGAATTGTGCTTTAGAATCTAAAGTTTTAATTTTTTTAAAAAAGTAACCTGTACAGTTATAGAAACCTTGAAAACCTGAATTGAGTATGAATTGATTCAGCGTGGTCTTCCTGAGTGTGCATAGCCTAAAACAATAGCTCTGAGAGGTGTGAAAGTCCAAATAATATAATTTATGCTACAGTCCCCAACTACTTTCCACAACTCCCTGTCTGCCAAAGGCCCCAACTCAGTCTCCAGCTGTGGGATATTTCTGTATTGTATTGATGGGATCCCTTCTTTCCTCCCAGAGAATTGTGGACATTTGTGAACACACATGTTCCTCCTCCCACATACCACAAAGTCCAGCAGTAGGCTAATGCAGCAAGACAAGGGTGAACTGGAGCCAGGCCTACACAAGTGTGGCTGCAGAGTTGATAGGGAAAGAGGCATTTACAAAATATACTGGGGTTTGTAAATGGGAGGAGGTGGACTGCTGGTCATTGACTTCGGGGCAGCAGAGTTCAAAATAACAGAGGTCACTGTTGTACGGACAGCTGCATTGTGGGGCTCATTGCTAGAGGACTGCTTATATCTGTACAGATACTTCTGCATCCGCACCATCATTTTGGTGGTAGAAAACTTAGTTTTAATATTATTTATTATTATTATACAACTTATTTTGACTCAATTATGTAGATGCTTGTGCTACCAGAAAGAAAATTTTGTGCTGGTAAAATACTATGGTGTAGAGTGCTCCTGGGAATTATTCAGGGCTAAAGTCATCCTCTGGAAGCAGACTTTGATTCTACTTGAGCCAGCACTATCCTGGGGCTCTGCAGCAAAGGATCAGTGAAGGTAACCTTGGCATGTTATGCAACAAAGGCATTCTTGGCCAGGGTGGATTGATTTAAATCAAGGCTATTTAAATCATTGATTTAAATCACCAAGAGAAAATCATTGATTTAAATCATTTCCCAATGATATTTCTTCACATATTTCTTAAACAATGGTGCAAATCTGATCACTAAAACATGTTAATTTACAACTCAATACAGCATTTTACATCATCTAGGAGAGAATACTTTTGTGTATTTTTTTTAGATAACTTGATTTTTATTAACTTAGGAAATAGTACATAATATTCATTACCTGTGTCAAGCTGCAGATGTAGCAGCAGTACATTAGGAATGGTAAGAACTAAATCTCTCACACAAACACAATAGCACTTATATTTTATTAAACTAAATCTTAAATGTTAAATAAATGTTTCACATTTGCAATTGCAGTAGTCGCCTGATTTGCTGACTGTCCTTACTCTTTGAAAAAAAAAATTAAAAATATATTAACTAACAGACAAGTCATCATGACACTAAATGTATGCTGTCCTTAAAATTTCTACAACAAGCTCTCGTCTTCCCTACTCCCACTCTGAAATAGAGGAAGCGACTGCTGTGAAAAGCTGGCTTAGCAACTGAAGGAACTCTGTTTCAAGGTGCCTGGCTAATGATTTCCACCAGTTTAGGGGAGTGACTTATTCAAAACATCATCAGTAAATATGTACTGTATAAATGGTTCCGATCCAGCCCTGACATTTATTATGACTGGCATAACTGAGGGGTGATTTTGAGATGCCCATGCCATGGCCGCACCATCATCTTCAGAAGCCGGCATCTACCTTTTATATCTGGGGTTGAGAATGTTTGCAAGAAAATGAGGTGGAGTTAGTGTTTGATCCATTCGTTTCCTTTTTGCCTGCCGTTTAACTTTCTGATGACATATTTCTTTCTTTAATGTCTTGAAGTGCCTTTCAAATTTGGACAGCATCAGCAATGCAGTAACAATTTCTCTGAAGTTTAAGGCTTTGGATATAGGCTTCAGTATACTGAGCATATCCTCTACATTCCTCTTTAATCCAATGTTAGATACTTTGGATGAGATGCTTCCGTCTATTTTATCACGATTTTCTTCACAACGTTTTATGGGAATAGGCCAGTTCTTAATAAATTGTTCAAAACAATCAACCACAAAATTCCATCTAACATCTTGAGGGAGAATTAGTTTGGATCCTCCTGCTCTCTTCAGTGAAGCTGAAGCAAAATGATTGTTGCGGAAGTATTTTGCAACTTCAACAACATTTTCTTTTATTCCTGGATAAGACATACTTAAGTCTTTGGCTAAAAGATACATTAAATGGGCACTGCAGCCATATGTTATTAAGTAGCATCCTTCCATTTCTTCTAAGTTTCTTCTGATCTTTGCTACGTTTGCAGCATTGTCTATGACAAAACTTGTGCACATGAGAGTTGAATTTTTGTCCACAGTTTATTACAGCTTTCACTGCCACTTCCTTTAAACATTCTGTTGTGTGGGCATTTCCCGATGTATCTATTGTTTATGAAAGATATGCAACCCCATCGTCTGTTGTCACACAGGTACATATTAATGGATCATCGTGTACATTGCTCCACCCATAAAGGCTTAAACTGGCAAATTTCCCCTTCAGTATTTCTTGCACACTGCTCAAGTTCTTTCTCATACACAGTGTCTAGCAACCTTCCACCAATGTCTGCTCTACAAGATGGAGTGTAGCCTGGTCGTAAGGACTCAACCATGTCAATGAAGTGTTTATTGTTAACAATGCAAAAAGGACAATTTGTGGCATAAATCACCCAAACAATCTTTTCATCTATGGTGTATTGTTGGTATTTGCTAGTCCTTACTACAAACCCATCCATGGTGGTGGTTTTACTGGATGACTGAAATCTTTTGCTTGCTACTGATACTTTTTGTCTGAAATACGGTTAGTTGCAGCACAGCTGCTAAAAATACCAACGGATGGCTCTGAAGTTGTTGCAGACAGACAGTCATAGTCAGTCTCTTATGCTTAAATGGAATCCTGAAAGAAGATTCAAAAATGATTTTGAATAGTCGTTCTTCTCCATTCTTCTCACTCTATTATTCAGTTAATCATTTACATTTTTTCCAGCAAGGATGCAGATCCGATTCCAAATTACCAAAAAAGCTCAGACTGACTGCACTTAGAGTGCATTTAATTTTGGAGTAAGCCCCATAGAACTTACTGGCATTTCTGCTTTTTGAGAAAACAGGTATAGGATGGGGTTCCCTTGGGAAAGCTGAGTTATGCTGAAGTAAAATAGGGAATAGATTTATGGCATCACCATTATGGTCTGTGGCCATGATGTTTCAAAAAAAAGGGACATGTATTATGTAATATAAAATAAGAAAATGATACCCAATGGCAACTGGCAACTCTAGATTTCTCTTACTGCAATTTTCTGTACCATATACTTGGGTGATAGATTCTAAACCTAGTTAACTAATTAAACAAGCCATAAGGATTAACTAAGCTTATTTTTCTAGCAACATCGAACATAGCAAACAGCTTAGGAATTTACTTGTTAAATCACACTTGTACTAAAAGGCATAGACAGAGTCTTGAACAAAGATTCATTGCAAAATGTATTTAAGTTACTAACCAGTTGATCCACATTGTTCTTCAAACATATCCACATCTTCATCCACATCATTTTCTCCCAATAAGCAGTTTTCATTATGGAAATTGCATTTTTGCAACTAGGCCCTGCATCTCCTTCTTGCACTGCTTACTCTTGACATGTTCTCTTTTTTACTTAGGGAAGGAATTTCTTCAAAATATTCCCAGAAAGGGTCTCTCTTACGCTCAGAAGCCATGACAGTTTTTCTGTGGCAAAAGTGTGGGGGAATATAGGAAGCTGTGTGTGTACTGAATGTTTTCTCGTTTTCTTTCCAGTCCACTCCACTGTTCCTTTCTTCTCTGCCTCTGTCCTTGTCCCTCTGTCTTTAAGACAGTGTCTTAGTGAACTCCTTTGCCTTGCTTGGCCCAGCTCTACCACCACATAAGCAAAGAACAACAGTCCTATCCAGCCTGTGTCTTTCTTTGCACATGTGACTTTAGTCTGCTGAGAAACAGAAACTGAAAGCCCAGAGCTTTCAAGAAGCAAGAGCTGGTAGTTAGGTTGGACAGACTAGAGCCATTAATTCATTTTTATGAGACTGTAAGTGTAGGTGTAGCATGTCTGTGATGAGATTTAATTGTAACGGTTACTAAATTTCTCTCATTTAAAAAGTATTTTATTGATTATTTAAAAAAAAAAAAACCCCAAAAATATTTTTTTAAATCCTTAATTTTTTTCCACCCTACTGCTGCAGGACCCTCAGTGCTGGAGTGTCAGCCTATGCCCTTTCCATGTCTGCTTAGGCTGTGCTGTCAGCTCCTTGGTGCACAGGGTGTTCTTGACCTCAAAGATACCTGTTGACCTTTATTCTGCTGCTGGTGCGATGTCACCGTTGGATCAGGCAGTGCAGTTTGACTTGAAATTTCTAAATTGCCTGAGTCTTCTGTCCTTTGCCCTCAAGTCTGAGTACAAGAGGAAACGAAGCCCTGCGATATACTTGGTGCCAAAGGATTCTTGATCTCCAAAGAAACATTTGTACAGACGTATGTCAAAGGAGCTGCCCAGAAATCATGGTTCCGTCTTCCCCAGAACCAAGGGTGCATCTAGCCCTTGCAGTGCTGTCAATTTTCTGGATTGTCTCTCTCTCTCCTAAAGAGAAGAGATTGTATCCTATAGTACCAGACTGCTCCTGCTCCATGACACTGCATACCCATTGGATCTGATCAGTGTCTCTTTGAATGTCACTTTGTTGTTGCCTCTGTTCCAGCAGTTGTCAGAGTTGACTTTGGTACTATGTGGGATAAGTTTGGAGGTCTACCTGGGCATCTCCTAGAATAAACTAGCCCAAACTGTGATAAGATCATGTCTTGGTTAGGAAACTTAAAAACAGAAGTCTTTTGTGGTGACTTAACTCAGCACCCTCTTTCTGGCTGCTGTTAAATGAATTTGGCTTCACTGGTAAACCCCTATGTCAGGTATTCTTCTCTCCATAGGAGGGAGGCCAAGGCTGCAGTCCAGTCTACTCTTCCAGCCTCTTGCAGAATCGTGGTCTTTAGAAGTCTCTCATCTCCTCCCTCTCGCAGCTGAATCACATGTTCCTTCCTTTCCTCCACTAGCCGGCATTGTAGATGATCTGTCTGAATCTGAAGAATAACATCCTATGTAGGATATGGGAGGTAATATAGTACAGACCAAGATAGCCTAGCTTAATCTGTCATCAACTGAGAATGTCATGGTTTCTTTTATATCCCCCTGTAATGGCAGATGCTCTGAATTTTGGGACTCTGTCATTCCAGAAGGTTCATCATTTATATATAGCATCAAAGGATAAAGACAGGATTACTTTACCTATGAATTAATGCCTTCATGGCAATCGGGGATAGCTAGATGACACTTCTACCTTCTGTGTTAAAGGCTGATAAGTTTTACTGACTTCCTCAACAGGTTTTGTGCACTCTTTTATGCACCCATCACCAAAATCCCTTGTCTGCATCTTCTGAGAGATCCAAGTATGTCAGTTGACAAGGAAGAGAAAGAAGATAAATGCTTTGTGCAAAAACATCTTCTCTGGGATTTAGAAATTGTATTTTTAAATTTAGCAGGCAGTTACCAGTTTACTCTCTGGGAGTGTGTACAACCCATTAAACCAACTACTGGAGGAGCAAGATAAAAACAGGCCAAGATGCCATATCAGAAGGTCACTTGGTAACAATACCAAGAGAGGTTCACAGAGTATCTTTGATTGCAAGGGCTGTATCACTATGAGTATCTCTATTGCAATATGCGGCTGCAGTTTCCAGGCCTTTTATCACATACTGAGGTCAGGATAAATCCCTCAATAGAGAGGGGCCTATTCAGTGAAAAGAGAAGTTATTGCTCACCCTTTGCATAACTACATTAGAAAAGACAATTCCAAATGTTGTCATACTTCAGGTGCCTTCAACAGTATACTTCCTTGACACCTTACTTGGCCTAGTACAGGTCTCAGCCTTATCAGAGGAAGCTGTACAAATCCAAGTCCAGCAAACATTTGATTGCTCAGAAGTCATTAGCACACTAGTTATTTCTTCTTCCTTTTTAGTGACATTTATCCTAATTCCTTGCATTAATGTATGGAATTACCACAAATAGTTCAGTTCTGGAAGACATGAAATTTGGCTACCTAAACTAATTCTACTCCATGCCATTCTACCTCACATCCTGTATCAGAGGCCATGGACCTGAGAAAGCTATGCAGTTATGAGGTTCACATTTTGGATGTTCATTTGGCCTTTATGCCTTAACTTTCCTGTAAGACTAATTCAGAATTCTCTATTTAAAGAATACTTATTTTCATACTGCCATCAAATAATTCACTAGCATGTGCAGTGATGAGGTGAGACTATTATGTCTGTATTAGTGTTGAAACTTTTAGGTAACAGCACAGTGTCTAATACATGCACATAAAAATTAGGATATTCAAATTATATCTAAGCTTTTAAATTAATAATATTGCCAAGTGTATTGTCTGTTTTGGAAATCCAATAAATCAAATACGCCATCAATCTCACTACACTGTTTATTAGTAATTTAACACAAAATCAGCAATCATTAGGTATAGATTTCCTCTCTTTTGAAATGTAGGTTATTGGATTAATCCCTTATTTTGACCATGCAAAGTCTTTATCAAGGATGCCTGAGCAAAATTTGTGATTTGCTTTCTTTATATTTAAATAGATTACATTTATGTAACATTGCTTTTGATAAAGGTCCACTAATTATACCATTTCCATTTTTTGTTGTGTAGCTCTCCAAAACCTGCTAGTCACCGTACAGCAGCTATAAAACACACATGAAACTGTCCCCAAACAGTTAACTTTCTAAGGTCCTGCTCCCTCCAGGTGTTCTCTGAGGCTGACCATTGTTGTGAGAGTTCTGCTGACTTCAGAGGGACTCTGCTGTGGCCAAAAGGGTACATCTTTGTGGATTATTTTGCAAGATTGGACTAAATAAAAGCATGAAAGAGGAAACAGATACAAGGAAAACATGGGGAGGCAGAAAGGAGGCTAAGTGTTGTTTAGAATAATGTGCATAGCCCATTCATTGGTTTATAAAACTGACTCTTCATAGAGGCAACTACATCTGCAAGTGTTTCTCAGATATCCCTATGTAAGATTTACAGTTTTCACTTAAGATCAGGAAATAGTGTGACTATTTTTTTCAAGAAGGTTTGAGTTTAAACTTGTATATTAGAGGCAGGATACAGTCTCGGTAATCCATACTTATTAAATTAAATAATCCTTAACAGTACTGTCACACACATTACATTACCAAATGAAACACTTCATGGGCTCAGTCCTGCAAGATGCTAAGTGCCTCCTGCAAAGTCATGAATGCTGTTTAGGTCTCATTGATACTTGAAGATACTCAGCATTGTTCATGATAGGGCATATAATTACAAAAACGACAAACCTGGAATGTTGGTTCTTAAAATCTAATGACGCATTTTTACACTAGGGCAGCTTTTGAAAAATGTTCTCACTGTTGTTAATGCCAGTTCACATAAACCTGTGTTGACAACAGTGCTACTGAAGACAACTTACCATTGGCTGATGCTGTTTTTGGAAATGTGTTTAGTCTTGTTCAAGAGTATGGCTAGATCAGTTGTTCCCAACCTTTTTGACTAGCAGACCACAGATGCTGTAACAACTCTGACGGGCCACCAGTCGCCACCAGCAGCCCTCGCCCTGTTCCCCCATCCCCCCACTGCAGCCAGACAGAAGGAGTTCAGTGAAGAGGCTGCCTCCCTCCTCACTGATCTTCCATCTCCCTGGCTGCATCAGGGGAACTGCACACATCCTGTAGTCCTGTGCACTCTACCTGGGTACCTAGGCAGTGGCTCCCTTCTACAGCCAGGGGGATGGGAGATCAGTGCTTCCCTCCCTCTGGCTCCAGCAGAGACCCCAGTTCCATAGACCTAGGTGGAGCACTTTGTCATGCTCCCTGCTACAGAGAGGGAGAGGGAAGCACTAATCTCCCATCCCGTTGGCTGCAACAAGGAGCCTGCACCAGTCTTTTAGCACTGTGGAAACACACCCTGTCTGGGTTCTTAGGCAGCGGCTGCCTTCTGCAGGCAGCGGGGGGGGAGCTGCGGGCCACTTTGAAAGCCCCCGTGGGCCACTCTTGGCCCCCAGGTCACAGGTTGGGAACCACTGGACTAGATGATACACTTGCAAACAGCTATCTGAATGGTGCTGTTACCAGTTCAGGTGAATACAAAACTGTTAAAATTTTCTATACTGTGGACAAAGAACACCAGTTGAAGACTGAAAATGATCACTTATGGTAATGTGAAATTTAATTTTCCTGCCCTGAAGATATTAGTCTAAATAGCAAGATGGTGGGGGAGGAAGGGATGCAACAGAATGATGTGTGGCAAATGCTGTTTTCTCTGGAGTTTTTTGTTTTTTCTTGATATATGAGGGATTGGACAAAAGAAGAATGTGAAGATAACTTCCCACATGCATGGGAGGAGGGGAAGTAATGAAGTGATGGGCAACAGCGAGTGAGGTGGGAAAAAATTAGTTTGCAAAGTGGAACTATGTTGGAGGTATTGGGGAGTCAAACAGTTATATAGAAAAAATGCTCAGTCAAAATAGAAGAAAGATTCCAGTGATGTCACTGCTTCAATTCCTGCAACACACCACACTTTCATGCTTTGAATTCAAATGGTTGTCTTTCACTCTGCAGTGAGCCCTCCACAGCAAATGTACAAGCAGAATTATTAAATAAACGGCTTCAGTGTGCAGAACCAGGACTGGAGCGCTGCTTTCAATGTTGTCGTCCCCATACTCCTCTGTCCCCGGCCCCCCCCCCCCCCCCCAAAAAAAAAAAAAAAGCCCACTACCACTTAAACGAAAAGTTAGCTTTTTGTAGGCAGGTGTGTTCCTTGTACCATTCCCCTGCATACCACACAAAATACTCTTATCCAAAAATTACATTCTCCACTCCTCCCTTCTCCCCCTGGATATTTTCCTTTATTCTGTGGATTTAGAAACATCAGTAATAAAGCCTTGGAAACAGAACTACTCTCTTTCAGTTTGCCTTAGACTTTCTCCTAAGCTTACTCTCAGGCTGGCGTATTACTACGATCTTTTATTGTAGAAGTTTTGTCTCTTCCTCTAGCTTCCAGGGCTAATCTTTGAATTACTGCACATGCATACAGGGTTCTAAAGCCAGACATATATATTGCCTGCATATTCTTGCAATTACTTTTATAATTAGAATATAACTGTAAATAATTTTTTGGGTACAGCTTAAGTCCTTCAAATAGTTTGAGTGCTAGTTTTCAAAGAGATGTAATTTTATAGGAGGAAAAAGTAGATTCTGATGGAATCCTCATTGTATCCTTACCTAATGGTCCGTGACCTGATTGGCACCATAATATTGAGTGACCTGTGTTTCTAGTGGTTGTAATAAACTTTCTTTTTTGGATACAGTTTCAGTAGTCATGTTTTAAACTTACCAGTTGTAAATTGGCAACTTAATTTCATAGGTATCTACAACTGACCTGAAAATATCTGGTTTGTGATGATCCTGTCCAGAAGAGACATTAGCCAAATGTTTCACATTATTTTACTCAGCGGAGTAGAACCTGGGAAAATGTAACGGTTGTCTGTTGAAACCTGTTCCAAATCAAAATGTAATTGCTTACAATATGCATGATGCTTTTCAACTTGAAAATAGTTATTACAGAACCATGCTAATTTACACAAAAGGATGGTCTTTCTTCATTTCTCAAAGATCTCGTGATATCTTATTCTTGCCTTGTTTGTTTTACTTGCTAATTCACAAAGTTCAGTATTTTAAAGTGACTCCTATGGAAGGGAAAGCTAGACTACTATTTTAAGTCCCTCTCTAAGGCTGAGCCCCCTTTACCAAACTTAGCTAAATCTAAACCAGTATCATAAAAACTTCATGGGAGTAGGATATTGTTTTTTCCCTGAATGAGAGGCAAATACTACACCACAATAGTGAGAAATGGGGATTTAAAAAATGAGTTTCTCAGTGCTTGAGCTACTCCCTTCCTCCCCAATTTCCCTAGCTCCAGAATAGTTTGGGCTGGATACCTCTAAATTAATTCTAATTGGTTCTGGAGAGAACTGGTGCCTTTGGTTACTTTGGGAAGCAGGTGGTAAAAATATTCTCCATTATACTGTGGCCCGGTCTACACTTACCTTCTGTATTCGGCGGTAGTTGACGGGAGATATGCAAGTGACGTAAATCACTTGCGTATCTCCTGTCGACTTTGCTGCGTCTGCTCTGCGCGCAGTCCACCCTGAGCTGCACCAAAGGGAACAGCATTCCTGTCGACACAGCGCTACGCCACTTACCGGGGTGGTTTTCCTACGTTGATTGCTGAATCGACTGAGCGGGTCTACACAGACCGCTCAGTCGATCCAGAGACATCCCAGTCTAAGGGCCCCAGCTTTGTTACAGTTTTCAGCCTGCTTGCAAATTGGAGCAGAACCAGACCTCTCAATTTCTGGCAGCGGAAGAATGGCCTATTTCCTGAAGTTCTCTCCAGTTCCATCTGCCTGCACAGCGGCAGGCATGCC
Organism: Mesoclemmys tuberculata; assembly: GCA_007922155.1. NCBI lineage: Eukaryota > Metazoa > Chordata > Testudines > Chelidae > Mesoclemmys > Mesoclemmys tuberculata. The sequence continues at coordinate 63,881,999 of ML675603.1, read as the reverse complement.
CAATCAGACCTCTTTGCAGAGCTTTTCTGAGTAAAATTCCAAACTTTATTTCAAATTCTGATGAACAGTTTGGCTCAGTAATCTGACTGTCTAATTTTCATTGGGGGTTTCTAGGGCTACATTTTCTTTTTTCAGGTGACTTCCCTGCTGCTCTGCTTGTATCCCTGTAAGCTTCAGGGAGAGAGCTAGGCCAAGAAAGCCTTAGCCCAGTCAACCTCAAGGCAGAGAGGCAGGCAGGTTTGGAATAGTTGACAACAGGGACAAGCAGCTCCACTTTTCTCATGTACATGAGCATTATGACACCAGAGGGGCAGCTAGCCAGATGGAAAATCACATCTAAGTCCAGATTGTGCCTCAGCAGTCACTGACAGTGGAGCTGTGCTGTATCTTCTCCTCAGGATGTAATAAAGGCACTGGATACAGCAAAGACACTGTCAGCGCCAAAGAATGCAGTAAGATTCCTAGCTCAGTCCACCTTGCAGTCCATCCTCTATAGTACCCCCCCTGCAGGGAATCCTTACAGATATCCCGGGCTGTGGTCTCCCAAGGAAATGCAGACAAATAAGGATCTCATACTGTAAAATGAGGGGGAAAGTTGTGAAGATTCAATTTATGAACCCCAGTACCTTCCAGGAGAGACCCATAAGGGGTCCTTTTTGAGGAGGAAAGACAATAAACTCAGCATTTTTGAGGACAGGGCAATCACTAAACATTTAATATTTTTTGAGCAATATCTGGCCCAGTTTTGCTTTTCCTTCCGAAGCACAATCATTGTGACAGACTCCCAAAGAGAATATCAATAAAATCAGCACTTGTTCCCCTGCTCATCTTCATGGAGTGCATCATGGTGGATTAATGCAGAAAAGGCTACGCCAAAGATCTGTGCTGATTTCTCTGGGTGCATGCACTTGCTAAAAAAGGACATTCTTCCTCCATGAGCCAGCAAGTCCAGCTCTCTGAATTACAGTTAGGTGATCAAATAATGTATAATATTAAAAACTAAACAGAAGAGAGACACATTCAGATAGAGTACAGAGTACTATGCTTAGCACCTCTGTAGCTGCCCTACTGTAGCTATTTATCCATCCCCATCTTCCCTGGGAAGATATAGTAGACAATTAGGGATTTCCTACCATACTGAAAAGACTAGGGAAGTATTGGACTGTCACTCTGGTTGCCTTGGTAGATAGCCATGCTGTAATATACTGATACTGTTTCTAGCTGCTCCTGCCAGTTGCTATACCTTGCCACCACCTTATTCTCCTCCTTGCCACACAGCTCACCATGGAATAACACGAGGGAGGGCAGCCCAGATGACAGCAAGCAGGCACAGCAAGACTTTTTTGGCCCACTATTTAATTATTTCTAGCCCACCACTATCTATTTTTAAGGCCTCATTGTTCCTCAGTCTGCACCAGTTCAGATTCAACCTGGTATCACTACTGAAGGTAAACACTGCTATCTTTGCTGGTGGTCAGAGTCATGGTGTTTCTAATGGAGGACATTGTTTGTCTGAAAGTGGCCTCACTATACAGGTCTTTCCACTTAGCTCCCTCCTCTGGACATAAAAACTCTGGTGATATCAGAACGTCAACAAAAATAAAAAATTTGACATGCTCCACATGCTTTCACAAGCACTGCTAATATCGGTAGTTACTTTTGCAAGTATTGTCTTTCTCAATGTAAATGAAATACTCCTTGAAAAAGATAATGGGACACATCTTTTTCTTGTAAGCCATTGTCATTGAGATCAGAGGATCAGGGAGATCAGTTCCCAGCGCTCTCAGTCCTGCAGTGAGAACTTAACTGAAACTTTACAGCTTTACTGAAAGCTGAGGCTATTGGAGTCCCTGAAAAAGTATAATCCTGGCTCTCGCCAGACACAATGGAACGAAATACAGATTACATGGCAAGTTGAACTCCTGAAAGTATAAGAGAGAATACCACTTTATAAGTGGTAGCTTGAACAAATCAGATGAGGTCAGTAGTGGTCTTCAGTTGCCTCAGAGCAATTTACATGACTCCCACCCACTCTTATTTGGACTTAGACCACAGTTTGTGGGCAAATGGATACCTACGTCTTTGGTCAAAATGAGGTCACTGGACATCGCCCAAAGGGGATACTTTATGGAGCTTTGCAAGAATCATAGGCACAGTGTTGTCCCACTTCTAATTTCAAGTAGCCCAGGGAAATGCTAGGATATCATTACCACTTGATCTGATAAGGGCTCTCAAGATCATGATAGTATTAATACTGACTTCAAGGAAAAAAGAAATTGGGTTTCTGCCTTTTTCTAGAAAGTTCTGCTGATCAGGGCTCTGCAAAAAGCTGACAAACACAGTGTGAGATAGTTTCTGGAGTTTTGTGTATTCTTGATAAAAACAAAGATATGGCACCTGCGAAATAAATCATAGGCCTGGGCTGTGGATGAATCCTATTAGGTCTAACATCTCATCTCATAAAAACATTAACCAAAGATGAAGATAGGGAAACAAGTGGTGTCCCAGAAACAAAAGTACAGTTCTTAGTGAAGCCTGTTGGTGGAATGCTGATCTCATGCACAGACGTGCTTCAGTGTTTCCCCTTCCCCCAGCATCCCGCTGGACCCAGAACTTCAGGGAGGACACCCTCCTGCCCTCATCAGTGGCACTGATACTGCGATAGTGCCTTGTCCCCTTCCCTCCATGGGGCATTTGGGGGAAAACAGCAGATAGGAGCCATTCAGAGACTGCAGCTGGTAGAAGCAGCTGCAGAAACGACCAGAGCGGGGAATTTCAGACATTTTGGAGAACTTTTCACAATTTTGACTGGATTTTCTCTGCCCTGGAATGATTAGTTGTTTGCACCAACCTTCTCCTTCCCCCTCCTCACAGTCGCTTCACCTCAGGTTCACTCTGCACCTGCCACTCTTATTTTCTTCTTCCCTGCCCCGTCACCTATGTCACCCTTCCCTTAACTTTTTCTTTCCATTTAGCTTATCTCTTCCTAAGTAACCCTAATTACCTGAACAAAAATTTTAGAACTAACAGGACATTTGCTGCCATCACTATAGTCACTATGCTTGTGTGTTATGCCCATGCCCCACCCTATGTCTGTCTTGTCTATGTGGATTATAAGCGTTTCAGGGCAGGGACTGTCTGCTACTCTTTTCATACAGTGTCTAGCACAGCCGGGCCCCATTCTTGGTTGTCCCTTAGCCACTACCATAATAAATACGATTAATAATAATGAGCCAGAATTCATGAGTGGTGACATTGACAAGAATGACAGCCTTTCCACCGCTGTAAGGGAATACAGTGAAATGAACACAGTGTCTCCCTAGCTACGCCGACAAAAACCCTATATCTCTCGTCGAGGTGGTTTTATTGTGTTGAGAAAACAGGGCAGGTTTGTTGGCCGGGGCGGTGATTGCAGTGTGTACACTAGCACTGTTTTGCTGACATTTGTCAACAAAACTCTAATGTAGACCAGGCCTTACCTCATCCACCTTGTCTTTCTCATATCCTGAGTCCAGTATGGCTACAACACCACTGCAGACTGGGATAACGTCACGTCTGTGTGTCTTTTGACCTCTTCCATTGCTTCTCAGTGATGGGAAATAGAGAGCACCACTGAAGAAAAAGGAGTCAACAAACAAAACATATTCCAGTAGGTGAAGCAAAAGTCCAGGGTTTAACTACCATGTTAAACAACTGAACCATAGCCTTGAATTCTTCCAAGTGGGTATATGAGAATGTCCAAGTAAAAGGTCAAATCTCTGCACTGTAATGTTCTCAGAAAGTTAAAGAAAAAGACGTTTTGTACAAACTTAAACATTAAATACTCCTTGATGGTATCTATCCTAATTCCAGCTTCACAGGAATCGAGTGCACATCCTTGGAACCCCATTCTGGTCTTGTATGTGCTATCCCAGTTGAACCCTTGCGGCAGTGTACTTTCCATTCATTAAGATAGATCTCCTGATAACTACTATTTTCAGCAAGATTTCTGAATTTTGAAGCTGGGAGCTTTCTCTGATGACAACTAGTATTGTACTTCTGATTCAGACATGTAGTCTTCATAATTGTCATAGCTTTATTCTCAAAGCAAATCCTTCCCTCCATGACGTGACAAAATCCAATCTGTGGAAGCACTGACAATCTCAGAGGAGAGAAGTCGTGTCTTCTAATGAGGTCTGCTACGTGGTCATGTTGCTGTCAGTACGTACATTCATCAAATTCTATGTATTGATCATTCAGTCTTTATCCACAACAGTTTTTTTAGTAGAAATCTTCTCCATATCTTGGTGCCCAGGGGAAGATAAGATGTGAAGGCACATTTCTTTGACCTTCCTTTTGATCATATAAATACATAGCAACAATATATTAAAAAGCACTCTACCAAAACAACATCTGGGGAGAGGATGAGAGAATAAACAACATGTGAAAGATGTGTGATGTTGCTTACTGCATTACTAGAAGGCACTCATACTATCGTGATGATCAAGATATAACAAACTTGTATAACATCTCCTTAACATCTGAGGATAAGACAAGAAGCAACGGGCTTAAATTGCAGCAAGGAAAATGTAGGTTGCACATTAGGAAAAAATTCCTAACTGTCAGGGTAGTTAAGCACTGGAACAAATTGCCTAGGGAGGTGGTGGAATCTCCGTCATTTGAAGTTTTTAAGAACAAATTAGACAAACACCTGACAGGAATGGTTTTGTTAGTCCTTCCTTTAGTGCAGGTGACTAGACTAGACAACCTATTGAGCTCTATTCCAGTCCTACATGTCTATGATTCTGTGATTTCAGTGAAGCTATACCCTTAGAAATTACATCTCCTTTGTTAGGCTAGTAAAGGTATATCCATGAAATGTTAAATAATTGGTGTAGTCAGCTTAAGGGTCTGACTGTTTGCTGTGCCTTAGCACTCAGAGTCCTGATTCTGGGTTCTACTGGGATCATTTTACACTGGTTGTGCATAAAGTTAGCCAGATGAATGCACTGGGAATTCCTTTGACATTGGAGAATTCCCTGAATGGCATAAAGATGGCAGAATACCTGTATGTCATGCTGTTTCTCTGTCTTTGGTTTCGGGGGACCAGGTTGGAGTGCCATTGTGTTTGATCCTTTGGATTTATGATAGTTGAAAGTAAGTAGTGCAGCCATTGGGCTGCTCTAATTTATAGATGAGGTGGCTTCAGATTCAGGGGTGGGGAAGGGCACAAAAGTGTACTGTCACTTTGTCTGCCCTCCCCACAGCTGCACTGAGTTTAGAATCAGAGCCCAAATGTCTGTATTGATAAACTGGTTAAAGAGAAATGTGTTTTCTTCCTTTTATATAAACTTCCTTTCTGGAATCATCCACACAGTCCTACTCCCTTCTTTCTTGCTTCCTTCCCCCTTTCCCTTTTCAGAAAACATGCTTGTTTGCCTAGTTTGTTTATTGATGCTTTTAAATGTTATATCAACAGTTGCTTCTAAGTCAGTGAACTGGCTTTGTGAGAGAAGACTGTTTCATATACTAGGGGAATACCACCAGTATTATGTCTCCTACTAACTTCTCTGCCTGTCAGGCAAATGTGTGATATGAGACCAGGTATCTTTGGTGGTGTTTCTAATTAAAAGAATCCTTATGTACAAATAAGGATAAATACCATAACATTTCTGTATCTAGTCATTCACTAGATTTGCCCTGGCTGGCACAGAGAAGTGTGTAAAGCCTGTTACTCTGAGAGGATTTAATCTCTCCGTTGGAGTTTATGTTGTGGGAGGAAAATGTTTTAACCAGGGGATGGACTTTGGGAGATGCCCTGAATTAGAATAGTACTGGAAGACTTGGCTATACTTCTCCTCCCACACCTTCCCAGTATTGTACACTGCACCAGTTACAACTGTGACTCTCCTCTCCTTACACCAACCGATGGGAGGTTGTGTCTGTTTTCTCTCATTGTAGCCTCTCTACCTTTCTGATGCCGAAGGCGCAGACTCCAGCTTACTTCATCATAAACCAGTGTAAATCACTTTCTAATCTGGTCTTAATTACTCATTGGGCTAAAAAGGATGTGTAAATTATGTTTGGTGTGCTTTAAGGCCTAAATTCCAGAAAGCATTCCTGTTGAGGACAGCACATTTACATATCCTTAAGCCCTACTGAAATTGATCAGGGCCTAACAGACCACACCAAAATTTAAAGGAATACATATATTTAGTTTCATTGTTTAGAGTACTGCTAGTTGGATGAGTTCAGCATTAGTACATTTAAACACAAAATTGAAATTTTCAGTGTCCTTATCTCAGAAACAGAAAAACCTTACTTAAATTATTCCTTTTGTAACATTCTATTTGACCTTAATATGATATATCGCACAGAGTATGTTGCAAGAGAGTTTAAAACCTGTGGAAATTAGTATGCAAACCATCTAGTAACATGCTGAATTATTTCTGTAACCAGTGTTCTGAGCTCAAGAATTGAATTTGAAAATGAATCTCTAAATTAATTTAAACCTCAATCAAGATTTGTTTGCAGCTTTAGGGAGTTATAAAGATGGATTGAGTGAACTAGATTGTTAGTAACTTGCTTCATTTTCTTTTTTTAGACTTTATTTGATAATCAGAACAATGCTTCAAAAAAAGAAGAGTCAGAAAACATTAGTAAGAATGATACTTCAAAGAAGATGTCAGTTGAGAGAGTTTATCAGAAAAAGACTCAACTTGAGCATATCCTCCTCCGTCCTGATACATACATTGGATCAGTAGAACCTTTAACTCAGGTGGGTTTCCATGAAATGTAGAGTTTTCCTGGAGTGCAAGATTACTAGTTTCTCAGTGTGTTTGTTGGTATTTTTAGACTGTTCAGCCACTGAAATGTGACCTATCAGGATTTGTTATTTATTCTGATAAGGTAAAATTTGTACATAATAACTTTTTCTGACCATGGATCTGACTATGAACCCAGGGAAAATGAGGAGTTACTATGCCCACTTTTTTATCTTCCAAATTCTGGGCTGCTCTAGGGTCGAAATTGTCCCCACTATAAATTAGAGCAGCCTGCACTATATTGCCTGTGGTCTGTACTGTTTCTGTACGCTGCCAGAGTGGCATATAGAGGCCAGAGAGGGAGACAGAATTTGTCCCCATAACTGTAATTTGAAGTAAGTAGAAAGTAAATAGCTGCAATAGCTTTCCCTTTGGGGAAATCTAGATCCATCTAACATAATATGTCTATCAGATGGTTACAAATGCCTAAGATATAAAAATAGAAGCAATTACCTCTCCCCCCCTTTTTTTTTCAAAGGGCTGACAGATTGGTTTAATGTCAAATAAGATATCAGGTGAAGGGATTAAAATAAAATTTTGCATCAAATTCTTTACATGTTATGTAATCCATATTATATTAGCATGATTTCCTTTTGAATCCAAAACAGTAAGTATTTTTATTTTATTTTGCTTATATGTAGTTAATGTGGGTTTATGATGAAGATATTGGAATGAATTGCAGAGAAGTCACCTTTGTCCCAGGCTTGTACAAGATCTTTGATGAAATACTTGGTAAGTATTTTTAATAATGATAATGTTCTTAAAGCTCTGCCACATATTTCCTCCTGAACGTTCTGAAACTATTTAACATATTAAATGGATATACAACTACAGACAGAAATACCTTGATCCACTACTGAAATGAAGTATAATAACTTCAGTGCACATCAGCTCTAAAGAACAGTTTAGAAAAGGAGGTGAAACAGTTTGGAGGAAGAGGTACTATGTCCAGAATATAAATACCCAAATTGGCCTTTTTACCAGTACATTAGAATCAGTTGTTATGGAATTTTTTAATAAGCAGAAAAGGTCATGACTTCATATTAACTACAGATTTGAAAGAAGAAACATCCAGCAAACCTAATTTGCACACCTAACATTATGGTGGGAAGTTGATTCAGTATTGACTCAAATGAAGGAGTACTACTTACTGAATCACCAACAGTGCGTCCTGCAGCACCTAGGTGTCTCTTGAAAATTTTGTAAGCAAGCATTCGAGTTAATCCTTTGGTGGTAGGTAATTTTTAAGGTCCTGAGGTTGGCACTGATCCTTCCAGATACCATGTGTGAAATTCTGGCCCCATGGAAGTCAGTGGTAGTTTTGCTATTTACATCAGTGAGGCCAGAATTTCACCCCATACCGCTAAAGCTGTGCTAATATCTGAAATGAAAAGGAAAAAATACATTTTGGCTAAATGGAGAGGAAGAGAGATGTTTATTTTGCATTTCTAAATATATTATAAACAGTGAGGGGCATGAAAATGAGTACCATGCATCACTTTTTCTATGCTCCGGTTGCTGACTCAGTAATAGAATTTACAGACTTTAAAAAGGAACCATTTCCAGCCTACCTCTTTCAAAAGGAAGGTGCCTAACAAGGGTTCATGGTAGGAGAAGTTAGCGCCATATAGTTTGTCACCTCTCTTCAGATTACCAGCAAATGCTTCAGAGATGATTGTTTGAGAACCCCTGGTGTATAGAAAACATAAAAATTACAGTTGTAACTGTGCATGCTTTTTAATGAAGTTTCCTGCTTGAAGGTCTTTAGCAAGAACACTTGAAATGTGTCTGATTTCATATTGCCCTGGGATATACTATATTCTCTTTCCATTCATTAAAATGTGTTTTATTTTTCTCTGAGTTTATCTTTCTGTCCTTGGGGTGTTTTTTTTAATCCATATTTTGTCTGAGGAGGCATATTCTGAAAATTACTGTAATACATTTTCATGTTCGATGACCACCTTAGAATTTCTGAGTTCAGTTGCTTGTAGTTCATACAAATTCAGTTATGGTTTGATTAATTTCCTGATCAAATTTTAACTTCTTTATAACCTGGCTTTTACAGCTATTCGGAGTTAACACAATCTGCAATCAATCATTCAAGCCCTTTAAAAAAGAATTTCCCTGTGACTTCAGCACAAGTCCCACTTATGGTGGGCTGCAGGATTGGGCTTGTAGTGGGGAATGGGTATAAGTATATTTTGGGAGGTCAGCTAATTTGGTGATGCATGCTATGTGTAAGTTTTTTAGTTAATATTTATAGTTATTATAACTTCTGTTGTTAAGAAATTTCAGAACATAATAAATTGAATTTCCTTCCTGCTACCCTCGATTGTATTCAAATGCTTGGTCCAAGAAAAAATAAAACCTCATCTACCTTGTCTTTCTGCTAGGAAAACAGTAATTTCAGTATAATAGATGTAATTAATTATGTATTCAAAACACCACTGAACAAAGTTAGTCTAGAACCAAAATTAAAATGTTAACATGCTGGTATGAATGTCTGTTTTGTACTGTAGAATACTGATTAGTTGTAAATTTAACTCCGTATCTTATTTGTGTTGGGATCGTCTTTTTGCTATGTGTTTGTACAATGCCTATCATGGTGGAACCTTGGTACCAGATAAGACAGTACTGTAATACAAATAAATAATAATAGCAATCCCGTAAAAACTGATGAATTTTTAATTTGTGTTTAACTTTAGGAATATTCTTCTCTAAGAGATTATCTCAGGGTCTGAGCCCAGGAAGAAATAGTTAATAATGAGTGAAAGTATAATAAAACTTGTAGTTAGATTCCATAGCATTGCAAAAGGGAAAAAATGATGGTTGAGATGTACAGTATGTTAAAATCAATTATGAAAATGGGCTTATGACCTGTTCTTTTGTGTTGACTTATAACATAGCCTAATTGTTTGAAATAGAAAAAGTAACCCCAGAAAGACTGATTGAAGGAATCAAATTGTTTCCTTCAGATTGCTACATTTACCTAGTTATATTTCCTGATTTCAGTAAGAGGTAAAGAAAATGTCAAAAGGAGAGTTTCTCAAACATTTTCTATACATTGTAATTTGTAACGGAGCGTGTATGTAATTAGTTTTGTAAATCAAGTAATTGGTTGTTATTTATTGCCCCTAAAAAGTGTTAATTTTTTTTTGTAGTAAATGCCGCTGACAATAAGCAGAGGGACAAGAATATGACCTGTATTAAAATTTCCATTGATCCGTAAGTAGAAACAATTGCTAGCTGACCTGCTCTGCCTGGGAAATTGAAGTTGAACTTTTTTACAACAGATCATATTCGTTTAAATTTACTATTTTCTCATATCTTATTGAAAGTATTTACTCTGTTATATTTGAAGGAGAAATTGTTCTGAAATAGTAAAGAATAATTATCACCGCTTTGAATTTAAAGTAACTTGCTTACCTAAACCACCCTTTAATAAATTTTGTGTACAGAGCTGATAAAACCTGAAATAATCTAAACATTCAAAGTTGAGGCAAGTTTGGCAGTGTACAACTTTAATACCAGAAATGGAGTTTGAATCAACCTTGAGCTCTGCTGCATAAACTTCTACTTCTTGAGCTATGGAACTAACTACTTTAGCAGGCAACAGCATACGGCTATTTTATATGTACCATTTACAGGGGGAGGTTGCATAACACACTGAACTGGTTGGTTGTGTGAGTGTATGTTTGTGTGTGTGTGTATATATATATATATGAGTATAAACAGCATAGCTAAGGATAAAAATATGGAGGGTTCTTTCTGAGAGGCATCCTTGTAGCTATGTGGGTGGGATTTTGGTTTGCCATCTTTGAGATCTGGATTCTGTTCCCAGTTTGTCTACCTCTCAAAAGGATATGAGGTATTACTTAATAATATTGAGTTGTTAAGAGTGTAGAATTATTAACACCAGTCAGTAGGACAAGAGAGTCAAAAATTCATGGTCATCTCCTTTCCAGTGCATTGCATATTCTCATTGGACAAAAAGATTTTTATGGCAGGGAATGGGAGAAGGATGAAGATGATTATCAAGAGTACAGTCTTTGCCAGTATATTCGTGATTGATATTAATTAAATCTATGTAAAAACTTCTGTAGGAGTGTTTTGGTACTAATAAATTATTTGAATGGATTATTTGTTCATTTGCAGTGAATCAAACATTATTAGTATCTGGAATAATGGGAAAGGAATTCCAGTTGTGGAACACAAAGTAGAAAAAGTGTATGTTCCTGCTTTAATCTTTGGACAGCTGTTAACATCTAGCAATTATGACGATGATGAGAAAAAAGTTACAGGCAAGAATCTTATTAATATGGTTTTGGCTGGTTAAACAACTAATTCTGTGTTTTCTTTTCTTGATTTGTGGTGAGAGATGACTGTTTGTGAACTTCCTAATCATTATTTGCAAGTTTTTCTATTTCTATAAAATTGCTAGAAAACAAACTGCCTATGCATGGATTTTATTTAATTTTATTTTTTACACAAACATTGTTTAGAGAGAACTGTATTCTTGCAAGTAACTAACAGTACCCATTTATATGTAACTGCCCCCTTAGCATTGTCCTAACAAAGAAAATCCCAATTCTTAGATTTTAAAAATACTATATTTTCTTTTACACAATTTGAGCATTCAAAATATATTATAAAATACAAATTTACATTTAATACATTATATAATGTTAATCTGAAATAGTAGTTTATATGCATACTCAAATATTAAACGTTTTAAACTGGTAAAATAGAAGGACAAGTTTAGTGGGCTAGATGAAGCAGTCAGTTAGCCCCTGGATCAGCACTTAACCACATGCTAATCCTGATTTAGGTCACAAATGAAAGTAAGTTTTGTTTCATTCTTGTGTATTTGCACCACTAATCTCTGATGATTTGGCATGGTTGCAAGAGTCTTCTCAAGTGACACCCAACAATGCAATAATATATACATTACTGGTTGAGTTTTAGGTGCATTGCTAAAGATTTTTTGGGACCTTGTATATGGTTTTTTTGCTCCATACTTGATTTAAGCCAGGAATACTATTCTCTCATCTTCTTGAATATTAAATTGAGCTGTGATGTGTAACTATAGCTTAAATAGTTACATTTGTAATCGGGGTTCCTGTGTGCCCTCCATTCCATGCATTGAATAGGCACAAAAGAGCAAAACGTTCCCACATTTGAGTGGAAGAGGGAAGTAGTAGCTATACTGCTAATTTTTTACCTTATCTCTAGGAACCCAGGAAAATTTCTCTATGCAGACAATATGCAAATAGGGATCTGTGTGTTTTGGGGTGTATGCACAGATAGGTAGTGATGGAGATTGGGAGCAGTCACATTGTGGTATATGCCACTATGTACACAGGATCTGATTATGTTAAGTTAACTGCACTTTGTACCCAATCCCTAGTGAATTTCTAAGTGGAAATGTGAACTATAGGTAATGCCAGATTAACTAATCATACGCTGTACCTTCTATTCCCCTTCAAATAGGGGTTATGCTGTGCTGACATGTCAGGCAGAGTCATTGGCAGCACGGTTTCTGAGAGCTTTGCCAGCAGAGGGGGCCTAAGGTGTGTGGAGATGTTTTCTTTCCTCAAAGAAATACCAAGATTCATGGGATTTGGACAGGAGTTGCCCATGGAGTTAGTGCATCCATGGGAATTCCACGACTGCACCCCTTTACCTCCTCTGCAAAGCTGCCCCCAATGGATGGATAACTTTGTGTACCCGGTTGATACCCAGTTAGACTGTAAAATGAAAACAGCATGTGCAACTTGGTGAATGTCCAAGGCAAAAAGTTACTAAATTAGGTCCCAGTCCTTTACTGATGTCTGTTAGCATGGTCCCTTGCACCTGGTATAAGTACTCAATAATGGGAACATTTTACTTCATTGAAGTAATTTGTAAATATGATACACATAATTTCTGCTTTAAAAAACTTAATGCATTTAATTGTTGTTCCAGGTGGTCGTAATGGTTATGGTGCAAAACTTTGTAATATATTCAGTACAAAATTTACAGTTGAAACAGCTTGCAAGGAATACAAACATAGTTTCAAACAGGTATGCAGATGTTCTTTGATTTTTCTCATCTTCATTTTTCTAATTAGAAGTTTAATTTTTAACATTTTCTGAGCTCCATAAAATAAATTATTGAAAATTCAACAGTAACAATTACATAAGCACCAGAGTTAATTGAGTAAAATTATTGTTGATATTCATTGGAGTTGTTGAATTTTTCTCGATAACAAATGTATATTTGTTCTTGATTATCTTATTAATATGTTAAAAATTGATAGGAACTGCAGTAGTCTGGGAATCCTAATATTTAAAGACTGTCCTTGTCCTTGTATAAAAATCTAAATAAAACAAAACCTTATACAATCATATATTAAATAATTTTTTTTTTGTATGTTTCTCATTGGTATTGTTAACCCTATTGGACAGAAAACTATTTTGCAAAATATACCAACCCATATAGTCCATTGTTGAATTCTCTGCACTGAGACCAAGGATTGAATGGGCATGTACATTATCTACCTGTTTACTCTTAGAGGTGGTCACCTTGATATATGTTTGAAGCACTTTTGTTAGGGTACTCCATTTGGAATCTTTCACAGCTTTTGCTTTGACTATGTCTCTGGTGGATAAATAGGACTTCAGTTTCCGGCTATTCCTAGGCTTTTATTTTTTTCAGTGCACTGCGAAAAATCATGTTAATGATGGCAGGAATGTATATTTCTATAGAGTGCTTTAAAATTTTCAGTTTAGCATTGGGTATTTTCAAGAAAAATTATGTGAGAAATAAATAGATACAAGTGAGCTGTTTCTTCTCCTGTTCACTTCCCCTCAGCAGAGAATCAGCCAGCTGCTTGGTTTGTTTTTATACACTTAGATGTCATGGTCTGTATGCATAATTTCACTTCCACAAAGCACTTGAGCCTATCACCATATTAATACTCATGCAGAACATGGGAAAGCAGTTGATTCTGTGTTTGCTATGTTAGCAATAAGGTGAAGTATGCAAAGTTTTCATGCTGCTGTTTAATGTAATGTTAGCATAACTGGAAACTAGAAAAAAAGAAGGGTTTTAGTTATGTTGTTTAATTTTTATTGTAAACTAAAGAAGATTCTTACTAACACCTAAAATTTGTTTCCAAAGACTTGGCTGAACAATATGATGAAGACTTCTGATCCCAAGATTAAGCATTTTGAAGGAGATGACTTCACATGCATCACATTCCAACCAGATCTTTCTAAATTTAAGATGGAAAAGCTTGACAAGGATATTATGGCCCTCATGACAAGAAGAGCTTATGATTTGGCTGGGTCATGCAAAGGGGTCAAAGTTATGTTTAATGGGAAGAAACTACCTGTAAGAATACAATTTAAAATATTTTATAAATTGCATAGGTACGTGTAAAGACAGTAATTGCTTATCTTTTTAAATCCTTAGGTAAATGGATTCCGAAGTTACGTAGATCTTTACGTAAAGGACAAGTTGGATGAAACTGGAGTTGCACTCAAAGTTATTCATGAACTTGCGAATGAACGATGGGACGTGTGTCTCACTTTAAGTGAAAAAGGGTTTCAGCAAATCAGCTTTGTAAATAGCATAGCTACTACAAAGGTGAGTAGTTTTATATATTTCAAATAAGTGAAATATAAGGGATAAAAAATGTACACTAAATCTATGTCTACTCAGCTAATATAAATCTTAATTATAAAAAAATAATTAAAATGGGTGAACTAATCCTATTGCATGAAATACAGTAGTCTGTCAAGGCAGTTGAGTGCAATCAAAATATTTTCATGGCAGAACTGAATTTCTAAATACTTTTTCTGATTTATTTTAAAATACTAGTAGTCATTTGGAGTGATACAAATAACTTATTAATACATATAATGATATTGGGTAAGGGTGTGAAATGAACTACAACTATTGTTTAGTACCCACAGTGCTTTATACTTACCTTTTAAAAAATATACTGCAATAAAATATTACCGATCCTTGTTTGGAGATTACATTATGTACAAAAATTAATCTACAAAGTGTGTGGGAGGGATGAGCTTGAGCTTCTCTCCCACCCTCTTTTTGAACTCTTTTCTTTCTTTCCTGTTACTTCATGACATATAAAGCAGGCCTGAAGTGCACGGGCTATTTTTCCCTTGCTTGTGTTTTTACATTAGATATCCAAGTGTTCTCAACACTGGAAGGCTTAATGCTGATTAAAGAAGTCACAAATTGATAAGAGCCAAATCCAAAGCTATAGCCAAGAAGCAGTCTGCTCACCTCACACGGTGCAAAATTCACTTTAGGCCATTTTATGCATACCCCTGGTTGAGAACCACTAGCTTAAACCATTTTAGGGAAGCATATCTGTGAGTTTCCCCGAAAGGTGAAATATTGAGAGGGAAAGGGGTTTTCAGGCAGTTTAAAACACTTTGGTCAGGTCTGTGCTAGGCAATAGTACAAAAAATAACAACAATCACACCACTGCAATGCTGCCACTGGTTCAGCAGTGCCAGTGGCAGCACTAAATGAGAGCCCTACTGTAGTCAAGGCTTCAGTGAAATCAGAGGCAGTACTGGTGGGAGCTTAAGTGTAGATATGGTGCTTGTGCCTTCTATCATTTTTACTACAAAGTTCCCTCCAGTGCGGTCTTCATTGTAGCTGAATTAGTGACAAATGTTAAGAATATTTTGCTAAAAATCCATAGTACAGACATGTTTTTTTTAAAAAAACATTTATCTATTTAATATGAATTTCTAATTGACAGTAGTCAAAACCAGGAAAAAACAGACTTGACATTCCTGGTATTTCTGAAATAATAATTAAAAAATCCAAGTAGAACCTCCTTGTTTTAATTCAAGCCTTTTTAATACAACATAAAGAGGCCAAAAAAAAAAGTGCAAATCCCATTTTTAAAAGTCTGTCACAGGTCACCTTTTAATATTAAGTTTGTGAAAAAAGTCAAGAATGGAGGGGAAATCATATCTACAGCTGATTTCACATACAGAGTAAAAAATAAATGTCTCTAATAGAAAGTTATTATATATATTATTTATCTGAGGGGAAAAAGAGCAGTTGTTGAATGTTAAGTAAATGTTACATACTTTACTCAAAGAGCATTGATAATGACTCCTTTGGATCATGCACTTACACATCTGTACTATCAGAAATTCTTTATGAAAAATCATAGAAAAAAGTACTGTGTATTCTTCAAAGGTAAGTGTTGTAATTTCTAGTTTCTCCCACTCTTGGATCCATGCCTTATGTATGTGACTGGATGTGGAGTGTTTGGAGCCGGTGATCCACCTCACCAGCAATTGATGTGCAACTACCTACTGATGAAACATAATGGCTAGTAACTAACTGCATCAACTGCCTGTTCCTTTTAATCTGCTAACAGGTGAGGAGCTCATTTCAGTTGTTTTTTGGTTGTATATCGCTCTGTTTGCCAAAATCCTTTTATTTTCTGTTTCTAGATACATTTCAGCCAGTGGTAATTTTATCCCCTGCCTTCTTTTTTTAAAAAAAAACCTGTCAGTTACAAAATAAGTTTTCTTCAGGTAGCGTGTTGAGGCATCACTCCCTGTTTTTTTGTAAATTTGTTGTCTTGTCTATTACGGTCAGGTCCCTTTGTATTCACAATTCTGCAGAATCCACCACCTGCTACAGAATTATACTTGGGAATTTAAGATTTCATTTAAAATAATGTTTCTAGCTATTATGGTTATGTAGCTAACCATCCAAATATGAATCATTTGAAAACTGATTAAATATTGTTGTCTTTCTGATTTTTCAAACAGCTTCAATAATAGCTGGTAATAGAGTATGAACTGTATTATTCAGCTCAGTTGTTAGCTCTGAAGTCTAATGATGATTTTAAATAAGTCAACATTGTTGATACTGATCATTTTAGCAGAAACATTCAACTAATATAGGTGCTGTGAAATTTAAGGTGGGTGCTGGAGCTCTGCTGTGTGCTAAGATTTGTTGGTGTTACTAGTGAGAAATTCAAGGCCCTCCCAGAATTTAAAATAATATGCAACCTCATCCACAAGAGTGGAGGAGATGCATTCCACCTTCCACAACTTTCTAGATACTCAAAGTCTCAGTTGTAAATTGGAAATGTGGTGACAGTCTAAAATAAATTGAATTTAATATTAATAGAAAAATAAATACCACAAGGAATACTGTAACAATTGTATTTACATGTATAATTCATAGATAAACTGTTTTGCAATTCATTTAAATAAGCTATAGAAATTTCAGTTTGCCACACAAACTATTGGCCTTTCCTTAGAATTTAGATTTAGTTTACCACAAAATACTGGGTACCATGGGTGTTAATGGTACTTTTAGGCCAAGTCTACGGGTGCAGTTGTGTCATAACTACAGCACTGCAGCTGTGCTAGTATAGTGTAGATACTTGCTACAACAACAGAAGGGATTTTTCCATTTCTGTAGGTAATCCATCTCTCTGAGTGGTGGTTGCAAGATTGACAGAAGAATTTTCCGTCGACATAGCCATGTTTATGCCAGGGATTAGGTCATCATAGCTATGGTGCTCAGGGCCATAGCTATGTTGACCTAACTTTTAAGTGTAGACCAGGCCTTAGTGGGACACATGTGGAAACCAACTCATTACGATTTATTAGACGCATCCCTTGAATCTCCAAGTGTAGGGTTCAATTATAACACTTACCTTTTGGGAAAAGAAAATTATATGCCTGTAATTATCTTTCTCAGAAGGTGGTAGTTATAATAGTTACCCATCCACATTCCCTCAGAGTTGCAAGATAGATCTAGCTTTTCAGTCTTGTGAACTTGCATGAAAGTGTACTGATAGTTGGGGCAGTTACAGGCTGTAAGTTATTGGGTAAGTATGCCACCTACTGGTGAGATGGTTAAAGGCTCCTAACTTCAAACTCTCAACATCCCTCACTCAATTATGCACATTAGGAATGGACCCAAGAGTGGGAAACTATTATAACTATTATCTTCTGAGACCAAGAATTACAGGTAAGTAGTTATAATTTTTTGATATATCAACAGCTACATTTTTTACAAAATATTAAGAGTGGTAAAAGCAGATTTCTATAACCCCGCTATAAACATTTGAAATAGGGTTTATAATAGAGATATTGACAAAGTTTGAGCTATAGTGATATGAGTAAAATTATAACAAAACTAGGTGAAAACACTTTTTTTAAAAGAATTGTTCTGCCAATTGTTTTATGGACATTTTCAGTAGGGATGGTCTAGATAATACTTAGTCGTACCTTGAGTGCAGGGGACTGGACTAGAAGACCTCTTGGGTTCCCTTCCAGTCCTACAGTACAATGAGTCTATGAATATAGAGGTCAGTAGATATTAAATTTCAGTAAACTGAACTACCTTACTCTGTTACAGAGGCAGTACTATCTTACTGTGAATAAAGTACACTAATAATAATACACTACTGGAGTGTAGTGCTTTATAACGAGAAAAATAATGGATAGATTTAAAACAAAATTCACTATTAATTTTTGAAAAGTATGGTTATATTCTAGCTCCCACAGTGATTGTTCGTGGTACTATTTAAATTGATAGGCTCTGCATGGATGCAGAGATCTGCCTGACTTGGCCAGATGGCAGGATTGGAGTGAAAGGTTATGTCTGCACTTCAGATTAGGAGTGTGATTCCCATCTTGAGGAGACACACTCACACTAGCTCTAACTGAGCTGGTGTGCAAACTATAGAATGTAACTGAGGCAGCACAAGCAGTGGGAGGAGTTAGACACCCAGCATGAATGCCCTTCAGAGACCCTAGGTATGTATTTAGGATGGCTTGTCCCTCCCACTGCTCGTACCATTGCAGCTACATTCTGTTTTTAGTATGCTAGCTCTATGAAGGGTAGTGTGAGTATGTCTCCTTAAGCTGGGATTCACACCCCCAACTTCAAGTGTAGCCATTTTCTTAGTGTAAACTTCCCCATCACTCTTCTTTTTTACAGAATCTTGTCAAATAGAATATACACTTCAAATTTCTGTGTTCCTACTTCTCCTGAGATACAAAATTGTAACGTAAAATGGAAGGGAAACTAGATGGCCCAGAGGACTGGTAATGTACATAGATTCTTTGATGACTAGGTTGCCAGCCTTGTTTGGTAATGACCAAATGTCATTATCATCTCATGGCTGTTTTGTGACCTCCTTGGAGTGAGTTTGGTGGCCTCAGTTCAGTTCCCAGTGGTTCAGCTGTTCAAATCACAAAGTCCATACTGAGTATTGGAGCTAATTGAAACCATTACCTGCAATCTCAGCAAAGATCAAGGACTGAATGGAAATGGAGACTGACCTACACTATCTTCACCCATATCTTGTCTCTCACTAAATCTAGTCATCTTTTTTTCTGATATCATCAACATCCATCCCTTCTACTAAAACTTTTGGTCACTTGATCATTTCTTGCCATGTTTACTGCACCCTTCTCTTCTTTGGCATTCTTTCTTTTAATCTCTTCCCCCTACAGTACATTGAAAACACAGGTACTGTTTCTTGTCACTCCAACCATATTACCTCTTCTCCAATCCCTTCACTGACTTCCTGTGTTTACAATATTATAGTCAAACTCCCTGTGTTCTTTGAACTACAAAAAGTGTGCATTCATTGGTCTTCTCATCAATGTCTCCATAGCTTAACTGTTTTATTTATTTTCATGTCTGTTAGATTATAAACCCTTTGAGGGAGGGACCTTGATTTAATACTTTACAAAATACAGAATGTATGTTGTTATACATATCTACAATAGAAGTGGTCCACCCTTGCAGAGACTTAGTGAGCACTGAGTTAGAAGGGAAGCTTATATTGCTGCTTTCTTTGTTGCACCTTTTTTGTAATAACGAGGATTCCTGTTTACAGTATTGTCAGTGTGGCAAATTTCACAACCACTATATTCAAACACATTTTTTCTTATGTGAATTATGCTCAGATAGTTCTAAACCAAAATATTTATTTTTAAAAGTTCTTGTATTCACATTTTAGATTCATCCACACTCCACCCCCTTGAGTTTAAAGACATTACAACAGGTTTTATCTGTTTCAGTGCTTTTGTTAAAGAATTTGTCCAAATGGACAAGGTTATTCTTAAGGTTATTTAAAACACCCTTGACTAGGCATGGAATTTTGGAGCACCATAGAGGTTGTCTCAAGACTCCTGTCAGCTTTCTTAATTATACTCTGTTTTGCAGAGAGTGAACAACATGAATGTTTTGCTCTCATTCTTCCTTTCTGAACATTCACTTTTGCCTCACTTACTCTTATGTTAGTTAGGTCCGCAAACTAATTAAATGATTGAAAAATTGGGGAATGCTAATCAGAAAATCAGTAAATGCCTACAGGACGGCTGATGTATGACATAGTAAGGCCAGGTATCTCTGCTTCTTATACAAAACTTTGTAACAATTATGGTTGGTGGTGTTTAATAAGCCTCTTAGCCACAACTGCAGCTGTAAAAGAGCAACTCAGCAGTTGAAAAGCCACAGGCATATATACTCCAGAGACCTTAAAACAGACTCAGACTTTGAGGTATGATTGTACTCTCCCGTTTTCTCCCAAACTTACCTTTTCTTTTGACCAAAGTGTTTGTCTCTTCCAGAGTTTAGCTGGATGATTGCCTAAAAATAATTAAAGAAAAGGCCCATTTTAAGCTTCTTCAGACCCATCAGTCAAGGCTAAATTGTCCACCCTTCTTCTGTTCAGTCTGATAATGAGCCTTTATACAAACTGCAAACAGTTGTTACAGAGGAGTATGCTTTCTGCCCTTTGAGTTACTCTTCATATCTCTCCAACTGGTTTAATAAATATACTTATCTGAACCTGAATTCTCTGATATCTTCAGGAAAAACTTGGTGATTA
The DNA here is from genome assembly GCA_007922155.1 of Mesoclemmys tuberculata. NCBI lineage: Eukaryota > Metazoa > Chordata > Testudines > Chelidae > Mesoclemmys > Mesoclemmys tuberculata. The sequence goes on along the minus strand of ML675603.1, from coordinate 63,861,290 downwards.
GCTTTGCTGTTTTGTACTTCAAGATTTGTCTTTCACACTGAAATATTATTTAGTTGCTGAATCTAATCCTTCTTCCCTCAGATGAGGCAGAGTTGTATAAATTTGAGAACAAGCCAGAGGATGCTGTTCCCCATTTCGTAACTGTACAGAAACAAATGTTGATATATGGCTTCTAATTTCACCTGTCATAGTGATAAGAATTATTTAGATATTTTTATACACCCTGGCTAGCATAATATTTTAGGGTTCTTTTTAATGGCCTTCTACTTTGTTAGCCTTAATGTTCAAAAAATTGCGAGTTACAAAAACAACATTGTTTTAACCTGTTTTTTAAATGATGGAATGTTTACTTGCAAAGTTAAGAATTTTTTTTAGTTAGTTTCCCTAACTAAATGCAGACAAACAAATGTAGACAAAAAAGAAGACATGAGAAGGGATAAGGAAAATAATAGGCCCTCCCTCTACAGTTTTGGTGGTAGGTAGGCGTTGACTGTTGTCAGCTTCAGAATGAAGTCATGAATTTCAGCCTGGGTTGGCACTCTGTGGTCCATCTGAGGACAAGTTGAAAAGCCTGGTTTGTTAACATGGGCTCCTTGCTGAATGACGTTTCCTCTCTCTCTTAGTGGTAGGAACTAATCAAAACAGTGTCTGAAGAGCAGGCAAAACTAAATCCTGGAACAAATTAAGATATGGCACTAACATCCAAGAAACACTGTGGCCTGAGATTCAACAGGCTTGATGTCTACAACTTGGGGCAGAAAATAAAGAAAAGAAAAAGACGTGGTCAGAACAAATCCAACAAATGCAAAGACACAGACCAGCCAATCTGAGCCCCTCTTTTGGATTATTCTCTTTTTAGTCCTTCTGGCTTTTATATTTCTCAGTTTGTGAAAAACTTTTCAGCAGTCCTTCCAGAATTTTCCAGCAGTTCTTCTAACCCAAACAGTCTTAACTCCAAGACAAGGAATCTTGAGCAAATGCTAAACAAATCAACAAGAGTCTAGTTCTACAGATTGCTTATTGAAAAATGAAGATCCTTCTCTCTCCTGACAAAAATTGGCATCATCCCTTCAGATCGTAGTCAAACAAATTGCCTTCTGAAGTGCTTCCATAAATTCTATCTTGGCTGAAGGTTTCAGTTCACCATCTTTACAACACTATATAAGATTTTCCTCTCCCACACAACCAGAAGGATTTTCATATTGTTAGATAAGATATCATAATATTTGGATAATGGCTGTCATGAATCTGTCAGAGAGACAAGGTGGGTGAGGTAAAATCTTTTATTGGACCAACTGCTGTTGGTGAGAGAGACAAGTTTTGAGCCACACAGAGCTCTTCTTCAGAGAGCTCTGTATGACTCAAAAGCTTGTCTCTCTCACAAACAGAAATTGGCCCAATAAAAGATATTAACTCAGCCACCCTGTCTCTCTAATATCTTTGGATCAGCATGGCTACAACTACACTGGATGAATTTGCAGATTCAACTAGATTAGTGGCTACGTTAATTCTAGACTAAAGTGCACTTAAACAGAGATCCTGGTTTGAAGGAGAATTGTCAGCGAAATACAGCTTCCTTATGGCAGCAGACATCTGTTTGGGGAACCTCTAAATCAAGCAGTTAAAGTCCTAAAGAATTAAAGCTCTCATAACCTCCATTTAATGGGTGGGGGGATGGAAGTCTCAACCTTCAGGTTTTACTCTTGCCCCAAACCTAACCTCTGGTATTCATTCTCTTTTTACAAGCAATGGAAATAAGAGACTTACCATACTTACAAGATGAGAGGATCATTATTAGAGAGACTCATTATTAGAGAGAATCATTTTATCTCAGTGTAACCAAACTTCTATATATGCAGGATTTCTTGCTTCATTTTCAGTACTTGAGGTATAACATCAACTTGGACTGCTGAATAATATCTGTTGTTGCAGATGGTTATTACATATTTCTACGAGCTTCCCATTCTCCAGTCCCTCCTTGCAACTCCCATAAAAAATATCCAAGGCTTTAAAAATAGTCCATCACCTCTTTGCCATAAAAGGAGTGATGTCATTTCTCCTAGATAAAATTCAAATTCACTCTATGGGGAGATTGTCCCACCTTGGACTTGAAATGTTTAAACAGATTCATCACTATCAATCTGATTGGTCTTACTAGTTGTTGTCCCAGGGAATTACTTACCATTGCCGACTTGCAGGATGCCTACGTACATGTACTGATTGCTCATTGCCATCAGCAGTACCTCTGGTTCTGTGTATCACTGACTTTTACTATGGTTGGGCTTACTACTGGGAATATGGCCCATTTCACAAGAACCATTGCCACCTCATGGGCTAAGAGGCAATATTTTCCTAGAACAGATTTGAAGAGCTCCTGGTTAGTTCTCTGTGCATGCTTTAATGAGACATTATCTGACATGAAATAAATGCATATGCTGCTACACATGCCGTATTAGATAAAATTGTTCTGTTTTCTGCTCTTAAAAATAATTTTGTCCTACTGTATTAAGGGAATATGTTATATCCCGTCTAACTACAGACTAAATTTGTTCATTCAGATAATGGACAGTTTTTCTTATCTGATGCATAAGAATATTTTATACTGCCTCACTCTTCGTGATATTTTAATTATAGTTATCTATTTTAGGATGTAAGATACATGCCTTTTTTAAAGGACAGTCACTGTTAGTGTTTAATTTGATTTTTTTTCCTGCATAAAGCTTGTGTGAAATGCCTTTATTTATTTCCCTAACCAGTTTAATTCCAAATAGGTGTGTCTGATCCTGCAGTTTATAAGTGTTTTTTTTTTTTAGTGTAATTGCTCTGAGAGTTGTAGCTGGGGAAGCTAATAGGAGTTGCAAGATAACTTCTGTAGGTGCTTGGCATTTTTTTAATTTGCTTGTGACATATCTGTGCCTGTTCTAATGAGACCAAAGTGAAAACCCATCTATTTAGCGACTGACCTTATTCACTGGAGAAATACCAGTTATTACATCAGAACTGTTTGGGTTTTTTTAGAGTGTGATTGCAAAACCTGTAGTAATTGGCTTTTACAAATGGTAGCTGAGTATTCTTCCTATTTGAACTCAGAGGTTTTGTGTCCTATATTCAGTTTCCATTGTACTGAAGTTGGAAGGTAGACGTGTTAGTTGAAAGTTAAATACATTGTCCCAGTTCATTAATGTAAAATAATAATAATTCTGGCCCATCTGAAGACAATAGCTAGTTGAGGAATTCTCTACAAGAAAGATGAACCAGATTTGTGAGCCACCTTTTGTGGACAGGAGGGAGCTGACAGGCATTGTGGATTCTATACTTTCAGCTTTTGTGGTGGAATAAAGACGCAATGCTGTTTGGTCTTGCATTTTATACACTCGGCTATGGTAGAGAGTGCATAGTAGTGCTTTTCTCTTCTCTTTCATCCAGGCAGTAGCTGGACAGGATTCCAATAGACTGCTCTCAAGTGCTAGACAAGTGGCTGAATGCTAATGCACCCAAAAGTAACTGCTCCATGGTCCCAAGACTGGGCAGTCTGCTGGCTTTTTTTATATGGTCAGGTACATGGACCCCAGTGTCTATAGTGTTATAGCAGCAGGCATTGAATAAGGGGAATGTGTAGTGCCTGAGCAATAATAAGAAGGCTACTGACCTTCCCCAAGTCATCTTGCTCTGTACTGGTGGGATGTTTCTTGGATCCTTTATTAGTTCATTACTGGTCTGCTGTTCTTTCTGTGTACTAACATGAGGCACAGAAACAGAGGCACAGAGCAGCAAGAAAAAGGTTTTGCTTCAAGTTAACAGCACACATATAGCTCTCCATGTTGTTCCAGGAGTGTTTTATAAGTTCTGCTAAAAAAAAATAGATGGATTGCATGGGTGGAGGAAGGAGTAGTGATGGATGGTGTAAATCTGAGGATGCATATGCAGGCCAGATTGTATATACTAAGGCCTGGATCTATAAAGTTTCAGTAGAAGTTAGGTGCTTAACTGACTTTGGGGATCTAGGCCTAAATCCCTGCAGTGAGGAGAATTTGACTTGATGAGACAGAATCTCACATTCAGGTGCTTATGCTATCATACTCTAAACCAGTTGTGCTCTTTTTACCAGTTGTGCTGGGGGTCACGAGAAGTTGCTTATACGATTCCTGAGCTTCATAGTCATCTATCTGTCTCTAGAGTTGTCAGACAGACAAGGATGGCATGCATACTACTACATTGTGAAGCCATGGATTATATTTGTGGTCTGCTATAGCACAGTGGCTGCAAAAGATAATGCTCCTTTTGCCTTACACCCCTCCTGTGTATCCACACAGATTATGACTACTATATCTGGTATTATAAAAGCTTTAAACTAATTTTTCAAGCATTACATTATAATATTGTGATAAATATTCTTGAACAAGTGATTGCTCACTGTATATAGATCATTCAGCCTCAGTATGAATACAGTAATTTTTGGTAACACAATTGCAAGATGTTTGGAATTTTAGTGGTTTTGTTCTTTTTTTTTCATTAAGGGTGGTAGGCATGTTGATTATGTAGTGGATCAGATTGTTGGTAAATTGATTGAGGTGGTGAAGAAGAAGAACAAAGCTGGAGTTTCAGTGAAACCGTTTCAGGCAAGTAGTTAAATATGTACTAAAATAAATATTAAAATACTGAAAAAGGATGGAGGCAACAGTTTTGATAAGTGAATTGATTTCTCTGTTTTCAACAGGTGAAAAATCATATATGGGTTTTTGTGAATTGCTTAATAGAAAATCCAACTTTTGATTCTCAGACAAAGGAAAACATGACCCTTCAGCCTAAAAGTTTTGGGTCCAAGTGTCAGCTATCAGAGAAATTTTTCAAAGCAGTAAGTATTGCACATTTCTTTTATGATAGGAACATAGGCATCAGGTACTCGTGTGTTCCCAAATGAAGTACAAGATGAATTGGGCTATGAACTCTGCATTTTCATGAATCCAGAGGCTCCAGCAAATAGTGCAAATGGCATAGAGGGATCTCTGCTTATCTTCTAGTCTGAGTAGTGGGGGCAATGGGCTCCCTTGCGGCCCTTGCTCAATTTGCATGTGGATTTCATGTCCATGCCCACCTGTGGCAGATTATATACTATTTATGCTGGCAAAGTGGATTTAACTGTTCCAACACAAAGACAGGCATTTACAAATTTTAGTAGTACAGTGCCTTTTGAGTTGAGGAATATTATTTTACTTTAACCTTTGACCTTTGAAATGTGTCTTCTGCTCTTTCTGAAAGGATGCATTGAAGAACTTGTCTTTTCTTCTGTGAATCAACTAACATACAGCTATTAATATGCCATTCAAAAATGTGTATTCTCCAATTTTATAATATGAAAATACAAGTTTGTGTTTCAATTCAGACAGTTTAGGTATAGCCTCTTTAAACAAATGCACTGGTGTAAATGCAAGTTCCCCCCACCAGGGGCTCTTTATAAGGCTCTATTAAGGATGAAAAAGTAGAATAAAATTTTAGCCAGAAGTCAGTAAAATGAGTCCTCTTTAGTGCTAGTAACCTAAATGGATATGTAGCAGCATGTGAATATGAGATTTACAATTTGTACTCCTAACATCAAACATAGATTTACACTGAATAAATAAAAAAATGCAACCTCCTGCTCTTAAAATACTAGTTCCATACCCTGTGTGAAAGCTTTTCCATTACAAGGACAGTCTATATTTGCCTATATCACAACCAAATATGTATACAAGAGAAGCACCAAAAAGTGGAAGGTATTTAGAAATTTGGACACCTGTTTTAGAAAACTCAGTTGGGGAAGGCTCCCCACCCAGCAAGCCAGAATTGTTAGCTAGGTTCTTTGAACATTAACCTGATCTTGAATAAGTAATATATCTTGTACTATGTTAATATTTTATTGTAACTTTGCCTTAATTAAAAGTTTTTTTAAAAAATTACTAGTTCCATCACATGAAATCAGCTACATTCTGCTAACCTTTTAGTACTTAAGGGAAAAACAGCTAACCAAAAGAATGTGAGACTGGATACAACCTCCAGGATTGCACTTTATTGTGTCTTTTGCATTTCTGGCAGTATTTTTGATTTTCAGTGTCTGTACTCTTTTTTTGAAATGTACATTTATATTTAAAAGTATTAAATGTTAAGGGTATTAAGGGCAATGAAATCTCTAACCAGTGAATTCTTTATGACTAGGGAATAGTGAAAAGCCAAAGCATGTGGAATTTGCTTCCAGTAGTGGTTTCTTTTGGTGTGAAATTATCTTGACAACTAATTACTTCATGGAAATATTTGCTATAGAAACATGTTACTCATGCTGAAGAAATTTGTCTTATATTGGTTTATAATTCCTGAGTAGAGTTCTAGTGGTTTGCTGATATAGGGCCCAATTCTCATTTACACTCGGGCCATTTTATACCATACTGACCATATAATGGGATTTTTAAAGTGAGCATAAATGTAGTTCACTCCAATTATAAGACCCCTTCATGCTGCCAGAGAGTTATAAAGTGGCCTTAGTATAAATATAATCAAGCTCATGGTATCTAAAATGTGCTAGGCATTTCACAAATCTAGTATAAGACAGGTCCCTTACTTTAAAAGTTTATAATTTAATAGACAACTCAGAGACTGACAAAGAAGTGGGGAAAGGAAGCAGGAAGGTGGGAGAAGGATAATAAACGTGGGGAGATATAAAAGAGAAGAAAGGAAAACAAGGTAAGTTAGGGGGTGTTTGGGCAATGTACACGTGATGTTAGTTCCTTGAATTTTTTAATCATGCTTTTTAAAAATTGTTTAGGGGGAATTTGGAAACCATTGATGGATCTTAGATTGGATTCCTTCACTTTACTGCATTATTTTAAGTTAGTGTGTGAAGCTCTACTTCTGTGTTCATGCACAACTCTATCATTTATAGGCATCTAATTGTGGTATCGTAGAGAGTATTCTGAACTGGGTCAAATTCAAGGCACAGACTCAGCTGAACAAAAAATGTTCATCGGTGAAGCATAGTAAAATCAAGGGCATTCCAAAATTAGATGATGCTAATGATGCTGGTAAGAGCTTTAATATGTTTACTTCATGCTAAGAAGTTTATTATGTAAATATCTTTAATTTTATCAGTGATTGTTTAATCACTGCTAGAAGCTCTAAATCTGTTGTATACAAGTTTGTAAAGATAGTTTATCATTATGTTAGTGGGCTGCCAAAAAAATATATACTTTTGTTCTGTTCAAACTTTATTATCTTGAACCGACCTGCATACTTACGTCTTTATGCAAATTTTTAATGATCGGTGAAATAAAGGTGAACCCCTCGCTATTGTAATTACAATTGCAGCTCAGTTTGATGCTAGGACAGCAGATGCTTTATAGTAAGGAGTTAATAATTCTGATTTAGTGTCTCTTAAGGGGTAAATAGCAATCAGGAATGTGTCCAATATTCTGTTAGTTTTTTAAATATATGTCACTATTCACTGAATGTACAGAAATAATTATTCATTGTGATTATGTAGCACCATGTAAGACTGCTAATCTCTTTTCTGAAAATTTTCTAGTTTTTTTATCCAGAGACACCTCAGGAGAAATTGTCCCCTCACCTGAGATTAGGGGTTTTTTTTGGTAGGGATGAGATTTTAGGGACAGAGAAACAGTCTGACCTTTGGGCATTATAATTTGAGGCAGAGTTTGCTTACTGATCTTTTTGCACCAGGAACAAACCATTCTGAGCACACTGTACCTTTCAGAAAATTAGGAATTTTAAAGGAGTAGCCCTTTTTAAACTTTTTCATTTTAAGGATTGTCTGAGAATGTCTACTGCAATTAAAAACCCATGGCTGGCCTGTGCCAGCTGACTCGGACTTGTAGGGCTCAGGCTAAGGGGCTGTTTAATTGCAGTGTAGATGTTCAGGCTTGCGGAGGAATTTGTGCTTTAGAACCTTGTGAGGTGGGAGGTTTCCAGAGCTCACGCTGCAGCCCAAGCTACACCACATTTAAACAGCCAGAGTCCCACGGGCCCGAATTTCTAGTTGCAGTATAGACATACTCTTAGAGTCCATCTCTTCAATTTTTGGAGCTTTGTTCATTTTTGAAATATAATTATTCAAATTATCAGATTCAAAAAGGCTATCTCCTAAATCAGGGAGAGATTCATATTACTGTGAGGAATCTGGAGAATCATCCTTTTCTGAGAACACTGTATATGCTTTTTTTTTTTTTTTTTTTTTTAATTTTTAAATCTAGGATTAGTAATTTTCTCCGGCCTCCAAGGGGGTCATTCGTATCTGAACAACGGAATAGGTTCCAGAGGAGTGAAGCTAACATCTAGCCTTCCTTCCAGGAAGGATTCCTTTGAAATATATAAACTATCTGCAGCCGAGAAATGAGAGAGGAACAAGATAGAATCATATTGTTTTAGTACTTTAATGTTTTCAGACAAATGAGAACTGCTTATGGAGAAGTTCCGAGTCTGAGGCCTTTCCCTAGGCAAACAAGTATTCTTGTCTTGTTATTCTGCTTCTGTCAGATGGATGCAGAACACTGGGATTATGGCTTGTTCCTGAGAAACCAGAGGGGGCACAAAGACTTTGATACATTGAGCAACTTCCATGTGTGTGTACTTTTGCACGTGGTTACCCAGTAGTCTCTTCCAGACTAGTAGATTGTATGTGTATGAGAAAGCCAGATGTAATGAGGATGTGGAGGATGAGGTTACATGTATAAAAATTATGCAGATATATGAGCGGAGGGATGAATAACCCCTCTTTAGTGTATTTGTGTATATATGTGTTTATATGTATATGTCATTTGGAGACAGAGTGTAGGGCTACAAGACAGCCGCCCAGAAGTGGCTATTCAATCAAATGTAAAATAATAGCCACTGCTCCTCTATTTTCCTTATGCAGGAGTTTTGGGTCCCTGCATTTGTAAGGGATACTTCCACCCTCTTCCACTGCATCCATCCTTCCCCTCCACATCAGCCCATCCATCATTTGGATGAGGACCTCCTTCAAGTAGGGGAGGGTGGGGAGGCTGCTTCATTCCCACTGTGGAGCTTAAGTGATATGGACATCCCTCACATCCTGAGTGAAATTCTCCCTGTATTGAAGAATTATCTATCTTGGTTTAGAGAGAATACTGGTAATTCAGCACAATCACATTTCCCTGTATTTGAATTTAATATTCTTTCTATTTTGGTTTGCTTTGTTTCCCTCTTCTTTCCCACCCCTCCCTAGGTGGCAAACATTCTTTGGACTGCACATTGATTTTAACAGAAGGAGACTCTGCCAAATCTTTAGCTGTATCTGGCTTAGGGGTCATTGGACGAGACAGATATGGGGTATTCCCACTCAGGGGTAAAATTCTTAATGTTCGGGAAGCTTCTCACAAACAGGTAAGCAGTACTGCCAACCCCCAATGTTAAAAAATCTTGTCAGGCTCAGTATATATGATGACTTAAAGATTGTGAGATTTTAAAAATAATGATTTTTGGTCTTTATTTGGTATTTGAACCTTCAGATCAAATTCAAAAATTCAAAAAATTTCTCAGCAGATATGAGGGCCAGAAACTTACTTTTTAATTGAAATCTGAGATTCCTACCTAATAAAATGACTTTTGGACATGGGACTTCCAGAATATATCAATTATTGCAAAACTTGTAATAAAATTATGAGAGTTGGCAACACTGGGAAGAACAGCACCTGAACTAAGATTTTTTTTAAATACAGGAGGCTTTTGGTATAGCTGACTTAATATTAAACAAATATCAAGGTATCAAAATATGGTGCTTTATCACCTTATCCTAAATCTTTGCTTTTTACACAGATTATGGAAAATGCAGAAATCAACAACATTATCAAAATAGTTGGTCTGCAGTACAAGAAAAGTTATGAAGATCCAGAATCTCTAAAAAGCTTGAGATATGGAAAGATTATGATTATGACTGATCAGGTCAGTTTGAGATTTACAGATTTTAAAAATACAAAACTAAGATATTTTAGAATCCTTAGCTTTTCATTTTTGCTAGTTTTGTAAATATCATTTTTACCCGGCCTTTGTAGGACTTGGGCACAGATCTGTGCAGAGAAGCTCCCCACTTCATGATGTTCTTTGTGGGGATTAGGTACCCATACACATTGTATAGGCTACAACAGGTATCAAACAGATGATAAAAATCTGCTTTGCTATACCAGAGCAACCATATTGATTTTAAATCTTTGTCTCATTGGTGTAAATGAGAATGTATCTGACCTAGCAAATGTTGGGACATGAGTGGGGAAAAATGGCATGAAGGCCAAGTTTTAGGGTAAATAACACTAGAAGGCTCAGGAGATAGTAAATATACTGTTAGTAGTGTCCTTTTTTAAAAAGAGATAAATGAGAGAGGGATAAATGAGAGTGGGAAATATTATATGAACCCTTTCCAAAATGGCTGGTATTAAAATAGTGTCCTTTTGTTAGGAATTATGAAAACAAAACACTGAAAAGCTAAATCAAACAAGATTTTATATTTATATTTTGTGTTTTGAAGCTCACTGATAATAATTAGTACTTGCATAGTACTTCCCTTTTTGAAAGCACTTTATAAACAATCCTTAAATACCCCTACGATGTATCTATTATTCCCATTTTACAGATGTGAAACTGAAGGGGGAACTAAGATCCAAATTTTTAAAAATCCAGCTGATTTGATTTTTCTCAGACGTGCTGAGCTACCACAACACTAATTGAAGTTAGTTGTGGATTCTTATTGGCCCTGAAAATCAGGCTCAGGAGTCTAAAGTTGGGGGCACACACAAGTGTAGACAACAATTTTGAATATTTGGGCTCTAGTGATTTGCCAAAGGCCATGCAGTGAGTAAGTGATAGAATGGGGATTAGAATTCAGGAGTGTTTGATTCCTCAACTTAAGCCATATCATTTAGATCATGCTGTCTTACTAGATAATCAGAGTGTTAGATAGCCACAGGGAACAAATTCCAGTGGTAGGGGTCCTCAACTTGATTTCAATGGGAGTTAGATTCACAGGCACCTAAGAAAATCCCATTAGTCAATCTGCATATTTAGTTGCCTAAATACCTTTGAAAAACTTGTCCAACCTACTTAACCCCTGGAATTGACATCAAAGTTCTCCATATTAATGTTAACTGCTGCAATGGGATATAGAATGAAAGGTGATATCTAAATTGAGTGCTAATCTGAGCACTGCAGATTATCACCAACACTTATAATTACTCCTGGAAGTGAATATGAAGTCACCACAGATACGCCAGTGCAGGTGTTTTATGGTTGTGGTGGCTCATCTTTCTCAGGTTATCATCTGTCTCAGGAAGCAATATTTTCTACCAGCTAAAAATTCTGGGTGGACTTCAAGGATAAACATAAGAACAACATTGCAGTAATCTAGTATGGAAGTAACAAAAGCATGGATGACTGTTGTACTACACATTTTAAAGAAGAATAGTTGCAGTTTTTCAGCCATTCACAGATGATGAAAACCAGTTGTCTTTTGCGGCTACCTGAGAATGTAGGTGCATCAGTGGATTCAGTAGTCATTTGGGGCTATATGCTGCTACTGTGAAATGCAATCATCCATTGAAAATCTGTAACTTGATATCGGGCTAATCACAGTTTGCTGAGTTACTGGGGACCAGCGTGCCCTGTGGTGTAGTCACTCGCACAAAAGTGTACAGGATTTAATTGGGAAAGGCTGCTTCTTCTTCAGGTGGTGTCCTTATGGCTGCTTCTCTGTAGATGTGCTTGCTCCCTCTTCTGCCTTTAATCAGAGATATCTCATAGCAATGTCTGTTCCTCCTGCACATGTGTTACTCAGTCTCATGGTATGTGCTGTTGTTATATAGTAGTGCATGAGCATACTGCCTTCAGTTCCTTCTCTACCATTTCAGCCTGAGATGGAGCCATAACAGTTGTCTGTGTTTAGTTTTACCTCAGCTGTGTCTCCTTAGCTCTTTTAGTAGTTAATTTATTGTAGTTATTCTTAGTAGTACTTCGCAGTAGTTTTAGCTGTAGTAGTTTAAGAACAAAAACTTTAAAAAAAATTATATATAGCTTTTAGATAGTTTCTCCCCTCCTGGGAATTTTTACTTTACTGAGAGAGCATACCTATAATAAGCACATGACTTATGAGGAGAGGCTGAGGAACTAGGCTTGTTTAGTCTGCAGAAGAGAAGAATGAGGAGGGATTTGATAGCAGCCTTTAACTATCTGCAGGGGGTTCCAGAGAGGACGGAGCTAGGCTGTTTTCAGTGGTAGTAGATGACAGAAAGAGGAGCAGAGGTCTCAAGTTGCAGTGGGGAAGGTCTAGGTTGGATATTAGGAAAATCTTTTTCACCAGGATGATGGTGAAACACTGGAAAGGGTTATCTAGGGAGGTGGCAGAATCTCCATCCTTAGAAGTTTTTTAGATGTGGCTTGACAAAGCCCTGGCTGGGATGATTTAGTTGGGGTTGGTCCTGCTTTGAACAGGATGTTGGACTAGGTGACCTTCTGATGTCCCTTCCAACCCTAATCTTCTATAATTCTATGATTAAAATCTAGAACCAGAAAAAACAGGGCGATCAAACTTTGATTCTTCATGATGGAGAGCTCTCTGCACCTAGCCTCTGTCCCTGGCCAGGGGATCCCCCCATATGTTGGTCTCTGAGTAAGTCCAGTCTCTGAATCATACTCCTCAATGACATCTAAGAGGAAGACCCAAGATTGCGCCATAAGACTCCTGAGTCCAAAGACTCCTGAGTTCTCTATGTAGGGTACCTACCTCAAAGAAGTCGTCTCTGATGACTCCAGCCACTTTGGCACCCACTGCTGTCTGACCTGAGGCAGCTGGTTGCTCAGGTACCAAAAGCACTGTGAAATCTAAAAACTGTAAAGTTCTGAGCTCTGAGAGGTCATTGGTTACTGTCAATAGAGCGAGGTGGTAAGAAGAACCTCTTTTTATCTGGTACTGAAGAAGCTCTAGGGTTCCATCTGGACATTCCTTGGAGCAGTTGAGATTCATGGTACTGTCAACTCCCTTAGCCACTTTCATTTTAGCACAGGCTGTGCACATAGTACTGACAACACTCTCAGTACCACAGGAGTTGCGCTTTCCCTAACACCTTGCTGCATCCAAGATGTCCAACTCACCATTGCTCAGCTCTGATATACTCCTGGTACCAAAGGTTTCTTGATCTGATTTTTCCCTGGTACTGATAGTTTCACCTCATGTTTCTTCCAGTGCTCCACTGCTACTGAATGATTTAGAAGAGGAGGATTCAGATGAAGATCTTTCCTCAATCTCCCAAATATCTGTGCAAGACTCTTCTATCCATTCCTAGAGAGCAGTGGTTCTCAACCTGTGGGCCGCTTGCAGCCCAGTTAGCACACAGCTGTGGCCCATTTGACATCCTCAGGGCCATACAGGTAGTATATATATTGTGTAGATGTGGCCCACATAACTGATAGAGAGCTGCGTATGTGGCCGACAATGGTAACTAGGTTAAGAACCACTGCTGTAGAGGCTCTTTTGCAGAGATCTCAGAGGAGATTGATGTCTCTCATGAGAGACAGCCACAGCCACAATCTCACTGGTATGAACACCCATGGATGCCTCCACCCATGTCATATATTTTGTTAGATCTTGAGCACCACCCATCATAAAGAAAGACAGCTTTCATCACTCTCCCTTTCGAGACATCAGTACCTCAGGAAGAAACCTTTGAGGAACAGGAAGCTGGGGCTGATGAAGATGTCTCTCCATTTGTCAACCTCTCTTATTCATCCCCGGATAAAGCGGTTATGCCACCTCTTCCATCCCACCTCCTCCATCCCTGTCGGATGATTTCAAGTGATTTCAGGACCTTGTTAAGAGAATTGCAGATTCTTTGCAGACTCCTCTTGAGTAGGTTAAAGAATTACATCATAAGATGCTTGACATCTTTCATACAGCTTCATCTGCCTATTTTGCCTCGCCTGTTAACAAGGCCCTGCAGGACCCTGCAAAGGTTATCTGGCACACCTCAGCCACAATTTTGCCTACATGCAAGAGAGTGGATAAGAAATATGTTCCATCTAAGGACTCAGAATATTTATTCTCTTATCCCTCTCTTAATTCTCCATGAGATTAATAAATGTGGGAGTCAGCACCTTGCTAAATTCACACCCTAAGGCAAGGATCATAAGTGTCTTGATCTGTTTGGTAGAAAATTATATTTGTCAGCTACTTTATAATTCAGAATGGCCAACTACCAAGCTTTAAAGGTGAAATACAATCATACAAATTATACAGAGCTGAACTCATTTATTGAGTATCCAACCACAGAACATAGAAAGCAATTTCAGGCAATTATTGCAGAAGGCCAGCTGCTCACTAGAACATTTCTGCAGGCCTCCTTTGACTCTGCTGATACTGCCGCCCAGTCAGTTTCTACAGCGATAGTGATGAGGAGAGCCTCCTAGCTCCAGCTGTCAGGATTTCCAAAGGCGGTCCAAAATATGATCAAATACTTCATTTTTGATGACGCTAAACTGTTTGCTGATAATATGGACGAATCTGCACTTGTTAAATGGGCTACTTTGTGTTCTCTCAGGATCTATGCACCTGCCCCAAAGAAAAAGCCTCAGATGGCACAGAGATCCCTTCCTACCCAGTTGTCAAACTCCCAGAGATCATAAGAACCTCAACACAAGAGGTTCCAGAGAAGAAAACAACCCACTTCTCAACCTTTGACCTCACAGCCTTTTTACCTCCAAGCACCAATTTGACAGTGTGGTCGAGTCTTCACTTATCATCGTCATTTTTACTAGCTGCATCGATTCAGCTGCCTTCTGCCCTTCGATGACCATCTTTACCACTTCCAACAGGCTTGGAAGTCAGTCATTACAGACAAATCGGTTTTGGAGATGATCTCTGCAGGGTCCTCCATCCACTTTACTTCTCTTGTGGCTGCCAAACCCCTTCCCTGTCACTTTTCAGGGACCCCTCATGAGAACCTTCTGCCAACAGGAAATAAACTATCTCCTACTCTTGGGTGCTATAGAACTGGTTCCCACAGAACACAGAGGGAAGGGTTTTTATTCCAGATATTTTCTGGTTCCAAAAAAGAATGGCAGTTGGAGACCTGTCCTACCTAGAGGCTCTTCAGCACCTTTGTGAAGGCAAAAATTCAAAATGGTGATGCGCCAATAACTCCATCACTGGACCAAAGGAATTGTTTCTCAGCCCTTGGTTTTCATAAATAAATAAATTTTCATAAATACACATATTTCCATGTAGCCATTCACCCCTCACAAAAGATTCCTAAGCTTCATTGTTGTCAAGACCACATTCAGTACAGAGTGTTCCTTTCAGTACAGAGTGTTCCTTTTCAGCCTCTCAAAAGGAATTCTGGTGTTCCCTTACCTAGATGGTTGGCTTCTGAAAGGTCGCTCCCTGGACACAACTTCATGGGAAACCTGCAAAGCCATAGACCTCTTCCTCAAAGTAAGCCTACAGTTGAACACTCATAAATCCATCTTAGCCACTGTGAAAAAGTTAGAATTAATAGGAGCTCATCTTGATTCAGTTGCAGCAAGAGCCTACCTCCTAATGCACAGATTAATGGCCCTATTCAACATTGTCAACAAAATCCAGATCAACCCTAAAACCACAGTCAAGAACTGTCTTCAGCTGTTGGGGCATATGGCATCTGGTGTTTTCATTATAGACCATGCACGAGTGAGAATGTGTTGCTTCCAAGAGAAGCGGAGGTCTGTTTATTCGCCATATAGACACAGTTTAATGACACTACCTTCCATATTCACCTTCAGAAAAGAATCTTTCAGTTGGAGGAAATACCCTCATAATGTTTGTGCAGAAGTCCCTTTCGCCTGCCCACCCCAATGATAGATGCATCTCTGTTGGGGTTGGGAGTGCATCTAAATACCCACATGGCCCAGAGCAGGTGGATGCCTCCAGAAACCACTCTGCACATCAACTTTCTGGAACTCAGGACAGTCACATACACCTGTCTTCAGTTTCTACCACTAATCAGGGGCAAACATAATAAAGGTCTTGATGGACAATGTATTACATATGTACTATATTAACCTCCCTCTTCGCCAAGGCAGTCAAGCTTTGGAATTGGTGCATACATAATCACCTCGCCATCACAGCATTTTTACCTTCCAGGAGTTCAGAATCTGACTGTGGATACACTCAGCAGGCATGTCACTGAAGACCATGAGTAGGAGATAGATTCCATCATACTTCACCACATATTTTGGCAGTGGGGCACCCTTTGAATAGACCTGTTCACCACAGCGATAAGCAAGATATTTGCCCAATTTGGCTCCAGAGGCAGGCTGGGTCACCAATCCTTGGGGGATGCCTTTCACCTTCAGTAGACGTCTACTGTGTCTACTGTATGCATTGCCCCAACTCTGCTAATATTCAAAGTGCTACTCAAAATAAAAAAGGACAAAGTCAGAATTATTGTGATAGTTCCAACCTGGTCCAAGTTCCGCACCTGATATAGCTGGCCGTTTACTCAGTGATCACTCTCCAAGCTGCTCCTCATCTCCTCTCCTAGAAAGGCAGGAAGTTTCTTCACCCTAATCTTTCAGTTCTTTGCCTCAAAGCATGGGTGGTCAATGCTTCATGGGAGTAAAAATAACCTGTTCAGAGTTAAAAAAAAAAAAAAAAGTGCTATTATATAGCAGAAAACACTACGTACTGCACTTACTTATAAAAATGCGCAGGATTTGCCTGCTGATGTGACCTCAAAACATTCCAGCAATAATCTCATCACTTTCAGATATACTGAACTACAGTATATCTAAAACTCAAAAACTTGGGTCTGTTGCTGAGCTCCATTAAAGTCCACATGGCTTTCCATTCTCCAATAGAAGTTTATTCTGTATTCACCCGCTCAATGACAAAGCCCCCATGGGTCTCAGAAATCTCTTTCCACCAGTCAGACATCCTCCTCTGGTTTGGGACCTCAGTCTGGTTCTTAAATGCCTTACAAGATCTCCATCTGAACCGATGGCTATCTGCTTACTCCTCCATTTATCAGTGAAAACAACATTTCTAGTAGCCATCATGTCAGCTCAATGAGTTAGGAAAATAGGGGCCCTTCAGCATTCCCCCTTTTCACAGTATTTTTCAAAGACAAGGTCACATTGTGACCACACCCCAAGATTTTACCAAAAATACCTTCTGAGATCCATATTAACCAACCTATTCACCTTCTGATTTAACACCCCAAATCTTACTAGGCAAAGAAGAAGCTTTCTTACACACACCTGAGTTCAGAACAGTCCTGGCCTTCTATCTTGACAGGATCCTTTCAGAAAGACCCCAAAATTATTGTCTTGATCTCAGACAGATCAGAAGGGTCTGAAATCTCTAACCAAAGACTTTCCAAGTGGATTTCCAACTGCATTAGTTGTTGCTATCAATCCTGTAATCTCCCAACATCCATAGACGTTCGAATTCACTCTTCGAGGTTTATTGCCAACTCTAGTCTTTCTCAAAAATGTATCCATAATTGAAATATGTAGAGATGCGACCTGGACTTCATGATTGCTGAGCTGTATGCAGTAACTCTCAACTCTACTTCCAATACTGTGTTCAGGTCAGCTATACTTTCCTCTATATTGGACTCAACTCCAAAGCCCCCTTCTTCTTATGGGGAACGGCTCAGTAGTCATCTGGTGGAACACCCATAGGGACACTATTTGAAGAAAAATAAATGGTTATTCACCTATGCAGTAACTGTAGTGCTTTGAGATGTGGCCCCCTGTGGGTGCTCCACTACCCGCCCTCCTTCCTCTCTGCTTTGTAGTTCTCTGCTGTAGAGCATTGCAGTAGAGAAGGAACTGAAGGCATTTCGCTTGCTCAGTGCTATATAATAATAGCACGGAGCACAAGGCTGAGTCACATGCATGTGTGGGCTGAACAGACACTGCTATGAAAAATTGCTGAGCCTCCATAGGGTCTCAAAGAATAACAGGCACTGCACAGGGGAGGCTGCGAGGCTGCTGAAGAGCCCTGTCAACAGAACCTGCCTAGGGGATCCACTCAGCCACTCCACTTTCAGTTCAAGCCATACACTTCTGCATCTGTGCTGGCTTGCTGCTGATGAAAAGAAGGTTGTAGGTGCTTTGTGCTTTGGCAACCCTTGGAGGACCTGTGCTACAGGAGGTCTTGTTCCCTGGGCTATACTTACATAACTCAGCACTGAAACTATCCATTCCATTAGATGTTTCCCACCAAAAAACATGCTGACTCCTTAATCACACATTTTCTTTGTTTTTGTCAGTTCAGTTACACTGGAGCTAACATGCTGTATTCACTGATAGTTATCTTTTTTCATATTTAGGATCAGGATGGATCTCACATAAAAGGCTTGTTAATCAATTTTATTCATCACAATTGGCCGTCTCTTTTGAAACATGGTTTTCTTGAGGAATTCATTACTCCCATTGTAAAGGTACAGCTTATAATGACATTATAAAGTTTTTATAATGTTACCTACAATTATAATGTTATCCACCAAAAAGGCTGACTAGGTATATTTTTGTTGTTTTTAAGGCAAGCAAAAGTAAGCAGGAACTTGCCTTCTATAGTATTCCTGAATTTGATGAGTGGAAGAAACATATGGAGAATTATAAAGCATGGAAGATAAAATACTACAAAGGTTTGTTTTTAAAAAACAGTCATAGACCTGAAAAAGCAATAATTGGGTGGTATCTGTTTTAGTAGGCGCTTCTAGAATTGTTTCTGGAAGTTATTTCAAAGTCAACCCCAGAAAATTGTCAGGAAAACATGATAATTAAAATAGTATGATTATGTAGTAATAATTTTCTCCTCATCATGCAGGTTTAGGTACCAGCACTGCTAAAGAAGCAAAGGAATACTTTGCTGACATGGAGAGGCATCGGATCTTATTCAGATATGCAGGTCCTGAAGATGATGCTGCCATTACATTGGTACGGACTTGTAAAACTCTTGAGTGCCAGGTTTTATGAATGCCACCACTTGCAGCACGTATTGGGTCAAGAAATCATGATTCTTAGTGACCAGTGGTTACTTATTTTATTTCTTCATTTTTCAGGTTATTTTGTAAATGTTTGAAAAATATTACATTTACTCTTGGACTAAATGTGGTTTAACAGTACTAAGGCAATAGCTTTATTCTCTGCTTGTTAGTTTTGATCAGCTTAAATAACAAGGATACCAAGAAGCATTTCAGTTAGATTCACTACTGAAACATATAGGTAGCACAGAAATGCCTGCTTTGATTAAAGCTGTGAAGGAGATTATAAAACAAATGGCTGAGTGATCATTTCAGACACAAATTGGAAACATACATCTGTGCAAGTGAGATTAGAGATGGAAGGATCATTTCTAATTTCATGTGTGATTATATTATTAAAGAAGGAAGAGATGGTTTGGGTACTGTGACACAAAAAGAAATAAAACATTTGAAACAAAATTTGGAAAACAATAACTATACTGCCTAATCCTAAAACATTTCTATAGGATGTATATCACTGTGGAGTGTGTTCAGATGAGAGGTAGCTCATGCTGCTTTGTATCAACAGTTATCAGACAAATAGGAAAAAAAGGGTACAAAAGTAGCCTTCCTCTCAATAAGGGGAAGTAGGATTGAGTAATTTAGGGAGAAGGTAGGAGCATTTTTCTGTAGGACACTGTTGATATAAGAAGCCTCCTGGCCTCATGATTTTTGTTGGGAGAATCCTCACTGCCAAGCATTTAAAAACAATTCCCATTCAGAGACTGAGCCTGAACAGCTGTCTCACCACCTGACATTATGCCAGGGCATTACAATAGGGATACTGTCAATATGATTTTTTTAATTAACTAATTTCAACAAAAAAAATGTTTTAAGCTCTGTTACTGTCTTTTGGAGACAGACCTGTAAATCTGAAGTTGTAGGGGGGCAGGAGGTAGCAAACTCATATATACTCATTTAATCTCTCTTTCAGACTCCACCCTGGCAGCTCCACTTTTCTCCTCAGGAGCAGGTTTTTTTGGAGGATGGAAGTGGGAACTAGGGCTTATATGGTTGGAATTCTAAAAAGAGTTGTACTGGATTGTATCAGAGCAGAATAAAATTAATTTTTAAAGTTCAGATAATTTTTTTAGGGAAGTTTATTGAATGGTTTATAAAACTGAAATAGAATGGCATACAGAAAATAATTGCCACATATACTGACATTTAAAACATTTGTACTCTGTGCTGAAGAAGCATGACGCACTTAGAAAGCACAGATAAACAGACATTCTGTGAACTGGAATTCCTCATCCCAAAACTCACAGGACCAAATCGTAGCTTTTTACTCAGTTGTTACTCAGTCCCTACTCAATCTGTGTGAAAACCAGTGACCACATTGCTCCTTTCTACAGTAAAACTTGAAGGGCATTGGCTAAAGAGAGAAGGAAAAGATCATTACGATAACCTACATTGGTTCTCTTCCATTGGTCTAGTTGGCAATGGTTTGGTCAGTTCCCCCTCTCCTCACAGAATGGTCTGTGCGGCCATTGGGATCCCCAAGAGGCCTGTATTTCTGAACTGGGTCTTTGTCCCTGGCATCCTCCCGCTCCTTGGCAGCACAACTCCAATGAAGCTGTGCTACCAGGAACTGTCCCTGACTGTGGCTACTTCCTGGGCTTAATTACCTGTGGTTGAATCATAAGGATCATTGTCAAGCCAGTGTATTAAACTTTGGATTTGGTCCCTTCACAGTAATGGATGTGGTGGCAACAGTTCGAAACAGACGGATAAACTGAAATTTTAATTCTAGAAAAAGAAATTACATGCTTTTCTGAATACATTTTTTCACATGGGGAAACCAGTGAGTGACAGTTATAATCTCAGATATGCGTGCAATTATTATTACATCATATAAAAATCCACTTTTTGTTTTTCTGACTCTTTCACTCTTATGGGGCAAATCTTACCCACTCCCTCCCTCACCCTGTGGTGTAAAAGATAGTGTAATCAAAGTGATTCTGCTGTGTTGAGCAGTGGGGGCAGGATGCATAGAGCCTGCACTCTGTGGGTTTTTTCTGTGTTTCTGTAGTGGGTGGCAGTGGCAGAGGCAGAGTTCTGTGTAGAGGCAGGCTGGTTGGCTGGGGAACAGTGTATCTGGTGGATTTGCCAATTCATCCTCACCCTCAGATATGGTGTGAGTGACCAGCAGTTATGGAAGGTGGTACTGCAGCTCTGGCTGTTGGAACAGACTTGGGATATAAGTTGGCAGGGAAGAGGGAGAATGTCTATTCTAACAGCTACAGAATTCTCTAGTTCCAAAGCCATTTATTTAAGCTTCATGTTGATATGAAACTGGTTCAAAGGGCCCTATCTTGCAATCCATATGTCAGAGGAGCTCACAGCTATTTAAAGTTTAACTTGAAAGTATATTTCTACTCTGAAAAGTGGGAGTTTTTTCTTGAGTAAGGCCTACAGGATTTGGCCCATTATATGTGGATCTCAGAAAGTGTTGTAAAGCTCAAGCACTTGCTGATCAGAGAACTACCAATTTGAAAACCTACAAACAATTGTTCTCACTATAATGAGTGTAGTTTGCTGTGAGCAGGTGAATAAGAGGATATGTATTAAACTAATGCCTCTATTGGACCAGCAATTTATACACATTGTTTTTTTTTATAATTTTTACCTTTAATAAAAAAGTTACTGCATTTTTAAAAGAACTCTACAACATTTTACATTGGTTATTAAAACTACACATGTATAATGCAGTATTCTAACGGTTTAGATTATCTGAAATATTTGCAGGCCTTCAGTAAAAAGAAAATTGATGACCGAAAAGAGTGGTTAACAAACTTCATGGAAGACAGACGACAGCGTCGGTTACATGGCCTTCCAGAGGTTAGTTCTAAATAAGGAGAAGAGGCCTGCAGGAAGCTGGCTAAAAGTAATGCAGTTTCAATGTTGAAATTATACTGATACATACATTTTCTTTTAGCAATTTCTGTACGGTACAGCGACGAAGCATTTGACTTACAATGACTTCATTAACAAGGAGTTGATTCTCTTCTCAAACTCAGACAATGAGAGATCCATTCCATCCCTTGTTGATGGTAAGTAGATATTCATGATGATTTATGAGGATGTACCTTTATATCCTCATCATTTTGAAGGATGTGATTGTATTAGAAAAGAAGTTGGTACTCTGAAAGTGAAATGTTGGAATTAGTGAAAAAAATTGAGAACCTGTATGTTTCTGCTTCATTATATTGCCACTAATGTACAATACCGAGTTGTCTCCTCTCTCTAGTGCACCAGAGGCAGCTCAGGTGGTAGCTTAATCTATCCACTTGGCCAGACCTCATCCCTGTGCTGTGCAGGTGCTCTACTTTTGGTGCCAGTGTGTCTTTCTTTCAGTGCTCATATTCATCAATATTAAATTCAAATTAGCAGTAGGAAGCAGATTAGGCTAAAAATCCTGTTCTCTTCCCTTCTCACATGAAGGACATGGTCCAATGCCTCCAGTGTTTTGGAGGCATTGGACCATGCTGGGAATTCACCATCTTTTCTCCCATGCAGCAACATGGGCATGCAAAGAAGCACCCCAGACACAAATCATGCTCCATTTGTAAAACTCACAGCAGACAGCAGGAGAAGGAGATCTATGCCTATCCTGTTTTCAGCTCATGTGCTCTTGCTCATCCAGGAAAAAGGGGCTTGGAGTCTCATAGGTGGGATAGGATTTCCCCTTCCCCTCAACAACATAGACTTCACAGCAAAGCACAAGGCTTGCTTAAGGCAGGTGATGCTCAGAGAACGGAATACACAGACTGCAGTTCTCATCCAGCTGCAACGGAGAAGAACCCTTAATCAGACAACTTCTAATTTAGGTGAGAACCCCAAGAACTAATGTTTCTTGCTCATAGTACTTAAATGGGGGCTAGCCTGCCTGGGGGAAAGGCAGATATCTTCCCCTTTCATGGAAGAGGAATCTTTCTACTGCCCCTTCTCTATTGACCTCTTCTCAGATGAGGAAGAATAGCATACAAGCGCCCAACCAAAAGCATCCAGGGAAAGCATATCCAAATATCTCAAAATCCCCTTAGAGATCCTGTGGAAAGAGAATATTTGCTCTTGTAAATAAAGACTGTATCATTGTGCATCTTCACAAGAGGTTGAATTAAGATTGCATGGATTACATTGATTCTGTCATTTCTTAACTTTTGAGTGCTTGACTTTGCAACCTTAGTGTTCTTTTAACATAATTTTTATATGTAATCTCAGTTTTTAAATAAAGCCAACTGAAACAATTCCATCATGTAGAACCATATTCATACCCACATAGGTTATTAGTGGGGTTGAAACTTTTAAATGCACAGCACAAACCTCTACTGCCTGAGAAAGAGAAAACTGGTAGGAATAGTAGGCTGTTGTCCTCTATGTAGACAAGTCACTAGAGGGGAATGACATACAGTTCACTAGTGGATTTCACAGCTACTTGCTAGAGAGCAGATGAGTGTTTGGCACTCAGGAACCCTGGGTTCTATTCCAAGTTCTGGAAGGGAGTGTGTTTTAATGGTTACATACCCTTCTGCAGCTGTCCCCCTAACATTGCTGTCTTCAGCTCCTGTTCCCACTGTACATCAGTTCACACTGTAGTGTGACCCTTTGCACTCCCTAGCCTGCCCCTGTTTTTTTCCTCACCCCTCTTCATTTGAGTCTGGCTATGTCCTACTCTCACACTGCTTGGTCACCAGCAAAGGAAGCACTGAGCGCATAAGGGAATCCTTGCTCTTTGTTCAGGGGCCTAACACCACCATAGATCCCAGCACCTATGAGCAACAATTTCAGGGAAAGTCTTCTTAGCCTTGGACTGGAGCATGCTCAATGCATATGAAATGTTCATAAAATTTAGCTGCTACTCTCTAACAGATGTATGTAGAGCATGTGCAAGGGGCATTTTTCAGAAACAACAGCCATATTTGGCTGGATTTTCAGGGGAAAGCAAAAGGCACCTCTTTGAATCCTGGGATAGGATTGAGATTTAGCAGGATAGTGTGGGAACTATTGAATGCTGCATGTTAATATTAAGTTAATTGGCTAGAAAACATCAGTTTATAATGCTCTCTCTTTTCATGAGCACATTGTTCACTTACACTTAGTTTAAAAAAACACATTTATATTAATAAGTTTATTAATTTTGTAAGTATCATATAGATTTGTTTTTATTCCACATGGAAGTTAGCTCCCTTTCAAAAGAAATTAGAAATGTGTTGTGTTAAAGAGAGAGAATTTATCCTTTCAAAATGGTGGTGTGTATGTGTGTATTTAAAAAGCTTAATTCTTCTACACAGGTTTTAAACCGGGGCAGCGCAAAGTCTTGTACACTTGCTTTAAGAGAAACGATAAACGGGAAGTTAAAGTTGCTCAGTTGGCTGGTTCTGTTGCTGAAATGTCAGCCTATCATCATGGAGAGGTGAGTATGAAGAATGGGAAGGATGTATTTTTTCTATATTGAATATAGGTGAATTTATTTAATCAAAAGCACTTACCAACTGACCAAGAATCATACCAGTAGAAGTGTTTAGAATCTTTCTAAGGAAGTGAACCAAATTGAATCCAATTTGATACAAAGACAGTAGTTTCATTCTTTCAGGCACAGCCATGTCCCAAACAAAGGTTTTAGACTGTGGGAAACAGGGCTAAGGCAGCTACTTAGTGAACTTGGACCAGGTCCTCAGTCATGCCAGCTGTGTACCTGACCATATTTTAGGCTTAGCAAGGAAAGATAAATTGTTTTATGCAAAAGTAAAGAAAGTTAAAATGGGATTCTGTTGTCCCTTTACAGAACATTTTGAAAGTCTGATACTATTCCTTGCATTTCATCAAATTAAAGTATTTCAGATAAAATATTGTTTTTCAGTTTTTCTAGTATTTATCTGGAAAATTAACAATACTGCCAAAGACTAGCATTGTCAAAATATACATAAAAATATACGTTTAAAAAGCCACCATCAATGTTTTGTGGGAGAGGAGGGATGATGAACAATGAACAGAGGTTATCCTGTCCTGTCCACAAAGGTGCACGTTTGAAAACTCAAAACAAAAAAAAGTGTGTGTGTGAGGTTAGAGGTGAGAAAATAATGCATATGAAAACTTCCCTGTATGAGATCAGAGTATCCTCACAGTTGTAGTTTGGCAGTTGATTCCCTATTTTTGTAATAAATTATAGCCGACCATGTTTGAAATCAGAGTAGAATGAGATATGCATTACCTGGAAATGAAAACATTATACTAGCTGATTAGGAAAGAGTACAATTTCTTACATTGAATAGTAACAATGTGTATGTATTTTCTTTCAGCAAGCATTAATGATGACTATTGTCAACTTGGCTCAGAACTTTGTTGGAAGTAACAACGTTAATCTACTGCAGCCTATTGGTCAGTTTGGTACCAGGCTTCACGGTGGCAAGGATGCTGCCAGCCCTCGTTATATTTTCACAATGTTAAGGTAAAAGCTGGCTCAAAACAAATTAAACTAAAAATACATAGAGCCTTTCTTTCTCAAATTGCCTTTCTTACTGCACCACAAGATTTGCAAGCATGTATTTGTGTTTATGAACACGCATTTAAGAGACAGAGAAAATCAAGTAGCTGTGTGTGCTCGAATTCCTGATTTGCATGTGCAAATACAATTTTGCACACAGATTTTCCCACCAATTTTATGAGAATAGTACTTGAGGACTTTTAAAAAGTTAGCACTACAGATTTTACTATGCATCATAAGGTTAGAGATTGAAAAGGCAGATCATCCATCCAATTGTCAAGTGTGGCTCTCAGAAGAACACATTTGTAAAAACAGAACTGTGGGATTTCATGTTCAGTGTCTTTCTGTTTCTACATAAAACGTGTTAAGATTCTTTTACCCATAAATTTATTTCTATGTGGCAGTCAGTATAGCCTTTGAAAGTCAAGCTGTGTGGTTTTCTTCTTCCACTTGACCAGTATTAAGAGTCTCCAGACAAAATTAAGATTTAGCTTGCACCCGTGCAGTCACAATGCAAACTAATGAGATTCCTAAGTGTAATCAAGAGCATAATTTAAAGACAGTGAGGTGGCATGGAAATAAATTAGGGTGTAGGTTAGCAGACAGAATTTGTTCCTTACAGTAAATTCTAGTATTTTGTAGTTTGATTGTGAATATTACAAGCAATGTGGTTTCTACCATTTCCCTACATAAATTATTTCACATTGATATTGACCTATAATTTCCTTTCGTTAATTTCATTTGCTTTTTCTAGTTAATACCCCCTTCTGCATGAATAGGAGTTTTGAATCCCTTCCACGTATAGATGTTTCTATGAGATGTTTCTGTGGTGCTGTATTTAAATAGATTTAACATGTTCTCCAGTTTATTTGATCCATATGTGCTGAGAGGCTTATTTGCCTAGTTTATTGTGCGTAATTAGCAAAGGGGCCACTGATGAAACCTCTGTTTGCAAAGTGTTTCATGGACTATTGTTTAGGCTGTCATGTCTACAATTAAGGCTAACTATCTTGGTTTGGTTTGAAACTCTGTGAGTATTGCTGTTTTCTGACTGCTTGACCTACCTCTAGTCTTTTGAGTAGAAGTATTGAAATATGTGAGTCTTGAGTTCTTTAACGTACCAGGTTTCTGTATGTTTTAAACATCAGTCAGAAAGCTACATACACACATGGTCACAAAAAACCGAGCACCTGGCATTTATTATTAACTGATTGTTCCACTGTGAAGATTCAATACCAACTCTGTCCTTGTTTCACAAGACAGTATTTTCAGCATCATAATGACAATTAGAAGGAGAGAAAATAATTTTTTAAAATTAGATGAAATTTAGGCCCATTAATCTTCATAGTGTAACAACATTTAGATGCACTGGACTCTGGTTAAATTATGTTTTTTTCTTTTATCTTTTTTTCAAAGCCCTTTAGCAAGGCTCCTTTTTCCTCCTATGGATGACAACCTGCTTAAGTTTCTTTATGATGATAACCAGCGCGTAGAACCAGAGTGGTATATTCCCATCATTCCCATGGTTTTAATAAATGGTGCGGAGGGAATTGGTACAGGATGGGCTTGTAAACTTCCTAACTATGATACCAGAGAGATTGTGAACAATGTCAGACGAATGCTGGATGGCTTGGATCCCCATCCTATGGTAATGTAACTTACATTGCATGCTGCTATTTTATATATTTTTTAAAAAACTTCAGGTTTGCTTTTATAAAGACATCTCATATCACTTTAGAAACACTTCACAGCTAAATAATTTCCACCTCAGAAGAAGAATTGATTGTCTTATGCAAGGACACTATACAACTATTGGAGTGAAACTGGAGAAGTTTATTCCCATTGAAACCAGAACATTGTAATTTTACTGATTCTTTTAAAGGGTTTTTCTCCATTCTACTCATTGATTTGTCAATGTGCTCTCAGAATCATAATTGTTGTGGAAAGATCTATTGCATTTTGTGATCTGCTGGATGAAAAGCTGAATCAATCATTCCTTTATGATAAATTACAATATATCTTCAGCCAACCTTAAAGCCTCTATGGCTTGCATTGGAATCTCTGAAGTCTCCTTTGTTTCAAGTAAACTATGTTCCGTTTTATGTTCCTCCATAGCTACAAGAAAGATACTGTTATTAAACAGGAAAACCAACAATTCCCAAATTACAACTCCTATGTGTTCATTTGTTTAAAGTTCTTTTGGGGAAGCTCTCAGTGCTGCCACTTACCTGAAAAGGCTCCAAATGCTAAAAGAAAAGAAGAGCTCAGCAACATTTTGTTTTAAAGAACATTATTAATGTGTATTATTACTTGCACTTGCAGCTTCCAAACTACAAAAACTTTAAAGGAACTATCCAGGAACTTGGTCAGAATCAGTATGCTGTTAGTGGTGAAATATTTGTGGTGGATAGGAATACAGTAGAGATTACAGAGCTTCCAGTGAGAACGTGGACCCAGGTTAGTAACAGTGAAATACATTTAGTTTAAAATAGCTTCCCTAGACTACTTAATCTCATATTCAGATGAATTCTTCACACTGGTGGTAGTGTGCATTGCAGGAAACAAAGTGTGGGTTTCCTTTTGCTTGGCCTCAGTAGAAGATGTGTTTATTCTCATGTTACCTACTGTAAGTATTTAAGGAATACCATTTTTTCCTCTTGAATGAATCCACAATCCCTTTTCTGCTCTGGATGGCTTTAGACATGCTGTCAATCTTTTGCCCAGGGACATCAAATGCCTGAGAGATTGGTGCCAGTTCTGGTCTGCATTCTGCAGATTGTCTTGTCAAAGGGTTCAAGCAGTGATTTTTTTACCAAGTGGCTCTGTAAGTGACTCTTGGTGACACAGGGCATTATAATCCCTTAACATTGTGTAATTTTGGAGTTTATCCATTTGCATTGCTTAGTCACCTTGAAGAACTACAATTCTTGCTTTAAATAGTTCATTTGTATTTTTGTTTGATATTTTTGTTGTAGGTGTACAAAGAACAGGTGCTAGAACCTATGTTGAATGGGACCGAAAAAACTCCAGCATTAATTTCTGATTACAAAGAGTACCACACTGACACTACTGTGAAATTTGTTGTGAAAATGACTGAAGAAAAACTTGCTCAAGCAGAAGCTGCTGGATTGCACAAAGTCTTTAAACTTCAAACAAGTCTTACTTGTAATTCTATGGTAACTTTTCTATGTTTGACTACCAAAATCATAACGGTAGCTTGTTGTGAGCTCACCTGTTTTTGTGATGGCCCAGTAGTGGCGTTTTATCAGTCTAGTACATGACTTAACACATCTCTTTCATGTGTTGTTACTGACAAAAAGAATTACTGAGCATTTAAGTTGTTAGTTCTGCGAGACAACAAATTTGTCTCTGGATTATTCATTCATATTGGAGTGTAACTTAAATTTTGAAGCTTCATCAGAAAAATCTGGTGCATTAGACAATGGTGTGTACTTAAAGAATTTTTTTAAATATCAGTTATCATTATAGAATGACAGCTGTAACATAGTTCAGAGGCTGTCTCCATTATAGTGCTAAGGTATCTTTCAACCTGAAGTAACTGCATTTTTTTCTGCCAGCTAGACAGTTTACATTTCTTTTTATCCAAAAGTTGTTCAGCTAGGCAATAACATTCAAATATAAAAGATATTATATGAACACTTATTTTCTGCCTTACCTTACCTTACAGTACATCTACACTATGAGCTAGGTGGTGATTTCCCCTGCTTGTGCTCATGTACTTACGCTAGCTTTCATTGAGCTGGCATGAGTATAAATAGCAGTTTTGCCTCGGTAGCACTGGCAGTGGCAGTGCAGGCACAGCTGTTTTGATCTGAGTACAAACCCACCTGAAACTGGTGGATATGTACTTGGCACAACTCAACTGTGCTTTTGCTGCCACTACCAGCGTTAACATGACTACCCTGCTGTTGATACTCACGCTAGCTTGATGAGAGGTAGTGCAGGTATGTATACATGAGCAGGGGACTGTCAGCCTAACTCATAGTCTTCGATAAATCTGAGTCTCAAACTTCAGTCAAATGACATTTTCATGTTCCCATTTTACTTAAACCCTGAGCTGAGTGGGCACAACAGTCTATCTTCACAGTTCTTATTTTGGGATCAAGTCCATAGAAAGTTTTTATTTAGGCCTCTATCACACAAACTTTTAAACATATACATAATTTTTCATGTGAGTTGTCCTGTTTGAAGCCAAATAGGATTATCCATGTGAGTAAATGTATGCATATGTTTACAAGATTATAGCATGCGGGCTTGAGTTCTAAACTCTTTGGGTCAGAAATTGTGTTTTAATTATGTGTTTGCATAGAACTGGGAAAATGGAGCTCTAATTCTGCTTTGGGTGTCTAGGTCTTACCATAAAATGACAATCGATATAAAAATGTAACTTAAAGTACCTGAACATAGTATTTACTGCAAGATCACAGAGAGTGCCTTGCACCTGACATAATTATTTAAACCATGGAAAGTGAATTTTGCATACCAAATAAAAATGACGACATTTTATATCCACCTCGCACAGATTTAAATAACTGCACAGGACTCTAAAAATGGGGACTCACACTCAAAATATCTGCTTTTAGACTTATTAAAATTTAAAGTCCAATCCTCCATTTCCCACACATCCAAATGGATACTAAAGGGATGGATACTAAATAGATACTAGAATTGAACCCTTATTTTGTGGATTTTGTATTCAAAGTATTGCTGAAGTGGCAATTTACATAATTGACCCGACAGGCAAAGTTTCTTTATTTTAAATATTTCTACATTATCACAGATGATCTTCAGGTGTTACCTAACAATTATTATAAATCAGTATGCTTTATTAAACTATTGCTTTATATATTTTAAAATTAGGCTCTGAATGTCTATGCTAAATACAGGAATTTTAGCAAATATTTTAAATAGTGTTTGAAATTATTAGTGTATTAGCTGGCTGGGATTTGTTTCCATTGTTTGTAAGATTGTACATTAGGACTAAGGGCCAGATTTTGATCTCACACCAATTGTACATAGTTACAACTACAGTGATGTCAATGTAGTTATTCTTGATTTATACCTCTGTGAGATCATAGTCTGTAAGAAATTTAAAAAAAATCCAACTTGGTATACATTGTATGTTTATATGTAATGTTAAAATATACATAAACTCACACTTGTGGTGTTTTAACAAAAGTTAACTTCCAAACAAAATAATATTTTATATCTTCTGTAGGTGCTGTTTGATCATATGGGATGTCTGAAGAAGTATGAAACTGTGCAAGATATTCTGAAGGAATTCTTTGATTTACGATTAAATTATTATAGTTTGCGCAAAGAGTGGCTTGTAGGGATGTTGGGGGCAGAATCTACCAAGCTCAACAATCAAGCTCGCTTCATCCTAGAGAAGATACAGGGGAAAATTACCATAGGTAAGAAGAAGAACTATAAAACGTAAAAGTTAGAGCTGATAAATATAGAAAAAACATTTCTAGAAGTAATTTAGATCAATAGAAAATATAGACAAAAGGACATCAATTTTTTTTACTCAAACTTTTTTTATCTCCTCACATAGAGAATAGGTCAAAGAGAGATTTGATTCAAATGTTAGTCCAGAGAGGTTTTGAGTCTGACCCAGTGAAAGCCTGGAAGGAAGCGCAAGAAAAGGTAATGATCTGAGGCCATCTCGATTCTTTGCAGATTAAATAATGTGGTATTTGTAGGGGAGAGATGTAGAAATTGTTTTATAGTTACAATAAGATTTATTATTCTTGTGTGGAATTGTGAAATTTTTAATAGATTAATGTTAAGAACTATAAACCTCTGTATAATTTAAATGGTTATAGAATCATAGAAAATTAGGGTTCGAAGGGAACTCAGGAGATCATCTAGTCCAACCCCCAGCTAAAAGCAGGATCAACCCCAACTAAATTATCCCAGCCAGGGCTTTGTCAAGCCAGGCCTAGTGAAAAAGTTTTTCCTAATATCCAACCTAGACCTCCCCCACTGTAACTTGAGACCATTGCTCTTTGTCCTGTCATCTGCCACCACTGAGAAGGCTAGTTCCATCCTCTTTGGAACCCCTCTTCAGGTAGTTGAAGGCTGCTATCAAATCCCCTTCACTCTTCTCTTCTTCAGACTAAATAAGCCAGTTCCCTTAGCTTCTTCTCATAAGTCATGTGCTCCAGCCCTTAATCATTTTCATTGCCCTCTGCTGAACTCTCCAGTTTGTCTACATCCTTTCTGTAGTGGCGGGCCCAAAACTAGACACAGTACTCCAGATGTGGCCTCACCAGTACCAAATAGAGGGGAATAATAACTTCTCTCAGTCTGCTGGCAGTGCTTCTACTAATGCAGTGCAATATGGCGTTAGCGTTCTTGGCAGCATGGGCACAGTGTTGACTCATATCCAGTTTCTTGTCCACTGTAACCCCAGGTCCTTTTCTACAGAACTGCTGCTTAGCCAGTTTGTAGTAGTGCATCGGATTCTTCAATCCTAAGTGCAGGACTCTGCATTTGTCCTTGTTGAACCTCATGAGATTTCTTTTGGCCCAATCTTCCAATTTATTTGAGTCATTCTGTATCCTATCCGTACCCTCCAATGTATTTACCGCTATCCCCAGCTTAGTGTCATCTGCGAACTAGCTGAGGGTGCAATACACCCCATTATCTAGATCATTAATGAATATGTTGAACAAAACCGGCCTCAACCCAGCACCAACCCCTGGGGCACTCCACATGATACCGGCTGCCAACTAGACATTGAGCTGTTGATCAGTACCCATTGAGCCCGAATGTCTAGCCAGCTTTTTATCTACCTCATAGTTCATTCATCGAACCCATACTACTATAATTTCCTGGCAATAATACTGTGGGAGACTGTATTAAAAGTTTTGCTAAAGTCAAGGTATATCATGTCAACCACTTTCCCCACATCCACAAAGCCAGTTATCTCATCATAGAAGGCATGTTCGTCAGGCATGACTTGCCCTTGGTGAATCCATGCTGACTGTTCCTGATCACCTTCTCTCCTCCAAGTGCTTCAAAATGAATTCCTTGAGGACCAGCTCCATGCTTTTTCCAGGGACTGATGTGAAGCTAATTGGTCTGTAGTTCCCCGGATCCTCCTCCTTCCCTTTTTTAAAGATGGGCACTATATTGGCTTTGTTTCAAATGTCTGGGACCACCCCCGATTGCTATGAGTTTTCAGAGATAATGGCCAATGGCTTTGCAATCACATCAGCCAAATCCCTCAGCACTGTTGGATGCATTGCATCCAGCCTCATAGACTTCTGCATGTCCAGCTTTCCTAAATGATCCTGAACCTGTTGTTTCACCACTGAGGCAGCTCACCTTCTTCCCATACTGTACTGGCCAGTGCAGTAGTCTGGGAGCTGACCTTGTCTGTGAAGACAGAGGCAAAAAAAACATTGAGTACTTCAGCTTTTTCCACATTAACTGTCACTAGGTTACCTCCCCCAGTTAGTAAGGGGCCCACACTTTCCCAGACCACCTTCTTGTTGCTAACATACATGTAGAAACCCTTCTTGTTACCCATCACATGTCTTGTTAGCTGCAACTCCAGTTATGCTTTGGCCTTCCTGATTTCACCCATGTATGCTCGAGCGGTATTTTTATACTCCTCCTTAGTCATCTGTCTAAGCTTCCACTTCTTGTAAGCTTCCTTTTTGTGTTTAAGCTCACAGAATATTTCTCTGTTAAGCCAACCTGGTCGCCTGCCATATTTGCTATTCTTTCTGTGCATTGGGATGGTTTGTTCCTGTGCCCTCAAAAAGATTTCTTTAAAATACAGTCAGCTCTCCTGGATTCCTTTCCCCCTCATATTAGCCTCCCTGAGATCCTGCCCATCAGTTCCCTGAGAGAGTCAAAGTCTGCTTTTCTGAAATCCAGGGTCCATATTCTGCTGCTCTCCTTTCTTCTTTTTGTCAGGCTTCTGAACTCAACTGTCTCATGGTCACTACCACCCAGACTGCCATCCACGTCTACTTCTTCGAGTGGTGTCCCTGAGGGTGCTCCGCTTTAGGTGTCGGTGCATCCTTGCGTCCTTTGATCAGAGATTTTACGGCAGTACTTGTCCAGATCTCTCATGCACAGCTCCCGTCCTGTGGCACCGTTGGCAAGTCTTTTGGCGCAACCCTACTCCCTCACTAACCTTGTCCCATTTTTACTTATACCTGTTATGAAAAATGTTAGTTTAGTCAGTAGTTCGTTTTAGTCATTTAGTACTTACCTTTATGTCTTACCTAAAAATAATTTTAAAAACATTTTTTTTTTCCTTTCCTGTCCTCTTCAGTTTTTCAAAATACCTGACAACATGCCTGGTTGACCAGGTTTTAAAAAGTGCACATCATGCAGAGAGGCCATGCCTGCTTCAGATGGACACTCAGAATGTGTCCACTATCTGGGTGGGAGCCATGAACCTCAAAAATACATAAATTGCAGCAACCTCAAAGCCAGAGCTAGGAGAGATAATGATCTCAGACTTAAGCTAATCCTGATGGAAAAGTCTTTGAGACCCTCTTCTGACCTGGGGCAGGATAAACCTCCGACAGATCAATCAGAGAGACCCTCAAGAAAGAGATCTTCAGCCTCACCTAGTAGGGAGCCACGGAAGAAGACAAATTTGCCCCTAAGGGTAACAAAAACCACAAGGTCAAGTACCTATGTGGCGTCAGGTTCCTCAGGTATGGTGCCGCCTGTAGTACTAACGAGCTCAGTGCCTTGGTGTGGAGTTGAGAGGCAAAACGAAGCTAACCTCCTCCAGTACAGCACCAACAAAAGCTACGATACTGACATTGCAAGCTAAACAGCCAAGTGAGAAATCTTCGGTACCAACAGAGTATATGGCGCCGACTATGGCACCACACAGGACGAAGGCACCGTTGGCTAACATGGCACCAACTGCAGCACCCCATAAAGGGATGGGGCTGATGATGGACACGGCACCGTTAACTACTGTGAGGTTGAGTATGACACCGAAATCAACACTGGCACTAACAGCTGATGACAGTGGTATTGAATCAAGATAGCGCATCAACATTGGCTCTGACGTTAAAGAGAAAAGAGAAGACACACCCCTACCAGCAAATCAAGATGATACGAACATCATCACCTCAGTCATCATTGCTCGAGACAGATACATCCCCAGTGCATGTCACACACAATGAGGCTCTTTCCCCAGTAGCCTTTTCTATTGAAAATGACAGCAGGAGTAACAAAGACAAATTCCCTTTCCAACACTCCTCCCCTACCAGACCAACTTTGGAAGGATCCAGATGTACAGCACACTTGGGATGTCAGGTGCACTAATGGTACAGACTACCATGGTTTGGACCACACATGCGTTATCATATGCAATGGCTGGGCTGGAACACTTGATTAAACTACGACAGGGCTTTCAGGAGAACCCCTACACACACAGATCCAGATCTTCTGCAATATCGGTTCCGTTTGTCGCTGAACCAATGCCAGAAACTGGGGAGGAAAGAGAGAAAAGTGTCAAACTGGACACATCACCTCCTGCACTTAACTCCTCCTCCTTACCAGACAAAACAATAATGCCCCCTCCACCAACCAACACAGATGACTTCAAACAATTTCATGATCTGTTCAAAAGGGTGTAGCGGAAGATCACAAAATCCCTCCTGAAGAAGTTAAAGAATCTCACTAACCACATAAACACGGTTTGAACAGAACACTAATGATACCAAACAACATCAAGGAATCATTACTATGGTGGACTCAATCCACCAACATGATGACTGGAATCCCAATTGCACAACAACCACCCTCAGTTATGATCACCACGGATGCATACAGAGCTTCACACAGTTCGGAATGCATGCTGCCACTTTCTTCTATGCATAAAGAACAAACCAATAAAGGTGATGGACAACATCGTGTGCATATTTTACATAAACCAATAGAGAGGAGCAAGATCCCACTCCCTATGCGCTGAAGTGTTAAAACTCTGGAATTGGTGCATCCAACACAACATCAACATATACTGCGGTGTACTTTAAGTATGCCAGAATCCGAGATGCCAGAAAACCACTGCAGATGCCCTCAGCAGACAATTTGGCCAAAACCACGAGTGGGAATTGAACAATATGGTTCTGAAAAACGTTTTCCAACAATGGGGTCACCCAATGACTGACCTCTTCACGATTACGCAAAATCACAAATCTCTGCTTTTCTGCTCAAGGGTGGTACAGGAGGTATCCACTCCGATTGAGAAGAAATGCATCTCCCCTCAATACCCTTCCCATCCATTCCTTGGATACCCAGAGTTATTCACAAGATACACATGGACAGGGCGATGGTGATAATGATAGTGCCCTCATGGCCCAGACAAATCTGGTACTTCTATCTATTTCAGATGTTCATGTACACATTGATCATTTGCCCATATCACACATGATCTTCTCTCTCAGGACAACAGATGGATTTTCCACCTGGATCTAAAAGAAGCTTCACCTAACAGCATGGTTCCTAAATGGTTTGATATAGGAGAACTAGAATGCTTGGAGCAGGTTGAACACATCTTTTTAAATACTAGAAAACTGATGACAAGGAAAACCTACCTTCAGAAATGGTGTAGATTCGTGGCCTGGTACAAAGATAGACACATTGCCGCAATATCGTCACCCATTCCAACCATCCTGGAATACATCCTAGAATTTAAAAAATCAGGACTATTGATTAGCTTGCTAAAGGTCCATTTAGCAGCCATTGCAGTCTTGCACGACAAAAACAACGATAGAACAGTGTTCATTCACCCAACAATAAAACAGTTTATGTCAGGGATACAAAAGGTATGCCCCAGTATGCATACCACTACAACACTGTGGAACTTAAACCTAGATACTAAGAACCATTACCAAATTTGAACCTTTAGCAACATGTTCACTTCTACGTATGTCAATGAAAGTGTCCTTTTAGTAGCTGTTACTTTGGCTCACTAGGTAAGAGAGATTGAAGCACTCATGGCCCATTCACCATACATGAATTTCCACAAGGATAAAATTACACTTGGATCTCATCCAAGGTTCCTCCCAAAAATTGTATCAGACTTCCATATAAACCAGCTGGTTCATTTACCTATCTTCTATCCTAAGCCTCATCAAAACACACAGGAAGCCATACTGCACACTCTAGATGTAAGACAGAAAATTGCTTTCTACTTAGACAGAACAATACCCTTTAGAAAATCAGAAAAGCTCTTTGTATCAGTGGTGGAACTCGCAAAAGACAAGCCAATATCTACTCAGAGATTATCAAAGTGGATAGCAGGGTGCATCCATTCATGCCATGAACTAAAAAATTTACACGTTCCCTTGGAGACCAAAACACATTCAACGAGAGTAATGTCTGCTTCTATAGCATACCTCAACAACGTCCCTGTTATATATAAGGCAGCTTCGTGGGCCTCTGCGCATACATTCACAAAACATTATACCATCGATGGCACATCTAGAAGAGATGCCACCATAGGACTGTTAGTACTTTCAACTGTCCAACCAAAAGACTCTGAAGTCCCTTTCCCCGGATGGGCAGTGCTCTAGAGTCACCTAAAGTGGAGCATCCACAGGGACACCCTCAAAGAAGAAGAGAGGGTTACTCATTTTGTGCAGTAACTGAGGTTCTTTGAGAGGTGTGTCCCTGGTGGTGTCCACTACACTCCCCCTCCACCCCGCTTTGGAGTTCATTCACTGTATTCTATGATGGAGAAGGAACAGAGGGGGTCAGGTCATGCTTGCGTCAAAAGAAGCGCCAATGGCGCCACGAGATAAGAGCTGTGCATGCGCCACCTGAATGAGCACTGCTGTAAAATCTCTGATTAAGGGATGCAAGGATGCATCAACACATAGTGGAGCACCCCCAGGGACACACATCTCAAAGAACCTTAGTTACTGCATGAAGTGAATAATCCTCTCTTCCCCTACCAATTATTCCCTGTTTGTGAGCAGCACTAGCACCAGAAAGTTGTCCCCAACACTCTCCAAAAGCTTCCTGGATTGTTTGTGCACTGCAGTATTGCTTTCCCAGCAAATATCAGAGTGATTGAAGTCCCCCATTAGAACCAGGGCCTGTGATCTGGAAACTTTTGTTAGTTGTCTGAAGAAAGCCTTGTCTACCTCATCCTCCTGGTCTTGTAGTCGATAGCAGACAACCACCACAATGTTATTTTTTTTTTAATGTATGTCAATGACAATAAAAATATAGATTCTCCTTCTCTTCTTCCCTCTGCCAATTTACCATTTAAATTAGTATATTAAAGAGAAATACTTAAGTAAGAACATTGTCACATACTCTCCTGCATATAAATACATTAAAAACACAAACTAGGCTAATGCAAAGTTGAAATTTAAACACATAAAAATAAGGAAGTTTAAAGTTATCGTTTCCAGAACAATAATTTGGCTTCCTCAAACATTATTTACAGAGTATTACATCAGTAACTTTGAAGTGTAACC
The DNA here is from genome assembly GCA_007922155.1 of Mesoclemmys tuberculata. Taxonomy (NCBI): domain Eukaryota; kingdom Metazoa; phylum Chordata; order Testudines; family Chelidae; genus Mesoclemmys; species Mesoclemmys tuberculata. The sequence goes on along the minus strand of ML675603.1, from coordinate 63,823,251 downwards.
CACAGTTCCATGATTAATCATTCTCTTGATAGTATGATCATGTGAGGTTTTTAATTTTAATCACAGTTAATTTTCAATGCTGCTGCTGAATTTGGCTGTTTCGTTTAATTATTTATTATTTGTTTTGTATTTTGTTCATGTTTCAATTATTTTCTATTTATTGCTACCATATTTGAATTGTATATAATGTATAGCATTTAATAATAGAATTTCTGCTAAGAGAAGGGGAAACGTTGATTCCGTACAAAACTAAAATTCATAATACCCTTGGTTATGGCAGCAGTTCCGTATGAGAACTAAAATATTAGTGCCCCTTCCCAAAAGAGACAGTTGTATAATGTGAGTGGAATGCACTGCTATCTAATTCAGTCTCTTTTATAGTTATAAAGTATGTGCAAAATCATCATAATTTAAAATGATAGTTTTAATATGATTTCATTGCAGGCAACAGAAGAGGAAGAAACACAGAACCTGAATGATGATGCATCCTCCTCTTCAGGCTCTACTTCAGGCCCTGATTTTAACTACATCCTAAACATGTCTCTGTGGTGTCTTACTAAGGAGAAAGTAGAAGCACTGATTAAACAGAGAGATTCAAAGGTTTGCATATCATGAAAAGCTATTTTGGAACCATTTCATCAGTGCCAGTATAACTAATATAAAGCATTTATATTGTGAATGTTCAAGTTTGGAATTCTTCATATTGTTTAGTAATTAAAATAGCTACTACTATAGTTACATGCTAACTTTATGTTTTAGGGGAGAGAACTCACTGACCTCAGGAGGAAATCTCCTTCAGATCTCTGGAAAGAAGATTTAGCAGCTTTCATTGAAGAGCTTGATGTATGTTTAAAAATCTTTCTGAATAACTATTTATTAAGAATTAATGGGAATTTTTAATGTTTTCCTTTAAAACATTTATAGAAATAATGTACAATAAATTGACAGCAGGAAATCTTTTGATACATCATGCCAGGATGGCTTTTTTCTTTCATCAATATATAATCAAGAAATGTAGGGCTGGAAGGGCCCACAAGAGGTAATCTATTCCAGCCCCACATGCCAAAGCAGGACCAAGATAATTTCTGGCAGGTGTTGTCTAACCTGTTCTTAAAACCTCCAGTGAAAGAGATTGCATAACCTCTCTTGGAAACCCTGTTTCAGAATTTAACTCTCCTTATAGTTAGAACATTTTTGGTAATATCTAACCTAAATCTCCTTTGCTGCAAATTAAACCCATTACTACTACTTCTATTTTCAGTGGACGTGACGAACAATTGATTACTATTCTCTTTATAACAGCCCTTAACATATTTGAAGATTGTTATCAGGTCCCCTCTGAGTCTTCTTTCTCAAGACTAGACATGCCCAATTTTTTTAACCTTTCCACATAGGGCAGGTGTTTTAAATCTTTTATCATTTTTGTTGCTTTCTTTTGGACTCCAATTTGTCCACATCTTTTTTTAAAATGTGGTACCCAAAACTGGACACAGTACTCCAGTTGAGGCCTCACTATTGTCGGGACATTTACCTCCCATGTTTTATATACAAGACTCCTGTTAATAACACCCCAGAATATTAGCATTTTTTGCAGCTGCATCTTATTGTTGACTCATATTCAATTGGTGAGCCACTGTACCTTCCATGTCCTTTTCAGCAGTACTATTGCCTAGCCTGTTCTTACCCATTTTGTATTTGTGCATATGATTTTTCCTTCCTAAATGTAGTACTTTGCACTTGTTTTTATTGAATTTCATTTGTTGATTTCAGACCTATTTTCCAATTTGTGAATGTCATTTTGAATTCTAATCCTGTCTTTCAGTGTTTTTGCAAACCCTCCGAGTTAGTGTCATCTGCAAATTTTATAAGCATACTCTCCACTCCATTATCTAAGTCATTAATGAAAATGTTGGAAAGTCCCTAATTCAGGACAGACCTTATTGGACCTGACTAGATATGTCCTCCCAGTTTGACTGAGCCATTGATAACAACTTTTGAGGGTCTTTCAACCAGTTGTGCATTCACTTTGTAGTAATTTCAACCAGATCACATTTCCCTGGTTTGCTTATGACAATGTGTTGGGGGACTCTGTCAAAAACCTTACAAAAATAAAGGTATGCCACATCTGCAGCTTCTCCCCTTCCTAATAGGCCAGTAACTCTGTCAAAGAAGGAGAATAGGTTTGTTTTGGCATGATTTGTTCTTAATGGATCCTTGCTTGCTATTTTTTATAATCCTATTATGCTTTAAGTGCTTACAAATTGATTATTTAATAATTTTTCCAGGTATCAAAGTTAGGCTTACTGGTCTCTGATTCCCCAGGTCTTCTTTGTTCCTCTTTTTAAAGATAGATACTATGTTTGATCTTCTCCAGTCCTCAGGGACCTTACCTGTTTCCAGGAGTTCTCGAAGATAGTCACTAACCAGTTCCAAGATTACTTCATCTTAAGTACCAAAGGTTGAAGTTCATCAGGCCCTGCTGACTTGCATACATTTAATTTATCTAAATATTTAAACCTGTTCTTTCCCTATTCTGGCTTGTGTTCCATCCCCTATGTTTGTTCCATCCCCTATATTATTAATATTAATTGAAAAAGCATCGTAATGAATGTTTTTCATGAAGGCTGAAGCAAAATAGGCACAAAACACCTCAGCCTTGCTTTTTTGTCCATTATTAGCTCCCCTTCCCTGCTAAGTAATGAACCTACACTTTCCTTAGTATTTCTCTTGTTCCTAATATATTTATAGAACCTCTTTTTATTGCCTTTTATGTCCCTTGCTAGGTATAACTCACAGTATAAGATTCTTTGCTTACATGTTAATTGTAGATCCTATCCCAGGTTTCTTTTTTCATGCAAAGCACTGTCTGCTCAGCGTGTCTCTTTCTTCTATTGCTAATACCTGTGGCAATAGGAACAAACTGAAAGAAGTGATTTTTGGAATAGCTGCTGTGCAAAAGATCATTGCTTTGAATACTGAACGTAAAGTCAAGTTTCCTGTGGTTCCAGCTACACTTGGACAGTCTGTCCAGAATTATATGAAGTCCGTAATTCCAAAAGTTAAAAAGACAATTGAGCTAAATGGCAGTGCCCAGAAAATCCTCACATGCTCAGAATTTTAAAGCCTATGGAATTGATATAACTCCCAAATAGGTCTAATACATTGTAATATAATTAATGTCAATCAGAATGAGTTTATGGAAGATTAATCTTGTCAAACTAACTTGATATCATTTTTGATGAGATCACAAGTTTGGTTGATAAAGGTAATAAGTTGACATACGTAGACTTCTGTATGGCATTTGACTTGGTACTGCGCAACATTTTGACTAAGAAACTAGAATGATGTAAAATCAACATGGCACACCTTAAACTGAGTAAAAACTGGTTAAGCAATAGGTCTCAAAATATATTGTAAACAGGAAATCACTGAATGGGTGTGTTTCTAGTAGGTTTCTTCAGGAATCAATTCTTGGCCCTACACTATTTAACATTTTTATTAATGAGCTGAAAGAAAAAAATATTACTGATAAAGGTGACACACAGATTGGTGGAGAGGTGAATAATGAAGAGGACAGGTCACTGAAACAGAGCAATCTGGATCACTTTGTATTCTTTGTGCAAGCAAACAATATGCATTTTAATACAGCCAAATATAGTCATACAACTAGGCCATCCTTACAGGATGGAGGACTCTATCCTGGGAACAGTAATCATGTTATCATGTTGGAAAATCAGCTGAACGTGAGCTCCCAGTATGACAAAAAAGGCTAATGAAATCTTTCAGTGTATATAAAGGGGAATATTGAGTAGAAGTAGGGATGTTATATTACATCTGCATTCGGCATTTAATGCAACAACTATGTCCAGTTCTGGTGTCTGCAATTCAAGAAGGATGTTGATAAGTTGGGCAGGGTTCAGAGAAGATCACAAGAATCATTAAAGAATTGGAAAGTAGTCCTTTATCATGAAAGGCTCAAGAATCTCATTTAGTCTGTTTAGTTTATCAAAGAGAAGGTTAAGGGTTGACTTGATCACAGACTATATGTACCTGTGTGGGAAACGAACACTTGATAACAGAAAGCTCTTCAATCTAGCAAGCAAAGAAATCCAGTCAAAGCTAGACAAATTCAAACTAGAAATAATATGTAATATTTGAACTGACTGTTGAATAACTTGCCAAGTGTTGTGATGGATTCTCCATCACTGGAAGTTTCTAAATCAAGTTTGGATGTTGTTCTAACTAAAAGATATGCTATAGTGCATGCAGAAATTAATTCATGGAAGTCCATTGAGACTACCTGAACTAGGTGGTCCTAATGGTCCCTTTTGTATATAGTCTATGAATTGAGTTTAACAAGTTACTTACATTACTTTTTCCCGTTATTGCTCATTAGAAAGTAGAAGCTCAAGAAAGAGAAGATGCTTTGGCTGGCATGGCTGGCAAACCAATAAAGGGTAAAGTTGGTAAACCCAAGATGAAGAAACTTCAGTTAGAAGAGACCATGCCATCACCATATGGTAGAAGAATAGTTCCACAGGTTACATCTGCCATGAAAGCTGATGCTAGTAAGAAATTGCTAAAGAAGAAGAAGGCAAGTCAGAATATTTAATTTATTATTTTGATGCTAGTTCTGTAAATTCCCCTGCAAAGTGCTGCTGCTTTTTATGTTAGCAGTTTGCTCAGGAAGAAACTAAACCATTAGAGAACTATAAAGATACTTTTGTTCTATGTTGCCCACATAGTATACACAAAAGGACAGCACTACATTTCTGGTTGTTTTATATTGGCAAGCTTATTGTAATTACTTACTGCTGATTTTGTCACCAGTTCTCAGTATTGGCCTGTTTATCCTTTGGCAAAGAATAATACATTTATTCCAGTTTGGTCTTGATGCACATAGTATTGTTAGATCTTTGCACTTCAGATTTATCCACCTCCTTTTTAATTTTTAGGGTGATCTTGATTCTCTAGCAATAAAAATGGAATTTGATGAGGAATTTGGTGGAACTCCAGCAGAGGGCGGTGGAGAGGACTCACTGAATACATCAGTCTCAGTGACGAAAACTCCTAAACCCAAGAGGGAGAAAAAGGAGCCTGGTAAGTTACTTGCACAGTGTAATTAAACTCACTATATGTGCTTAAGATACAGCCTGCTCAAGCTATGTGCTGTATTTATGTTCATTATATTATCAAGTTTTTTTGTACTTTTAGTTTGTTAGAGGCTGTAGGAATCTTAAACATGCAGTTTTTGTTTTATATTGTATTAGTGTACCAGAAGAGACCTTATGCATTTTTAAAATCATTGTCACAGGAGAAACATACCATAATAATTACCACTATATAGCTTTATATAATCCTTCTCACGCTAAGGTATGTCCAAATCCTTTAGAAATGCTATATCATAGTTTAGTAGCACAGTAGCGATGACAGCAGGTGTGGTAGTAAATGCTGTAGTTAGTTGCATAATCGTACCCATTCTAACCCTTGGTTTTAGTAACTAGTAATTTAACAAACATTTCCACTATTGAGCTGAATTTTTCCAGGCTTTATCTCTGTCCAGAGATGATTTATTTTTAATTGAGCCAAAATTCTTACGTTTTGGGAGTATAAGTAGAGTAGAAAATACATCTATTTATTATAAAAAGAGAACTTTTTTCGAACAGTCTTTGGGGTTGCCAGACTACTGCAAGGGTAGAGGTGAGGGGCAGGGAGGCAAGGCTGCATGACCTTAGGTCAGCTGTGGGTTTCCAGAGTCTAGACAAGCTTTTGAATCTCAAGAACAAATGTGCTGCTGTGGGTAGTAAAAGGCAGCTTTTTGGATATCTGCCCTATTCTCGAAATAGCCCCAGTACCACTGGTCATACATACAGAACTACAGGGTCGTGAAGCAGCTAAGTACCCTGGTTATGAATGTCTCCTCTTAGAACATATCATTCAGTTTTCAGAGTGTGTCCTGGCATCACAGAGTAACCACTGGATGCCTCTGCGCTGAGCAGCATACAATCTTCAATTGACACAAGAAATGGTTGATGAAAGCAAAAAAAGAGAAAATAAAAATAGTCGTCCCGGGGGGGCCACCCCCCCAAAAAAGGATGCAAAATGAGAATAGAAAAAACAGAGCAGGAGAGGTATGTGTGTAAGAGAAGGGGCTTCAGTCTTCTGTGGGGTTGTATTACCCAAACCTCAGAATAGTGGTAAATGTCCTTCAGGAAGAAGAGGGAAATGAGAATTTGATATTCCTTTCAGAAAAGCTTTTACAAAAATGTAGAAAGCCAATTTTAGACATTATAAAAAATAAGAAAAGAAACCATAAATCGGTGTCCTCTCCACCCCCCTACTATTCTAAGTATTTCATTTTACTGTAGGCACCAGGGTGAGAAGAACACCATCTTCCACAAAGTCCACTGCAAAAAAAGTGAAGAAACGAAACCCTTGGTCAGATGACGAATCCAAGTCTGAAAGTGATTTAGAAGAAAACGAACCTGTGATTATTCCAAGGGACTCTTTGCTTAGAAGAGCTGCAGGTACTCCCAGTTTCTTTGTAAAAGAAGCAGTTTATATTATAGAATGAGTGTAGGTGAACTATTATATAAAAAGAATATGCAAACTTGTGTAAATATGCCTCAAAATATCTTTAGTCATGATCTTTTCTTATTTTAAACGGGGAACTTCATCACTTGCATATAACTTGTGTTGTAAATTCTGCTAAAAATGTTGCTAACATACTGCTTAAAACACTAAGCTTTATATTAAAGAAGGCGATACATTCAGTTATTTACGTTCCCTCATAAGAGGTACATTTCAAATCCTTCCTTAAGAAATGAATGTATGTGGCATTAATTAATGTCGACAGAAACTACCATCTGACAGTGGCTGGGCATTGACAAGCTGTGATTTCTGCTTATTATGCAAAATGTGTTAATTTTATTACCTTGTCCTCCCAATCCCCAAATCACCATTTGTTTGGTTTTTCCACCTGTTGCATCTTGTCATAAACTTAGATTGCATACTCCATCTTTGTATTAATAATTGTGGCTAGATCACTGGGACACTGATATGCTACCGTAAAACAAATAATAACTACATTCAAATACTTTCCATTTTTCTTAGCTGAAAGACCCAAGTATACTTTTGATTTCTCAGAAGAGGAAGATGATGCTGATGACGATGATGCCAACAATAATGATTTAGATGAACTGAAAGTAAAAGCATCTCCAGTCATAAATGAGAAAGAGGATGAGTTTGTTCCATCAGACAGTTTAGATAAAGATGAATATGACTTCTCCCCAGTTAAATCAAAACCTTCTCCAGAGTAAGTATGGTAACCAAATAGTTACTTTAATATTATTCTTTAATTTAAAATAACTTTTTAGAGCCAATGATTTTGGCCCATCTCCAGTCAGAAACACGGAGATCATGTTGGGGACAGTAGGGCAATGGATTAACATATTAATAATATGCATACACACTGTGAGCATATTAAAGGCTAAATTATACCTGTCTGGGAAGGGGTGGAGGTGTGTATCACTTGAGTGTGTCAGTGAAGCCTAATGTGTTCTGGGAATACTTCCTGATGCCTTTGAGAGTTTGGCCTATATCGAAATGCCCGCTTTGGAACCTAGAACTAGCCTAACTGTATGCTCATCCATACATCCTAAACACCACCTGCAGCCTCCTTATGAGTGCCTCCTCTGCAGGTGGATTGGAGTGCAGGGAAGAGATTTTCAGCATATTCTCACCTTTTCAATGCATCTATGCAGAAGCAAGCATAGTTTGGCTCAGTAGTATAGTGTTGAAGATACTGCTTGCAAATTTGCATTGATAAGTTTCTCTCTGCTTCTAACGATGCCCTGTCTCAGTTTTAGTCTACAAAATTGGTTGACAAAAATAGCAACATTGAAATTTTCCAATAATGTCAAATGGCCAAAAAATTTGGCTAAGAAATAGTTTTATAGTGGTAGATTTTTGCAAACAGGTAGCAAAAGTGCTATATTTTTGTAATGCTAGTTTAAACTCTGAAGTGTACAGTACAGTGCCTGTACAGTACAATGCATATATATAGTTTCTTTTTTCATACTTTTTAAAGTAGAAAAACATCTCAAGACAAGAAGAATCAAGATTTTGGGAACCTGTTCTCATTTCCGTCTTATTCTCGGAAGACAGATGATGGTATGTGTACTTAGCCTGTACTCAGTCAATTAACACTTCAGTGCTGGACATAGAATAAATTAGATGGATATATTATATATATAATATATATATTAATCAAAACAGACTTTGAAGTTTTTTGGGTCAGATTTGGTCAAAGCAGAAAAATGCTCAGATATACAGGTGGAGTATTGCTGGTAATATTTAGAAAAGCAAAGCATATGCCAAACATTTTGTATTTGTGGGATTATCACAGATAAGAACAAGTTTCACTGTCCTTATAGGATTTCTAGAATGTCAGATGAACATGCTTATATCATGCCCTGATATATTTTTTTTTTTTTGGCTTTTAGATGCAACAAAATTAGACAGTGATGAAGAGGATTCCACTCCAGTTTTCTCATCATCTTTTACACTGAAACAAACAGAGAAAACTCCAAGTAAAACAGTAGCTGCTAAAAAAGGTAAGTAGCTGGATTTGCAGTAACCCAACCTATTTATTTAAAGCTTAGTTCTCCTACATAACATAAACCCTGTAGATCCCCATACTAGGAGTTCCTTTCCTTGGACCCAGTGTGATGTGGAACAGAAGATACAAACCCCTTCCAGCTCCTTAGTGATCTTAGTCTCTCTCTCTTCACTGGCCACTGTGATCACAGATTGTAATTCTTTCATGTCTGCGATTAGTGTTAAAATCCAGATTGATGTTCATTAACTTTTTTTTGACATTAGAGGCTCCATAACCTGAGTGAAACTCCAGGTCCATCTCAGATTGCTCCAAGAGGCACTTTTAAACAAAAGTAGTCACTCTGAGGTGCTTATGCTTTGAAGTCTTCAGTGGATTGAGCAGCTAATCTGAAGGCTCAGAGCGCTTCTTGGATCCTCTATGGCTGTTCGTAAGAGAAATAAACGATAGCATGAGGACAGAGGAGGAATCACTAGGATTCTTCAAATCTGGTAGGGGGTTGGTCAGTTGCAATTAGTGTAGTTGTTTTTCTTGGGTATAAGGAATCCTGAGGATAACAGGCCCTGCTTGAAGCTTTGGGCACCCTCTATTTGTTCCAGTGGGGATTTCAGAACTGGTCTCTCTCACATGGTCTTTGTATGCACTGCAGAGAACAATATGGGAACAGTTAATTCATTCCAAGTGCAGACTATTCATCAGCTGGATCTGGTCCTCTGGTGCGTAGGAGGTTTTTTTTAGAGTTGTTAGCCAGAGCCATGACTCATGACGGAGTTCAGCTCTATCAGTCATGGTTATGAAGGGAAATTGAGGTACAAAGCTATTAATCTCTCTTGGCAACCCTCAGATACTGCCATTTGTGTTTCTGCTTCCTATTTTCATTTTGAACTGTGCCCCCACAGACTATTTCTTCTCCTGGGCAAATTCCTTCCTTATGGGTTCCATCTCATGGGGTATAGGCCTGCGGAACACTTGCACAGTGAGAAGGGATCTTTCCCTAAGGGTGAGAGACTTAGGCCCCATTCTAGCAAAGCAGATAAAAATGCATACTTAAGTGCTTTGCTAGCTCTTGGCCTTAGTGAATGATGAGATTAACTTAAAATGGTGAACATACGATTCTCCTCCACATGGTGTTCGAACTTATTGGTCCTTGCCTTTCAGTCACTGCAGAACTCTTCTCCTCCCGACCTTTCTGCTCTTGTCTGTCACATTATTTTCCTTCCACTCTCCTGCACCCGGCTGATCTGCTCTTTCATGGCACTGGCCTCGGTACCCTGCCTCATCTCCTTCATGCCCAACAGTTTCATAATCTCTTTCCTGCTCGCCCTCCTTTTTCAAACAGAAAAATGTTTCTCTCCTGTGCCCTCCTGTTTCTCTCCTCTAGCCCTCACTAAATTACTACATTACATCTTACTGCTGTTATCTTATCTTTCCTCCCCAAGTCCCTTACTGACCTGTTACCCCTTTGTTACATCATGTCTGATAGTACCTAAAAACTTTTCGTGGCAGTGACTGTCAGTTTTGGGACATATTTCACAAACATTTGAACATTGTGATATATAATAACTATTATTAATTTATTATGTAAGTCTAAAACAATAAAACTGATTATTGAAATAAAAATGTCTGTTCTAATAGAATATTCTGCCATTCTGAGATTAACTTTCTTGGCTGCCAAAAATGTGGAAAAGAAATATGCACACTTGAATATCTCTACACATGGATGCAGACAATTTAACTTTGTGCAAAACTGAAGTACTGCGTTGTCATTAAAAACAAATACCCATTTTTAGACTCTAAAACAAAGCTTTGTTTGAGTTATTTGAGCACAAAACAAGTGTCGTAATGACAATATTTGAACACCAGTACCTCACTAATGCAACTAATTCCACATGTCAAAAAATTGAACTCCAGCTGATGCAACACATAGAAAGCTTCAGTCTGAGTATAAAGGGAATCAAGTATAGAAAGCTCTTCCTGCCTATTCATTTGCTAGGCAAATTGAGTAGGCATGATAATTTTGCTATAAGCACTGTGTCTAGAACTTCTTATTTAACTACAAGATTTATTAACCTAATATGTGAATTCAGCATTTTTAGTATCTCTGATTTTGTGAACAGCAAAACCAGCTTCAGACACAGCCCCTAAACCTAAAAGATCTCCCAAGACGAAGAAGATGGAAATTATAAACTCTGATTCAGATTCAGAATTTGGCATTCCAAAGAAGACTGCACCGCCCAAAGGTAAGGATTTTGGTGCACTGCATCTTTAGGGTTACTACATTAGATTATTATAAAATTGTATTATTATTCTCTCGTGCGTGTGTGTGTGTGTGTAAAACTGTAGAATTACTACATATCTTACTAGTTGCCCCATGACCACTGATGCTTCCAAGCATGTAGTATTAAGTGAAGTGTCTGGCTATCCCAGCTTCTCTGCATAACACAGGGGTCATGTTCAGTTTTGTGAATGAAAAGAACAGCACTGGCCCTAAAACTAGAGCTTGTAAGGAGAGTGTAGGTTTCACTTAACTGCTACTGCCTCAGAGATCCAACAACTGTACATCAAGTAGAGTACTCCCCTGTCTTGAACTAAGAGCATGAAATCCAAGAGTGAGAATCCTATGAAAAGGTGATGCCTTCAAAGAAGCAGCATTAAGATATGAAACAAAGTGAGACACATTGGAATGGTAGCATTTTACTTACCTTTTGCATAGGTAGAAGTGAAACTGTAGAATAAGTTTGCATGAAATTAAACCTTTGCATGAAATTAAACTGTTTTAGTAATAGATCTAACATGCAAAACACTGAGAAACTTCACTTTTTTAGTATCAGTAAAATTATATTTTATTTTCTCTCAACCAGGAAAGGGTAGGGGATCAAAGAAAAGGAAAGCATCCGGTTCCGAAAATGAAGGTGAATACCACCCTGGGAAGAAAACACCCAAGTCAGCCCCAAGCAAGGTCAGTTCAAAGTCTGTTGTTGCATGTAAATGACAAGATTTGGCTTCTTGGTCTGGATATTATTTTCTGTATCACATAAAGAAGCATCTTTTACAATATTTTAAAGTATGTCTATAACTGATCATTATTCTGAACTGGGATTTTAGGTGGGTCTAGAGTCTAGATGTTGCAGAAATGTTTCCAATATGAATGCCAGAATTCAGTATTTTTATGGCATCATGGGTTTTTGTCGATTTTTTTTTTTAAAGAAATCCAAGAAGGCCTCCTTTGACCAAGATTCCGATGTAGACATCTTTCAATCAGACTTTGCTTCTGAAGCAGCAGCTAAGCCACGGATGGGTCGGGCTAGAAAAGAAGTGAAATATTTTGTAGAGTCTGATGAAGATGACGATTTTGCTATGTTTAATTAAGTGCCCGAAGAGCACACAAACATTTTCCAACAAATAACTTGTGTTGTCCTTTTGTCCCTTCTGTCGCAGACTTTTGTACATTTGACTTATTTTATGTGATGATGTAATTGATGGTTTTTATCGTGTGTAGGCATTTTAACATTTTGTTCTTACACCTACAGTTTTATGATCTTTTTTACTCATTGAAATGTCATGTATTTGTCTGATTGGCTTGTAGAAATGTTCTAGACAGCTGTGCTAAAGCACACATTTTAATTGTCATGGTTGCAAACTGCAAACCTGCTTTTTTGAAATGAAGTTTAAACATTAAAAATGAAAAAGCGTCAGTCGTGTGTGAAGATTTGGACTACAGAACTGCTTCTACACAGTTTTAAAATAAATATATTTTATTCTTTGCCAGGAGACTCCATGGAAAAAGGTAAACAGTATATGAACATAGAAAGCATTGTTAAACAATCTCAATGTACAAACAGAGCCAGTGAAAGTACATCACAGACTTGCTAGAATATATATATATAAAAAAATCCACTAGTGCTTTAAATGAAACCTAAGAAACTGACACTTTTTTAATCAGTTAACCATTCTACCACAGTTTTCATTCTGCTTCATGATGATTTAACAAGGTCAAGAAGCCAGATTCTTTCCCCCCTATGTTTTGGAAGTCCTAGTGGTAGCCCGTTGGCATCAGGCAGGTTGGGAAAGCCTAACTCCCAGCACCAGTTTCTTAAGAAAATAAACTAGACTCACCAGTTCAAAAATAGTGAAAAAGCCTGTTGATTATCCCATGAAGTTTCCCTAATGGCTTGTGAACAAGTAAACAGAAACATGGTAACACTGAAAAAAAGTGTTTCTGCCTTGGAGGCTATCATTATTGAAAAAAAGTATTTTTAATATGTGTAGCTATGTCATCAGCCAAGTCATGAATCACTTTGTAAAGTGACATTAACAGTGGAACAAATGACATCTGAATCACTGATCTGGCAGTTACACTGATACAGAAGTCCCTTCTGCTAGTGCAGACTTTTTGTATATGTTGATGGGGAAGGAGATGGAGTAAGAGATGTCATTGCTCTGTTGGATGCCCTCAGTTTGCAAGTTTTCATACTAACTACGTCAGAATGCCTTTTGAAATGTTCTCCTCTGGACATGTACAAGTCGTCCATTTTAGAAGCGTGATGGCCTGATCATTGTATGTATGCAAGACAAAAAAAGGAAAGCACCAAACATCCAGTATAGAAAGTAGAACCATACATTTGTATGTACAAAGTCATCAGAAATGTCACGAGACTTTAAAGTTTGAGATTGGTCTTGTCACCATGCAGTCTTGGTTGTTCAGAAGAGAAAATAGAAGTTTAACTAGTTTCTTGTTGCTGAATGCTAGTTTCTTGAAGTGGCTGATTTAGAGTTTCAAACTTTTGCCTTTTCTAGTTTTAAGAATTTAAACAGCAGGAGTAATATACTGATACATATGAAAACTTCTTGGTCCTTGTTGAGTTTTAATATAATATATATTAAGTCCAGAAACTAAGCAGCAGTAAAAATGTTTTTCTTGCTTTTTTCATCCCTGTACATAAGGTATTAGGAATGTCTAAAGTAGCTGTAAAATGTCTTATTGCACCAGTGGAGATTGACTGACACTGCTGTTATCCACTGAGCTGGGTGAGATGCTAGGACTGTGCTCTGCTGTATTTCCGCTTGAGCTTGGTGTGAGTGGTTCATGTCCCTCAGAGTTCTCCAACATTTCCTGAATAAGAGGTGGCATTGATCCAGGGATTTCCATTTTCAATGTAATGACACGTTCTGCACCTTTAAAAACAACAGAAAAACCCTTTTGGTTAACAGAAGTAGTGTAGTTGACCATATTAATATTTACTAGTACTTTTAGAAATCTCAGTTCAGGACAAAACATTTTGAAGCACTGAGATGGGATACAGTACAACCTTTGATTTTTTTTTCCTCTGTTGGGTTAATATTTTAAACTCCTTGCCTGTAATCAATTTATGAAATATTTTGCTGTCAGCAGTTTAATGTCCATCAGAGTTCAGTTGCACAAGGTTTTATAAGCAAAATGTTTCATAAATTGTAGTAGTGGGGGGGGAAAAAAGCAGTACTTGGACTACATTAAAAACATAGGAAATAACCAAAATTATTTGCCATTAAAAAAGCAGTATGAGATCAACTCCTTTTGAACATTTTGTGAAGTTTCAAAACAAAAGATACCAGCAAATACAAGGTACAGTAAAAGGACTGAGCAATAACTATTTCTTTTCACTGAAGGAAAATGGTTTCCAACAACTCTTCTGAATCACCCAAAATTTTAAACGTTACAAAATATCAAATTCAATTTAAGGACCAGGAGTCTGCCCTGATTTGTTTATCCATTTAGCTCCACTGCATGTATTGGAGCCACAAAGGATGTAGAATATTTATAAGTTATGGCAGAATTTGCTTTAATGCACAGGGCCTTATTCAGCTCTGTTACTTTGTTGTAAATCAGAAATAAATGGCATAATCACTGTAAAAGGATTAGAGATCAGAATAAGGTTCCTAATTTCAAAATTTCACAAAGTATTATTTGTTTAATGGAAGAGTGCAATCTGACATTTTTGTTGCAGTTCTTTTATACACACACAGTGTTCAGGCATTTCCACTAGTCTGTTCCTAGGGGTTTTCTACAGTTGATTACAAAAATAAAGAAGAAAACATCACTCCCTACTTACTCTAAGGTTTTGTTTAAAATCCCTTCAACATACACCAACTCTGCAACTGGATAATAAGCTTTTTGACATTTTAAATGTAAGTACGAAAGACTACCAAATGCAGTGCTAGGAACTGCAAATATGAAAAACACAGGTTAAACACTGAATTCTTTCTAACCTGAAGACTCAATATACCATGAAGTAGTTCAGCATTCCTTTCATTTTCTCTTTTAACATGTCATCATATCCCTACTAACAAAAGATTTGTACTCGGAATTACATTCTTGGGTTATTTTATTTCTTAGTAAGGTATTTGGAAACTACATGGGCTGTCTTGAAGACATGGGTAATAACACCAGTTTCCTCTGAACTAATTGTTTGTATTTTTATGGAGAAATGGCACTGTAGAAAGTCTTACAAAGAGGGCTTATATACCCTCATTGCTTGAAAGCATGAGCAAGCAGTTGCTGATGGAATAGGAAAAAACTTACCCTCTGTTGTATAGGTCGTTCCATAATTCTATACTAAGGTTTCTGTGTATCTTCTTCTGAAGTAGCTATTATTGGCCGCTATTAGATAAAAGACAGTTAACTAGAGAGGCCCCTGTTTGATCCCATATGCCGTTTCCTATATGGAAAGTTCTCCATGCCTGCACCCTAAAAGAACAATGGATTTAATTTCCCTCATTTGATGGATTGCCTTCAAATGAACCTCAGATCTACCCTGATTTCAAGAAATTTTGATAACAGTACACTGGGTTTAAAGTAGCTATTGTGGTGGAGATTTTTGAAGGCCACCTAAAGGAATTAGGTTCCTTTGAAAATCTCAGTCCTTTTCAGTTACCATAATAATAAATTTCTGTTGCTCCTAGGAGTTACCTTAGCGGCAGGTGCCTAAAATTTACGTGCTTGCAATGCTCATCCTAAATCCCACCCTCTGTGTATACTGAGTCAAATTCACATCCCCAAGTCAGGCATCCAGGCTGCCTCTACAATGGAAGGGGAGAGTTAAGTGCTGAAGAACAGGATTTATAAAAGCCAGCATACTGAGCAGAGAGCTGCATAAGCTAACTTGTAGGAAAAGCAGAGCGAGGATGTTCCTTAAGACCTGCCCCTCAAAGGGAGGTACGCATCCCTTTGTATTACACAGGATTCAGAGCTTTTAACCTCCCCTGTAGTTAGGTGCCTAAGCCAGTAAATCCTATTTAAAAAAAACCTAAAGCAGCAACTGAGCAGGTTGCACTGGGTGAGATGGATCCACTTTGGGTAATTATTCATTGGGCCATAGAGAGAGAGAGAAAGAGACTATACCCAATGATTAGGACACTCAATTGGGACACCCAAGTCCCTGCTACACATCAGGCAGGCTGGAGTTTTGAATGCAGGTCTAACCACTGGGATGAACGTTGGTGGATATTTTATGCAGGACTCAATCTGACGTGCTCATGGTCCAAATTAGCCTCAGAGTATGCCTACCAGCCTGGGCCTGGCAGGCAAAATGGGGGGAACACCTACTTTGTGAACCCTATGGGGACTTTACCAGTGGAAAATGAGACACCTATAGAGTTAGAGGGGAGCCAAACAGGCATTTTGAACAGCTTAATTTTGGACTTCTGTGCCTGGATGCAATTTGCATGGATAAGAGCAAACAAAGCTGGTCATAAATATAGAGAACATTATATCAGAATTCACAACAAAGTAACCTTTTGCTGGCAGAGTCCAGAACCTGGAGTTAATGGAAAACCTTCAGAAAGAAATGCATCTCGGAACTTATTCTAAATGTGCTCATGTTTGCAGTCATATATTTCTAGCAGGAGTGAATTTCAGAGGCAAAAGCCCACTACTAAGAATTCCCAATCCTCAAGTGCTTGCTCTTCAGCCTTGAGACAGAAAGCAGAAGTGTTCCAGTTAAGTGCAAGTGCCCTTAAACGGAGACAGGGACCCAGGTGAGCTCTGAGGTGTGAACTGGCAGTGTACTCATACACAACAGTTTGCTGTGCTTCTCCAAAGTCCTGCAACCATATTCTGCACTTGCTCAGTTTCTGAATATTCAAGGATAGTCCAAATTAGAATGTGTTGTAGTAATTAAGCCTTGAGGGATCTACTAAAGTATGAATAACCATGGTAAGGTATGCAGAAAGGCAGCGTTTTTGGTCACTACTGCTATCTGGGACCTCAGGTGCAGATGCTGAGATGGTGACCCGCTTTGATAATAGTCCCAATTGGCCAGGGGGTAAAGACATCTAAAGTTCCATAAAATAATTCACTCTGTCAACTGCATCACTTCCATCTAACCTGTTCTGACTGTAAACTATTGGTCACTGTCTGCCAGCTGCCAGGAAAACACATGAGGCTGTGTAGTCAGTGTATGGGTAAAACTATCACCCAGAAGGGCTCTCCGTTTCCTTCATCAGCTTGACTGAACCATGCAGAACTTCAAAACTCTTACGCTCAGGGAAGAAAAGCACCACTGGTCTTCGTTCTCTTAGACCAGAACAAGGGAAACCATTCCCAGCACTGGATCAGCAGCACCTCATAACAAACAGTACTGACAGGTGCCAAAATCTCAGTAAATACTGGCAAAGCAGCAGGCATATCCCACAATATCATACAGCATTCACCTTACCTACACTGTTTAAAATCTGGATTTAAAAGGTACAGATTCCTATTCGTTAAAAGTTTGGTTTTTTTAAGCAAAATGAAAGAGAGTAAGTATAAGAAAGCAGAAAAATAAAATTATGGAGTCATGGAAAGAGGAGAGGACCTCTGGGCATTTGTATTTATTTAGGGACTTTGAGAAGAGAGCACTATAAATAACATTGATGGTCCCAGTTTAGAAAGGTGGACAGTTTACCCTCACACCTTAATTGAGAAGTTTCAGCAATCAAAGTCTAGTTCCTATTACACTTCCAAAGGGAATGACCAACTCTCCAACTAAGTACAGATAAAGAAGAAAAGTTTCCTAAGAAGCTGTCAGGGACAAAGGGATGTGCACTGTAATCAGAAAACGATTAATACCTTGGCACGGAATCACCTATTGAATTTATCTGGAAGTAATACCTGAACTAAAGTGAAGGAACTGTATTTGGCTTTAATTAGAAGACGGAATGTCTGAAGATGAAATTTACTTTCTAATAGTGGAATGATATGGGTTGGTAGCAGTAGTCCAGCACTCAGTGGTCTAGAGGCACCATTTGTTAGTCAGATTATTGTGATCTAGACTACCACATTGGAATTCCCCCAAACTTTCAAATGTCTTAGGCAAACAGAAGCTATTTCAGAAGGTGTGCTGTTGCTTCAGTCCCAGGAGCACTTACTCTAAATCCCCCATATTTGGAGTATATAGTTGCATATAAAGCCTAGCACTGTGTTCAGCTCTTAGTTTGGTAATTGCTTTTAAGGATCATGGGAAGTCAACAGTCACTAACTTCTTATGTATGTTTCTGCAAATGAAGTTTGCTTTTATAGGGACACTCTCAAGGTATCACCAACCTGTCCTTTACTGTGATTTAGTTTCTGGTACTAAACATTAATGGAACTACATTCAGTGCCTGAGAACAAATTCTCCTTTCCATCTTGACAGACACATTTAATTCTTAAAACAAAGAAATGCGTTCTCAAGGAGGCACTTGATGACTATGGTAAAAAAAAAACCTAGAAAAGTGGAAGAAAGACAAAATTTCCTAGAAGCACACATGGTAGACCGGATGGCCTTTCCTAAACATTTTTATAGCTGTATATTGCTACAAGTTGACTTAAGTTCAGAAAGTTAATTGTGTCTTCACCAGGCTAAATCTACTAATTATTAACTTTAATAAACTATGTATGGTATGTAGATCTTCGAGGACCACTTTTGCTTTCTACTCCAGTTCTAGAACTACCCTCTCACATCATCTTTTAATTGCATCAATCCATAAAGGTAACTTCTCACTTCTGTGTATAAATCTCACTTCACCATTTGAATTGAATTCTAACCTCTTAATCTAGATCCGTGTGGTCTTCAAGCTATGGCATCTTAGATTTTAATTTAAAGCAAGTGTACTAAGATACTGACTTATTTTCTGGGATCTGACTGAGAAAAGTTTTGAGCCACACCGTCAAATATATATGCAGTCAGTTTAAAAAAAAAATTCAATATAACAGATTCCATTCATTTACATACAGAAAGTTTATGACAAATTTAGGAGCTGAAAGAAACCTAACATTGCAGGAGAGGAGAGAGAGGCCAGAAACTTTCAAGAAAGTAGACCAATACTGACCATTAAAAACGGGGCAGGTGGTGCAATCGGTCAGTAAATTAACTGTTCATCTGGAGATGTATGGCCCGGCTCTGCTCTAACATTGGTGTAAGTCAGATATAACTCCACTAACGCCAGTGCAGCTCACCTATGTAAAACTGATGAGTGGAGCATCAGGTCCACAGAATCAAAGTCTGACATTAGACGCAGTCACATACTTAACAAAGGTGGCAGTGTGGGTACCAAAGCAGAGCAGTCTCTGTTCAGGACTAGAGCTATCTCTCAGTGCAGGATGGCTTAGGGTGTTTGGGAGAGTGGTGTTGGAGAGACATGCTGCTGATTGTTCATAATTCCTTTCAGAGCCAGCTGCTAGAGATCATTCCCTCTTGGAACCAAGGTGAACCAAATGGCATAGGAGTCAGTCCTCCCTTTAGCACTAAGTAGAGATCCTGCCTACTGGAAGAATCCAATTTCCAGTAATTACTAGCAAGTAGAGAATTTATTTTGTGTGGGCAGGAGATGTATTTATTCTGTCTGACAGACCCACTGAACTGTAAGATTCTCAGACATAAGAAGTTCAAATTATGTGAAAAACAGGGTAGTTTGAATGAGATGGGCTAAGTTTCTAAAGTTCAGGAGTGTTTGGATCCAGGAATCTGGTCCGTGACACCATTGCTTAGGAGAGTTTTGCATCTGTTAGATTTTTTGGTGCTGTCTGAAAAATAGGTTTTCTACTTGAAAGCAATTTCTGATGTGCTAGTTCAATTAGGCTGTGTCCAACTAGAAACATTAACAAAGGTGGCTGCATTCAGCTCTGAACGTCAGTGAAACACTGCAGCAGTTTTGGGGATGGAGCAAATACCAGCACCAGGACTGAATTTTATAAAGCATTTGTCCCTGCTCCTGAGGAAGTTCCAGCTTATTTCTAGATGAAGGCAGGTGATCTTTTTCTTTAAGCATCGTACATGGGACCAGTACATTAGATTGTGGTCCAGTCTGATTCCTAAATAAGTGACAACTGGCTGGAAAAGAAGTGGACAATCCTCAACACACACTGTAAGGGATTGATTGGCTTGGTGATTGATCAGATGGAACATTGTGACCACCTTCTTAGACTCACTTAATGTAAGTCTCCTCTGATGAAGGTAAGTGGCCAGAACATTTATGTCCTGGCTGAATGACTCTTCAATATCATGTAGATCATTTCCCACATCAGCAAGACAGATGTCATCTGAATATACATACTTACAAGCCTTAGCTGTTGGTCGGTCATAAGTATATATGTTAAAAAGGAGAGAAGTTAGACTGAATCTTACAGGAGTCCATTACAGAGATGCCTAAGTTTATCTCCAGCCTGAAAGATGAACCTCCAATTTATCTTTTCCCTGATAAACTGCGCCATGGGCTTACAGGAAATAGTCTGCAACAACTTGGCGGCGAGCTCCACACGCCAGACAGTATCATATGCAGCTGACGGATCCGTCAGAAGGGTGCCCGCTTCCTTGCCCTTCTTGAAGGCATCTTTGATGTCTTGTGTGAGCCCAATTATGTGATCTTGCTATCTGTACCATTAGTACCTTAGGCACATGTTAATATTTAATTTGTGTGTGCTGGCTCATAGAGATCCCTCAAAACTTTGGCGAGATGTCATTACCATTAAAACTGTATGGAAGGCTATGTTGGATGAAAACAACCTGCTGTATGCAAGGCTGACAATGGTTCCAATAGGTATAAATAAGCAACGCACACTTCTTATAAGAAGAGCTCCCTGACTCCAGGAGAAAAACGTACACCTTCTGACTTGCCATGACTAACTCTATGACATCCTTCTTCAGCAGTCATTCATACACTCATGTCCAGTGCCGCCAGTCCAGTGCCAGTTTCAGATGAACAATGGCATATCAGATTCAACAGTTACATCCTTGCAGAGTGGCAGCAACTGTGGACAGAAATGCTGATGAATTTCAGATGTTCTGACTCACATCCAGCTGTTTGCATCGTTGGATACAGATCCTGGACTATGCCGTCATGGAGTGTCTGCCACAATGCAGAAATTTGGCTTAACCCAACCTTCACAGTGCAACTGCAGGGCAGAAATGCAGATAGTCAAATGCAGTGGAGAGCGCGCACTATTAGAATATTGGAGGGCGGACTGCAACACTTGTCACCCTTGATGATGCAGCAGGTAGATGGCTGAACAATCTACGTATCAACTTGTGATGCATACAAAAAGAAGATTAACAACGACCTGTTCAGAGGTTGATTCTGATATTAAAATAGCTGGTAGACAGTTCCTGGTGATGTGTAATTTCATTCCTAACCCATTGTTACCCAACATCTGATTTTCAGTAGAAATAATGGTGCATATCTATAGGAGGCTGCTGTGCAAACATAGATAAAAAGAATTAAATAAAGGTTTCCCAACAAAGAAAAATAAAAGGTTGGGTGTTTTTTTTTTTTTTTTTTTTTTTACTGTTTTCTTAAAAATGTTTAAATTAAATTCTACATGCCAGCAGTGTCCTGGGTATGAACATGACACTGTAATGGTGAAGGTACTATGGCATACCATACCTTTTGCACTGATGCTGCGGAGATCTGTGATTTTCATTAAGATCTTTGGAAACATGTGAGGCTTGTTGGGTCGTCTCTTTCTGATATAAATTTTCAGTGCTTCCAGCAATGGCTCTTGTAGCTTATCCACTTTTGCTGGTTCTTCAAGGTCCTGACGGTCTGGAGAGAATAAAAATTCTGCCATTGGTATAAATTTAACAAGTTTTTACAATCTTCAAATAACTCCATAGCTTTGCCTGAAACTTTGTAGATCTCCCTATTTTTACGTCATTCCTATTTCACACCCACCCCTCTGGGTGTCTTCTTTCAGTCATCATCCTTCTGCCTGAAGAGAACAAGCTGGGAGTCTCCTCAGAGCTTGCCCTTGCAGTTCCTCAGCTATTTGGAGAAATTACAATATAAGCAATGCAAAACTCTTACCACCCTGCTTCCTGTTTCCCTCCCTCCACAGGGGATGAGCATGCTGCTAAATGTAATATTTTAAAATCCATTTTGTGTGTGTTTATTTTTATGATGAGACAATGCTACGCTACTAAGTTAAAAGGCTACAGTCGGTTATTTGGACACTAGATCCAAAAGCAAGTCAATTACCTTCACATATCAGCAGATGGCAGCACTAATCTGAACTACAACAAATGTCACTCAAAACACTGAGGATTCTGATTTGCCACGACCCCCTCACATTAATGATGATAAATGCTTCCCATTAAGAAAACCAGTTATTCTGATGGGTTGTGCTTAGAAAAATATTTAAATAAAAGATATACTAGAGTTACATTAAAGGGACACCATCAGCTTAGCAATCACACAAAAGCTAGTGCTCCGCGTAACACCTGAGTATTACAGCTGAAAAAAACTAGAGGGAAATTTTTTTTTGTTTGCTTTGTGCATTTGACCGCATTGTGCGTATATCTTCAATTTAACAGTCAGTTTCTCATCCTCATGTCAGAGTTTTGCCCAGTAAAAAGCAAAGGAAAAGCATAAAAAAAGAATGGGGAAAATAGTAAAATTTGGCAGAGGGACTCAGGTGCAGGTGTAGTATTTGAAATTACTTTTGAAATTGACTAAACTTGACTCAGGAATTTCAGCTTGACAGTGTCTCTTTATAGAGGTCATCGTCAAACCCAAGAAATCAAGTCAGCACCAGTAGTGTACTTCTCTGAGTAAAATCTTGTTCATATTTAATAATTTTATAAAGGAGGATTGAGCCCATGAGCTCTGTGTCTATAAGTGTGTGTATTTACAACAGCAGTTGGATAAAAAAGTAAAAATCCCTCTTGCACAAAACAAATGGCTAACTTATCTTGTGTGCACGTAACACCACATGTAGCTTACAATAAAAAAAAATCACAATGGGATAAATCGTGCAGTCCTCTCTCAGGCAAAACTCCCAGGGATCTAACTGACTGATTTCAATGGCAATTTTACTTGTGTAAGGACTACAAATTTTGACCAAATGAAACACCCTGAATGTAACTTGCTTATAGAAAAATTATATATCTAGGTAATATGTCATTTCTATGATCTATTTTAGCATGCAAAAGCAAATCAATGTAAAGCATTAAGAAAGGAGGATCTTAAGTGTGTTTGGTTTTTTTTAAAAAGTATCCAAGCCCACGCTGTACAATACCTCCACAAATTAGGCAGATGGCACTAAGTAGGCCTGTTTCTGTGTCATCCATTTCCAAAGGCAGGAGTTGGTTGGCAAATGTGAACACAAGATCAGTTAGTGGACCAAATCCAGCATTGTGCATCTGAGTTCGGTTTAGGGTAAGGCCATCTGAAAATGTCATAGTGTCTTGCTCTGGAGTGTATCTTGTGCAAATTCTAAGGATCTGTGGGAGGAGGGAAAAAGAATGAAATTTGATGTGTTCGTTCTGGAAAAGATTTGTCATGAAGAATCCAGCTAGCTTTTGTGACAAAGTCAACTACTCACGAGGCCATAGTACACATACTCCAAAATATTTATTACATGAAGTTAACATATTTGTGCTATTCCTACCAAAATTAATTATTACAAAGTATACGGAGACAAAATGAAAATGCCCAGTTTTCACTTTGCTAAATGTTTAAAGTAGAAGTTGGCAATTTTCTAGGCCAGTCAAATTCTCCAATGAATTCTCATTCACCCAAAATGATCACAAGACTTTGGTTCCCCAGGTTTGTGTAAGTCATTAACATTATCCTGATGGATAAGCAACAAACCTTTAGTGCTCACTCACTACCAGGCTAAATGTAAAATGCTGTGTCCTTGTAACTCTGGCCCCTACCAGACAGGTCTTGGTGCTATCAGTAACACCACACCAGCCTTTCGTTTGGACTTCTAAACATTTCCGTGTTTTGTTGGATCAGTTTTGTATAACCCTGCTCCAGTTCCAGGTAAGTCTAAAAAATATTATGAATGAGGACAGACAAAAACTTTCCTCAGCCTGTGTCCTCTGTGTGTGCCTCAGAGAGGTAACAGAATCTAGTGGAATTGCAGGGGCCAGAAGCAGACTTGATAGCAAACAGGACTACGCATCACTCGTACACAATCAGCTATGTAAGAGTCAGCAGACGTAGTAGGCAGAGGGCCAAAATGAGAGTGGCGGGACAGGTAAAAGAGCAAAGGCAAATTCACAGTTGTAGTTTTTCAAACAAACAGATCACCACCACGCAACAATACACTTTTTGTTCAGACCCAACACGTACTGCAGTGTTCGTCCACTATCACCCTGTTCCCTAGGCCCTCTCCTAGACAGTTGCATTTCCTGGGAGATCATCAGGCCTGATAGCTAGCGAGTCCGCAGGCAGCACAGAGGCGATAGTTCTTTTGAAGCGTAAAAGCACTTTTCACTTACAACAAATACTGCATTTCGTTACTGTTTCCTGACAATATGCAACTGCGTATGGCGCTGACATTTGAGAGCATTCCAGTTTTGGGCTGTCACTTTAGTGAAAAGTCATATGTTGATGCAGTGACTGTATTTTGATTACGTTGCCCCATCAGTGATGTGGTTTTTCTCTTTTGTTCATCTAGATAGCTCTATGTTCCCAGAAAGCTTTGCTACAGACACACATTTTGCTTGCTTCTGCCACCATTTCAAGTCAGTGGGATTTTTGCCTCTGACTTTAATGGGGCAAGGATCTGAACCGGTTTTCTATGTTTCGTTTTTCTCTTGGGGTGCAAGGAGACAGCCCCTCAGAGACTAAAGTTATCCCATTTCCCCTCCCTTCACATCACTTACCCTCAAAGATCTTCTGTCATGGTGACCCTTCCTGGTTTTGAAGGCACATCAGTGCCTGCTCCTTGAGTTGGTAGAATGATCCCTAGAGATCAACACAAAGTTCTCCATTCCCCAGTGGCTGAGTTTACTACTTGTATGAGTGCTCCTTTCCTTTGCCAGCCTGAGAACTCCTGAGCTTGTGACAGCATTTGATCTCTGACCCAGCAGCATGTTGCTGTAGTGCTGGCCCAACTTTTTCTTCTTTTATTATAATATTTTCTGCATGTTTTAAGTTATAACCTGTTCACTAGGCAATCATAATCCAGACTTTCTCAAGGTACTGAAGCTCCTTTGCAGCAATCAGAACACTGGGAAGCCTAACTGGCTGGCAAAGAGCTTCATTTTCCTGCCATTAATAATGTCTTTTACTGCTTTACAAGTTGAGACACTGTAGATTTCAGTAGGTTTACTCGCATGCATAAGGCCAGCCACGACTGACCTTCAGAAACAGAACATTCCATTATAGGATGGAGAAGACTCAACATAGGAAATAACTACACAGGTAAAATATTTCGAATGCTCTGCATTCAATTAGTAAATGCTGTCAGGGGTAACTCTATGATACAAGAATGATGCATTAGGTGTGTAGGTGCCAGGCATTTCTTAAGAGATAGAAAGAACTCTTACGCCAATCAAGACAAAACCATTATATGTAGAGATTTCCTGGATGGTCTGGATTAATCTATACAGTTGTTGAGTTAATAAAGAATATGGGCACCAGAATCTAAGTAAAACTGATGCAGCCCATCATATAAATTCAGGCTACATACGGTGAAAAACAGTTCATAAAATTTCAGGTTTTACTTTTAAGAAACCCACAAAATAGTAATTGATTAGTTGGCTAAAGTCACTCTCATATTCTTTGCCTTCACAATGCTACTTTATCAGGGCTTGACTGCATGCATTTCCTGTACAGCCAGCTTACTTTGTTTAAGAGACTCAACCAAAAAAAAAAAAAAAGATT
The DNA here is from genome assembly GCA_007922155.1 of Mesoclemmys tuberculata. NCBI lineage: Eukaryota > Metazoa > Chordata > Testudines > Chelidae > Mesoclemmys > Mesoclemmys tuberculata. Next base: position 63,797,528 of record ML675603.1, on the reverse strand, counting down.
TACACAAATATAACCTCGCACGGAGAGAACTTTAATTATTCCATGGCTACAAAAGCTCTTACTCAGAAGCCCTCAAATTCTTGGCTGTGGACCAATCTGTGGTTGGTTCTTTCATCTTTGCCTGGCAACAATGTCAAATGAGTGGGGAGGAGAATCAGGAGGGAATGGCATTTAAGAAACCTACAGGGAAGAAACAACAGACTAACACAGCTATCCCTCTGGAACTTTTCTACAGGGAAGCCTTATCTTCCTTTTTAAACCTCCTGTAAAAGCCCTAATATGGTATATTTCTGTCAAAGGCCCCTCCCCTATTTTCTGTCTTAGCCCATAGTCTGGGCGCACATCAAAGTATTAAGAATTTGGATGGAGGGGCTGTGTGTGTATATTTTGCTTTGAATTAGAATATGTTCTCACAATTCCTTTTTAATCAATCATCAAAAGAGGTGTAACAGCAAATACCTGTTCGCAACATGAACCATTCCGATTAATTCATGGCACTTCTAACACTTGACTACCCACAAACTCCCTCCAGGGTAAATGGTCTTGTTGAAGACAGTGTTGGGTAGGGTCAGATGTTCTTTTACAGAAGAACGGATAGTAGCCCACTGTATATTTCAGGATTATTAGCAGATACTAACATTCTACATGGGTATATTGTCAATAAGCAAGGTGGGCAAAGCATGTTTTCCACTTGCATTGACCAGGAACTTATAATACCATGTTTTGCACTTCAGAGACCCGCTCCCTGTTTCCCATAGCTCCCCACAGCTTCTCACAGGTTTTTTTGTCAATAATTTGGTTTCTGAAATCATATAACAAAAATTATAATGAAAGAAGAGATCAGATGAACTGCCGAAGAAGCATGGATCTCAATACAGGTTAATCCAATATATTGTAGAGAAAACTTTGCCTCCTGCTTAGCAGTGCATGCTGTTTGTTGTGAACAGTGTGATTTGCTTTGCTCTTTCTATCATGGAACGCAGGGCTGGAGAAAACCTATCCGAGTTCTCTAGTGTACTCCCCTGCTGGCGCTATTTGGGAACACTTAAGCTTACTTTGGTAAAACCTATCCGGCTGTAACTCCTTCCATAGGAGAACAACAATCCCATAATTGTATCTCAATATGGCAGTAGCCAATGACAGTCAGATTTCCAGCTTTCTGAATGGCAATTCTGTTCTTTGGAATTTAAAGATACAATATAACTGGCAAAGATAAGCCATAGCCCAAGTGCAGAGCTCTTTATTCTAGTACCATTCGCCCCCCCAACCAGTATTCTTCCATCAATAACACACACAGGTGGGTCTCAGGGCGGGGTTAGATGACATGTTACTAAAATACCTGAACGCTGTCTACGCTACACCTTCCAACTCATAGGGGCCAGGGAGCTGTGCTAGTAGACAACGATGCATCCATTTTTTGCCAGAATAGCCTAGCCATGGAGGTGCATTTGTCAGCAGTGCTGCGGACCAAGTGACAGAGAAGTGGCAACTAAAACACTGGAACAGGTGAAGCTTGGACACATCTCTTCTGCAATGCACCTGAATTTCACTGGAGCCATCAGTTCCCAGATTGCCTCCTAGTACCTCCTTCCACAACACCATGTGATTAAACTATGGGACAGGTCATTTAAAACATTCTGAACTGTGTAGTACTGGTGCCCGTCACGCAGAACTGAAAAACACAATGGCCCATACCTCATGGGCCTTACATAATGATCAATAAGCCCTTTCCCCAGCAAACTCCTTTCCTCAGCAATTTCCATGTAAATATCAAGCTTAGATTCATTGCAGAACATATGGGGAATGTCAGTACTCTGAAAGGCGAATACAGTGATATTTCTGTTTTAAACTAACCACTGTCTAGAAACATCCTCCCCTAACATCTTTAATATTGTTCAGATTCCGGAATGAAGCCAAGCGTTTTAATTGTCACACTGCAGCTAAATGCCACTTGCAGCCATAAATAAAGTTCTTATCCATGAGTAAAGCTTCCTTTGTTTTAAGGAATATTTTTATCTTAAAATCTCTGGATTCCTCATGAGGGAAGAACAAGTAGCCAAAAAACATGTTACACAAAAGGAGAAGGAATGCATCCAGAAAGCCACATTTACAAAGCCATCACTGCTGTAAAACGGTCTCTGTTAAGCAGTTGTATAAAGGCAGTCCTGACGTTCAGAAATACTGTTTTTGCTTTTTTAACAGTTTTTCTGGGTTTATGAGAATTCCACATCCCACACTGGATGGAGTTTATGAAGTTCATAGCCGCAGTCTAGCTGGTAGGGTATAAGGGATTTTAAGAGTCCACAGTGGTAGTCAGTTAGTGTACAAAGCCCACAAGGCCTCTAGTTATTAAACTCTACAGAATCCCTGGGCATGACTCATGCCTGAACTAAGGCAATCTGGGCATTTTTTACATACCTTATAGGGCCCCTCACCTCCACTCCTAGTGGCACCACCTACATCCACTACTTGTGCAGGGGTCTCCATAGGAAAGGGACCACAGTATCCCCACAGGGTGTTACTACTCTAGCACTGGTGGTGAGGGTCCAGCAGAGGCCCAACTGCTCACTTGGTGGCTGTGGTAGGGCATCCCAAAGAGTGGCACCAGACCAGGGAGGAAAAAAATCAGAGTCGAGCTGGGGTCCCCATCCTTCTTGGTCCACCCAGCATGGAGGCAGCAGTGGCAGCAAGGAAAGGCATCACTAGTGATGGACACGGAAACCCCTTTTCCTTTGTGTATGCAAGGAATGGCAGGAGCTCCCAGCCTGCCTCAAAACAGGAATCAGTGGAGGGTTGGGGAAGAAGGTGCTCCCAGCCCAAGTGAAGAGGAATAGCACTAGCAGGGCAGTGCAGGTTGTGAGCCTACTTCTTCCACTGTCTAGTGACACAAAGCTGAGAAATGGCAACATCTCCTATTTACCAGAATAGGGTGGTGGATGAAATTCCCTTGTGGAGAGAGGTGGCCCCACTTCACAAGACTATCCAGACTAACCCTGCACTCCACAGAACTGATGGGCCTTTTTTCCAGGGCCAGACATCCTTCTGACCCTGCATTTTAAAAGCTCTGCAGGCTTCCCAGATCTTGTGTGTGCCAGAATCCATGGCTCTTGAGGCCTGGAGGATATATATACCCAGATAAACCAAGAAGCAGCTGGACGAATACTGCTGCAGACTTCATAAGCTCTCCAGGAGCAAAGTTGCATGTAGAGTTTAGTAAACAGCGGAAACTTCAAGGAAACTTCCATATGCCCAGGCAGCGCATTCTTGTCTGTCCAGAGGTGGAGCTGCCTCGGAAGGACTCCCTGGCTTATTACTACGGTGTGCATCAACACACGTGACTATTTGAATCTATATGAGGGTGTGTGTCAGCATATGAGAATACACAGGGTAATACTTTTCCATTTCCCTTGGGAGAGCACACCACCATTGGTGCAAGAAAAAGACCATCACATCCTGCTGGATTGAATGTAGAAGGAAGACTGGAGTGTTTAGGGCAGGCAGCTCCAGACAAGCAATTGTCCTGGAGTCAGTCAGCCTACGTGTACAGAGAGGAGTGAAAAAGTAGTCCATTCCCCAAGACTGGGAAAACATCAGGAAGAAAGTGGTGAGGATAAATTTTTGATAGGTTTAATCTGTGGAAGCAGTGTGGATTCCAAGAAGTGATATGGGATAGACAGAAAGATACAGCAGGGAGCAAGAGACTGACTGGGATGCACACAGTCCACACATAAATAACAATAGATTTGAGACTCCTTAACAGGGAGGTGAGAATGGAATCCCAGGGGAGAGGAAGGGATAGTCACCAACACGACAAGTGAAGAGGGAAAAAAGAAGTCCCGGGACAGACTGCTAGCGGAACCCCAACTGAGACAGGGGGATGGAGAAAGAGCAGAATCCACCAAATGCCACTGGGAAAGAACAGCTGGGAATGTAGGATAAGAGTCAGGAAATATACAAATCACAGAAGCCCCATGAAGAGACCAAGTGGATAGTCCGTAGTGTCAAAAGCAGCAGAAAAGTGGAGGAATAAAAGTATGGAGGAGTCGCTTTTAGACATGGCAAAGAGGAGGAAATCATCAATCACAACACCTGAAATTCTTTCTTATTGGATCTGACTTTGTGTTGTGCACCCTACAAAACCTTTGTTTTAGCTGACAAGGTTAGCACGTAAACTTCAAAGCTATATTTCCCCCCATTAGAATGCAGGTATATTCCAGCTGTGAAAACACGATCTCATCCCATGTCCACATTAGACAAATAACAGTAGACACCATTTGCTGAGCTCCCAAGGCAGAAACAAAAATGGTGTCGTGAAAGGAACTGACACATCAGTCAAGTCCTCTAGCTGCCCTCAGCCTGCGCCATCCCCTTAGACCACCAATGTGATTCATTTCCCACCGCTCAGAAAACAAGGGAAGAAATAGCTGTGAATGTGTATGTATACAAGGGAGCAATACAGTGCAGTGCATATTCAGTGTGTGCACATTATGATATCTCGGTAATGCTCTTACAGGCACTGCATGGTGTGTAAATGGAAGCACAATGTCCATGCAATGTGTGTGGTGTGTAAACAGTGTGCAAATGGTGTAGATAGTGTGCATTCTGTGTACAAATGTAAAACCAAATAAAGGATTTGAAATGCCACCTTATAATTCTGGGAAATAGATTACCACAAGAAAAAAACATGCATTATTAATACATTGCTAAAATTACTGACATTTAACTTAAATAAAGACGCGGAATTGCATTCCTATTCAGATTAGATACAGGTAGTGCAGGTTTAATGGATGTGCTGGGCATTTCACAGACAGTATATGATTCAGTGGTTGTTATGGTAATTATCTTTTGTTCTTTTAAGCAGCACATAAAATGGTCACATAAAACCTGCATAAATGTCAAAGGAAAAAGTTAAATCTCTCCACTATATAGAAGCCTGAATTTATTTTTGACAAACTTCAGATTTTTGTCCTTTGTGGGTAATTTAAGGTTTTTTGCTGTAACGTTCACTTTTTTCTCTTTCTTGTTTTAAGGGGAGTAGAGAAAAGGTGGGCAGATAATTGGGAGGGACATGCTTTGGGAGGCACATGCTTTGATAAACTTCTGAAGTGGGGCTTGAAGGCTGCCATATTTCCTGCGATCTGGTGCATCACTTTCTCAAGAATCAGTCTTTGCTAAGTAATCATTTTGTTACTACTAAGATAAAGACCGCTTATGTTTTTGTAAAATCTACTAAGTAAATTTTCACTCAGTCACTTTGATCACAGGCTAGGGGGCTTTGAAAATTTAAGATAAAATACCAGCTACAAAGTCTTCACCTCAGATTTTTTAAAATTTTAGTAACCTACAGTTAAGGAATATACAGTGCAACTAGTATAGCTATAGAGACAGAGCAGATCCTCAAAGCTAAGCCAGCATTCAGTGCTGAGGAGGAGTTAACATTTGGATCTTAACCAATCAGAATTACAAATGATTGCGATTGGCAGCTGATGAGCATTTCTATAGAACGACATGCCCCACATAGAAGGGAGGCCTCTGAAGAGCTAAAGTTTAGGGGTGAAGATTTAAGATACATATATTCTCTCTCTACCTTTCTGCAGAAACGTGTTAACCATTTGTTACTTCAGCTTCACAATTATAAATCAATTCTCTTCCCATAACTCAGGCAGAATGCGTTTGAGACATGTCATGCTTTATAAATTACTGTATTCCTTCTGGTGTAAGAAGAACTTAACTGGGTCTTATCATAACAGTGCTAACAACGACAGGCATGCAATTGGTAATAAATGGTTCTGCCTTGTGGAGAGACCACACACAATAATGATGAGACAGTCCAGTATGAATGAAAGCCTATAAGCCAGGGGCCAATGAGAGGTGAATCTCGGAAACTGTACGGAAACCTCAACTTTCCCTTTTTTATGGGCCAGAGAATCATCTCTCTCCCTCTCTCTGTCTCTCTCATATATCAATGTCACCTACAAGAGATCCTTCAAAATAGCTTTTGACAAAACAAGAAGAAAAGGTCAGAGCAGTTGCTATTCTACTTAATATGATTTTGTTTGAAGTTGTGCATTTTTAGGGATTCGATGATTAATTACTTGAACTGAAAATTCTCTAGAATAAACTCCTGGCGGAGGCCAAGCAAAATACACACAGTACAGCCATCCACCAGAGGGCTTATCAGGCCCACACAGGAATTGCATACACTTTGGGGTTTATTAAAGACAAGAATAGTTCTGCTCGTCAGAAAACCAGACAAGAAGATCAATCCCCCCCCCCCCAAAAAACACATTTTGCTCTTGGCACAATTTCAGTTTTATTATAAATTACAATAGTGATTAACAATAGTTCATTTGCATTTCTAGAGCACCTTTCATCTCTCTGCAAATGAATAATTCATCCTCATGCACTCTGTTGAGGAACATTAGGTCACTGTTGTTACTCTCGCCCTCCTTTGCCAGATGGGGAAACTGAGGCAGGTGGCAGTTAAATGACTTGCCCAAACCGACAAAGTGAAAATTGGTTGCAAAATCAGGAGTCAAACCCCAAAGTTCCATTGGCCCAGTTCGCTGCTCTCGATTCCACTCCCTCACATTTGATTTTAAAATTAAACTTGGTGTTTCGCTAAAATTTCGTGGTGCTAATTTGAAAGTACTTCTCAATAGTGAATTTTAGCATCACCGAAAGGTTTCTTTATTGACATATTACAGTGGTGGCCAAACTGTCGTTTGTGAGCTGCACGCAGCTCTTTTATAGTTAAAGTGCAGCTCGCGGAGCCCTCATCCCACCTCCCATCTCTGCCTGCCAGACTGGGGTAGGGAGTTCGCAGCTTCTGCCCTGCAGCAGGTGGGTGGGGCTAAAGGATTCTGTCCTGCGGGGAGGAGCGTTTTGGGGGTTAGTACATTTGGCCATTCCCGACATAGTGTGCTTTTAAGGGTTGGCGCTGCACCTGCCTACACCTCCAAGTTCAGCAGATCCCATCACGACAACCTGGGAAAATCTTGGTCTAAAGATTCATCATTATTGTACTCTTTCAATCCATGACATCAGAGACACAAGCCATCCCAAGGCTATTATCTAGTGAACTAGTGTCTTTCTAGGCATCCTCTATGCAGAGCCATAATTATAGTGTTGAAAATAAAATCTCACTTTCACAATGACAACAGGGAGGCAACAAATTGTTTTCACCACAACTTGAACACATACTAGTAGATACATAGGGCCAAATTTTGCTCTTCGTGAAGCCATGCTAAAATCAAGAGAGCCTGAGGACAGATTCCATGTCATTTGAAAGGGTAACCTTTATTTTCCCTTCTCTTCTCCTGCGTATTCATTGCCACGTTACTGGTGACAGATGTTTTTAGAAGGGTAGGATCATTCTAAGTAATATATCTGTATGTGCACACTAATGTCTGCTCTCAGTTACATTACACTATCCCATTGATTCATTTGCACCAGTAGACCTGGCACAGAACCTGGTTCTATCTTACTAATGACTTCTGCAAAACTGTGCAGTATAAAATACATCTGTAATGCAACAATAGACTGTAAGGTACAGATACATACCAAGATGTCCAGGCAGGCTGCTTTAAGCAGAGTGATCTGATCTGCAATGGTCAAACTTGTAAAGCCAGGCAATCGTTTTGCAAATTCCACTATTTTAATAATGCACTTTGTAGCAAGTTCACTGAATTTGTCCCAAAGCCCAAGGTCCAGTCGAACCCGATGGTCTGCACTAGAGTTCTGGAACGAAGAGAAGATATCATAAATCAACAGTCTCCTGTTCAGCGAAGTAACCGATTTGCTAGTAAAATAATAACTGAGTATTCCTGCTAAAAGCACTTTCAATTAGCATTCCAGGCATTTTCTGCAAAGTTTGCTGTTGTGATGCTGCTGTTTTTAAACTTGGATTAGTCTCCTAAAAATTCTTTGAATGTTTCTGTTACTTATGATTACAGAGGCCAGCTGTACACAGAATACAAATGAACTTAAACATTTCCAAATGTCACTATCATCATTCTTCTCTGTCATTATATAATGAGTGCATTGAGAAAGACAATTTACACTTGAACCCACTGAAAATAAAATGAACAGTGGATCTTGAACACTGGTTCCTCATCTGCAAAAAGCAGCAAAATATTTTGGAACATAGTTTCACATACTTAGGCTCTTAGAAAATGTGTTCTACTTAATTGATCTCTCTGTGGCTCTATGAAGGTTGTACAGCTCCCTCAGGATACTGTCCCTCATGAATTGAAGAGTAATTCTTTACATAATGCTACAGCTCTCTCTGTGACTAAGAAAAACAATATGCACTATGGTGAAGGTTACACATTCATTTCAGAGTACAGAGTTCAATATTTCACAATATATTTGCCTATCAAACTTGGTGTATTATGGAGACATTCTAAAAAGACATATTTCCTCACTAGTTGTGCCTATATATAACATACAGATGGACTTTGGATTAAGATGTCTCCTTGCAAGATCCATGTGGAAGTGATGGAGTTTATGTTTTCACAATTTTAAAAGGAAGATAATCTCCCTTCCCTCCCTCCCAAATCCGTGATGGAGTGGAGACTCAAGTCTGTAACATTTACATGAACCCATATCTTTAATAGTCATCTCTATGTTTGACAGAAACAAGATCCCATCCTTTCTATTTAAAATCTATCCTGGGGAGTTATTAAAATCAGCTTTATTTTTAACAATAGACGAGAAGACAAGAGGAAATCTCTCCATAACTCTAAACATAAAGAATTGCCTTCAAAATGGACCAAAAAGTAATGGGTTAACAGTCACTGTCACAGTCTTTGAAACGTTTCTTGCAGTTACTGTGTATGCATCCTTCAGATTTATTTTATTTCATCCTCAAGGACCTTGGTGAAATACAGTACATCGGGAGAAAAATAAGATCAAGATGTGCAGTCATTCAGGCTGTAATTAAATTTAATAAGCAGTTTATCCAGTTCATAGAAAGCTGGCATAGTGTAGAGCTACACAAAGCAGAGCCTAAAGCAGGAAATCATTTTACAATAGGGTATCCATCTGGAAAAAAGACATTGCATGAAACCAGCAAGTGTGAACAAAATCTTCATCAGTATCATATAAGGTTACTTTATCATGCTATACTTCTGGGAAAAGGAAGTTTGACATGTCTTCTATTAAAAGTAATGTGCACAGCAGTCTTAACAAAATGTAAATCTAACTATTATTCAAACTGAATAGAAGAAGCAGTTAATAAAACACAATGATATGGTGGTTAATTATACTGGTTGCCAGATTCATAAGCATTGGATCTAAAATTGCTTATGCATTATTTTCCAAATGCTGCAAATAGAAAGCCTTTTAACATTTTATTTGGTAATGAATACAGTCATGAGTCTCATTTTTAGCAGCAGTCCTGCACATGGAAAAATAAAAGTGATTCTACAACATCAGTGTATAAGCTGAATAATAAAACATGGGGTTAAGAAAATGCCTTTTGGAAACAGAAACTCTGATTAGCAATGCCTGGGGATCTTCTCTATCCATGCTGTGAAAAAAATTCAAACCTGGTGAGTTTTGCTGGAGCCAGTTTTTTGTGTACTTTTACCAAGAGCAATCCATGCACAAGCTTAAGGACTTTGCTTCTTGTATTTCCCCATACCGGTGTACGATGGAACAATACTTAATGCACCTTAGTGACATCTTTACCAGCGGAAAAGTCCACTCATACTATGAAATCCAACTAAATGGTCATTTTTGCCCCGTAAATTGATCCAATTTTTTCAGTCATTTTTATTCTCCATTGCAATCCACTCTTTCTCCACATAACAACTCAGAACAATGGATACACACAGTATTGGAATCCCTACGGTCTTTAAAACCCACTTTACAAATGAAACAAGGCTAATAGGTACCCGCTATGGTTTAATCAAGGACACTTGCTATCCCTCCTTAGCAAAAGCAGCAATGCACTAAGTCTAATGCAACTGTGGTGATCAAGGAATTCAGTGCATACCTTTGCTGAATCCCAGTGTTAAGATATATTTATTAATATATTATCTCTGTAACAGTACAGAACAGTAGTCATGTAACTTTAAAGTAGAACTGCTGCACAGAACAAAATACCAGAAGGATGCCTATTTGTACAATCCCAGATAGCAAAGCACTGTTTGGAACAACTTGAAGCAGGGATCCACAGAGTATTTTCTGTTTAATTTCTCCCTCTATCTTGAGGCTGGATGTAACACAGCTGTAGAATTACAAATAATATCAGTCTCAAGGGATAAGAAGCATAGTTAACTCAATTATATTATAAAGTATGACATCTCTAGAGAAATTACTAAGGCACTTTCTCTTAGCTGGATGACAGTAATAAAACAGATCTATTTATGATGGACTTTTGAAATCCATTATGTTTAAACAGCTTGCTGGTTCTCATCATTAAAAGAGCTACACTTGCCCAGCAAATGTACCTGTTAATTCAAATGACCTGGGAAATTTAATAGGAGAGAGTTATTCTTCAATTATTTTAAGCAGACTCCTTTTTCTCTTCTTTGTAATTGTTATGGATGGGGACACCTAATCGAAAGCATAGATAAACTTATATTTTCACAAAACACAAACCATTTTTTTAAATAGTGAAAATATATTTCCTCCAAGCTAGAACACCTTGTACAAAAAGTCTTGCTTTCCTAAATAAACTGCTCCTTGCAGAACTCAAGAATAAATAGGAATATTCTGATACTTACAAACTGAATACTCAGATAGATTTCCTAGTGTGGCCTGCCTCTGCAGTGGTTTTTTTCTTTTTTGTCTTAACTATTTTGTCTCACTGTCTTCTGCTCTTACAGATTCTAGGGTCCTTTGCTCTTTTTAGAAACATAAATACCAAAAGCAATGCTACTAAAAATGTAAAAGAATCCTATAGATGGAGCATAGTTTCCTTTTTCAAAAGGTCCAGGTCAGTAAGTGAATTTGGAACTCATGAGGTCTCTGCAGTTCTACTCTTTATTTCAGTGTGTTTTTTAACCGCCTCTAGGAGTTTTTGGAGTTTTTTTGCCTTTTTTTTTTTTAATTTAGAAGTAGTTTATAAAACCAATCCACACACTGCACGTGGTAGCAGAATGGTCTTTCACATGATGTCTAGATTCAGTCTTCTACTAAATGAGGCCCCCAGTAAAAGCATAACTACATAATCATCTGGCTGCAATATATATTATTACCATTAACAAAGTTGAAGAGAACTTTATAAACTTCTGGCTTTCTTTGGCTTCATAATTTTTTTAAATGATGATTTCTAATTTCTTAGGACTTCTCTGATTTCCATATTTCAATTTCATGTGCCTCATAAAGGACAGCTTACTGTGGTGGTGTTATTATTATTATGCCAAAATAACCCTCTCTTGGGGTGATGGGGGTACATTTTTTTTTAAATAAACAAGACTTCTTCAACCCAAGCGCCAGAAAGCAGCAGAGTCGCTAGCCACATTCTCTGCATTGAGATAAATCGTCAGTGAATGCAATAAAGTATTACAAAACCAGCGCAACAGGTTGCCCCCCTATGCCTCCAGAGTTCTCTGTCCTGACTCCAGATCAGCAACCACTTATCTCAGCTTCCCATGAGGTACGACCAGATCATCCCCTTTAAAGCTCTAAGTCAGACTAGGTCCAGCTTCCCCAGGTTACTCAGCTCAGGGAGGCATGCCCAGCTAGGACTCTGAAATCCCCGCTGGCAATCAAGCTCGCTGATTCGGGTGGGATGTGGTAGCAACATTATAGGCAGCACTAAAGGAGCTGTGTTCTCATATATGGCACCTATATTTATATTGTTCCAAGAACAACAAAAAAATATAATTATACCTTAGCATCCAATGTACAGTGCAAAAACACAGGGGCCCCTGTTTACATTTTGATAGCACATTAGCCACACAAAACACCAGGACAATAGAGCTACTGTATGATCCTAACATAAAGCTAACACAATAACATATTCATATCAGATGGATACGGTTCGTTTGCAACACAGCCTGTGAGCATAAAACTCTGGAATGCATTCCTGTCTGAGGACATACATTCCAGCTGTGGACATATGATCAGCTCTGACATAGACAAAAAGTGGTTTTTCCTAAGTCCAGAAATGTTTTCCACATTTATCTTTCAGAAATGGCCTTATGTTTACTGAACTGAGTGTCTATTTAGATGCCATTTAGTTTAAGATGAGTTAAGCCACAACCTATTTTTGGTAGGAAATTAACACAGGAGATTCACTGAAAAGCCACCCACAAATCCCACAATCTTGATGTTTGAAGTTAAGAATTTCCAATTATGTCACCAGCTGGCTGTTATCAAGTTTGCAGCACAGCACAGTGCAGAGGTCCCAGGAGAGCTGAACGTGCTTGGCCACTCCACTGATTCCTGTTATTTAACGGCGTGCCTGCATTGATTGTTTTGACTAAGTCTAACACGAGCAGGAGTAAAGAGATACTGCCAGAGAAGCACGTAGCTGCATAGGCTTTTTTCAGGGCAAACAATTTTATGCTGTTCTCAAAATCAAATGTGTAAAAAGGTTTGTGAAAACGTTACATTCTTCTTATTTTTCAGCTCTGTGCATTTGAGATCACAATATTTACACTAGCTTTCTTGCAATTTAATTTCAAGATCTTATAAAGAGGGAACTAAGAGTTTAAACCTGACTTCCCCCATACCTGGTAAAAGAAAAAAAAAGAATATACTGACTGGGGAACATAGTAAGCCAGTGAACACCAGTGCTGGTGTTTTCCTCAATTAAGGTTTGAATAATTGAAAATTTTCAAATCTGATCAAGCACTACAGGATAGAGCTTCTCATGCACAGACCTAGGATGGATCCCTAGATCTTGGCTCTACAGCACAAGTATCACAACATCTATCCAGCCCTTTTGTCCATTTAAACTGTCTCAGATCTCATGGCCAAACAAGTGAGAACACATACTTAGTCTTATAAAGTGCCTGCTGGAAGGTATTTTGCACCTGCCTCTGAAACATCTGGTATGGGCCACTGTTAGTGATAAACCACTGGATTATATAGAGTACAGGTCAGTTCTACTATAGAAATTCCTATATTCCTATGACTTTCAAGGTGACTTTATGCATACCTAGTATAGCTTTAATTAGTGCTTCTGAAAAGCTTTACGTGTTTTTTTGCTGCAGTCTTTTATCCATTTGCCAACACAAACTACACATAGACGCACACAAGAAAGCTTTGAGAGAGGAAATTTACCTTTCAACCTTTCTACATAGAAATTATTGTATATCTTGCATAAACTATTTGGGGGAAGGGTAGCCTGTATAACAAACTGGCATTTTGGAAGCTATTTTATTTGTGATTTAAAATGTAAAATATAATGTTCACATTCTACTGGTCTCAGTTTGGGGACTGGGATTAGGCAAGATTTTTTTTAGCCACAATCCAGGACCATTTAGGAGCACCTCACCCAGAAGGCTGTAATGTCGTGGCGCACAAAAATGGTTTATCGCCTTGTGAAGGAGTTTAACAATTAAGATACTTCTTGCAAAAACTTATGCACAAGTTTAACTTGATGCATGCAAGTAGTCCCAGGGACTATAAATCCATTTATCTGCTAGCTCGAGACCTTAATCTTTCAATCCATAGCTGGCAACTTTTGAATGAAGATTGGATTTTTGTCCTAAAAAAGAGATTCGTTACCTTGTACAGTAACTGGAGTTCTTTGAGACGCATGTCCCACTTCAGGACACGTGCATGCCTGTGCACTCTTCACTGGAGATTTTCAGCAGTGTCCATGTGTCCTAGATAACGTAGTGCTCCACTGTGAGGATCTATTGTGAGGGTGGACCCACTGCCACATCAATTCCTTCCCAACCACAAAAGTCCAGCAAGAAGACTCCGAGGAAAAAGGGAAGGAGGGTGGGTAGTGGAGCATCCAAAGAGACTCACATCTCAAAGAACTCCAGTTACTCTACAAACTACTTCTTCAAGTAGTGTCCATGTGGGTCCATATGGGTCCTCCACTTCAGGAGATTCCCGAGCAGAGTAGCTCAGCTACAGAGGAGGGTGCCAAGGAGGCGGACACAGTAGAGACAGTAGCACAGCATCACCGAACGCTGAAAGTATCTAACATATCCATGCCAACATTCCTGTCACTCTTGTACATTTATGAGCGCGTCCTTTACAAACAGCACTTACCGTAGTGTATTTCCCCAGCTGGCAGAGAGATGGGAAGGTTTCCTGGTGAGCTTTCCGAATTTTCTCAGTGAGATCATCCAACTCTGCTGTCATTTCATAGTTTTCCGTAAACTCTAGCTTTGAAGGCTCCTTCTTCTTTTTGTTCCTGTCATTTCTGACAGCTAGAGACAAGAGAGGTGGGGTTAATGAAACTACTGCATATTGCTTTCACAGCTCTTCTCCGAAGTACTGCCACTGATTTTTTTTTAAACATTAAAGAAGTTAACTGGGATATAAAATTGTTGCATAAGTGTAGAAGAAAAGTAATTTTGCTTGTTAAAAATGCTATCAGTAAAAACTAAATTGTGATGGGCTAATGTACCAGTTTTTCCTCATGTGCACCTACAGGAAATAAAAGCTAACTTTCTACAGCAAGTCTGAGCCTTTCTGGAGATATGTCATTTATAAATGTAGCTACGTTAACATACTTTATAATTCTGAAGTGTTTTCCACCTGAGGAGCCCTACCACAACTTTACACACATTAATGAAATATCTCACAATAACTTTGTGAGGCAAGAGTTAACAACCCTCTTATTTATTTGTTTAACAGATGGGGAAATTGATGCACAGAAAACTGATGTGATTTGCTCAAGCTAACAAAGCCAGCGGTAGAGCTGGGAACAAAACTCAGACCTCTGGGTTCCATGTCCTGTATTTTAACCATAAAACCATCTCTTCCTCATAGGAAACTTTCTCTCAAAATAGTACTATACAAAAGATAGACCTTTTATGAATCCATTGTTTTATAAACAGTATAAACTTAACTCTGTAAAAGCATGCAGACAATGGTAAAATTCTGGCAGATATTTTTAAATCAATAGTGAAAATTCCAATTTTAAAAAATCCTCATATATTCCAAAGCCAGAAGGAGCTATTGTGACCTCCTGTATAACAAAGAACTTCCCTAAAGTAATACCTAGAGCAGATCTTTTAGAAAACATCAAATCTTGATTTAAAAATGGTGAATGATCCATCATGACCCATTTTAACTTGTTATCACGGTTAATTACTCTCACTGTTAATAATTTACACCTTACTACCAGTGTGAATTTACCAAGTGTCAGCCAATGGATCATCTACCTTTCTCTGCTAGACTGAAAAACCCTTATTAAATATTTGTTCCCCATATATGTATTTATAGACTACACACAAGTCATGCCTTATCTTTCTCT
The DNA here is from genome assembly GCA_007922155.1 of Mesoclemmys tuberculata. Lineage (NCBI taxonomy): Eukaryota > Metazoa > Chordata > Testudines > Chelidae > Mesoclemmys > Mesoclemmys tuberculata. Next base: position 63,782,128 of record ML675603.1, on the reverse strand, counting down.
TTGTTAAGCTAAGGCTGGAGCTCCTTGAGTCTATCACTAAAGGATTAGAAAATCTTCCTTGTAATCATTCTCATAGCTCTTCTCTGAACCCTCTCCAATTTATCAACAGCCCTCTTGAATTGAAGGGGACCAGAACTGGACACAATATTCCAGTAATGATCGCACCAGTGCCAAAAGAGAAGTAAAATAACCTCTTCACTCCTACTTAAGATTTCCACTGTCTATGCATCCCTGAATTGCATTAGTTCTTTTGGCCACAGCAGACATTCAAAAGATTATCCCAATCTTTTGCAGAGTCACTGCTTTTCAGGATAGAATCCCCCATCCTGTAAGTATGGCCTACACTCTTTGTACCTATAATGTATAAGTTTACATTTAGGTAATTAAAACACATATCGTTTGATTGCATCCAGTCTACCAAGTGATCCAGATCATTATGAATCAGTGACCTGTCCTCTTTATTATTTACCATTCCCTCAATTTTGTGTGATCTCAAAACTTTACCAGTGATTTTATATTTTCTTCCAAGTCATTGATTAAGTTAAAATGTTAAATAGTGTAGGACCAGGAACCAATCCCTGCATGACTCCGCTGAAAACACACCCACTCACTGACGATTCCCAATTTAAAGTCACATTTTGAGACCTATCAGTTAGCCAGTTTTTAATCCATTTAATGTGTGCCATGTTAACTTTATATTGTTCTAGTTATTTAATCAAAATGTCATGTGGTACCAAGTCAAATGCTTTACTGAAGTCTATTTCATCAGCACTATTATCTTTATCAACCTAACTTGTAATCTTCTCAAAAAAAGATATCAACTTAATTTGACAGGATCTATTTTCCATTAACCCATGTTGATTTGCATTATTTACATTATCCTCCTTTAATTCTTGGTTAATCAAGTCCTATGCTCCATTATCTTGCCCAGGATCAATGTCAGGCTGACAGGCCGATAATTACCCATGTTATTCCATTTATTCTTTTTAAAAATTGGCACGACATTAGCTTTCCTCCAGTCTTCTGGAACTTCCCCAGTGCTCCACAACGTATTGAAAATCGGCACTAATGGTCCAGCGAGTGCCTCAGCCAGCTCTTTTAAAACTGCTTCCTAATTAGGTTTTGAATTGAGCAATGAGTCCACTGGTGTCTGGTTCTCCAGCAGAAACCAACAGGGATGAGATGGGGGATTCTAATGGGAAATAAAAATAAAGCCCTCCCTAATAGGCACATATACATCGTAACAGCAATACCAATACATGGCCTTATTCACCTCCTCCTACCTTGCAGAATATATTCTTTTTGGGAGTAGCAATTAAATGATGTTTGTGTGTGTGGACACTCAGAGGCCCTGTATCAGGTTGGGGACTGTACATACAAAATATATGAGCCATAATGTTCCTCAGTGGCTCTTCTCGCTGAGGGTCTGAAGCATGGCATTCACTCAAAAATGTAGAAGAGAGCAATAGAAGGATATGCAGTTTCTACCCCATACTCTCACTAGTTCCTGTGGGTTTTGTTTCTATTTAGTTCAATTATGGATACATTTGAATACTGGTCCAAATTCTTGCATGTGAAAATGATCAAGATTCTAAAGGCAACAAATATTTATTCATATATAGGAATGATAGAGCAGATTATGTTGGTGGGAATGTGGCACTATAAGTGAAAGAAAGCACAGAGTCAAATACAGTAAAGCTCTTAAATGAAACAAAATGTACCACAGAATCTCTATGGATAGAAATTCCATGCTTGAATAATAAAAATATAGGATTAGGGAAATACCTGACCAGGATGGTGATGGTGATTGTTAAATGCTCTGGGAGATTACAGAGGATATAAAAATAGAAAGTCAGTAATAATGGGGGCTTTCAACGATCCCTATATTGACTGAGTACATGTCAACTCAGGACAGGATAAAGAGAGAAAGTTTCTTGACACCTTAAATGACTGCTTCTTGGAGCAGCTACACCTGGAACTGAAAAGACAAGAGGTAATTCTTGATTTAGTCCTAAGTGGAGCATGGGATCTGGTCCAAGAGGTGAATGTAGCTGAACCACTAGGTAATAGCAACCATAATATAATTAAATTTAACATTCTTGTAGGAGGGGAAACACCAAAGAAGCCCATCACAGTAACAGTTAACTTCAGAAAGGAGACCTATACAAAAATGAGGAAGCTAGTTAAACAGAAATTAAAAGGTACTGTGCCAGAAGTGAAATGCCTGCAAGCGACATGGAAACTTTTTAAAAACATCATAACAAAGGCTCAAATTAAATGTAAATCCCAAATTAAAAAATATAGTAAGAGGACCAAAAAAGTAACACTATGGTTAAACAACAAAGTAAAAGAAGAGGATAGAGGCAAAAAGGCATCCTTTAAAAATTACATAAGAACAATTATATTGTGTCAGACCAATGGTCCATTTAGCTCAGTATTGTGTCTTCCAACAGTGCCAGGTGCTTCAGAGAGAATGAATAGAACAGGTAATCATCAAGTGATCCATCCCGTCAGCCATTCAAACAGCAATCCCTGCCTATGCTGCCTAATAGTCATTGACGGACCTATTCTGCATGAATTTATCTAGTTATTTTTTAATCCTGTTATAGTTTTGGCCTTCACAATATCCTCTGGCAAGGAGTTTCAGCAGTTGACTGTGTGCTATGTGACGAAATACTTCCTTTTGTTCGTTTTAAATCTGCTGCCTATTAATTTCAGCTGGTGAGCCCTAGTCCTTGTGTTATGAGGAGTAAATAACCTTCTGCCCTATTAATTTCATTTGGTGATCTTTAAGTTTTGTGGTATGAGGAGTAAACACTTCTTTTTACTTTCTCCACTCCAATCATGATTTTATACAGCTCTATAATGTCCTCCTTAATCCCCCAAGATGGAAAGTCCTAGGTATATTAATCTCTTCTCATACGGAAGCATTTCCATATCCCTAATCACTTTATTTGCCTCTCTCTGTATCTTTTTCAATTCCAATATATCTGTTTGGAGATGGGATGACCAGATCTACATGCAGTATTCAAGATGTGGGCATACTATGGATTTTTATAAAGAGGTAATATGATATTTTCTGTGTTATTATCTATCCCTTTCCTAATACTTCCTAATATTTTGTTAGCTTTTTTATGAATATGTTGAACAGTACTGGTGCCAGTACAGACCCTGGGGGACACACCACTATTTACCTCTCTCCATTCTGAAAACTGACCATTTATTCCTATCCCTTGTTTCCTATCTTTTAACCAGTTACTGCTCCAGGAGAGGACCTTCCCTCTTATTCCATGGACCACTTACTTTGCTTAAGAGCCTTTGGTGAATTTCTAAATGAATTTCTTGCTTCAGTCTTCACTGCAGGAGATGCAAAGAAGATTCACACACCTGACTCATTCTTTTTATGAAACAAATCTGAGGAATTTTCCCAGATTGAGATGTCAATAGAGGAGGTTTTGGAACAAACTGATAAATTAAATAGCAATAAATCGCCAGGACCAGATGGTATTCATGCAAGATTTCTGAAGGAATTCATATGAGATTGCAGAACTACTAAATGTGGCATGTAACCTATCATTTAAATCAGCTTTTGCACCAGATGACTGGAGAATAGCTAAAGTGACACCAATTTTTTAAAAAGTCTCCAGAGGCATTTATCAACATTGAATTTCATCTGCCATTTTGTTGCCCAGTCACCCAGTTTTATGAGATCCCTTTGTAACTCTTCACAGTCTGTTTCGGACTTAGCTATGCAGCAGGTTTAATACAAACAAAAGGAAGTACTTCTTCACAGAACGCACAGTCAGCCTGAGCAATGAGCAACCCTCATTACTGGGGGATATTATGAAAGCCAAAAACTATAACAGGGTTAAAAAAAGAACTAGATAAATTCATAGAAAATAGGTTCATCATTGGCTATTCGTCAAGATGGCCAGGAATGCAACCCCAAGTTCTTAATGTCCCTTGCCTGTTTGTCAGAAGCTGGAAGTGGACAACAGTGGATGGCTCACTCAATGACTACTTGTTCTGTTCATTCCCTCTGAACTGCCAGCGGCCAGTGCTAGATGCAGGATACTGGGCTAGATGGACCATTGGCCTGACCCATTATGGCCGTTCTAATATTCATGTATAGAGAAGTATTTGTGAAAGTCTGAAAAGAAAATGCCATTCCCTCTAGCCAATAGCATCAGGTTTTAATTTTATTAACACCTTTTTTTTCCAGTGACTAACTAATTTTATAACTAAGCAAGGACGAAATGTAATGGAGAAATTATCTTCAGTGCTGTATTGGACACGTAATTGATTTTAAATAACGCAATAAAGAAAGAAAAGAACTATGTCCTTTCTTTCTGAATCACATTGTACACAATGGTAGCAAAATCCACATTAATATAAAATCCCCTATCCAAACCAAACCATGCACCCCAGGAATTCAGAAGTTAAGGCTGAACTTTAATGAAACAAAATCTGAAATATGAAAATTCACAGTGAAAGTACCTAAATTTCCCTAACTTCTGCTCTGAACTAATGCCAGCCTCTAATCTTCCTTTCTTTGCAGGTGTAGTACTTAAAATGTGCACCACAGAACATCAATTCTATAACTGATTTCCTATATACTTGTGTCTCATAAGAAAAAGTGACGGATGCTTCATCACCGCACTGACCTTTGCTCTTTTAATACAAAGTGCTATAATTTCATTTAACTGGCTCATCAGATTTGTGTATGTTCACAGTATCGCTCACTCTTGTAATTTTATCATGACTCTTAAAAAGCTCCAGTTCCTGGAATCATGTGACCATGTGAGAATCTCTGCTTTCATTTAAAAAAAAATCATTTCTAGCTGTCAGGATTGTGGTATTGCCAACCTCAAGAACTAAAAACTCATGTGGGTTAATCCCTCAAAAATCACAAGATTGGTTTAAAAGTCAAAATTTTTAAAATTATATTTTTTTGCTTTTTATTATTATTGTTTATTTGTATTACTGTAGCACCCAGGAGCCCTAATCCTGGATCAGGACCCCTCTATCCTAGACACTGTTCACACAGAACTAAATGAGAGCTGAGATTCTCATAACTCTAGGAGCTGGAGGTTAAAAGAAAATAACAAGACTTGCAAGAAAATTGCAAGGATCAAAAACCATGACACAAACAGGGGGGAAAAACCCAAAACAACCCAATGAATTAGTTTTAAAATCTCATGATTGATTTTTAAGCCAATCTGCTGAATTCTTTGGGTCCTGATTCATGATTTTGGAACACCTGGGATTGACAATACTATATTGCTCACTCTGATCCACGTTGTTCCCTTGCAGAGGCAAGGTTTGCTCCTTGCATGGTAAACTCTCAGCATGATAAACCTGACAGATCTCAGGGATGTGTAGGAGGTCTTGTGTCTCTACATTAGCTTTTGTTTCTGGTGTGTTCCCCGGACCATCTCCACAGCAGCATATGGGAAACGATTGCTTTCTGTACATTGTACCCCATTTTGTTTCCTGGAAAGTATAGTATGTACGACCATAAAGAAGGCACAAGTACTGTATATTTATGAAAAAGTTAGTCTAGTTTTTGTGGTCACTACAGAGATGAACCTTTTTGGAAGAAAGGATAAAGTACAGCACTTTGCTTTTCTCAGGGTGCCACTACCAAAGCAAGTTTCAGGCCAATATGTCAATGTATGGAGAAAAGGAGGCACAAACAAACAAAACAAATAAAATCAGGCTTATAATGGAAAACTGTGCAACAGCTGTCATTCCATAATGACGTAACATTCATTCATTAGGCATTTTCTGCTATAGCCAATATAGCAGCAAGATGCACGGATGTCCACTTTCAGCGCTTGACTGTGTTCCAGCAAAGCACTTAAGCAGAAGCTTAGCTTTAAGGATCTGCGCACCCTAGTAAATTCAGCAGAAGTGCCTGAATGCTTCAAGTCAAGCACATGCTTAAGTGCATGGTAGGATCACGGTCAGAGTGCTCAGCATCTTACAGGGCTGAGCTACAACTTGGACTGCCACCACGGTTAGATTCTATCTCGTTGCAAGTCTAAAAAGACCATCAGAGAGCTGGAAAGATGCAGCAGGAAAGGCAAAGAAGTAGCCCTGCTTGTAAAGGCTGCATGTTCCCCTTCCCCCCACCCTTTGCAAACACAGCCATAAGGCCAAAAAAGCATGATTTGTTTACTAGCTCTTAGGACAGAGTTTAAGAACATTCCTAGCCACTGAACAAATGTTCATGGCCTACATTTACATCATGATCACTTCCAAACTTACTGCACTCCAGAAGTAAATTCTAATCGTTGCTGTACTTAGAGATACAAGGGCTCCTTAGAAAATTATGTAAACTCCCACACAGTTGCAAAGAGCAATAAACCTTTTGTAATAAAGCCCCATTTACTTATACTTCCCTGAGCTGATTGACAAATTTGCTAAACATACGGCCTCAGCAACTACTTAGCTCAATAGCTTTGAACTGCTTGTAGAACACAAACACATTATTTAGGCCGTCTTATGAACTGCTGCCAAGAACTTGCAGCTACAAGGAGATGATTCACACGGGAATCACTTTACTGTTCCTTTGCTACTACTGTACAGCTCTGGCTGTTCCAGCTCTTCGTTTAGTTTTACTCACAGTTGTCAATCTTCTGAAGGCCTTTTAGCAGGACACTAGCTGGCGCAGACCACATAACCAAACAGATCCTGCTCTGCCCTGGTTCTTTCTTAGTCTCTAGTGAACTATGGCTGGAACTGGGGAGGACAGGGAGGGAATTAAACTGTGCTAAAAATAAAGAAGCTTCTTCATTCACTCCAGTTTCTTTGATGTCATTTTTGGTGATTTAAACCCTCCCACCCCATCATACATAATTCAGATATTCTACCCCTAACTTCCACATCTGCCTCAACTAGGGCTAAACAAGTCAAATCAGAACCCGTGGTGAGTCTAATTCCACTTAAAGTAACACCATAAAGCACTGTAATATAGTATCTGATTTTGGATATGGTACAGACTTTCAACAGTACAGAGCATTCAGTATGTTCAACTCCACCTGTAATTCAATGCAAAGTTGAGGATAAGGCATAGTTATGTTTAAAGGAATTAAACACACACACGCGTCAGTTCAAAAGATATAGTCACTGTGGGACCACTAACGGTCACATTGTGCATGTGTAGAATTTTGGATTACAGCTGATGCTGTATATTATAAATCATACCTTTCAATATCTTGCTATCTACATGTACATGATCACATTAACCCCTGGTGTAACTCCACTGACTTTAATAAAGTTACACCAGCAATGAATTTCACCTATAATCTTTAATGTGCCTGAGCTAATGTTACTGTAGGAAATCTCAGTTGATTTTTTTGGTTTTGTGCACTACATTTTGAGGACTCAGATGCTGCATTATTTAAGTTAGTTTGGTCTATTGTTCACGTGCACACAAAACTGTTGCACACCACTTTGGCAGTCCTCCACCAGTTACACATAGTTCTCCAAGCAATGGCTGATCTGCCATGCCCAATTACTGGCATGCCCTCCATTGCTCTGGTGTCAAGATGACCAGATGTCCCTTTCTCTACTAAAAATGGGCCTAGCGCCATAATTTGCCCATTTGCTCACTGCTGTGGTGTTACTCCAGAAGCCATGTCTTGAGCAGCTGCTTGCAGTCATGTTGAGGCCCTAGATCTCAGTGCCACCTGGGGAAAAGCGTTGGTACAGGAAGCTCTTATGGCCAGCCCATGGAACAAAGAACTTCTGGGGGACATTGCTAGGCAGATGTCCACAAGGGATCACAACTGGGATAATGAACAGTTCAGAATAAAGAACAAATAGCTCAGGACTCGCATTCAAGCCAGGGATGACAGGAAAAAGACCAGGAGTGGAAATGTGACCTTTCAATTTTTTGAAGAGCTGGACAGGATTTTGATCAGTTACACAACCGCGCAACCCTGGAAGGTTGTGGACCCTGATGCCCGCTCTGCCCCCACCACGCCCATGGACAAAGGGCAAGACTCATCAGAGGAAAGGCCAGTGAAGAGCCGTGCTCTGAAAACCAAGATCTCTTTGGGACTCAGGATTCTGTTGCTGGCCATGCAGAAAGTGAGCCCAATTCCTGCTGAGCAGCAACCAAGCCCAGTTCCCAACCAGAAACCCAGGCTGGGATTGAAGAGGCAGATCCTCTCAAGGAAATCTCATCATATAAGTATCCATCTTTACCATTAATTGTTATTACTTTGCTGTCATGCTACGCTAGCTTCTGTTCTGGTTGCCCTGTGGCCACAGCCATTTTAGTCTGATTTGAGTCAGCCTTTACGAGTCTCCAGCCCCTGCCTTCCCTTCCTCTGCTGCCACTGTCTGTTCGGCCCTCTCCCCCCATTTTGAAAATGGTAGCTGCCTTGGCCGGGCAATTGGCCTATGTCACGCTAGAGCTCAAAATATTGACCCATTTCAAGCCCATGCCATGGAGGGCGTATGCCCATCTACCTCTGTTCCTGGCCCCTCGCCACATCCGTTCTACCCAGATAAATCCTCTGCCAAAAACCAAACCAAAACCCATTTTGCCAGCTCAAAATGGTGACTAGCAGCATGGCCTGTACCCAAGGCCCCTCCCCAAGTATACTCAAATAAGGAAAACATTAATTGGTGCAAAATTCAACTGTTTATTGAGACAGTGGTTACAGGAAAAGAAGTTTGGTTAGTGTTCTCACAGGAACATAAGAATGGCCATACTAGGTCAGACCAATGGTCCATCTAGCCCAGTATCCTGTCTTCCGACAGTGGCCAATGCCAGGTGCTTCAGAGGAAATGAACAGAACAGGTAATCATCAAGTGATCCATCCCGTCATTCTCGGTTTACATGAGGCAGACATGAGCATTGCATGCCCACAAAGGTACAAAGACTACAAATCCCTGTAGCAGTATAAATACCTTGTAACAGTGAATGCTTCTGACAATCATTGCAGAATCCTATCTATTTATCTCTGTACTTTCATTCTAAGACTGACATATTGCTCAATTTCAATCCAGATATTATGTGAGATGGCTGTACAGCAGGGGTCTCAAACTCACTTTACCCGGGGGCCACTGGAGGTAGAGTCTGGGTGAGGCTGGGCCGCATCAGGTTTTCCACAAGAAAAGCTCTTACAAAAACATTCCAATGTTATCAAATGTCTTTATTTTTTCATCTTATTTTGTGTTAAAAAATAAAAATAAATTAACAAATCCATAAGAAAAAAATAAATCAATCAGTAATAAATAAATAAAATGAAAATGAAAATGTTAATAATAATAATACAGCAGATATAGAAGACTGAAGAAACCACATATAGTTGCTGACTAGAGAAATGTAATTATTATTATTCAGATTCAAATGTCTGTATTAACAGTTCTTTAACATTTAACTCTCTGAACAAGAATGGAACATTGAACATAAACTGTTTTGAACATGGCTTCTTCAGCCTACTTCTTGCTGCTAGAGATCTGGTAGCGCTTACTCTTGCATAGCCGAGCCACATTTGGCTTAAGGGAGGAAACAGTTGAGACCCTCAGTAGGGCTTGAAGATGCTCATCAGTAAGTCTGGACCTGTACTTGGACTTATTGAAGTTCAAGGTAGAGAAGAGCTTTTCGCACAAGTATGTGCTCCCAAAAAGACACGTGGTCCGCTTGAACATTCGGGAAAGCTCAGGGAAGCTAGGGGGCAATTCTCTCAAAAATTGCCTGAGCTTGTCTGCTTTTCCACTCACCTCCCTGAACTTGGCTTTGAGTTCAGAGTTGCACTGCAGGTCAATGAGCTCCATTTGAAGCACAGGAGGGCCATCTTGCACATCAAAGGAGAAGGGGTCCGCAAAAATTTGAAATGTGGCTCTGTGCGTCTTGAAGTCTGCAAATCTGTGATCAAATTCCTCCTGTAGCTTCAAAATGACATCCACATACTCCTCACCACTGAATGGTGTGCCTGTATCCATGAGTGCCTTGCATGCTGGGAAATGACAAAGGTTTGTCTGAGAAAGCTGGGCTTGTAACTTCTTGTTCAGTACATTAAGCTCATGTGTGATATCAACAAGAAAAGCTAAGTCCATGAGCCATTTTGGATCACTTAGCACAGGAACAGCAACCCCATCTTTCTCCATGAAGGCTTTCACATCCGCTCTCAACTCAAAAAATCTCTTCAATATGTTTCCCCTGCTGAGCCAACGTACCTCGGTGAAGTAGAGCACATCCCCATATTCTGACTCCATTTCTTCTAAAAAAGCACGAAACCTTCTATGCTTTAAGCCCCTGGATCTGATTTGGTTGATGCATTTCACAACGAAAGACATCACATTGTCAAACTTCAGGCATTTGCTGCAAAGGGCCTGCTGATGGATAATGCAGTGCAGAGCAATGGCCTCCTCCACACCTTCCTCTTCCAGTTTTTTTTGAACAAGTGCCACCAGTCCATTTTTCCTCCCTGTCATTGATGGCGCTCCATCAGTTGTTATTCCAACAAACCTCCTCCAAGGCAAACCGGCATTCTCAATGGCATCACACAGCTGGTGAAATATCTCCTGAGCGGTGGTCTGGCCATGCATTGCAATCACTGTGAGCAACTCCTCTATGACTTCAAAATTGTCATCAACACCACGAACATAGATTGCGAGCTGGGCAGTGTCTGTGATGTCTGTGGTCTCATCAAGAGCGACTGAGTATACACTGAAACATTTTGCTTTCTCACACAGTTGATCATAAATGTCACTTGACAGGTCAGAAATGCGCTCTGCTACGGTGTTGGCAGAAAGGCTGATGTTGCTAAACTGACCTTTCTTTTCTGGACAGACAATACTTGCAGCCTGTAATATGCACTTTTTTACAAATTCACCTTCTTTGAATGGCTTTCCTGCTTTAGCAATCATCTCACTAACCACGTAGCTAGCTTCGACTGCTGCATCTTTCTCTTTGGTTGCTTTCTTAAAGAAATCTTGTTGCCTCAGTAGATATGTTTTAAGATTAGCAACCCGGTTTGCTCTCTCATCTCCCTGGTATTTTGCATACTCCTCAGCATGTCTAGTTGTGTAATGACGTTTCAAATTGTATTCTTTGTGCACCACAACTTTCTCTGTGCAAATAAGACACGTCGGGATGTCCCTGTGCTCAAAAAAGAAATATTGCACTTCCCACTTTTCCTGAAATTGTCTGTGCTCATCATCAACCTTTCTCTTCACTGCAGGCTTTGAAACAGACATGTTTGGGGCTGTGTAATAATATAATTCCACTTGGTGTCACTGTTTCAGTGTTTAGCCGATGCGTCTTTTCCGCTTTTTTTTCTGTCCCGCTGAGCAGCAATTTCCGCGGCCGCCTCCGCTTCTGAGCCCGGGGTAATGGCGCAAGTTCGCAATAAGCCCGGCTGATGTCCCGCCTCCGAGAGCAATATACCCCACCGTGATTGGTAGGTTCATTCAGCTCCGCACACAACACTGAAAAGTGCCATTCGTATCAAACTCGGGCCGCACTAACATTAAACTTTGATATTGAGGTGGGGGCCACAAACTATTGTCCCGAGGGCCGCAGTTGGCCTGCGGGCCGCGAGTTTGAGACCCCTGCTGTACAGCCATTCCCTCCACTGTAGCTTGCAACTTCCTTCCACTCTTGCAGCACTTCAGAGAGGACCATCTTGGTGAATAACTTTCCAGCATACCTCAGTGGTCTACCCTTTGCCTTGTTGAATATGGCCATTCTCTGCCTTCTAGTCATTCACCTCAGTATAATATTAGTGAGAGTCAGGACAGCCTAAAGAGGATTACTATCCAGCTCAAATCCAGAAGCTTGCCGCTAACCTCTCTGACACCATATAAGCAAAACTGCAAACCCAAACAGGAAACATAATCCCCAATCCCCGCATAGATTCCAAGTCACAAAGGCAAACCTGAATAGCATATACATCAGTAGACAAAAATCCTGATATAGCCCTCCTTATGCACACATTGCTTATCATCTCTGAGGTTCCCCCACGACTGGGAAGAATCTCAGGGAGAAAATGTCAAACACATATCAAAATACTACCGTAGACTGTGTAGAATATGAACAATAACCACTTGTGTTTTTCCCTACTCCAACAGTCACAGCATCTGCAGCAGCCAGACCGTCAAAGACAGGGCCCTTATCAACAGCGGAACGGCTGGCTAATCTGAGAGGAAAAATGGAAACTCAGGATGAAATAATCACAGACCTCGTTACAGAGTCCCAAAGAAAAATAAAAACAATGGAAAAGTGGAGGCTGTAGTTGAGGACAGAGGGACAAAGAAATGGAGCTCTTTAGAGCGATTGTTGGAGAGGTCAAAAACAGTGTCACAGTGGCCAGGGACAGCACTGCCATGACAAAAGACATCTAGCACCCCTAATAACTTTGAGCCTTGCCTGACACCAGAAGGTTCAAGAACAGGAAGAGGCAGAGTCAAAGTATATACTCACCTCATTATGTTGTGCCCCACGCTGTGCCATTTTGAATTTGTGTTTCATTACAGTTCTAATTAAAGGTTTCTTAGAACTGTATAATTATCGTTTGATAATAAAAAAAGTAAAATTCATTTATAAAGAGTCACCATTTTACACTGAAAATCCATAGACTAAATAATTCATGTGGTTTTACAGAGGTATCTAGGCACAGACACAAGGCAAAATAAGGATTCACTTCACATTCCACTTCACTTCAACAGCCCATAAACAACACTGTATTGCTCCCAAGCTGCCCCCTCCTTCCAGGTTAAGGAATGGATGTAGGGGTGAACATTTTCAGGCCTGAGACTCAACATAAGAGTGTTAGGCATCCCTGACAACATTGTTCTGACTGTTTCCATCTTTTATTGGACACCTTCCTGGCTGCTCAAACCCCGAGCAAGTCTCTGCTCCTCAGCTTTTATGACGGGTGGGAGGCTTTCTCCCTTACTCACAAATACTCAACAAATTTCAACATGCAGTTATCACCTTATGCACATTTTTTTCTACAGTATCCAGCCTACTTCACAAACAGTGTTACCATTCTTTCAAACAGACCACTCCACAACCATTCTGCAATTATTGAAGCAATAGTTAAACAGTTCCTTCCTTCTGTCCACGTGACCTCCAAACAGCTTCATTAACCAGGAAAGCAGAGGACAAACTAGATCTCCACACCCTTAATGTCTATAGTGATCTAGTGATCCAGTGGACAAACTGTCCTGTATCCATTAAGGTAAAGAGCTGAATTCTGAAAGACCCTTGCACTGTGGATCCTTCCTGACCACCTTGCATATACATCTGTAAACCTGCCATCGTGGTCAACCAGCCCTTGGAGCACCATAGAGAAATAACTTTTTCTGTTTATAAATTCTGAGCCCTGGGGGTGGTGAGGGAGGGAATAATAGGCACATAAGTCCCATCAGTGCCCCAATATAGTTTGGGAACACCATGCATGTCAAGCCATCGACACTCTCTGAGCATTACCAAGCTCTGTAACCTGGTGAAACAGTGCCTTTTCCATGGCATCACACATCTGCCTGGCAATGGCCCCAACAGCTGATCTACTCATGTCAAATTGGTTGGTTACGGACTGGTAACATTAAGGGATGGCCAGCTTCCAGATGTCAATGGTGACCTACTTCTCCACAGGTATGACTACATAAGCCTCATAAGAACAGCCACATTGGGTCAAAACAATGGTCCATCTTGCCACTCTGACAGTGGCCAGGGCCAGATGCTTCTGATAGTTGGAGGTTTAGGGACACCCAGAACATAAGGTTGTATTCATGACCTTCTTGACCTAATAGCCATTGATGGACCTTTTCTCCATAATCTTATATCATTCTTTTCTGAGCCCAGTTACAATTTTGGCTTTCACAACATCCCATGGAAATGAGTTCTACAGGTCAACTGGGCATTGCGTGAACAAGTTTGTTCTAAATCTGCAGCCTATTAATTTAATCAGGTGACCCCTAGCTTTTGTGTTATGTGAAGAGTTAAGTAGCCCATCCTTATTCACTTTCTCCATAGCATTCATGATTTTATAGACCTCTATCACATGCCCCCTTTAGTCATCTCTTTTCTAAGGTGAACAGTTCCAGTCTTTTTAATCTCTCCTCACAGGGTACTCATGTTGGTATGCAGCCAGTGCAGCTTCAGGGCCAAGTTAGTACATATCTCAAAAGAGGTTGCCATCATCATCCTGAAATTCTCTCTCTACTGCTGGTCATCCCTGATCTGCAGAATGATTTTTCCCCATCAATACTTGCTAGTTTCTTGACCCAGAAATGGCACTGCAAGGTGTGAAGTTGCTCCAGGAACCACTTCTCTAGTATCAGTTACTTAGTCTCTTCCTCTTCCTCACCCTCATCCTACTGTCTCCACCACCACAGATGCTGCTGGAGGAGCTCCTACTGCTGACTCACCATCTGCTCAGTAGTGCGGTGAAGTCCAAAAACAAATCCATTTGGCTTTGGGTGCTGAAACACAGCCCAAGCAGCTTCTGATTACTTGCAGTTGTCGGCATAGCAGCACAAAGCATTGCTGGATCCAGGCCGGCTGACAGCAATTTGAAAATGGCGCTGTCCCACTCGCAAAGGAAGCATGAAAGGGAGACAGTGGAAACATGGGATTTTTAAAAAATATGAACCTGCCTAGCTTCAGTTATGCAGCCTACAATACAGGGTGCGAAAAATCCCAGAATGCACACTACTTCGCAGTGAAATGAAGAACCATGGGAGTCCCTCTGAGAATGCCACATGCTTAATAAGCACCAACCCACAACCATGTGAACACAACGATGCAAACTGAAAGAGACATAGCCATGCCCTGTGCACTCTATTAGTGAGGCTTACGTGCAGCGAGTTACATAACATGCATCAAATCAATCACTTTTAAATGCACCCCCCATCTACAGGGTTTTATAATCTGATAACATCCTGGTTTGGTTACCATCTGTGCCAGTCAGCCAAGCTAGTTAACAGTGTCCACATAGGGTTATAACTGGTCGGATATTGGTTGAGTCACTGCCGACCAGCTCTAACTTTTATTTACACACACAGACACACAAAACCAGTCAGTTATGACTGAACTACGTTTCAAAATGAAAATAACTTCAACATTTTTCATAAAACTAAGTTTTCATTATTCAACCAGCTCTTTTAAGTCAATTTTTAAACACAACTCAGAGCCTTGTGCAGATGGGACCTATAAAAAGGTTCTACATAGAGCTGGATGAAAAATTTCAAACGTTTTACCAAAAAAGGACAAATTTGGCCAAACGTTTATATCATGCATGAATGTAGCCTCCTTCCCATGTCAAAAGAACGTATATAGGACTGCAAATACAACCATACATGTCATCACAAGTAAGTCAAACTCTTGGTAATTATAAATAAATTGGCTTTCTAAAGTAATGATTTTCAGATGATATAATATTTTGCTGAACACGTACACTGCACAATCTTTAAACTGAGCAGGAAACCATCTTAAATGAATTCATACAGCAATACTTGGGTTTTGACATATTTGGAATGATTGGAGGCAATACAAATGTCAACTGCCTAATCCAATCTCTATGGCCAGAACTAATAGAAAATATCAGAGTAAAAATAATCATAATCAGAGTCGGTTCATATGGCTGCAAGTATAAAAGCAAAGCATACTGAAAGTGGATTCCCTGTAGTTTATCAGAGAAATCAACATCTGAGCTGTCCACTTCAATAGATACAACAAAATACTTAGAATCAAGTGTGGTAGTGTCTCTTTATGGTTGTGTATTAAAATCAGGGGGTAGAGATATACTGTGGATGGAATTTGATAAAGAACTTGGCATGCTGTCCCTTTTCTCCAGGTGCAGAGCAAACATACATATTTTCAAGGGTTCAAACCTACAGATGGGCTCTTGTTCAGAAATCATGTTTTGCTCTAGCAAGTCTGCTCTGACCTATCTCCAGAATCTCCTGACATTATTCTATTCAGTCCAAAAGCAATGAAAAATACCGTGCAGCATTCAAAAGACATCATACAGCAGCACATTGCATCCATGTAAATTAGCTGTTCCAGGCATTGGTGGTAACTGTTTTAAAAATCCGATGAATCTGAACTCTGTCTGGTAGCTTTGCATTATTCATTACATAATTGCTGTGTTTTATTAGAAATATGATCTATTATAACCTTGAATACAGTATATTAAATTATATTGAAAATTAGATTATTCTGATTATTAGAGAAGTGAGAAAGGTACTAAACATCGTATGACTGATAATTAATCAGTGTATCCATCAGAGTGTAATAAAAATCCATCAGGGGCTAGTGCATTTAAATCTAATTTTTTAAGCATGACATTTACCTCTGAGTTTCTTTCTTAAATGTCACCCTCTTCTACAACAGTGATTGATTCTGTCCCCAGGGATAGTCAGTCACTCCAACTGTTTTATCTACTGCACAGAAAACCTTTGGTCCACATTTTTTCTAAATATCAAATTAATCACAGTAATAACAATGTATTTTCATCAAAATGTGAAATTTGTTGGAGAGCTATAAATTTGTGTCACCAAATGGGGAGAAATAAGATTCTTAAATTTAAATAGGTGCGATCCTAAAGAATGTATTTTCACTTGCAGTTTACCATTGACACCTAGAAAATCAACACATTCCACTAAGCTTCATATTTTTCTGGGATAAGGATTTGCTTGTTTAAAATAAAATTCCTTTACAAGTTTTCAATTAAAGACTAACAAACTTCTAGCTATAGCTAGCTACGAATAAATGTCCAGCCCTCCAAACCATCATTAGACCATTATAAGTACCGGGCAGTACCTTGTTACCAATAGTGCTGGGGGCTCTATTCTTCCATTTATGCATGGGCGATGTACATGGTATCTCCCATTACAACTAATGAGAGCTAAACATCTATAATCCCTCTGTATGTGAGGAAAATGTATGGTTAATGTATCAGGGTCTGAGTAAAAAGAGTAGGTTTCATTATATGGATGACTAATATAAATGGGTGTACTCCTACAGCTTTAATGGTCTAATTCAATTTGTGGTATAAGGGGTTCTGTCAACCTAAAAAGTCACATTTCTTCCAGGAAATTTTGTATCTGCTGTTGTCACAAGTAACTTATAGAGGTTAGTAAAACTAAAAGAAAGTTAGCAAGAAGGGTGCTAAATCCTTCTTGTTTATGTGGACTGAGCAGGACTTGAGCTGGGAAGCAAGTAGAAAAGATAAGTTCAGGGTAGAAGAGACATATGTTAGAAGAAAGCTGAAAAACAAAACAAAAAAGTTTCCTTGAAGTTTTCTTTAGTGTACCTTCCTTCTCACTTTAAAGTTAAAAGAAACAATGATAGAAAACAAAATAAAGAATAGAATGAAACAGTGTAAACAAATCCCTTTTGTTTTCTTGCTTTTAGATCAATTTCTTCTTAATTCCTCACAATTTTCAGGTGAACTGAACAGTTTGCATAGTATACAGTTACTTTGGTTTTCTGAACTACTGATCCAAGACTTATACCCAAATCAAATATCAAGGGAGAACAGTTAGGCTGTTTTGCCTAACTACTAAAGGAAACCATTCTTCTCCCAGAAAACTCCACAAAGTGATTCAAATATAGAAAAACTACAAAGCCGACTACCATTTCCAGAGCCGTAACACCTTCAGAAGGAGATATGCCAATAAAGGGACTTCAAAAGGCAAGGCCAGTATGAATAACTTTTACAAGAGTCACTTGTACCACGTCCAGCAGCAGGCCAGGGAATCTCGCTAATGTGCTCGGATCAACAGGGCTACAAGAAAAAACTGCAATACACAAATCAATCAGTTATTGATACACAACACACACAAATCAATCAGTCATGAATCAAATTAATTATTCCAAATTTTAAATAAATCCTCCAATCCTTATCAACTTAATCCTGTCATGCACCTGTCAGGCCTTGCAGAGTAACCATATGCTCTTATTTACATCACCAGTCACTCCTCTCACTTCTTGCTGTCCAATTTGAATACGCTTTAGATAATCATTCACTCTTTTGAACACTTATTTGAAATTTCAAAATTTCTGAAGTTCACTCATCACTAATTTCCAGAGCTGTGACTCATTTTGAGGCACTTGGAAGAGAGGGAGGTGATCAGGAACAGTCTGCATGGATTCACCAAGGACTAGTCATGTCTGACCAACCTGATTGCCTTCTGTCTGTGGATAACTGTCTGTGGATATGATATGTCTTGACTTCATCAAAGCTTTTGATATGGTCTCCCACAGTATTCTTATCAGCAAGTTAAAGAAGTATGGGTTGGATGAATGGACTATAAGATGGATAGAAAGCTGGCTAGATCATCGGGCTCAATGAGTAGCAATCAATGGCTTGATGTTCCCCTGGCAGCCGGTAAAAAGTGGAGTGTCCCAGAGTGGGTGCTGGCACCAGTTTTGTTCAACATCTTCATTAATGATCTGCAGGATGAGGTGGATTGCACCCTAAGCAAGTTTGCAGATGACACTAAACTAGGGGGAATGGTAGATACTCTGGAGGGCAGGGATGGGATACAGAGTGACCTAGACAAATTAAGAGGATTGGGCCAAAAGAAATCTGATGAGGTTCAACATGGACAAGGACAAGTGCAGCATCCTGCACTTAGGACGGAAGATCCCATTCACTGCTACAGACTGGGGACCAACTGGCTGGGCAGCAGTTCGGCAGAAAAGGATCTGGAGTTACAGTGGACAAGAAACTGGACATAAGTCAACAGTGTATCCTTATTGCCAAAAAGGTTAATGGCATATTGGGCTGCATTAATAGAAGCATTGCCAGCAGATCGAGGTAAGTGATTATTTCCTTCTATTTGGTATTGGTGAGGCCTCATTTGGAGTACTGTGTTGCATTTTGGGCCCCCCACTATAGAAAGGATGTGGAAAAACTGGAAAGAGTCCAGCAGAGGGCAACAGAAATTATTAGGGGACTGGAACACATGACTAATAAGGAGAGGCTGGGGGAACTAGGCTTGTTTAGTCTGCAGAAGAGAAGAATGTGGGGGGAGGATGATTTGATTCCAGCTTTTAGCTACCTGAAAGGAGGTTCCAGGGAGGGTGGAACTAGACTGTTTTCAGTGGTAGATGATGACAGAACGAGGAGCAATGGTCTCAAGTTGCATTGGGGAAGTCTAGGTTGGATATTAGAAAAACATTTTCACTAGGAGAGTGATGAAGCATTGGAATGGGTTACCTAGGGAGGTGGTGAAATTTCCATCCTTAGAGGTTTTTAAAGCCTGGTTTGACAAAGCCCTGGCTGGGATGATTTAGTTGGGGTTTGTCTTGCTTTGAGCAGGGGGTTGGACTAGATGACCTTCTGAGGTCCCTTCCAATCCTAATCTTCTATGATTCTGGTGAATATAGTCAGTTAACCTGTAACTACACAGGCATCTATTGAAGCGTTTTTATGCTTCCTTCTGTCTGTCCAATTCCTAATAGATTTTCTAGTCATTTCCTTACCAGGCAAAACAAACCAGTATAATAATAATAATTCAGATTAACATTATGTGAGAACTAAAGCAGCTTTGGATGCAACTGCACTTTCCAAACATGTTAATCAAACATATGCATTAACAAACCACCACCCCCAACAACATATGAGAAATTAACATTATGTGAGAAATAAGGCAGCTTTGGATGCAACTGCATTTTCCAAACACGTTAATCAAACATATGCATTAACAAAACCCCCCCAACAACATATGAGAAATTCATTTAATATATATTATATTCCACACAGTTTCAATCACCAATATAAAGCAGTTAAACAGTAATGGAGTGACTGACATTTAACTTCCATAGTTCCACTGAACTAGCATCTTGAAATTTGGTACACTAATGCTTTATGGACAGCTGATTATGGTAAAAATATCTCAGATTTGACTATGGTATCATAGGGCACCAAAAGGTCAATTCCTAACAATTCACAAACATTACATTAATTTCTTCTGTGAGACAGTCAGGCCTCCCACTTTGGAGAAACATAGGTCATCAATTTTATTTACTGGATTTTACCCATGAAAATTGACAGTGAGTGAGTGTGCTGCCCCATGGGCGGACTGTTGTCAACTAAAACTAGATATTGTGCTGTATATCTGCTCAGTATTTGCATGCAGGGCTGGCTGTAGCATTTCATGACCTTTAGCATGCCTAGGTTGATCTAGGCCTCACTCCAAGAATAAAAGAGTATGACTTATCTTTGACTTCTCTGAAAACCATGTGCCCTGAGTAGTTGCAATTTAGTAGTTTACAATTTATACTCTCCTGTGTCTTCGCACTTATAAGAAATAAAATTAAGACTATTTCCAAAGAGTGGAGCAACTCATGGCTTCCAGCCACTGCATCCATTGTATGTGGAGCCAGGAGGAGCTTCTCTGGGGAAGCATGTGCTGGAGATGAGAGCTCTGCGAGCCTTTGAAAGGGTGCAGCATGCACACTCCCTCTTCCCTGCTTGCACTCAGCTTTGCTGGCCAGTGTGAAGGGCTGTTGGGACTTCGGTGGAATCTTGAGCTGGCAGCAGTGGAATGATATTTCTTAGTCTGGCCCTGTGGGAGGTTGCATATGGCTCCTTGCATCTCCCTCTTCCCCTTTTTTACCCAGGGTTAGTCCCAGTCTTCTCCTTAATTGCTAACTTGTACCATATTATACTTGTTTCATTAGATGAGAAATAATGGGCCCAATTCACCACTGTGCTACTCCTTTCATACTGGTGTAACTCCATGAATTTCAACAGATTCACACCAGTGTAAAACTGGAGTAACAGCATGGTAAATCAGATCCAGTAGCTTTATCTGTAGATTGAAAACACTACCTATAGAGAGAGCTGTCATCTGTACATAATGTCTCTGTGTGCTAGATTCTGCAGTTGTACCCGAGTTACTTGAGCAATTGTGTAAAACCTCATGTATCCAGTGACACATTTGCTTCAGAGAGTGATACATAAGTGATTTATAAATGATATAGGACCTGCAACCTCTTGCATTGCAGAGCCAATTTTTGGATTCATAAAACTGCAGCCATGGACTTCCTCTGATCTGGGGACAAGCAGGACAAAGGAAAAGCTCAGCTATTATTTACACCTTTTCCCTGTGAGATAACAATGGGGTTATGTTAGTTCATTCTGGTTTGCTTACAAAGCTAAGAACAAAGGTTTGTCACTGATTTTTCTTAAAAGATTACAAGGTTATTCACTGTTTCCTTTTCAGTCCCCCAGGCCTGGGCACAGGGATCAGTGAATAGCTGAGTCCCAGGCCCTCCGTTTTGGAAGGCTCAACTTTCAGTTTGCCTCTGTGGGAAGGCAATCCTGAAAAAGGTGATATTGAAGGGAGGCACTGCAGTTACTGTACCTCCACTCCCATTCCCACTGTAGCAAAATGGGGGATCTACTGCTGAGTGACCACTAGGAGCCAGGAGGGGCAGCTCCATAGCATAAAGGGGAGGATGGTGTAGGACTAAGAACAGGACTGAGAGAGAAGGCCTTCTGCTTTCTAATCCCAGCTCCAAGACCAACTCCCACTATGGCTTAGTCAAATCACTTAACCTATGTACCTTAGCCTTCCAATCTGTAAAATGGGGAGAACACCCATCTGCTGTACCACACAGGCACAATGGAGATGATTCAGTAGTTAAAGGTCTAAGTGCTACATATGCTTATAGAAGACCTTCTAAGATGTAGGGGAAAAAATCTTACTGTGTGTTTGCACACAATGTACATCACTCTGGAGCCCTTGGTCTATGAGGGATGTTTGGGTGCTACCATAATACTAAATAAATGAACAAACAAAACAACATGTTAAAACTTAGGTACAGACAAAGCCCCCTCGTGACTGGGGCCTGAGTAAAGGGACTATAGAAGAGAGGAGGGGAGCTGAGCTGGGGGGAAGAGGTATGCAGGGTGAGTGGGGCTGTGGGCAGAAGAGGAGGGACAGGGAGCTAGCCTCCCCCACCACCCATGGTTGTAAACCTCAGCCATCCCTTTCTAGGGGGGCCACTAATTGTTTGGCCCTGGGGACCAGAAGTGCTGTTGG
The DNA here is from genome assembly GCA_007922155.1 of Mesoclemmys tuberculata. Taxonomy (NCBI): domain Eukaryota; kingdom Metazoa; phylum Chordata; order Testudines; family Chelidae; genus Mesoclemmys; species Mesoclemmys tuberculata. The sequence continues at coordinate 63,760,099 of ML675603.1, read as the reverse complement.
AGGGCCTGCCCACCCGCAAAGTTAAGACTCATTTTACAGGAAAATAACCCCTATCTTAATTATCATCACATTGACTCTCATAAAAATGCTCATTTAGCCTTGGGATAAGTGGTGTGAATGATCATGATGAACCAGAGTTAGCAGAGTGGAAGAAGGGGCATAGCAAGAACAATATTTTCAGATCCACCTAGAAGTGCAGAGATTGGTTTGTACCGCTTTGGGTCAAACCACACCTCATGTTTGGGATCACTGAGTTAAGCTGCACATGAGACTTAACATGTACTTTTCAAGAAAGTTTGTTGTTCCTCAGTTGCATATATTATTCCTTTCTCTGAAAATGGGCCTCTGTATATCTAAATGCACCTCTTTCTGGAAAGCCACATCTCTGCCTTGCACAATGAGAATGGGATCGTACTTCTGGGGCTGGAATCTTCCAAAGGGTGGGCAGAAACCTGAACTTTTACAATATTTTTTCCCCTTCATATTATGACATGAATTCCTAATCCCATACTAAAATAGACTATTTGGACATATTTTACTTTTCATATATAGGGCCAAAGCAAATTCTTTAAAATAAGTTCCCCTTCATTAAAAAACATCCATGACTCAGTTCTGATTTAACAGGAGTAATTGGACTGGATTACTGAATTAGAATTAGAAGGCTAGATAGTAATTATAAAGTGTCCCTAGCCTCTGATTGCCAGAAGCTGGGAATGGGCGACCGGATGAATCACTTGATCATTACCTGTTCTGTTCATTACTTCTGAAGCACCTGACATTGTCCACTGTTGGAAGATAGGCTACTGCGCTAGATGGACTATTGGTCTGACCCAATATGGCCGTTCTTATGATTTAAAAGATCGCATTCTGTGAAGTAAGGTCAAAACCTGATCTGACCTGTTGCTCTTCCTTATTCTTTATGCTATTTTCTAATCTGCATTTGTACTAGCACATAACCTTTTTACATGAAGTACACAAAGTACTTTCACCATAAGAAAGGCCAGTCTGATTTAGTGATCAAGCCAGGAACAAAGCAGACAGACACTTGTTTCCAGGAAATATCAGACTAAAAAAAGAAGCCTCTTATTGTTGATTTGAAATCAAAGTGATTGCTGGAGGCTCCGGAAACTTCCACTGCAAGACTTATTGCACACAAGGGAGTTCATTTCGATAAGGCAAAGAGGCAGCAGTTCATCACAGAGTTAACTCAATAAAATAATACTTTCTACTTGGATAAACTGACCCAGTTTTCCCAGACTCCTGTGTGGAAACAAAGGATGCAACGTGGACATTAGATGACGTCTGAAATGCAGGCAAAGGGCTGAGTGTTCTGTCTGTCTGTCTTTTACCTCTGGCCCACTGCCTGAATTCAACATGTGGTCCCTATTTAAATGAGGTTGGTGTTCCATGATAAGTCCCCCAGCTGATAGAAATTCACATCACAAATGATCACACATAACATGGCATAATCTGGCACAACAGTCAGCTTCTTATCCCAGAGAGAGAGGAATAAGGGCTTGATCCTGCTCGCATTGAGTCAATAGCAAAAACTTATTGCCTTCAATAAAGTAAAATCTTTTACACATAGTTAATTCTAAATCCCACCCAAAATGGGTAAATTGAGGCATGGGGCGATTAAGTGACTTGACCATGGTACACAATCAGTCAAGAGCAGAGCCAAGACTTTAACTCAGGAGTCCTCATACTAACCAGTAGGCAACATTTTTATATATTGGACTTAGCAGTTGTGATGCCATTTAATTATGTATTTTTACTTCACACAGTTTCCCGGGACTAAAAATTTTTGAAGCGTTATTTCGGACTGTTTGTAAAGCCCATAAACAGTTTTTTCTTAATATATAAACACCCATATTTACTATCTAGTTTAATATTGCAGGTCTTGTGGGAGGCAGCGTGCTAGTGGATAGGGCACAGGACCAAGATTTGGGTTCTATTCTACTCTCTTACCTGTTTAGACTGCACGCTCTTCAGGACAGGGGAAGTCTCTCACTGGGTGTTTGTATAATGCCAAGTGTAATGGGGCCTTGACCCCAGTTGGGACAAAGGGATACATTATCCCTAAACCACAGGATGTTCAAAAAGTCAAAACAAAATACTGAAGGAACACTTTTTGGTGTGTGGACAGTGCCTAGCACGATGGGGCTCCAAGCCCTGACAGAGACCTCTATGTGCTACCACAATACAAATTAAAAACAGCCTATGAAATATCTTGAAACGGGATTTATTTTCATGGGAATAGAGGGAGTAGAAGTAATGTGTTTATTTTAGTGATGCTGAAACAGCTGAGCTTGCCTACTTGTCCCTGGGCATTCAATGTCTTATTTTGTTTCCCACTTGTATCAAGTCTGAGTCTCACTACGTGCCCCCAACTACTTGTGGCAAACGGCTGGCTTCTCCATAGTGGGTCTCGCTCTTTTGCCTCTCGTAGTGGGCCAGGGCGTCGCCGGTTACCCCGTCTTCCCAGGGAGGGGGTAGGGACCCAGGCCCGCCCGCTCCTCCGGGTCCCAGCCCAGGGGCCCTCTGACTAGCAGCTATGTGCTGCTGGCACCTTACTTGCAGCTGCAGGCTTTTCCCCTGAACTACTCTCTCCTCCCTGCCTTTCTGGCTTCTTGAGCCCAGTACCTTCTTCAGGACTCCACCTCTCTCCCATACACCACTGTACTCCGTTCTGTTCTCCTCCACAACTTCACACACTCCTCTGCTCACCACACACCTACTTTTCAACTCCACCCTGTCTCTCAGGAGTAGAGGGTTTTTATAGGCACCTGAGTAGTGCCTTAATTGGTGTCAGCTGACACTAATTACCTTCTAGTGACTCTGGCTAGTCTATAGGGAATAAAGCCCGGATCATTCTAGCACTTACTTAGCACCCTTCCAGAACTTTCCTACTGCCCTCTGCCCTTGCTATACCACACATCCCCCCCCGCTCAACACCACAGGGTAGGGCTACTTGGGACATGAGGCAGTGCTGGCGCGAAAGGGCATCAGCGTTGCCATGTTGGCTTCCGGCCCTATGCTGCACACGGAAGTGAAAAGGCTGTAGGGAGAGGAACCATCGGGTCACTCTGGCATTCTTCTCTTTGTTAGTGTGCATCCATTGGAGCGGGGCATGGTCTGTCACCAGGGTGAATTTCCTCCCTAGTAGATAGTATCTGAGGGTTTCCATGGCCCATTTAACTGCCAGGCACTCTTTTTCAACAACCGCATACCTCTGCTCTCTAGGGAGGAGTTTCCTGCTGAGATACAGGATGGGGTGCTCCTCGTCATCTATTATCTGTGCCAGGACAGCGCCTAGCCCTTTCTCTGAAGCATCCGTTTGGAGGATGAACTCCTTCTCAAAATCTGGGGCTATAAGCACTGGGTGGCTACAAAGAGCTGACCTTAGATCCATGACCTCAGCCACCTCAGTCCACTTCACCATATCCATTGGTTTTATCAGGTTGGTCAAGGGCCCTGCTCTAGTGGCAAAGTGGGGGATGAATCTCCTGTAATAGCCCACAATCCCTAAGAATGCCCTGACCTGTTTCTTGCGGACTGGTGGGGGCCAGGCCTGGATGGTCTTTACCTTGTTCCACTGGGGCTTTACTAGACCTCTTCCTACCACATATCCCAGGTATTTGGCCTTGGCTAGCCCTATTGCACACTTTGAGGGGTTTGCAGTGAGGCCAGTATTCCGGAAGGTGTCGAGCATCGCCTCTACTTTCCCCAGATGTGTTTCCCAGTCAGGGCTATGGATAACCACATCATCCAGATAGGCAGCAGCATAGTTGGTGTGGGGTCTCAATAATTTGTCCATCAATCATTGGAATGTTGTGGGGGCCCCATGGAGTCCGAAGGGGAGGATGGTATACTGAAACAGACCATCAGGTGTGGAGAAGGCGGTCTTTTCCTCGGCATCCTTGGCTAGGAGGACTTGCCAATAACCCTTGGTCAGGTCCAAGGTGGACAGATATCAGGCCTTGCCCAATTGGTCCACCAGCTCATCGATACATGGGATCGGGTAGGCGTCAAATTTAGATATTTCATTCAGCTTTCTGAAATCGTCACAGAACAGAGGGTGCCATTGGGCTTGGGAACTAGGACAATCAGGCTTGACCACTGGCTATGGGACTCTTTGATAACCCCAAGTTCCAGCATCCTCCTTACTTCTGTTCTAATCTCCTCCCTTCTGGCCTCTGGTATCCGATATGGCTTTATCGTTATTCGTGCTCCAGAGTTGGTGGTGATGTGATGCTGGACCACCTTCGTATGACTGGGCTGCTTCAAGAACACATCCTAGTTTCTCTGGATCATGTCAATGACTTCTGGCCTTTGTTCTGGGGTCAGCTCAGGGGATATTCTCACCTCCCCTTGTTGGACGTCTGCCTGGGGGAGGTGCTTCTCGGGTGATCAGGTACACTTCTCGGTCTCGCCAGGGTTTCAACAGGTTAACGTGGTATACTTGCACCGGTTTTCGTTGGTCTGGTTGCCTCACCTTGTAGTTCACTTCTCCAATGGCTTCCATAACCTCGTACGGGCCTTGCCAACAGGCCAGGAGCTTGCTTTCTACTGTTGGCACTAGTACCATTACCCGCTCTCCTAGTTGAAACCTCCGTGCCTTTTCCCGTTGGTTGTAATAGGTCCGCTGGGCCTCTTGGGCTTTCTCCAGGTGTTCTCGCACTATGGGGGTCACCTGGGCTATCCGTTCCCACATCTGTGCCACATGCTCAGTAACATTTCTTCCTGAGTTGAGCTGTTCCTCCCAGTCCTCTTTCGCAATATCTAAAATACCCCGGGGATGGCGACCATACAATAATTCGAAGGGGGAGAATCCAGTGGATGCCTGGGGGACCTCCCATATCATGAACATCAAGTATGGTAGTAAGGCACCCCAATCCTTTCCGTCCTGTGCCACTACCTTCCGTATCATACTCTTGAGGGTACAATTAAAGCTCTCAACCAGGACATCCGTTTGTGGATGATACACTGAAATCCGCAGGGCCTGGATGCGAAGCAGGGTACATAGATCCTTCATTAATTTGGACATGAAGGGGGTCCCTTGGTTTGTCAGGATTTCCTTAGGGATGCATACTCTAGCAAAGACCTGGAGCAGTTCCTTCGCAATTGCCTTGGATGTGGGGTATCTTAGGGGAATGGCTTCGGGGTACCATGTGGCATAGTCCACGATGATGAGCACACTTTGATGACCGCGTGCTGATCATTCTAGTGGCCCCACCAGATCCATGGCGATCCTTTCAAAGGGAACTTCAATAATGGGCAAGGGCACTAACAGGGCTCGCAAGTGAGGCCGGGGGCTGTGCAATTGGCACTCCAGGCAGGACAGGCAGTATCGCTGGACCTCCGCCTGTATTCCTAGCCAGTAGAACCGTCTCAGAATTCAGTCCAGGGTCTTATCTGCTCCTAGATGTCCCCCAAATAAATGACTATGGGCCAGTTCTAGAACTGCCTTTATGTGCTTCTGTGGCACCAAGAGTTGCTCTACATCCTCCCGCCGTATTGGAGTCACACGGTACAGCAGGTCTCGTTTCAGAACGTAATAGGGCCCGGGGCCCTTAGTCTTTCCCTCCACAGGAATGCCATCAATCTCTGCTAACTCCTTCCTCACATTTGTGCATAATGGGTCCATGGCCTGATCCTGCCCAAAATATCCCCATAGGGGACCTAGCTGGCCTACCTCTAGGGGCCCAACCTCATTTTCATTCCTGGAGTCACTCCTACTAGTGCTGGGAACCACCCCTGGGTCTTCACTAGTTTGAGTGGTCTCCTGGCCTCCCAAATGGGTTCGTCTACCAACCAGGGCAGCTTTCTGGTTCTCAGCCAATATCCGGGTGCCTAACCTTTTATCTGCTCTCCTTTCTCACCGGGATTTCCAGGCTTTCCCGGAGGGTGAGAATAGTTCTTGGGCGAATTCTGCAAAAACAGGGGCAGGACTGAATGCCTGTGCCTCGGTCTTCACGTGGGGTTTGCTGCCCAGCCTGAGCTCCACGGGTGGGAGTAGGTTATCGAACGTTGGAAAATCCCTACTAATCAAGACCGGCCATCACCCAGGTGGTATTCCCTTGAATCTTAATCTGTACTGGGATTGAGGGGTAGAGATTTACAGTCCCGTGTACACAGGTCACTCCTGTGTGCTTGGCCTGGGTCAGCTGGCTCGCCTTACCAATTTCCCAGAGACCAGCATCACTGCACTTCCCGAATCTACTAGAGCCATAGTGTCAATGCCATTCATTTTTACTGGCCTTGTATATCCATGGGGGCTGTAACAACCCCTACCAAACCAAGGAGACCACAGCACCCCCCATAATCCCCTAGATTGCACTGCATCAGCTCCTCCCTGTTGGGGCACTGGGATGCTATATTCCCCAGTTTCCCGCATTCATAGCAGCGGTATCTTAGGCTGGCTGCCCCCTTCTGCCTTGGGCTATTTGGTTGCCCCCCCACGTCTTTGCTCCCTGAGTTCCCCGGCCCTTTCCCGGTGTCAGGCCGCTCATCAGCACCCTTGTGCTCGGTTTCCATTTTCCTGGGTCCCCAAGCAATCCAGGAACTGGATTTGGGGACTGGCTTCCGTGCCCACCATGTCTTCTCTTGGAGGGTTGGGGCCAGCTCACAGGCTGCCAGCTGTCTCTCAACCAGGGCAACCAACTCGTCGTAGATGGAGGGGTCATTCTGTCCAACCCAAGCGCGGAGGTCCGACGGTAGACCCCTTGTATACCAGTCCATCACCAGGAGCTCCAACATCTTCTCAGTTCTGAGGGCCTCAGGGCGCAGCCAGTTCCAGGTCAGATGGATCATATCAAACAACTGCGACCGCGGTGCTTTACCCTCGCTGTACCGCCACTCATGGAATCTCCGGGCTTGCACAGCTACCATCACTCCAGATCTGGCTAGGATTTCCACCTTCAGCTGGGGGTTGTCCGCAGCAGCTTCCACCACCATATCATAATAGGCCTTCTGGGCCTCTCCTCCTAGGAAAGGGGCAAGGATGCTGGCCCACTGATCTCGGGGCCAGGCTTCCCTCACGGCTGTTCTTTCAAAGGCCAGGAGGTACGCCTCTATATCATCCTCTGGCGTCAACTTCTGCAGCTAGTTTCCGGCACGGATGGTCTGCGCCCCACTGTGGCTGCCTCCTCGCCCTACCAGGACTTTCAACCCCCTGGAGTAGGGCATGGTCCTGGCAGCCTGGCTCATCAGCAGGCGGTTAGTCTCCTGCTGTAGCCTTACAGCCTCCTGCTGGCCAGCCGCCTGGACTCAGGTAGCCTCCTGCTGGGCTGCTGTGGCTTTCACCAAGGCTTTTACCACCTCCTCCATCTTGGGAGTGAGGTGTGCTAAAACCACCCTGGTTTAAGTCCACTGTGCGATCAATCCCACTTCTGACACCACATGTAGCAAACGGCCGGCTTCTCCCTAGTGGGTCTCACACTTTTGCCTCTCGTAGTGGGCCAGGGCGTCGCCGGTTACCCCGTCTTCCCAGGGAGGGGGTAGGGACCCAGGCCCGCCCGCTCCTCCGGGTCCCAGCCCAGGGGCCCTCTTACTAGCAGCTATGTGCTGCTGGCACCTTACTTGCAGCTGCAGGCTTTTCCCCTGGACTACTCTCCCCTCTCTGTCTTTCTGGCTTCTTGAGCCCAGTATCTTCTTCAGGACTCTACCTCTCTCCCACACACCGCTGAATTCCGTTCTGTTCTCCTCCACAACTCCACACACCACCGTACTCCGTTCTGTTCTCCTCCACAACTTCACACACTCCTTTGCTCACCACACACCTACTCCTTCAACTCCACCCTGTCTCTCAGGAGTAGAGGGATTTTATAGGTACCTGGGTGGAACCTTAATTGGTGTCAGCTGACACTAATTACCTTCTAGTGACTCTGGCTAGTCTATAGGGAATAAAGCCTGGATCATTGTAGCACTTACATAGCACCTTTCCAGAACCTTCCTACTGCCCTCCGCCCTTCCTATACCACATACTTAATACATTTTAAGTTCTTCAAAAGTCCAATTCGGAAAAAGCTATTGAAAGACTGATGCAATCTTCTCTAAAGTACCCTTTCAAGTCTGATTCCTGCACTTTTAGGCCTGGTTTATACTTACCAGGAAATTCAGTGGCAGTTGACAGGAGTTATGCAAGCTTCTCTGTGTAGCTTGCGTAACTCCCGTCGACTTCGTAAATTCCCTTTAACGCACTGTCTTCACTGCTCTGTGCCGATGGAAAATGCATTCTCCTTTTGAAGAGGTGGTTTAATTGAATCGACTTCCAGATCGATTGAGCAGGTCATCACTTCCACTCAATTGATCCAGATAGATCAATCTGACAGCAGTGAATTTGCCACTGTTGGTCTAGACATACCCTTAGTCTCAACACTCCCCACCCATGGATAACTTCTCATTAAGAAGTTAAAATCCCTCCCTGCATGCAGTGACAGTATTCCCCAGTGTGTGGAATAATTTAATTTCAGATCCCAAACCCCACTGAAACTCTCCTCTCACTAGAACAAACTTATTTACACATTATGTCATGTCCAACTACACTGTCCACTTGGATCATTTTTATTACTATTGCTGGGAGGAGTAATGGACAAGCCTTTAGAGAAGTAATTAGCAAGTCTGAGGGCCAAAACCAGGTTCCACGTAAGAGCGAAAGCTCTCATTGCCTTGGCACCAAATTCTGGGCCCACTGAAACATTAATTTCATATCTGGCTACTAAAGGGCTCAGAAAAGTTGCTACAATTTTACACAATTTGGACACAGATTCTTGTCTATATTTCCTTCAGCTGTAACTTTGCCAGAAAATCCCAATCACACTAGTAGGTTTACACAGCAGTTTAAGGCTATATACACTAGCAAGTATGGCAAAGTTACTTCACAAACAGCCACAGTCACCGGTGGGAAAATGGGACCACAACTGGATTTCTTGAACTAAAAATAAGAAACTCCTGTGTACTTACATTTAAGTAGAAAGAAAAATGTAACTACATGATTTTGTGTGTTTATGGCTTGCGAAGTATAAGCACTGTTGAAGAAATGTTTATTGAAAACATATTTCAAATCAGAAGCCATAATAAATGCCTTAGATAGTCACATTACTACACTAATTCATACCACATGGTAATTATAGAACATGTACATAAACCACATGTAAATTTTATCTAAATTCTGGCAAAAGTGTTTCCTAGCTTATTTTCAGTACACTGCCAAAATTTTAAGTCCTTTGAGAAACTCACCTGAAATGCAATGGATGAAATTGAAAGCTTATGCAAGGTTGACATCAGTCTTAAACATTTCACTAAAACTTAACAGAAAGTACCACAAAAATATACTTCTTTCTAAACAACTCAAATCCCACCCAAACATTGACTTTAACATTTAATATTAACAGACAAGACAGCTTTTTAATTCTCTTTGCCACTGGAATCTGTTTCTCCAAATGTAACTCAAGACAGATTTTTACTTTCTCTGTGGGACAAAGAAGCCGCAAGTACCTCACCCTAGAGAATTTAAAGAATAAAGGAATTTCATCTTTTCCTTTTCGCTTCTTACTTTAATTTTTACTTTGGCAGAGGGCAAGGTAAACATAGAGTGCACCTTGTGCTAGCATTTGCCATCTCTCTTCTTTCTTTATTTGTTTTTCCTCTCCACGTTTACTTTCCTTTTCAGTTTAAAACTTACTTGTGGTCTGGCTGCTCTGCATCACGGACTGGGTTTCTTTGAGGAAAAATCCAAAACGGAAAACCAGTCGTTTTTAGAACGCGCTCCTCCCACAGGTGGGAGTATGTTAATTCTAAAAAGGGGCAGAACAACGCCTTTTTATTTTAAGCACATACACACAGGCTCAAAGTTGTTTTCTAAGATTAACTCAGAAGGAGGTAAGAGCTAGAGAGGCCCAAGTTGCTCAAAGCCATTTTTCTTTTGATACTGAATTTACTGTCCTGTTTGTTATTGGTGTTCACATTTATTTCTACTCATCTTTTGTGTGTGGAGGTATTGCACAAGCATTGTGAAAGTTCATGCTATCTCTAGTTGCACAACGTATTCTCCAGAGGTTCAAGTACTCTAGAAAAGGATCCTCTATAAACGTGTAAGATCAAAAACCAAGAACACACTTAGAATCAAATGGTCACATGGTGTTAGGCTCAAACTAACACAAAGGCAGACAGGTTTCTACAGACCTAACAGACAAGGAGAGCAGAAATGCTGTGCTCTGTAAAGATATCTGTGCAAGCTATAAAAATGAGAGTCCTGTAGCACTTTAAAGACTAACAAATTTAATTTCTGCAGGCATAAGCTTTCGTGGGCTGTAACCCACTTCGTCAGATGCAGGGAATGGAAATCAGATGGGAGTATATATATATATATACAGCCAAGGGGAAGGAACAACAATAGGAAGGGTAGGTAATAGCAAAATCCATTCAGTTAGAATAGATGAGGCCTATTCACAACCATTGCTTAGAAGATGAGAATGTGTGAACAATGACAATTACTTGTTGTAATGAGATAACCATTCCAAGTCCCTATTCAGACCCAGTTTGATTGTGTCAAGTTTGCAGATGAGTTTGTGCTCTGTAGTTTCTCTCTGAAGTCTGTTTTGAAGTTTTTTTGTAGCAGTATGGCAACTTTCAAGTGGGCTACAGAGTGTCCTGGGAGATTGAAGTGCTCTCCAACTGGTTTATGGATGTTCCCATTTTTTATGTCTGATTTGTGTCCATTTATTCTTTTGTGTAGTGACAGTCTGGTTTGGCCAATGAACATGGCAGAGGGGCATTGCTGGCACATGGTGGCATATATTATATTAGTAGATGTGCAGGTGAATGAGCTCCTGGTGGTGTGGCTGATGTGGTTAGGACTGTGATGGCGTCACTAGAGTCGATGTGCGGGCAGAGCTGGCAATGGGGTTTGTTGCAGGGATAGGTTCGTGGGTGAGTGTTCTTGTTGTAAGCTGCGGAACATTTAAAAACAAGCATCCATCTCCATGAGAAGTGGTAAGGTGACACTGTTGAAACCCAGCATTTGTCCCTGCCCCCTCTTGAACAATGTATAATTTACATGTTCAAAGTGTAGTTAAAAACTTTAATGAACAAACTGATTTTAAAACAAAAGCTTTTGCCCAGGACAGATAATAATTAAAGAATTTGCTGCAGGGATTATCAGTAGAAGGGCTAAAGGCTTCTCACCTGTGCCTTAATTCAAACTAAGCTGTGGAGTGGAGAATCCACTACTGATTCAGAGATTCAAAGAATAGTAGGCCTACATCTAGCGATGAACCAAGGGATCTTTCTCTCTCTGAACTGCATCTCAAATCTCCTCTCCAAATCTGCTGCTGGCAAGCAAATAAAAATACATCTTTCTGCAAGAGATACAGCCATATGTAGTATGTCTGATCCATGTGCAGAATAAACCATGTGCTAGTTGTTTTGCTACGTGTAGGATGGTACCTTAGGAATCATTGTTAGTGAAAGACTACAGCCAGGGCCAGATTTAGGGTCAGGTGACACAGGTGACTGCAAGGGGTGTTTTTGTTGTTAGTGACAAAAAGAAAAATAGAAAGTTTGAAATAAAACGTTTTGGGGATTCCGTATGTGGATTCATTTTTCACTTACTGCCTAGAATGTTCTGGACCTCTGTAGAATCTTGAGGAACCTTCCAGACTTTCTGAGATCTACATTTTCCATGAGCAAAGCCGAGGCCAAATCCAACATGAGGCTCAAAGCCTGCCAAATCAGATCACTGACTTTAAATTTATGGTCTCAGTTGTGGTGTGGTATGATATCCTGTTCCAAGTAAACACTATAAGCAAGGCATAACAAACTCAGTCGATAGACATCGTGACCATGAGAAGCTGCCTTGATTTCATCATGGCCTACAGAGACAACGGATTTAAAGATACCATCACTGTTGCCAAAGAAATGGAGGAAAACTTAAGAATTGAGCCTATCTTCAAGGAAACTCATATTCACTGGTAGAAGAGACAGTTGCAAGGGCAGAAATGAGGTGATGGGAGGAAGCTTGGAAGAAAAATTCAGGAGGAAGTTTTTTTCCTCACTCATTGACACTGCTCGAGAGTCCATCGAAGAAGGGTTCGGACAAATGAAGCACCACGAAAAGACCTAGATAGTTTTGTGTGACCTTAGTAAGCTGCTGGAAGACAAGAAAACACTCTTGAACAATTGTATGGATCTTCACCAGACACTGACACATGGAGAATGTTTGGATGTCAATGATAAAGTCTTTGCTCCCCAGTTTTAAATTTTTCCGTTTATTTTAATTATCTTTCCCTTAGCCCCTCAAGCTGAGCAAGCTTTTTTGGTGAGCTTTTCCAGTTGAAATATTTTGTTGAAATCAGAACTTAAAAGGCACATGGTCAAATATTTGTAATATTTTAATAAAAGAATCTCAAGTGGAAAAATATCTCAGTAGTTGCTAGTAATTTTTAAAAGTGTTTAAAGGTCAGAAACATTAAAAAAAATTACAATGGGATAAAACAGAATTTGTTAGTCTATCATTTTAAACAATTCCTAAAGCTTTCCCTTAGAGGATTTGCACTAAATCATTCACTAATCTTAAAGCTGATTGCCTTCTATTGGGGAAGGGGAGGTAGAGGAAAGTGTTGAAGTTGGGGAGTGGGGTGAAATTCTCAAACTACCCAATTTCCCACTGAAAACAGAATTTCCCAATGAAGCTTATACTCCAAATGCTTCCCCTGCAAAAAGTCCTCAGAAAATTAGAGTTTATAAATGAACATTCAATTTGTTTGCTGTGGTTAAAAAGTAGGTCAGCATGTTTCCCTTTGAATGTCTTTCTGACTCCATTAAAAGTGTCTGTCAGATGACTAACCAACCCTGTAATCCACAGTAAAAGCATGTTTGCATTCAGCTGCACTTTTTGCCAGGGGAAAGACAGAATTCCATTTAGCTTTAACTCTGAAATTTAGGTATGTGCCTTGAAAACTGAAAGAAAGAAAGAATTTCTTCATACTTATTTAAACAAATCCATTTATATCTGCAATAAACAACATGTTATGTATACAGAACCCGAAGATAGAATCCCACAGATAATTAAATGCTTATCAACCTTAGATACTGCCTGTAGGCCTTCAACCTACAGCTTTTTAAAGTCAAGTTTCAGAACCTTCTTCATTTGAGAGCAATAGACTTTTCATTACATCTAGAGTTAAAAATGGATAATTTTCATAAATATGTAAACATGCTAACAAGTATTCTGGAAAAAAAGACTGGCAAAATGGCTTCAGTCAATTTTAGGTTTTAATAGGATGAAAAACAATCCATTGTCTTGTGATCTTTGTCATCACTCATATTGTGTTCCTAGCGAAATGCTAACTATATTTCTATCATAAATGATTTTTTCTATTCTCTATGTGGCTATTTAATATTTTAAATTTAAATAATCCCTCAAATTTTCCTCATGAAAGCTGAAGAAATGAAAGTGAATTGTTCCAATGGGCTTTAAGTCAGGTATGTAATTCACAGAGTCCAAATACACCTGAAGTTATTTTTGTAGCATAGTGATAAGACTGGCATCCTGGCCTGAGGACCTGCAATGTGATAAGTGGCCACAGTCAACTGGTTCATCATGGCCATGGCTTTGGGAAACTCCTCATACAACATTCAGTGGGTAAAAAAAATATGGGTTTAACAAAGAGGGGATTCCGTGGTCTTTTCAACATATATGTTGGAACCTTTCCATACACTGTCTCTGAAGAGGATGCTCACTTCCCAGCTGCCTTTCCACTTCCTGCCTCTATAGGATTAATGAATGAGGCACTGATCTCAGCAGAGGAGACAAAGGCCACCTTTGTCTCTTTGCCTTATGCAGAGGCCTTTGCCTAACCCACTCAAAAGGTCCTCCCCAGTGAACAAAAGGATCTCAAGGTGTTCTTGTATTATATATGACCCTCTGTATTACACATCAAAGGCCACCTGTGCCTGTTGCACAGCCAGTTCTATGCTCCCATGTCTATGTCCACACAAGCTTGCACATCTTCTGGGAAAAGATTTAGCCAGGGCATGAGCCTTCTTCCTTAACATAGCCTGTCTTCTGGCCTTCACTCTCTAAAGCAAGAGCTATGGCGTGGTGAACCCACTTACCAAATGAATCCTAGTGATAAAGTTCAGGGGTTCAGTACTAAGATTTGGCTAGTCTTCCTACCAACCATAATCACCACAACCACCAACCTCTAGTGTTTAGAGACACAACCAGTGGCATCCTCATGTAAGACATACATCTCGATTGCCACAGGAAAAAGGAGAAAGTATTGAAGGTGAGGCTGATGCCTCACAACACCACATCAAGAATAGGACGCAAGGACATAGCAATGTTATTTTAAAGATGTCCTGATTTAGGAAGTTGTTTATTGTGGCCTTTGCGGATTCCTGTACATTAGTGAAGTCAAACCTAGATGTCCTAGCCAGACTCTTTAAAAAAGGAGAGAAAAAACGGATCCTCAGAGCAGAGCCCCTGGCTCACTGCTATTCTACTGTGTAATACTATTTAGCCAAGCACATTTTGCATCTTCCCCACATCATCAGTATCCAAACAGTACACATCCTCTATCACTCCCTCTCAGGGGACTCCATCAAAGCAACAACGAGCAAAATGTCAATTCAGTTTGGAGAACTCAGCCTTGGGGGAATGAATGGTGAAGATCATGGAATCGGCCAAGGAATGATGAACTGCATCTAAGTACACTAGTCGGAAGTTGAGTCTGTGTTCACATGAGCGTCCTCAAAGCACGGGGATTTGACCTAGGCTTATCCTCAGAGCAAGCACTCAAAGCACTCTGGGATAGTTGCCAGGCAAACTTGCAGGAGATTTTTGGGAATGGCTCCAGGAACAACTGTATGCATTCCCATGAAACCTGGCAGCTCTGGGTAACGTTTTTCAGGCAGACCTGACAATCATGCATGTCATGCTCCTAGGCAGAAGATTCAGCCAGTGTATTTCATCTCAAACTGACATATTTCTGCCACATCTACTCTTCTTCATTCTCCAGGTTCTGAGAGGATCACATCCTGAAATAAATGTGTGCAAAGACAAAAAAATAATAGGAGCACAATGAATGCAGACTCTAAGAATTGTTGGGAAAATCCAGTGAATCAACAGGGGAAAACACCATTACATGGCACTGTGGGGACAAGAAGGAAGAGACGTGTCTGTGTATCAAAGTTTCCCGAAGCACCTGAGCAAACATCAAAGGCTAGAGAGAATGTCGAAGCACTGAGTTAAGCATCAAAGGAAGCTTGAGAGCACTGAAACAAGGCCAATAAAGTCCTGAGATTGGATGCCAACAGTCTCCAGGGAGCAAGGTTTGACACAATGCTTAACAACGAAAAAAAATCACACAAGTCAGATCAAAGAGAGCCAGGTCATAAAGGAGCAACAGGAGAGCTAGAGCAAAGCAAGTTAGCATTTCAGGGCCATGTTGAAGATGCACTGAAAGACATATCTGAGACTGAACTAATTTAATGCATTTTAGCAAGAAACTGATTGATAAGGTAGATCAACCACAAGGATACTGAGAGCAAAATTGTAGGTTGACGAAAAAAAGAAAAGAAAAGGACGTGAATGGGCAACCAAAGGAATCCTATTCACTTCTTGTTGAGAATTCCTTCACTGAAGAGACCTGACTCTCCAGAATCTTCCACTGAGGTAATGGAAATTGTGGAATGTGGCTGGACAGTAAGAGAAACCTTGCATGCTGGCCACCATGGCCTGTTACTGCTGTCTCAGAAGATTCAAGACACTTTGTGCTATGGGAGTTGTGCTCAGTCCCGCATGGAACCTGTCTTACTCACAGATGATAAGTGAGTACCACAAATAGCTTTCTTTTGCTACTAGCCACTAATGGTCCTGAGCCAGAGGAAACATTCCGTCTGCCGTAAGGGCTGGGAGTAGCTCAGAATCTGTTCTGGCTCAGGCATGGGATTCACCCGGAGAGACTTCCAGTTGTGTCAACTTATGTGATGGTTTTATGGATGTTCAAACTTGAGAAGTGCCACTTCATTTTACATAGCAGATCTCAAGGAGGGCACCAGCTTTGTTTCCAAAATAAAAAGAACAAAAACAAAAGTAAAAAGTCACAAGCGTTGCATGCAGCTAGAAACTTCCATTTTGTACCACAAATTACTGATTTTAAAAGAAATAGTTAAAAAAATGTAGAAAAACTGTATGGTTAGAATAATGTAACTGTATGGTTAGAAAAATGGAGAAGGGAAAAAACTGTGTCCCTTAATCAAATGTATTCCCCTTAAAATACGAAAGGGTGGCCTTGGGAGTTCAGCGAATTCAGCTCTGTTCCTCACTCTGCCAAAGACTTCCTGTGTCATCTTGGATAAAATAACTCCCCTCTCTGAGCGTTCATTTTTTCTTCTGCAAAAACGGGAATAATGATACCTCACTGGAGTGCATTATAGCTTAATTCATTACTGTTAGAATAGAACTTTGAGATAATTAGATAGAAGGCTTTAAAAAAGTGCAAAGTGTCTGTTAAAATTTCACCTGTACTGTAGGAAAAATATAATTTTTACAGGAAGTCAGTGTTATTCAATGCAATTTACCCTGTATGACAGGAAGCCCTGTACAAGGGCCAAAGGCAGTTTGAAGCTCCAGGACTTTATAATACAAAATATCCAAACTCCACATATTCTGAAGTGTGAACCTTGCCCCCTCCCTCCAAAAATCATTGTCAATTTTAGAGGTAAACGATATTGCAGTGATGAAGTTACAATTCTATGTGATCACTTTCAGCGTTACAAATTTAATAAAAAAATCTTGTTAAACAAAATATGGGAAAGTTCACATTTATTGTTTGCAAGGAGGACTAGGCTTTATGGATGCAAATGAATGCTACACGCATGGTGTACAAGATCAAGTAAGTTTGGTCTCTTTGACAATATGGATACCACATACAGCAGAAACCACTGAAAGGATCACTGTAGTAGCTATGCTTTAGTGCAATTTCCAGATGAGGACATGTAATAATTCTTTATGTGAGCCTAGCAGAAACGTTTTCCTTACACTTACTCTGTTCTCAAAGAAAGCAAGAGCTCACTGGAGGCAAACTGTTTTTAAAAATATTGTTCCTATTAAAAGAGAAGGAGCCAGGGCCTAGCATTTCCCCTTGTTCTTACTATTTCACTTGGACAAGAAGAAATGATATGGACTGAAAAAATTTAAACAGAAAATGAAAAGAAATTCCGTTTTAAAGGAGAAGGGAAAGAAAAGGCACGTCCTGCAGTCTGTACCAGTCCAAACTGGCATGTCCTGCAGTCTGTACCAGTGCTTTTCCCTGAGGCTTTACTTTCTCTCAGTTCCCCCAGGGTTCTGCACCCTAGCTCTGCTCTCAGTTTTTACATTCTCTATCATTCCTTCTTGTCCAGGTTACATATTAAGAACTTAACTCTCCCTGTGTTTCGCTTAGCAAAGTTATAGGATTTCCCTCACTTTTTCTTTTCCAGTTGGTGCTGTAACGTTAACAAGTTGATTTTTATGTGCTCCAGCAACACCTCCTCACCCTTTCCCTGACCCACTTTCTACCCCGGATTAAGTGTACAGTAGAATCTCAGAGTTATGAAACCAGAGTTGGGAACTGACCGGTCAACCACATGTCTCATTTGGAACCAGATGTATGCAATCAGGGAGCAGCAGTGACAAAAAAAGTTTTAAAAAGCAAATATGGTACAGTACCGTGTTAATTCTAAACTACTAAAAATAAAGGGAGAGTTTAAAAAAAGATTTGACAAGGTAAGGAAACTTTCTGTGTTTGTTTCACATAACAGCATTTTCCTTCTGCATAGCAAAGTTTCAAAGCTGTATTAAGTGAATGTTCAGTTGTAAACTTCTGAAAGAACAACTGTAATGTTTTGTTCAGTGATGAACAGCCTCTATTCCCGAGGTGTTTCGTAAATCTGAGGTTCTACTGTACATCATAGGGGTATTGGCCACAAAAAACTCAGCCTGACATCTGACAAAAAGAAATACAGGAATTATGCCAAGTGTTGTTGGGCCTTCAATTCCTAGTTCATACTTCATATTTTCTCTCTCTTCAAGACAAAACAAAAGTAAATGCTGCAACATGATCATGTCATGGTTTAAATTTACAAATACTTGAAATGCAATGAATGAAACTGCAGAGGCTTAGAACACAATTTCCTTTTTCTCTTAACATTTAAGAAAATTAAGATCAGATTAATTATCAAACTCTGTTTTGACTAGAGCAACATTCAAGAATCATGTCGTGAGAAACGAGAAGAGAATTTACTTAGGTCACACAACCAAAGCCGCCAGTAAATTGTTCAGCTGGAGAGTTAACATAGATAAAAAAATCATTTTTGTTATTTTCTTTAGCAGTTTATTAATTGCCGCCTGAAAAATTTTCTGAAACACAACGAGCTGCAAATGAATTCATGGGCTATTAATCTGCTGTACATGGCACTGGAAGAAAGCGCATTAGACGAGTTGATGCAATTACTGCTATTACATAACTGTCTTCACAGAACATAGAGTAAATTATGAATAATAACATTCAATATAAGTTGATCCTTTAAATGTTAAAACTGGCATTAAAAGCAGTGCAAAAATCAGAAGGAAAGACTTAAGAGACAGACCTCATCAGAAAAAATAAAGGGATCTGCTTCTCTGAAGACATTAAAACCTCAGTAAGAAAAATGTTTGTTTAATCATAGGAAACAATGTGCAACCAGCAGAACTCTGCTCTCCACAACCAAACCGATCCATTCTTCATTTTCAGCACCACATCACAAAGAATACATTTTCTGTAGCATGCAATTGACTTTGACATTAACCTACTGTGTTTTCAAACACACAAAACTAACATACTGTGTTCTCAAACACATGAAATACCCTTATGCCTGTTTTTTCCTCTCTCTCTACCCAAAACAGCCCCACCTTGGGGACACGAGAATGTGTGGGCTTGATGTTCTGAGCCTGTGCAATTTCAGAGTGCAAAACCTGATTTGTGAGGCTTGGTTTCAGAGTTTCCCTGCTTTCCTGTAGCTCAAATTCTTCCCTTCAGTGGCATTATCACAGTTAGGACTTTTCTTTTTCTTCAAATCACTTTCCAAACACTAATTGGTTTTCCCAGAACTCCTGACAGCCCCTATCATCCACATTTGACACATAGGGAAATTGGCTGGCCAAAGAGGACAGAGGAGGCAGACACTGTCACCTGGGATAGAAATTCAGGAGTTCTTGGCTCCCACTGGAGGACTAACTCACATCTCTCTTGAGATCTGAAAAGAGATCCCATTCTTGTTGATACAATGTTGTGTTTAGTTCCCTACCACTTTAGAAGTCAACCATATGTCCAGAGAAACATGGACCCCCAAATATTCAAAGGCCCAGAATTCTAAAATAAGGTTAGTAAAGAGGGGGGTTGTGTTTTTAAATACACTGAGTTCCCTACTTCATAGCAAGGTTTCCCCACGGGGAGGTTAACTGTAAACAGAATCACAAATTTACACGTGGGGCAGGTCAGGAGAGGGGCCATGGGTTCAGCAACTACAATATGTGACTCTTGCGGTCTACAGCTTTCACGCAAAGAGGGCAAGGAAGGTCAGCAGTTGTCCTGCAGAGCTGAGAGGTATGACATGGAAAGTGGCTCCCCACAATATGGGGATGGCAGGAGCTTAGTTCCCCACAAAAATCCAGGCTACTCTGGATTTCTACTCAGAGGGATACATTTCACTTTATAAGGTGGTTTCTCCCATATCCTGCTTGAAAAAGCCCATTGTCGAAGCAATTCTACCCCCTTTCCTGCTTATGCTATAGCTGTACAACGCCTCACTGTGTGACTATGTTAGGTCTAGGGAAATGCCAGTCCACAAACACAGACAGCAGTGTGCCTTGTTTCCAATACCTGAGGGCCAAGCAGGATGATGCCTCAAGCTTAACACAAATGTCATGTCAGAAAAAGGCAGAGGTTAGTTTCCTGAGATTTTATCAGATAATGAGACACTGTCAACCACAACTGGCCTCCTCAGTCCATAGCAGCTCAAAGTCCCGTTATGTAACGTAACAATTATTAATGTTTTTATTAATTAATAATTTTTAAATTTAAAAAAAAATATTTGTTGAGATGTGTTTTTAAAAAGACCTGAAAGAAATTCCTTGACTGATGCTCCCTGCTGGTGTTTGGGTCATAACCCCGTTTGCCTCGCATCACTAGAACATAAGCCTCTGGGCATGTACCACGTGATCTTGCATAGCTGGCTCGAGCAACATAACTGATCCCTAATATATTGCACACTATTGGCACTTGAGACTGATTCCAAAGAGCTGAGCTCATTACTGCCCAAAGCAGCATGGTCTGGTGGATGAGGTACCGAGCTAAGAGTCATGAGACCTGGGGTCTAGTCCTGGCTCTTTGGGGCCAGGGCCAACTTTCACTCTCTATTTGATAGCACAATGGAGCGCAATCTCAGTGGGAGCTGACCATCACTACCATCACACAAATAATCACGTAGCTGCACAGTAGGGAGGTCCGTCACTACCTCTCTCAATGAATCGTACCCACGAAGTCAGTTGCCGTTGAAAGAAAATAAGCTAGTAAGGAAATATAAATTCATTGCACTTTACCTTTCACTGATTTTTATTTTCCAATACACGAAAAATGCAGAAGCCTGTTGCTGTCTTCCAAAATACTACACCTGTATCTTTAAAATCCTAGCCACTGAACTAAGTGGGAGATCAGTTCTGCCCTCAAATATGTATGCATAACTCCCACTGAACTCCCAAGAAGATGCATGTGAGGGCAAGTATTTTTGCACCTTCTTTAAAAGAAAATACAGGGATTTCTCTTCTTGTTTTTATAAGTGAACTACGGAACTACACTACACGCACAAAGAATTCTGCACAGTTGCAGCTATGTATTCATTCTTCCTTTGCCCTCAGGAATAGTCATTTGAGTTCCCATTTGCAGTCGCCCACCATAATTAACTTTTCCATTTGGGGCTGGTTAAATATTGTAGGCTTGTTTTCTACATGCTCCTGAAGTACCTTTTACTGTCCTTTGTTCATGGCATGAATGCCATGGGGTAAAATAGCTGCAGCCAGACACTGCTCCAATAAGAAGGCAGGTTAAATAGGGAAAAGGGTAGTTTAAAAAAAAATCCTAACAAACCTCTAATAAACATGCCTTTGTTTATACAAACATCTGAAGAAATGCACTGAAAAATTGGAGACATCTGTGTAAGAAGACCAGATTAAAGGTCTTTCATTTCTGAACTACCACTGCTTTTAAAGAGATAACACTAGATAGTTTAGGTCTCAAATATTAATATTGTGGGAAGGCCCTCTGTATTCTAAGTGCTATAATTTAAAAGAATTTCTCCATTCAGTTGCAAAGAAATGTTAAATAAAGCATGTTTACATGAGATCTACAGTGTTTTGTGGTCTGGTGCTGAAAATTAGCAGGAGTACTAGTTAATTGAAGGTGATGGGAAAAGAGTATTGTAATAATTCATTCATCCTTAGCAATATGTGCTGAATGCCCTCAACATGTAGGCTGACGGGCAATGGGTACATTATCACCCTATTTGTTGTTTTTAAGTAACATTTAATCCTGCTGAGATTTCTAAAACCCACTCTGATGTGATGTTTCAGAACATAATATCCTAGTTATTTCACAACAGCTACAGAACCCGTAGAAGCCAGCATACACTAGGGCAAGGTGACTTTTCTCACTCTCTAAAAACTGTATCATGTTGATTTTGCCAGTAAACAATAAAAAAAAAAAAATCAGAGAACTACATACTGTAGTGGTCTGTAAGTGACAAGATGTCATGTCAATATGTCAATTACTTGTAACTCATTTGGAAAACCCGAAATGATCCTGGATGAGGACTGCTGGCACCTCTGTACTGTGGCATTTACTCCCCACGTGGTGGAGGAACAAGTGAAAGTATGGCTCACATAGAAACCAAACTGTTTAGGGTTTGTGGACAAAAAACACAGCACAGAAGACAGTGCTCCTTATGGATGTCCTCAGTATCACCAGCCCCCAGGTGGTTTGAAAGCCATGCGCTTTCCTCTGGACACAATGCTCTACTCCTTGAGGAAAACTGGATTCAGGAACTGCTCCATGTCGACCGCAAGGTATTTCCTACTCCTCCCCTATTCCCTGCTTCACCTCCCCCCTTTTTCCTCAGTGGGAGAAGGAGAAGAGAAGCATTTAGACCTCTGTATATCCTCACATACGAATAATAAGGAATGTGCCACAGAATTCAGTGTGTATTGTGGGCGCCCTAGGGCTCATCTAGATGAAGAGAGAGTGCATAGCCAGCTGGAATGTAAATCTACAGCATACTAGCATGCTGTGCCCTAACTGTTCATCTAGATAAGCCCTAAAGATATGTCTACATTGCAGCATGCAGCATGATCCCAAACTGGGCAGACAGACTCACACTAGCTCTGCTCAGGCTAGCATGCTAAAAATAGCTCCGTGGACATCTTGGCACAGGTTGGCTTGGACTCAGGTGGCTTGGGTTATCTGTCCACACCCAGAACCTGGGGGGCAGGTAGACTTGGATTCAGGTGGCATACCAAGGGGGGCTGGGCAGAGGGAGGGCCATGCCCCCGGGTGCCAGTTTGGGGAGAAGTGCCAGCCAGTGGGAAACGGGCCCGCAGAGACCCCCCCCCATGGGACGCTGCTGATCCTGGTACTGCCGCTGACATGGGGGAAAAGCGGGAGTGGGGGAGAGCAGGACGCAGGCCCACATATCCACACACACACCTCCACACCCCCGCAGGGCGCTACTGACATGGGAGTATGGCCCCAGGCACCGGAGCCCCACAGTACGCCAGTGCACCCACGCCCCAACATCCGGACTGCTATCTTTAGCGTTCTCTCGTAAGCAAAGCTACCGAGTCTCCTAGGCTGGCCCATAGACTCACGGTAGCAGGGCTCACACTAGCGCTCTAAAAATTATTGTGAAGATGTTGCGGCTCAAGCTCTAAGCCCCCCTCGTCACTACCCCCCAGGCTTCAGAGCCTGAGCTGCAATACTACACATCCATTTTAGAGCACTAACACGAGCCCTGCCCCAGCACCAGTCTTTGGACCTGGGCTGGAAGGCTTGTTCCTGAATGCAATGTAGACATGCCCTTAAAGGCCTGAGTCAGGGATCTGGGCTTCACTTTACTAGGCACTCTACATGCGCTAATCAAAATGGTCCCTTACAATTTAAGGAGAAAAAAAATCCCTCTCCCTCAGCTAAAACAAGCATAAACACACATTTTTATAACAGGTTTCTCTTTTATAAACAAAACAAAAATTATTCATGAGTTTCATGGGTACAGTGTGAATGTCCCTAACATCATTCACACCTGTGCAAGTTCTTTCAGTGCGTCATCTTCAGCCAAACATCTTGTGAGCCCCTGCAGTCTAAAGCTATGTCTACAGTCTAGGGCAGGGGTCCCCAAACGTTTTACACAGGGGGCCAGTTCACTGCTTCCGGTGATGTGGGGCGCCGCAGCCACAGACCGGATGTGCGTCATATGACGCGCTTCCGGAGCCATGACGCGTGCGTCCCGCGTCACCGGAAGTAGTACTGTACGTGAGCGACGCCGCGCTTTGCGGCGCCGCCACATACAGTACTCCAGGAGCACAGGATGCGGATGCATCCTGTGCTCCTCTCACTGACCACCAATGAAAGAAGTGCCCCTTCCAGAAGTGCGGCGGGGGCCGGATAAATGACCTCAGGGGGCCGCATGCGGCCCGCGGGCCGTAGTTTGGGGACCCCTGGTCTAGGGCCATGTTTATATAAAGGCTGTGCCACTGTAGTGCTTCTGGTGAAGACACTCTAAACTGATAGGAGAGAGCTCTCCCATTGATTTAGTAACTCCTGCCTCCACAAGAGACGCTATCTATATTAGTGGGAGAAGCTTTCCTGCCAACTTAATGCTGTCTACATTGGCGCTTAGGTCGGTATAATTTATGTCGCTCAGGGATGTGGATTATTCACATCCCTGAACAACGTAAGCTATACCGAAGTAATTTGTAGTTTAGATTTAGCCTAACACACAATTCTGAATTTAGAGACTATGTTAATCTGTGTTTTAACCCATTATGAAAAAGGTAGGCATGTCAAATGAATGGCACTTTGTGGCACCATTTACACTAGCATAAAGGTAGTGTAAAATGGTACTAACTTAGAATGGCAGTTTCACACCTACTTTGCACTGCTCTAAGTGATGACACAGAGTCTAAAACAGAGAATCTGGACCCACAGGGTCATCATTCAACATCTGGTGCGAAGTGAAAGCAGTGTGGATGTGAAACTGCCATTCTGATTGGTAGCATTTTACAGATGCTTTGCACTGATGCACATGCAGACACAAGGTACAAAACGGGAGAATCAGGCCTGTAGGCCCTTAAATCCATGGATTATTCAACTGCCAAGGGTGCCTATGAAAATTCCGCTGTTCATGTCCAGTAAACCCTTTCCTAAACCGAGTAGATCAATCAATCATATTCTTTCTTCCCTCCTCACAGGATCCAAAGTATTAGTCCAGTTTATATATTAAATGACCAGCAACATTTCAGATGGAAAAGAAAAACTCTGCTTCTGAGTCACAAAGGCCTTATCCAGCAAAAGAAACCAACTCGTATTTCATGTCATTCAAAAGTAAGAATTATTTTTCAGGGCTGCCATAGGCCTGAGAAGGCATTTGTGCTACTGTTGCCAGATGTTGTTTTAGCCTCATTTGCTCCCAAGACTTCAAATATCAGTAGCTTTTATTCCTCACCTCCGCTAACTCTTGTAATTTAGCGTAAGTCTACACTGTGGCACCCGAACCAGTATAACTATGTTGCTGTAGGCTATGCTGGCAGAACCCTGTAGCACAGACTTAGCCAACACCGTGTGGTACAGGAAGTGAAAGGCCACCATCAACTTGGAAGAAAAATAAATCACATCACCATCTGAACATTTTGCACCAAACAACGTCACAAGTAACCCCAAACATTACTAGAACAGAAAGATATGCAAATAATTATTTTTTCTCTTTTGTTTGCTTACTTTGCACATTTGGCAGCACTTTGCGTACAGTCAGATTCACGTTGGGGAGAGGGAGGGAGGGACAGTGCTATCTATTTGAAGCAACAGAGCTGAAACTAGGGTGACCACCTTTGTTGGCTGGAAATAAGGGGAAAACACATGAAAAATAAGGGACAATGCTTTATTTTAAGGGATACGTAGAGAAACACCATTTCTCCTAGCATAGCATGTGGGATCAGATTGTGTTAAGTTTATGGATCACTGGGGGTCAAAGATTGTATGCAACTCCAGGGAGGAAGACTCCAGCACTTCTCCAGGAGCCAAAACCAGTATGGGGGGGAAATAATTAAAGTGAATCACTTAGGCTGTAAACCTTTCATAGAGCAACAAGTCGTCATGTGTCCCCCATGTCCTCCCCACCTCTCCGAGGAGGCTTGGATACACTGGTTCCAACAAGGTTTTCAGAGACCAAACAACAAAGAAAGGGCTTTCGGATGCAAAGGCAACATTTGCACTGATACAAGGCCTTCTTTCTCATCCAGCAAATGGACAGGACCTTAGATCCTAGGGGAACCTCAACCCTTGCAAAAAGGTTAGAAAGACTGATTCCTACCAGAGCCTGATAATGGAGTGGCCTCTGATGAATGTGTGTGTAGTAGGTTCGTTTTATTGGTTTTATGTGTTTTCGCTATAATACTTTTACCTTCAGAATAAATGTGCTTGCTTAGAAAGAGCTGTGTGGTGACTTGTAACTGCTGTCAGAGAGGAAGCAAAACTCAGGCACTGGCAGTTAGACAGATTGGCTTGCTGGGGATATCACAGTGTAAGGCAGGGAGCTATGCAGCCTTAAAATACCTGATCAGAAGGGAGCGGGACAAGGGTTTCTGCCCAGAGACAGGTGAAGACCTGACTGGGAACTCCTGGACTAGACTACAGAGGGAACGGTACAGGTGCAGCTATCTTAACACTGACACACATTTTTTTTTTTAAATAGAAATTTGTTTAAAGGATTCTGTTTTCAAATTTAGGACATATTATTGAAAGGGTTCCCTTTCCAAAAACTAACTAATGTAAAAAAAAAAAAAATTGAAAGTATCCCTTTTAATATTTTTACATCCACATTCGCTTGCCCATATTGCACATGTAGTATACCGCATTAAAAACCATTAAAATAAAGTTATTTAAGTGGCAAGGTCAAGCACTCAAAGTTAGGAAATGCCAGATTTAAGGTTGCCTATGAAACTGAAGTTCTGTTCCTTTGTTCATATGCATGATGATAGCACATTATCATATAAGTAAAGAACTATTACTTCCCACATGATCCCCATATATACGGGTAACACAAATGAGAGAAACTGTTTCTAGAAACAACTTACATTCTTTGGACATTCCCACTTCAAAGCACTTCTGTAGTCTGCAGTACTGGCAGCGATTTCTAGTGACTTTATTAATAACGCAATTCTTATCTCTGTGACATGTGTAAACCATGTTCTTCTGAATACTTCTGCGGAAAAACCCCTGCAATTAAGCAGAAAAATAATGAAATAAACCCCCTGGGCTTCACACATAAATCATAGCCAATCTCATATCACCACCTGTTCTTTTAAGTCAATAACATGAGTGCAACATTATGGTTGGATTATGATAACCTTACTGACTTTATGAAATATTAAAAGTTGAATATTGTTTTCTTGCAACATAAGGAGCACCTTTTAATAAAAAATAAAGGGACCTTGTGTTACTGTCAGGGTAAAGACGACTGAGATAAGTAGAAGCATTCATAAAAAGAAGTTCCAGGTTATAATATAACATCCAGGCTAAAATAAAATAGGTTTATAGATTTAGTTATAAACACTGTAAACACCGTTCCCTTCTGATTGATTTTAAAGTGATTCAAACTCCCTAGCCCAGCATGGCACACTTCCTTCCAGTCCCATCTCCATTTATTTGTGGAAGGATTTCTATTTTTAATTTTGTGTTGAGAGGTGAAATAACTGCACAGGGGCCCAAGCCCAACACCTTCAGAACCCTTGCTGAAATTAACCAGATTTTCAGCATCAGGTTGATTATCCATTTGGGAACCTAGAAACCTTCCCAAATATAAGTCCACTATCCATATCAAGACAGAGGGAGAGAGGGTGTTCGCAGAGCAACGGGAGAAATGAGAGAGTCAGGGATTTACTTCTATTCTTTGAGAAGGTTAATGGGTATTTTGGGAGCATTGTGTGAGAAAATATTGGCGGAGCTTAAAAACAACAACAACAAAAAACCCAAACAAGACACATTGGCCTAAGAATTTTAACAGATCAGCCCACAGATATTCAGCGGAAATATTTCTATAACTGAGCTCTATTAGGAAGCTTCATAGGACTACTCAAATTTTCAACAGTGTTTCACCATCCAGCAGGATAAAGTCTTAGCCACCACCACTCCATTGTGTAGGAACACTTGTTGATTCAATATTTGGAGGGGTTTCTGTTTTTTAAAAAGGTGTTCAACAAGCCACAGGTGTACAACCTGAGAGCAACACAATGTCTGATCACAAGGGATGTAATGATAGTTCCGCCTCCATAATGCATTTGTTCCAAGATGCCGTCATTGTAGACTGTATGAAAGGGTTTCTTAATAGCACTTTTATAGCTATATAAATAGATAATTTTATGGTCTTTTAGCTTCTGAACAGCTAGCCATGATTTCCAGATAGTATAACCAGGGAGTGGGAGGCAGAGGAGGGCTAATCGTAAATCCCTGGTATGCACAGAGCTTTTCTGGTGTCAATGCTATGAAAATCTCTCATTCAATTAGAAGAATTGAAAAGTACTTTCTTAATCATGCCCCTTGTGCAATATCTCATGGGACCTTCTAGCCCCAAAGGAGGTTTTGACTCCAGTTCTTTTGATTGACGTTAGAAGACATTTGACAGTATGGCCAAGTGATAGAAAACTTCTGTTTCTTTAAGTTATCCACATGACGTCACAAAAGCCAAATAAAACTTTCCAAGCTATTGAGACCCCATTACAGCTCTTCTGAAGTCAATACCAGCTGTTAATACTAGGAGTTAAACCTATTGCTTGAAACCTTTCTTCAGAAAAATAGCAAATAAAAACCAAAAAGACATGTTTGTCCTAAGGGAAAAACATTTGTCCCTTAGCTTAACGACATAACAATAATTACATTTACATCCTAACTCTATTATTAAGGTACTTAGACCACCCTCCACATAACAGCATCTGAATCCGTCACAATTATTCCTGGATTTGAGGCTCATAATACCCATCTGATGGAAGGAACTATTATCCTCAGTTTTGCCAATGGCACTGTTAAGACTGAAGACCCAGATTTTTAAAAGGTATTTAGATGTGGCTTCGCTGAGCGTTCCAATGCCTAACTGATCTACATCTCCTTTTCAAGAGTGACTTAGGCACCTCGGAGCCTAAGGGCTAGTCTACACTTAAAACTTACAGTGGCACAGCTGTATCAGTACAGCTGTGCTGCTGTAAGAGCGCTTGTATAGCCACGTTATGTCAACGGGAGACAGCACCACTGACCGACATAATAAAATCACCTAAATGAGCGGTGGTAGCTATGTAGGCAGGAGAGCGGCTCACATAGTGCTGTCCACACTAGCACTTATGCCAGCAAAATTTATGTCACTCCAAGGGGTGTTTTTTTCACACCCCTTAGCGACAAAAGTGTTGCCAGCATAAATGCTAGCGTAGACAAAGCCTAAGTTAGTTAGGCATTGTAACCCTGAGCGGAACAACAGTCACTTGTCCAAGGAGATTAAATGATTTGTTCAAGTACAGAGGGTATTTTACCAACTTCCAAATGAACAAATGATGAATGCAGTACGCCACAAATCAGTTCACAGCTGGATTGTGCAGTAGTGAGCCTACCTGTCCTGTTTCCCCAAGATGTACATTTAACATTTTCAGCTTTTATTGTGCCACATGACCTGTCTATACCTCACTGGCAGTCAACATTTCCCCCAACTCGAGGACATTATGAATGTAAATTGAATCTCTGGTGAAATTTCATCTTAGCTACTAAGGGAAATGTATTGCTTACATCCATCATACAACCCAAGCAGCAAGCTGCCCTAAATGAACACACAACACAAAAAGTCTCCAATGATGCAGCTGAATGCTCTCCGAATGAATGAGAATCTAGAATAATTTAACACAACAGTAATCAACATTGCAAGATGCCATAAAATACAAAAAAGTATTTTTTTGCAAGTTCTTTGGGGCAGGAACTAGAGAGCACCTAGTACATTGTGGGCACTGCTGGAATTAAAACAACCACCAACAAAAACAAATCACCCAACCCAGAGAACAGAGGAAACAAAACCCAAAATATATCAGCAATACATAGGTCATTATAGCTACTTGACACCCATTAGCAGGTCACTTGTTTTGATAGCCTTCTCATTTTCCTTCCTGATGGATTGTAATGAAATACCAGGTTAAAAGGGTTGCTTAGATCTGGTGGCCTAGCAGAAAGGCTCTCTCACTCTTCAGTAGAGAGAACGCGAACTTACAGTGAAACGGAACACGGAGATCCAACTCCAGAAGAGAGAGAGACAGCCCTACCATCCATGAGTTCATGTATCCATTAATAATATAGGAGAAAACGTAAAGAAAAAAATAGGTATTTAGGTTAAAAATAATAACCCCAAAGCCATCACCCCTCAAAACACACTAATTTCTTTCATGGGACAAATTCTATGTCATAGAAGATTAACTACAGAATTTCTTAAGAAAATATTCTATAAATGTTCTTTTAAGGTAATTTTTAGGTTTCTTTCTGAATTTAGCACAAAAATGCAGGAAAAAACCCAGACCCATTAGGTTTCATAGACTGGATATTTACAAATTTATCATACTGGTCCTGACCCAAAACTACACTACTGAAACGCTGTTGGGGAACATAATCCACATGCTAAATACTGCTCTGCAAGGCAATAAAGCAATACCATTTTTAGAAATGTTTGTGGTACTTGATTCATTTGAAAAGCTCAACAAAATTGCATTTGAAAATATTTGGTTTTCAGAATCTCCTCTCGACCAGCACTGAAAAAGATGTCCAGACTACGGGTCAGTTATTTTGCATCCTTTCACAGTAAATTCTACAGTAGTATTGACAGCACTTTGATAAGTGGGGTTTTCCCAATTATAAAGGGGCCATCAGAAATTACATTTTTGTGACTTGATTTTGAAATGTGCTTGAAGAAACCTCTTTTTTTTGAGAGGCCTTATGGTGGACTAAGAAATATTTGGGCACCGAATAAAGCTTGCATATGGAATTTCCTGAAATATTTGTCGGGAGTGACATACTTTTCCAGCATGAGTACTTTTATTCGATTTATAACACATCCCCCCCCCACTGCGTTGGACATTTTATCACTCCGATATGGTGGCCTCTGTATTTATGTCAAAAAGATCTACCGGTAATCTATGCTGTTTAGTTTCCAATATGTTCTGCCTTCAGCAAATTGGGGTCAAATCTTGGCCTCATTGAAATCAGTGGCAAAACGCTAATTGTTTTCACTTTGATCAAGAATTTCACCCGAAGTATGCATTTTTGATTAGATGCATTTCTGTTCCTTCACTACTTAACACTCTAATTTGGAAATCTGGTTTTGGCAGCACTGTAAATATTCACTGTTCACAGTAAAAATCACAGAACTCTCAGGATGACTTTGTCTTGACCTGATCATCAATTTTTCCAAACTAGTTTTGTCTCTAATTAGTCCATTTATTAATTGTTCAAATTTATGAGACTCAGCTTTATTACACCAGTATGTAACAGGATGGTCAATGGCCTGACCTGGCAACCGCTTACTAGCGAAGAAAATGTACATTATGCAAATTATATGCTTCTGTAGATCACAGTATTCTTGACATCAAATACCAAGAATCTTTGGAAAATATTAGAGCTTTCTAGTTTGTTCTTGGCCTGGCACATATAGCACATATTTATCCCCTACAATTTCTCTTCAAAACCTGCTTCCAAGAAAGTCTGAAAATATTGCCAGTCATGTTCTCCATTCTACACACCCTTCCAAGAGTGATATAATTGCACTCAGCAGTTGCAGAATCTCACCCATAGTTCTTGTTTTACCAACTGGCTGCTGGTATAGAGTGTCAAAAACACTTCTTTATTACCCAGGTGGGAAGACTCCACTTTTATCTTGTTTCCTGAATGGCTATTACACTTCCCTGATCTCCTCTATTCCCCCTACAAAAGAGGCATCCTTTCACTTAGAGATTTACTCATATTAAGTAATAATTCAAGATGCAACAATTAACTCTAAGGCATGCGCAACCAGACAATCTTGGATTGTACAGCTCATCTTCAACACATGGTATCTGAAAGGCTTGATCCTGAATATGAGACCTCCCCTTGTTCATTTAATGTTTATTCCTTGCTGTACTGCATAGCTGATGATTTTCTACACAGTCTCTGGTACACCTATCCCATTTTGTAGTTCACAGCAGAGGAGTTTGGGGGGTGGGGATGGGTTATTGTGTCTCTATTGAATTCCAGGTATTTATAGCAGGTCACCATAGTATCTGATCAACAGTGGTCACAATATAATATATCTGTGCACTCTCATTATACAGTGCACATTTGTTAAGGCCCCAACCATTGCTCTATATAAATCTGGAGGTGTTTATACCACTGGAGGGCTAGATTCCAAATGATAGGCTAGCTGTAACACTCTGTACTCTGTAGTAATCCTTTTTGCTGCTTTGGCCAGTGCACCCAGCTATATGCAAGAAACAAGTCTTGCCTTTCTCGACATGTTCGTAGGCCCTACATCTCCTAGAATTCTCTTCTTTGCTAGGGAAAGATTCTGGCTGAAAGCTGACACTGTTCAACATTACTTGTATGGAACTCTAGGCCTGTTGCCATCTTTTGCCCCACACACACTAGCACAAACAGAGGCAGATGTTGGGTTAGATTTTTCTGGAAATTTACAGTCTTTGGGAAGACAGACTTTCACTTTGTTTTGCAAATCTGATAAGTTTACACCCATAATAAAACCTCTTCAAGTACATTCAGATTTGCCCTATATTTAATAAAAAGAAAGACAGGACATTTTCACCCACTAGAGTTTATAATTAACAGTCACCAGCCACTCTGTTAGGTTGGGTCCACACTGACAGTGGCAAATTTGCCACCATCAGTATGATGTCTCTGGATCGACTGAGCAGTCTGTGTAGACCTGCTCAGTTGATCCAGAAATCGACGCAGGAAAACCACCCCAGTAAGTGGCGTAGCACTGCGTCAAAGGGCATGCTGTACCCTTCGATGCAGCGCAGTGTGGGTGGCACGCAGAAGAGACAGTGAAGTCGATGGGAGATACGCATGTGATTTACATCACTTGCGTATCTCCCGTCGACTGCCGCCGACTCCGGAAGGTAAGTGTAGACCAGGCCTCAGTCACTTATTAGAAGTGAACAAAAATGGAGCTAGCATCCTTCTGAACATAATGGATGTTTTGTTTTATTAGTGTTGAATACCATTGCTAGGAATCTATTGTGCGGAATCTGTGAGGCACAGGGCATTTACATGAACAGTTTCCATTATTGTTAATGGGTGTTACAGTAATGCATAAATCCCCTGTGATGGGACACTAGGGACCTCAGCACCAAAAGTAAACAGAGTGATATTTTTGTAATTTAAGATGTTCATTCCATACAGGAAAACATTCTGCAACACAACTGCTGTTTGTTTTCAATAGCATCTGTAGTGTACTTGAATCAGAGAAAGGGAAGCTCAAGGCACAATGTTTTTGTTCGAATGTGTTTTATGCCTACATCTGGGGAAAGGAACACAACACCCTGTGTTTTTAGTTTAGTGAAAAAAAATGAAAAGTTTACAAGAATCCCACAGACTTTGAATTAATTTAACATTTCAGTTTTCAAAGTGTCTCTTAACAGCTCACTTACACAAAGTGTTCTAGACAAATGTCTCCTTTTTAAATTTTTATCCTTTCTGTACTCCAAAAATACAGTAATCTGAAGCATACCGTCTCCTCTTCCCCTCCACCCCAATCTTGCTGTCTTAATGGGTGATGGATAGAGTATCATCCTAGCTGCATTAGGTGTCCTCATTTACAGATTGCAAGGAAAAAAAAGTGCTGGGTATAAATTATTCAAAACCTATTGTATCAGTGTATGTTCCCTGAGCATTCTCCACTGGCAAAGTAGACAGATTATTTTTCACTTTTAATTGTGTTGATATTTTATCTGCTCTGTTGAAAGTAGAGTATGGCACATGAAACCACATGTACAGAAGAGCAAATAAAGCCTGTTACTAGGTCTATTATTTAAAGCCAAAGTAATCCATGTAACTTTAACACAATGCCAGATAAATCCCATCCCAACCCCAGTTGCTATTTACTTTTGTAGTGCTTGTCTATTACTATGTCAAACATGAAAGAGTTTAGTACAGAGCTAGCCTGCTTAAAGAACATCTGAACCGATTTAATAACCAGTGACATAAAGGACTTCAGAATGCCATCTGGCTACAAAGGAAGTCATTGTGTAAATGAAACCTTTGATAATGCTAAACTGAACATGATTTTACTCAATTCTTAGAGGTATTATAAACCCCTAAAATCCTATGGGATGGTTATCCTGATACGTCACCAATAAAATGTTGGCTGCGTCCACACAATGCAACAGAGCTCGCTCGCTCTCTTCACAGATTATAAATCACGTGATTGGAAGCCACTGTTATACACACTTTTTGTCTGAGGAGAAGGATCACCTGATCCCAAAGTTTTATTAAACATGTTTTGCTACCCTACTGTATGTCATGTCTTATTTACAGCAGCAAATAGCTTAAGGAAAGAGGCTTGAAATGGTAAGCAACTGAGACGCAATAGGTACAAACACACACTTCAGAAGCAGTATGCTCAGCTTGTTTGCATTAACTGTGATAGTCCCCAAATACAGTCACTATGAATTTAGTGGTTTTGTGAATGGACTTTAAAGTGAGCGTTTAAATCAAGTGTCTTCCTAGGATATCGTAAAAGGAAAAGA
Source organism: Mesoclemmys tuberculata (assembly GCA_007922155.1). Lineage (NCBI taxonomy): Eukaryota > Metazoa > Chordata > Testudines > Chelidae > Mesoclemmys > Mesoclemmys tuberculata. The sequence goes on along the minus strand of ML675603.1, from coordinate 63,725,997 downwards.
AAGATGGAGTAGGACAGGCTTCTCTACAACCCAATTTATCAAATAATTTCTAAATTCAGATTGGCTAGTTTTTGTACAAGAAAACATACAGGGCCCTGGACCTTATTAATGCGTGGCTCTACTTTTAATCTGGACCATGTGAATACCGCACCTTTTTAAAGAACAATTCTGCCCCTTGTGTGCATTCTCAGTTGTATGTTTACTTCAATGACTAAAATAAACTTTTGTGCCTTTTAGCCCATCAGAATGTACAACAGCAAAGATAAGAAATAACTGGATTCTGTGGTGCCAGAATCCTGCATCAGAATTGTTTATTACGTTTCAGTTTGTTACTGCTACGCAAAACCATTCTGCTAGGAAGATGGGGGTGTGTGTGTGTCCCCGTCCGTCCGTCCTCCCACCTCCCCCCCAGGTGTCAATGAGAGCTGAATTTGGCCAGAAAAAAAATGTATGTACTTGTGATGATGTATGTACTTGTGATGAAAGAATCCTGACTGACTCTTAGATTCCAGGTTGAGTTTGCAAGGCTGGCATTTAGAGGAAAGCAACCTTCAGTTGTATGCCATGCACATTTGATCCAAAAGTCAATGATGAACATGGAACTCCATGATGGCAGTTTTAAACAGTCATTTTTCAGGGTAAAACTGTACTTCAGTATTGGGCCATATTGCTGTGACATGAAAAACGTCATTGAGTTAGTTATACCGGATATCAAGATACCATGAAAAATGTCTGCTCATAAGACATGTACGTTTGAATGGTTTCACACCATGAGTAGTTAAAATGCAAAAGACAGTAAAATCATGGAAGGCTGAAATAAGGGCATTCTCAGTTACAAAGTATGAGAAGGTATTTCTTTTCCAAGATGCTTGCATTGTCTACTATCCTTTGCAAACTGTATATTTATTTTTTAAATTGCAAGTTCAGGCAACTCTGGGCAGCCAGTATGTGAATGATTTGCCTTAGTCACATGGTGGATGGGGCAAAAGCACAAGTGAGACAAAGTGGAATTTTCTGTATATTTTTATTAATCCTGTGTGTGCCTCAGTTTCCTGCTGTACTTTTTGCCCTACTGGGTAGCAATGCAAAGCCAACGCTCCAGGAACACCCAGGAGATATATGTATGTGTGACCTCACTGTACGGGTGAAATAAATAGTTAAGAAACTGGCTGAAACTAAGCCGTATCAGAAAGGGGTCCAGACAGACAATGCAAGCTCCAATGATTCATGCATCGACACACTCAGCACGGGGAAGGAGGAGCGGGGGGAGAGGGGCCACACAAGTGCCCCTCTAAAAGTGCTCAAGCATAAATTCTTGCGCACCCCCAAGGGCGTGACTAGAATGGACAAAGCTATAACCTTTATTTCTCTGTGCTCACTTAAGGACTTCCAATGCTGTATTCCAGTTCACTAATAAATCCTACTTTATTTTGTAAACACTGATTGGGGTGTTCCTGCAAATGTTGGCCAGGGGCTAATGTGCCCCAAAGAGCGTACAACTCTCTACCAGGAGTGTATCTCAGTTGGACTCACTCAGTGCTGCAGCCCAGTAGCTCAGTCTAGGAGGCAGTGAAGTTGCGTGGCCGACCCTGAGGGAAAAGTACCAACCCTCTTAGGGGTCTGGCAACTGGAGGTTCCAGTGTGCTGGGGTGTAGCACCGATCCCCTAGATCAGTGACAGCAAGTCAACACCTTTTGTGGCCCAGTGACTGCACAAAAAACAAAGAGCCACACACATACAGACCTCTCCCACCACAGAGCCAGGCACAACAATAGAGCAGGACAACATATTATGCCAAAGAGAGGCATCGGAGACACATTGGTTATGTATGTCCATGCAAGACAATAGACTCTTTTCACAGAATCTTTGCAGCATGTGCATGTAGCTTTGGCAATACCCAGCTATCTGACAGAAAAATGGTTGTGTGCAAAATTTCAATGTCAAAAAGTGGCGACATGGTGACTTTTGGCATAACTTTCCACCTTCCCTTTTCATTTCATCTTGTCCAGCTCACTGTGTACAGAAAGTACTATTTACTCTTGAGCTTAACGGCAATTTTTTTTTTCACACTTTTATAACAATACTTGGTACTTAAACAGAACTTTTCATCTCTAGAGCTCAGAACACTTTACAAATGTGAGTCAATATTATCCCCATTTTAGAGACAAAAATGGAGCCGTGGGAAGTTACAGGTGATCCATGAAGGAAAGGTATTGGATTAATGCTCTTTTTCCTTCTATGTGGTATACAAAAGGCTGGAAAGTTTTGGTTAAATATATATTTTTAAATCATAAGAAATTTTGGTCTCATCTGCCCTGAAAGACTTTGGGCCAGATCTTCAACTTGTGGTAGTTGTCATAGTTGTCATAGCTCCAATAGGGCTATAGGAATTTAAACAAGTTAAGAATCTGGTCTTCTAAAGTCACTGGACAAGAACTGAAATTGTCACAAGCAACAAGGGACTGAAAATTGATCCTGAGCATAGAGGAGCTGAATTTTTACTCAGACTGTTTACAGTTCTGCATTTTGTTGAGATTAAATCTATTTAATATCAAATGCCTAATGAACTCTTGGGAGAAATTTAATTAAGGCGTGAATGCACAGTTCCCATCTTCAACCTCAAGGAGTACTTCATCAGAATCAGAGAAGGCCAGATGTGATATTCCTAACATTTTTAAAGGTGAGAAAAATGTCTGAGGTGGTTTTTTTTTTTAAATCCTTAGTAGGCCCTCAAACAGAAGCCAAATGTCAAAGAGAAGCCACCAAAAAAAAAAACAAAAAACCAAAAACAAACAAACAAACAAACAAATAGTTGCAGGTCACCTTTATGTGACTTGTCTGTAGTCACACAACAAGTCAGTAAGAGAGCTGGGAACAGAACCCAGCTTTCCTAACTACCCATTCAACATCCTAGATGATGGAGCACACCTTAAGGTATTCCTTGGTGTGAAGCCTCAGCTCTGCAAAGGTGACTGCAATTCAGCTTGATTTGATACAAATTGGTAGGCACTAGAGTAGTCAAAACCCAGAACGTGAATACTTTTTCCAATGAGCTAGAAATAGATTTCCTACTGGCCCGCTGGCAAGAAGGCAACTAACAGGAGAGAATGAAAATGAATGGCATTGTACATGAAGTTTGTGGTTTCATTCCTGCCTTGTCAAATATAGACTAAAGCTGGTTGCCACAAGTTATGTTATCTGTAAGACTATTCTTTATCCCCCCACCAACTAAGATTTAAATCGAACTTCTGATCCTTTTAGTGAACAGGCCACAAAGCCTCCTGACAGAGCAATCATCGCCTTAAACCAATGTGGTTGGAATTTTCTGTTTCTGCTCTTCAATAATATCACCAGAGACGAAGACGTCTGGATGCATTTCCATCTGGTTTCTTCAATTAAAAAAATGGAAATGAAAAGTATACAATTAAAAAAATTACAGTTAACTTCCTTTCAGTAATGTCTGTAAAATGATTTTTTGCCTGGTAGGAAACTCCAGATGGGAAGTGTAATGAACATAATTTAATATGAATAACAGGAGATCACAGAAGCATTATTCTGAGTTGGCATGTATAGGGTTGCTTCACACTGTTTAATGCAAAACACAGGGATGAATTATTGCAATTTTTTTTTTGCACAATTTAATGCCCTCTAACCTAATTTGGGAAGGACCAGACCTATAACCCACTAAAATCATAAACTGTCACTATCTGAGATGGTAATACAACTGGCTAACGCTCACCAAAAGGCTCTACCGTTCTTTTTTTTCTTTCCCCCCCCTCCAGCGCCTCAGGATTTATACCACCAATTAAGACAATAATGAGTGCTCCAGGTTGACCTCCCGGGAGCAAGAATTAATTAAGCACAATATTTCTTAGTAAAGAATGACAGTTTCCCAAACCATTTATGTAGCTGTTCTCTTTCCTGATATTATTGCTTCTCCATGCAAGACTGCCAGTTGCTAATGCCAAAATGCATGAGTTCTTTGTGTATTTTTTCCCAGTATGTTCAGCAGTACAGTACACTTTTTTTTGCTTTATTGATTGTTCCCCCCTCACTCCTCATATTTTTCACATTTCATTAACATTTGTGACAAGCTTACTAGAAATACAGAATAACTGACAGGTAAAATGTAGATTTTTTTAGTGCCCATAATGCAACTACAGAAGAAAAGCAAAATGAACAGGAGCTACCATAAATAATTCTCCACCCAGGTTTTCCAATATGAATTAGGTTTTATGTCCCATCCTCCTTGTTTAACAGTTTCCATTGCATATTTAGCATTTAATGTATTTAATACTAAAGTGCTAAGAGGATTTTTGGGTATGTGTTATTTTGGTAGACAATACTAGCTTCCCAAGGAACTTTTTAGCTTTGCAAATTGTTAACATAATCACGTGCAAATGAGTTTTTATAATTTATAAATGAAAAAAAAAACAAAGTAAACTGCAAATATTCATAGATGCCTGTAAATAGATTCATACATGCCCAACAAAAGACTGCAGTTACCCCTACCCTGGGGTCTGGCTTCAATACCAACTCAAACTGAATATAGTTAACTCTAGATTAAGCTCTCTCTCAAATCTTGACTGCCCTAGGGTTCTTACCTTAGGACCCCTCTGTCCCAGACTTCACTTCCCTCTCTAGTAGGCTGTTCCACAACCCTTACAATCACAAGGTGGAGTTTAAAGAGTGACACCTGCCTCAGTGAGTCAGCAGATTCCTGCAAGGTTCCAACACCTGCTAACAGGTTGGGGGTAACAAGAGGATCCTGCCACTCTCTTGCAATGCCCAATGCACATTTTAAAATAACTGGCATTTCATAAACATACATCACTCTCTATCCAACATAAGAGCTCCTAGTCAGGCTAATGATAAGATGGTATTTTAAACAGCATCCAATCAGCAAGTGACTAGACAAACAAATTCACTGGGTTTTTCAGGGGGATTACCCCCCCCGCAAAGTATCTTTTCACTTTCAGATTTATGACTCCTGAAAAGCATTCCGGGCACCCAACTGATGACTCCCGAGCATACCATTTGTTCTCTCTTCATCTGTTCCTCACAGTTTTGGTGTCTCCAAACACGTGTTTCATTAGTATAAACTCCCTGTAGTATAAACCATACTGAGACACCTTCTCTCTCTATGCCACATACACACACACAGCCCCTCCAGTGAAAGGCAGGTAGCTCAAAGCGAAGAACAGCCTACAACGAGTAAAGGGAGGAACTGGGCCAGCAAGGAGGGTCAGAAGAGTAAGGAACAGAGGAGGAGAGCGGACCTGACTGTCTTTGATCCAAGGGTTGTACTACTCCAGAAGTGCTACAACCCTGTGTTTACAATAGATGGTGCAAGGGCCAGTCTCCACTTGCCAACACTGTCTCCTAGTAAATTTCCTTACTGAAGAGAGCTTGAAATGAGAACACGTACATACGAAACAGGAATGTACTCGACCAGATATTTTCTGTATTACCTTTGCTTCTGTTCCAGATATTGCTCACCCACTGTGGTAGCTGAGACTTGATGGGAAGTTCCTGGCATTCCACCTTAGGACTTGTCAGGTCCTCATTGCTGAAAAGTGTTCTCTTGGAGGTTTGGCAGGGCCTGATTTAAGTGGAAATACTGGGCACAATACCTGACCTATGCATTTGGCATAGCTTTAGTCTGAGGCCTTGTTTTGTAGGTGTTGTCTGTTTTATTCCAGATAAAGTGCCAATATGGTTAGGGAGAAGTTACAGGATCCAGAGACTTAGACAGTGCTAGAAATTCTGCTGCAGACAGCGCGTGCAGACGGCATGCATAACCGTGCACCCCTGAGCACATGCATTAGGATACGGTCTTTAATATCATGATCATATACTATTTCTCAAATAATAAAAAAGATTAAGCACCTGCTTTCTATAATCTTGTAAAAAATGCACTTTAAAGTGAGCAGTGAACATCCTCAGAGCTCTTCCTTCTTTCATGGCACATAAATGACTTACAATAAGTTCTGTTTAGAATAAACAGAAAAGCATAGTACATGACACAGAAGTATTTTGCACTGGACTGTGACTCAGAAGTCTGGGTTCTATTCCCAATTCTGCCACTGTCCTGCGTGGGTGACCCTGAGCACATCATTCACTTCTCCATGCCTTAGTTTCCCCAACTGATCTACTGATGAAAAGTGCTATATAAGAGCTGGATATTATTATTATTATTATTATTATTATTACTATTATTACTACAAGATCTTGTACATGTGGATTTATGGCTGTGTTTTATTTGAAAAACAGTAAGTGAACATGCAGTCATTCAAAGTCTAGACAAATACGTGAGAGGGAGAAATGAACCTGTAGGTGCAATCTTTGACACTTCCTAACATTTGAGTGCTTATCCGTCCAACTGTACCTTCTTCTAATGCTTTATTTTAAAAACTATAAGTAGCAGCAGCAGCTAATCCACCATTAAAGCCAACTCTGATGCCCAGTCTCCTAAAAATTAAATATCACTGTGTTTTTGCTACAGTGCAAGACTGATGTTTCACTAGCTGTTTAGAATAAACACACCACACATGAGATGGCCCACACCACAACCCACACCACAGATAAGATGGCACTCCTATTGCACATAAGAAGCAAAACAAAAACACCCGTTTAAAAAATCTCCTCAAAGGAACATTTCATTTGGGATTAAAAAGAGCTTCTGTTTCCGTCAGCTATTCAGTCAATGGGCACCAAGAGCAGCATGAGGTCACATTCTTAGGCAAATCAGAATATTTCTCCACACTAGGGAGCAGACAATGTTCGCTGGCTGGAGAGGAGGTAATAATTCACAAATAACCAATGGAAACAGGAACAAGGAATAGGTGTATTTTTCATCATAAATCTAATTAAATAATAAATATAATCTGTATAAATTTAACATGCACATAAACACGAGGCAACAAATAAATCTGTATTTTTGTGCATTTAGAAGACACTCATTCATTTATTTAATTACTCTAATTTCTAAAATGTGCCAATCATACAATCACTAAGCACATTTAAGAAAAAGCCACAATTCAAAAATACCATAACGGCTTAGTGGAACACTCTTCCCAGCCATTTCATCAACATCCATCCTCAGTTCTCATCCAGAACGTAACTTGCTTCCCTATTAAGTACCCTCCACACGATTTCAGGAAAAACCCTGGAATACATATGCACTTTACAGTGCATTCTGCAGGTCACCAAATCTAATCTTATGCATTGATTGGCTGTATATTCTTTGTTGTGAACTATTTTCTATTCAGTTTTGAATTACAGAATTTCAACTTAAACTGTCTGAGATGTAAGTCATTGTTTATTTTCATTTAATTCTACATGTCAGTGTCTACACAGTAAACATAAAAGTGAGGTACAAACATAGTCATTACATAGTGTAGCATCAGAGTAAAAAGAAGCTAGCTGTATAACTTGCTCTCAACAAACTCATAATTCATACAAAACCATCTACAAAAACCCAAATGCATCTCATCTGAATTTCCGAGAGCCATGTTTAAGCATTCCTTACTCACTGATGTATCCCTGCAAAATACTTTTCAAGATCACATTTTGAAACATCAGATGAAATACAGTGAAAAACTGCATTTTCATCCATCATATCATTGCTTTTGGAATTATGCACAGGAATTTATTTACATTTAGCTCAAATGACTATTTCGGCTAGGAGCTATAATTAAAAGGCCATATACTGCCCTTGATCTATGCCACAACTCCCTGTTGACTTCAATGGGAGTTGAGTGGGTGGAACAAAAGTAGTGTATGTTCCAAACTGAGGAGAGGTAACACAATCCTAGTCTGAATTTAACATAGTGGAACTCATATTAAGTAAAAAATAACAAATTCACTCAGAATGGCCTGGAATCAATTACATAAAAATCATGTTAAAAGTAGTCTTGGAAAGAAAAGAACAATGGATTGAACTACAGTTCACTTGCTTCTAACATCATTTGTCAATATGTTTTCACAGCTCTGCACAGATCACGCTTGTATAAAAACATATTATTTACTTATTTCCCTCTCTCTTGAAGTTGATGCAAATTATGCATACCCTACTGATCCGGAGTGAGATTCACTTCATCTGTAAACAAACCACCACAGTTACTGGCAGGTGATAGATGGGCAGAAGTGACCAAACATGGTTCTCAGTGACAAACACAGCACAGAGCAAAGACTGCTGAAAACTGTTTAATACCTCTCTCTGAGCAAAGAAAAATAACTTCATAGAGAGCTCTGATGTCAGCAGAAGTAAATAGGTAAATGTGAAGCTTTCTCGTCTATTGCACTGTATGTATTCACAGGTATAAAAATGGCAGGCCCTGGTGGGAGAGGCAGACTGGCTTGCGACTGACAATAATAATAGGTAAACAATACCCAGGCTCTTGTACAGCTGTTATAGATTTGCAGTGGGATACAGATCCTGATAGGTCAGCAGAGACCAAGGGCTTGATCCTGCCCTTCTTACTTGGGCAAAGCTCCCATTGATTTCACTGGAAGTTTTGCCCATTGTGGAATGCAGGATTCAACCCAAAAAGTTATCTGATAACTCTTTGGGACCGGCTTATGTGAAATGAGCTGGTGTTCTCCAATTCCAGTTCCTACAGGACAGCTGTAAACCAAGGCTTGTTCCAGAGCTCTTTACCCTACAGTACCTTACGATAATACCCCATAGCACTGGAAAATAAATTCGATATTCAGCTGTATGACATTTAATTTTTTGCTTTTACTATCCCTTGTGTTTGAAAATGAAGTTTTCATATGGACATACACAATTCAGCAAAAGATTTTTAAATAAATGATAACACAGAAAGTAACGCAACACTTGAAGTAGCTTTTTATTTCTAACCCTGTATATTTCAGGATACGTCTTCGATTTTCACTGTTTATTTGCTCTCGATGGAGAAATTTTATCTGAAAAATATTCCCTCCATTCTTCAAAAAACAGCATGAAAGAAATTCAACATTGACAAAAGTTTTATCTCCCAAACAAAAAGAAAAATAAGGTAATATCTCACACTTCGAGAAGTTGCAGAAATCAACACACTACCTTTTGGAAAGATTGCTAAGTTCTGTGATTTTAAAGTCTGAAATCGCAAGGAACCAGAACGTAAAAATTAAGACTCCCCTGACAGCCAGATGTAGTAAAATACTGCATGGTTCACAAACCAGTTTACACCTCCAGTTTGTCAGTACTACACTTGTATAACTTACAAACCATTTCACATCTTTCTGCCATTATTCTAAGCCATTTTTGTTTGGTGAAAACATTTCTCCACCATGAAAAGCCCACAGTTTAAGACCACTTTGCATTATGAGTATGCATTATATATAGGAATGTGACCCCAAAATATAATTCTCAATTTCCCCTCAAACAGTTCTAGGATGATTACTGGATTTGGCTAAATTTAGGAACGATTTGCATGAGCTGCAAGGTGTTTCCATCCATGTGCATGAATGATGACACTGTGTATTTGTGCTGCTGGCACTAACACATTCAGTAATATAAATGGAGACAAACATAGCTTGATCAGTCAAGCTTTCCTATGTTTTCTTTTCAGATAGAAACTTTTCCAACTACACACACGCACACGCACACATTTCTTCTTACACTGAAATAATTCAGATAAGTTTGCTGCAGCTGATTAAGCTCAGTAGAAACATTTTCAACTTTGAGGTTTTTTACCACCATGTGAAGTTTTTGAAGGGGCATGTTTCAAAGCCAAACCAACATGCCATATTTGTTCATAGGTTTTCTGAAGGTTTTTTTGTTTTTGTTTTCCCAGCTATAGCTCCGTCAACCATATGTTACATGGTTTGAGAGAAGATGGACCAGATTCTCGTTCACCCTTGTACACCAATCTTGCAATGTTAAGGGGGCCTGAAATGGGTGCAAATGTAATTGCATTACAGCTGGAGGCGGACATGTAGAGGATTGGTGACACCAGAAACTTTAAGGCCCTTTTCCACTGCCAGAACCAACTAAAGGAGCCTTAGTGTAAATAAGAACCTGGCCCACTTTGATATAAAAGACAAAGCGAATACTTACCTATAGAAAAAAAGGCATCTGTCCTAGAGGACACTGCTCTGTAAAGCACTGCTTGATTAGACTCCAGTGTCCACAGTGACACATCCATGGCAAACATAATGAATTCGTATGCAACTCCAGGAGGGTTATGAAATGCTTCTTAGGGAGAAATTTCAGGACTGAAGATGCAGAGACTTGGACTATGTTACCAACTTTGGGGGCAGAATACACACACACAAGCATAACTGTTCACCCCTGGGCATATGTATTAGGATATTTTTCTACTCATGAATCAACAACCTGGAACAAAGCAAGAACTGTCTAATTTTCTCCAATTTTTTTTTTCCTTTTTCCCCTGGTGCAATGGGTATTTCTTATCTTGTCTTTGTAAGATTTGGTCCTCTGAAATTGCGGTCTTGCTTCATTGTACATATCAATGCCTCTTTTCTACAGTATGAAGTCTGACCTCTGCAATAAAACGACTTGTTTGGAAGTAGGGAGGGAGCAAAACAAGTGGGCGTAATATTTCTATAGCCAGAGTTGACTGGAATATGTTCTTCTAGCTACTTTCTAAATTAGCTGATCCCGATAATCTATGAATCTTTACATAAAAAACACGAACACAGGAAGACACTCTTCTTTTGAGATAAGAGCTGACTTGGGGAATACTCAGTGAAACAGATTTATTTACATTTTGTTCATGATCAATAATAAGATAGGCACTTCGATGGTACAAACAAATTTGCTGGCATGTACGATAGTACAAAAATACTACTCTCTTTTGTACACTTTGCAGTCTACTCTCCTCCTCCACCCCCCGCCTCCTTTAAATTGCTCTCAGCAACTTTGCTACCCAGCAAAGTAGTGCCAGAAATCCACGCAGTCTATTGCCAGCAAAGGAATGTCGCCTTTTAAATGCTTAGAACAAGGGACAAGCCTCAAACAGACAGCAGAATCTGCCAGAGCACCAGTTTCTCCTCTTCACCCACACAATGCTGACATTGTTTGGGAAAGCAGCTCACTACACTCAATCCCCCTTTTTCCCCGCAGACCTTGCTACAATGAAGGGTGAAGTCAGAGTACCATAGAGTGGAGCTTTCAATAAGAGCCTTGCAACCCCTTGGCCCAGCTGGGTGGATCTGAGTTGCTCATTTTGCAAGGAATTTCTTAGCTTGCTCTCTAGCAACACCCTAAGACTAGTGGAATTTTCTTTTAATAATATCCTGCAATTTGAAGGTCATGAACTACACTGGTAAATTACAAAGGGTACTTCTGAAATACTATGCAGTTTACATAAGGGAGACTTTGAACATGAGAACATGAACGCTGTACATGTAACTGTATGGTTCTGCATACATGTTATTTTATACATAAAAAAAATACTAGTTAGCTCTGAAATTTCCATTATGAATACATTTGCTTTTCAGTTAATTTGTGAAGATCTAATATAAAAAGGGATAGACAAGACATAATGCAGAGTTCATCTTCATAGTTCTGTCTCTGGCTGTAGACTACCCAGAAATAAAACAAAACCCCAATATTTTGGGTGCCAATCCTCAAAACATCTTAAAGAGGCCTGCTTTTCAGAAAGTGCTGAGTATCCACCTTCTGAAAATAAGACCCCCTTATGATGTCTCAAGTCGGAAACACAAAAAATTGAGACACTCCAGATCACCACTCACTCAGGAAAATCTCGGGGAAACACTGGTCATATTTAGTGCATTAGGATTAGAAAACAAAAGGGAAATGTATTATTATTTAAAATCATTTATACAGCCACAAATATTTACATGGTATTTTATGAGCAGAGATGACGACACATTCCATGTTTTAAAGATTTTAAAATACACAGCTCAACCATTCAGGTGATGGGTGTGGGGATTAGGGAGGAGGAGGAATTGCTTGAAAAGGCTAGATTAAGAAGGGATGAAGAGAAAACTTGACAGAGGAGGATGGCAGATTATTTTCTAGTTTAGAAGTAAGAATGATGAAAACTGAATCTGAAGGGGAGAGTGGGGACTGGGAGGAGGGAGAAATGGAAGAGGGAGCAAGAGGGCAAGTTAAACAAGATGACCGGTGCATTGACAAGGGTTTTGACAAAGAAGGGTTGAAAGTGGATTCTGGCGAAGAAACAACAGCACTCAGTGAGACTCAATACAGTAAAGAGTCAAATGTGAGACCATGGTAACAAGCCTGGGAAATAGAAAAGACAGTGGATTTGTTTGTGGAGATCAAAAAGGAACAGGGACTGAAAGTTCAGTTTTCAAGAGACTTGGGTCTGAGCTGTCAGTTAGGCATGTCAGAGGACATGTCAGAGACATTTAAACATGGACAGAAGGAGAGGAGAGGTAAATATGGGAATCAGTCATTGAAACCATGGATTATCTAGAGACAAGGAAAGAGAAGAGTGCCAAGACTGGAACTTTGGGTAATAACAGATGGGAGAGGTAGAGACACGAGGAGCTATTTAAAGAGACACTGACCCAGCAGTCAGCAAGATAGGAGGACACAGTCCTGGAAGCCAAGACAGAGAAAATGGCAAAGAAACAGCAATCGACAGTGTGAAAAAGGCAGTAAATAAACCAAGTACCTACCTAAGGATAGAAAATTACCCCAAGTTGATAAGAAATCAGAAATGACCTTTGGGATGGCAGTTACAGTGGAGTAGACAGCAAGGAACCAAATAAAAGGAGAACCAGGGGAAAATGAGAAGAAAGGAAATCAAGGGAGAATAATCAGCAAAGTCTGTTATTCTGGAGACAAAATAACAGGGAAGAAAGAAGACAGAACCGTAGTTACACAGACATGCAAGATCTAGGAATTGTATTTATTTATTTTTTTAAAAGAGTGTCTTGTACTTGAAGACAGAAGGAAATGAGCCAGATGAGAAAGAAACTACAAAGATGAAAGAAAAGGAGGCAGGGGATGGCAGGAGGTAAGAAGGCATGAAATGAAGGGAACAAGCTGAAGGGTTAGCAGCAGAGAGAAGGGACTCAATCAGAAACAGAAATGAAGTTTGGAAAGCTGGAAGAAGAGGTGAACGAGGATGGGGAAAGGAAGGAAGAGGTCATGCTGGATTAGCATGCTTTTTTATTTTGCAAAAAAGATGGCTATATTCTGAGTGAAGGAGAACGCAGAGGACAAGAAGGTTAGAGAAAGGGTTTTTGGAGGGAACTGAAGGTGGAGAAGTATGGGCTTGTAACCAGTGGCCTAAACGTGATTAGAGAGAAAGTGAAGCTGATTAGGCAGAAAGAATGGAATCCAGCAAGAGGAGAGCAAAGGTTGAGGAATGGAAGAATGGACAGAATGGTAAAAAAAGGGAGTGAAGAAGAGAATGTAAAATTTTTGGAAAGAGGAAAGGTCAGTGTTCTCAGTCTAGAAGTCTCAGAGGTTGGTAGGGTTCTACGTACCTATGGCATTAGTACTCTGCCTTTACAAACTGCCTGCCTTCTATCAGTGAAGGTATAACTTCTTGTTGACCAGAAAGCTCATCAGACAATCTCTAATCACTGAATACAGTGCACAGCTTTAGTTCACCAACCCCAAGTACTGACAGCTGCATGCATTTAAACCACTACACTAGAATCTTGCTAATTTTCACTAACATACTCATTATTGTCTCTATATATTTAACTTAGAATTTATTTCTAACATCAGCAATCAATATGGTATCTAAGTGCAGATTTACCAATGTTGCAAATCAGCAATTAAAAAAATGCATTACAAAATTGACTTTTTCATTTATTTTGACAAGTATGGGTTTGTTTTAATTATGTATGATAATGCTTTGGAGTGAGCCAGTAAAAGTTGTATAGTACTGTGACAAAATATATCCCTGTGTTAACACACTGTTGTATTAATTTTTGGACAAGGTGCATCTTGCGAGGTATCACTTAAAACTTATCGTTTGTTGATCAATGATATCATGGCAAAATGCACACGTTATAAACACAAACTGAAATCATGACTAAAAGTATGTTCCCCAGATAAGTCTGGGGAGTGGCCAAACCAGTTTCTCAGAGACAAAGGGCAAGCTGATGCCTGAGCCAGATGTAAACAAGGCTGATGGAACAATACCTGTTGCTAAGTGGCCATTTTTTTGGCAGGAAAGGGGGCAGAGGCAAAACAACTACATTTTAGCAAAGAAAAAGTATGGCGTTCCTTCCCATACATTGCATGTCACCTTGCTCCCAGGTGGTAATGCTTCTCAAAGGGGAGACAGGACTATAAAAAGCAGCAGCAGCAGAAACCCCAAGATACCCCTCATTCTCTTCCTGCTCATCACATTTATTACACCTGGAGAGACAAAGGAAGCAGGCAGTGGTCCCTGAGGGAGGGGTCCCGACCTATGATCAATAAGTCCGCTGAAAACATATAATGAGAATGGTTTGTTAAGTTAGGCATCTGTTGTGTTTCACTTTTATTTCTCTTCTAACCATTTCTGACTTTTATGCTTCATTGCTTGTACTCACTTAAAATCTCTCTCTTTGTAGTTAATTCGTTTTCCTGTTTTATCTAATCCAGTGTGTTTAAGTTGAAGTGTCTAGGTAACTCTGTTCGGGGTAGCAAGTTGTGTGCATATTAAAGGAATAACAAACTCAATATATTTGTACTGTCCAGGAAAGAGCTGCGCAGTACAGAGGACATATGTTTCTGGAGGGAAAATCTGGGACTGGGAGTGTGTTGTGGTCACCCTGTGGTAATCTTTAAGGCTGGTAAGAACCAAGGTGTGGCTGGCTGGCTGCAGCATACAAAGACATAAGTGGGAGTGACTTACGTGCTGGAGGCTGTTTCTGAGCAGTCCAGGTTGGCAGCTGTAGCAGCAAAACATTGTAAAAGGCATCCCAGGTTATAGGGCATGGGTAATACCGCTACTCATTGGTCTGGATTGTACCCTGGTATGTCATAAGTCTATTTTAACATATTTTTAAAAAATAATGAAGTCTTAGAAACCTGCTAACTCTCTCTTGCATTCTGCAATTACATTCTTGCCGAAAAAGAGGAGGGATATCATCATTTTTGTGTATGCATTTCAGGAAGATCAGATTTGCAATTAAGTGAAGTGAGATTTACAAGTTTCTACTGTACTTTTTCAAACACAAAAGGAAATTTCAGCAGTGTGGCAACAACCACAGCACTACAAGTACTTGAGAACATGGCTAGAGAATACAAGTAAAAACTCAACACTGAAAGGAGAATTTAAAACACTGGTAGGTAATCTTATAGGCTGACTTTCAAAACACCTCAATATTTATGGTATATTTATGGAGCAAAAATATCAGGCAGAGATCCTGTGACTCCTTGCCTGAAGAAAGTCAGAACACCACTGAAATCAAAATCACAACAGTGCAAACCAATTGGGGTAAGGAGAAGGGGTCCGAAGCAGCAGACCCACTGCATGCAAGAAGCTGACTAAGAACATTACATCAGAAAAAAATCCAATATTTCACATACAAGTTCACCAAAATATATCTATTTTTAATTCCTTTTAATAAATACATATATTTTAAATGGAAGGTTAAAATATTTTTCCTTTTTATAGTATGTTACCATAATTAGTCTGTGTTAGCACAGGACAAAATGGTTCCAAGGTGTGTAATCCTAGGGTGAACAGATAGCAAGTGTGAAAAATCAGGATGGGGACGGAGGGTAGGGGGAGGGGGATGTGTAAAAGGGTAATAAGAAAAAGCCTCAAATATCGGGACTGTCCCTATAAAATCAGGATGAAGGCTGAAGAAGGCTGAGCACCCTCATCTCAGGTCTTCCCACTGAATTTGTGGGATGCTATAATCATGCTGCAGGATTGAGACCGTTCTGTGCAACAAACCACCCAAAATTCAAACCTTTCATATAGCAACACCCATCACTGTTCATACCTGCACTCTATTGCTCTTTCCAAACTCTCCAATAATATCTGGCAGGACTTGCATAGAATATTGGCCTAAAAACCTCACTAAACTTAGCTTTGTGTGTGTATATGCACTTGTATAGGGGGTGAATGCACACCTGTGTGGACTACAGAACCAGATTTCCAAATACAGTAATGCTTCTGCTCTATAACCACTCTCACATACCAAAACAGATGTTGTACAGTAGGTACTAATCACTAATAAAACCAAAAACTATACATTCCCTACTTAAAGGCACCTTTTCTTCATAATTTCCCCCAATGCATTTTTATATGTCCCTCTAACGTTGCCAGAAAAAACCGTCACTATCATATGGTCACTTTGAACAATACCCGCTCCCCAGCTAGTCTGTATATTCTCTCTTGTGGGTGAGCGCAAACATACACACGACTCAGCTTGCAAAACCTCTCTGATGCATGTTCAGTCTCCACAAGTACATACTCTAAAACTCCAATTCCAGATACCATAGATTGATCACACATTGTGTATGTAATAGGTTTCGATAGTCAACTAAAATTCTAACAATAACAACACTGAAAAATAGCTGGCAAACACATCCTTATTTCTACTTTGTAGTCTGTCAAAGTAAGTTTTACAGCTGCCATTCTGCTTTATCTGTGGTCCATAACCAAAACCCAGATCTGACTATTGACACATTTTTGGAAAGTCTGGAACAATATCCACATTTAACTTTACACTGGCTCTTAATTTTGTAAGGGGCGTTGATGATCTGAATTCTGCTGAACTGCGACCTTTACATCTCTAAATGTGCTATAGGCAGTATACTACATAAAAGTACTACAGATAGGATGAACTAAGGATAGCAAATGATCATATGAATCCCACCTTCCAATGTAATACTTAGCTTACCCTTGGACACAATGAATTAAGAGGAGGCACCATCATGTATTTTTACATCATTTTGTGAAGTACCACATCGAAAAAGATGTACTTCCAATTACATCCTCATGTCAGCCAATCCTTTCTGACATCTCTGCCAGAAGTACTGCTGTATAGGTGGAGAGGACAGATAGCTACAGGAATGACAACTACTTGTCTGGCCTTACTCACCAAGTCAGAATTAATTCGAGCAGGCAAATTATCCTGTCTTTAGAGGCATTCAGTCTAGTCTGAACCTAATCTGCTTAGCCTTTTCTAAAAGAAATGTAGGGCTTTCTAACAAAATATACTCACCTTACATCCCTCGCAAGCACTGACTCCATAATGATATCCAGATGACTTGTCCTGGCAGACAAAACAGGGCTTGTAAACACGAGGGGGAGGAAGTGGGGAAGGTGGGCTTGGGACAAGCTCCTCAGAACTGGTGCTCTGAGTTTCGATGGCTACAAAAGAAAAAAAAAAGAAAAGAAAAAACATCATTTTAGTGAATTACCATTGACTTTTATGTGCTCTGTTATTTCTCTCTTTACAGCTACTAAAAATTTTGTGTATCACAAGCATATGTTTGGCTTTCCTAGCAAAATTTAAGAAGAGATGCCATCAGATCCACACATTATCTTTCCAAACACAGGTGCCTGTTTAAAAAATGAACAGGATGCATAAATTCAGCCTCTTCCGTAATCTTGCCATCTCATATTCCAGAAGGCACTTGTTGTCATAGCCACATGCTGGGCCAAATTCCACCCTAGGATACCCAAGCACAAATCCTTTAGAATACATTAGGAAATGAATGTGGGTATCAGATGGCAGAATTTAGCTCATATTCTAGATTCTGCCCTTGGAATTAAACATGAGCTATGGGTGCACATCGGAGCACAGAATTTGTCCTTCGATGGGGAATGACTTGTGAAATATCTACGCATTCAATATCCAGCTTTTAGCTAAGTATTCTATGAAGTCTCTCACCTACTTGCCCAACAGAGGCAACATTTTCAGGATGCAATTTTGTCATGCAAGGATATGGAAACTCCTCAATGTGCATTAAGAGACAGATGATTTAAGCATAAAACTGGGAGCACAGCATGACCAAATTCTAATCCTACAGTTTCTCCATCTGTATAATTGACACAATGCAGTAACACTTATTTATCTACTTTATCGGATGTTAATGTTTGTAAACCCCTTTGCAAAGGGGCTACTTAAGTATTATGACATCTTGTCACTTTACTGCCTTAATGTTTCCGGATGGCAATTCATTCTGAATCTATTGAGGCGTTAGTTACTCCTTTCTGGGAAACAACATGAAAGCTTTGTGAAGCAGGATCAGAGATGTGAATTAGATCTTTTCAAAACATCTGCATTAGTTTTCTCTGATACACCACCATAACTATTCATATTTGCTGTAGATGTGCAAAACATTTTCTTGTTTCACTAAGTTGTTCTGCTGCTTCTTAAACAAATACCTCTAATTTTTCAACAGATACATAGAAATGACGTAACCTATAAACTTTTATCCATCCAGAAACACTAGACATTATCCACATAGCTAACTCTCAAAAGCCCTAACTGTGAACCCTAAAGAATATTACTCAATAGAAAGTTTTGGACAAGACTTACTATACATGATCGTTTCCACATTTCTATGACATCCAGGATTCATCCCCAACCAGCATTTTTCAGAATTCACTAAGAGGACCCTTGGGTGTCAGACAACTCTTCATTATTTGTCAGAGAATTGAATAATTTTGGTTGTCCTTATTGACGTAAAGTTACTATCAACTTCAAGGATGGGGTCATTTCCTGAGTAAAGACTAGTAAGTTAGGGCCTACAGTATGCACATATTCATTGCAAGCAAACAAATGTCTATTAGTAGGAATCCATTTCTGATTTATACATCTATGAGGCATATTTATATGAAAAACAGGGAATCAAAGAATTACATAGGGTGAAATACAAGATTGAAGCAATAATCACACTTGTTCTGTGCTGTGTTTCAACAGCTTTCACGCTAACTTAGCAAAACCAGTTACAAGCAAAATTCCACAGGTTCCACCTCTGCTGAGCAAAGTCTTAAGTTTTTTTATTAACAAAAAATAATTAAAAAAAAAGAAAAAGAAAGAGGGAGACAAAACCCACTATATTCTTTCTTTCAATAGTCATTTTTAGCATTTATAGTAGAGACAGTGTGCTGTTATTGATTTGTGCAATCATCCTGCTTAAATCAATAATTGATTAATCCTTTTAAATTAAAGTTAGCTTCATCAAACGCCCCTGAGAGATCTCAAACATTCTGTTCCTTATTTCATGCTAATATACGCATTGTAGTGGCTCCCAATCAGTTTTTGGAATGATAAAAATTTAGCCCTAAAACTCTGCAATCTCAGCAGACAATGCATTCTATATTAGCTCATTCAGCTATCTCAAGCTAAAAAGCAGTTTTTAGATATGCCATGGGGAAAGAGGGCTGTGTCATTTGGTAAAATAACTTGCACTCTTGCCATTCTTATGTGATTTTACTTTAGGGAAAGCCATCTTTTAGGAATAATTCTGATCTGCTTTTACTTTTTTGATGGTTTCATTCCAGACAAGAAGCAGCATCCAATGGTTGTGTTCCAATTGCTAACCACAAGCACAACAAAGCTCTGTCAGAGTCCCAACGAGTCACAGGAACTTGTGTTACTTAGACGAGATAAGACACCTGGCTCTGTTCATAAATGCACAACACGGAGTCAGCAACTGGAGATGCTGAAGAGTCTGCTATAGAACTGCCTACCTAGACAATTTGAAAATGGATACAACAATCAAAAAAACAACAAATAAACCTCCCAAACCAGCTCAGCTATATCTGCCATTAAATTGCCTTAACCCATATACTGGAAACATGTCACAAGAACAAACACCTAGTAAGTTTTATTTGTCACTAGAAAACACGATTATAAGGCTTGTTTATTTTCAGCTACAGACAAGAATCGCAGTTTTGCATAAGGCTTGGATTCAGATCACATGGGATCTATTCCTATCTCTGTTACCATGGATCCTTGGACTCAGCCTCCTGGCCTCAGTTTATCTATCTGTAAAATAGTATGCTGGCTGCTCCCAGGAATGGTGCCAGCAGTTTAATCAATTCACGTTTGTAAAGCACTTTGCGTTTGCAGGATGAAAGATACTATGTTTAGATATAAAGTACTATTATTAGTTCACATAGGTTGCTTGGGCAAGAGCAGCAGGAAAAAAGGCATTCTGTATGTATGTACGTGTGTGTTATAAACAGGAGGGTGGAGTCCCGGTTACTACAATTTTAAGGTAATTCTACAATTGTAGACACCGATTTCCCCAAAGTGGCCAAAACAAAACAAAACAAAACAAAAAACTTGGTTTTCTTAATGTCCTGCTATTAGCACAGGATGTGACACATGGGAATCCCAAATCACTTGAGAAAATACAGCATAAATGAAGTTACAAAACACCCAACTTCCATTTAAGCATTCAGGGACTCTCATACAAAAGATCATTTCATGATTCCTAACATGTTTGAAATTTTTCTTAAGGTTAGATAAAGTAGCAGATAAGATCCTTAGGAGAGTGTATAAGAGCTAATTTACTGCTAGCTAAACCATGTTGACAGATAGACAGGTATTTGATTTTGTGGCTGATTAAGAGCAGAGAAGCATTATGAAACTCCTTTCATTTTACTAGAAACCCAGATTATTAAGACTGTATTTTAAGGCACACTTTGGACAGCTGAGTCTTAAAAGAAATAAGAAGTTGTAAAGCAAATGGCATTTCCTGGATAGCCCCAAGGGAACTTTGAACATTGAGCTCTGAGTCCCTGGTGGGAAGGAGCAATTTCAGCTAATTAGGGTGAATAGCAAAGTGTTGCATTTGGTCAAAACATTCTGTTAACCCTCATTTTTGTTGGCACCAAGAAGAGTCAGTCTGGATTTTTTGTGTGTGTGTGTGAATTCACTGCTGGAGTGCAAAGCACACAGCTCACATACATTAGGCAGAAAGTCAAAGGAAACGCCAAAGTTCAGCTAAAGTACAGCAATTAGAACCAGATTCTCTGCCGCTAGTGTGCGTGCATTTCATTGTAGATGTTATTTATAAGCCTCCAAACATTTGAAAAAATAACTATATACTGTAGATCATTTAACTTTTTTGTCTAGTCTGGAAAAAAAGTCTGTTTTGAATCACTTTCCAGTAAAAATCGAGGCAGTGGGAAAATGGGCTTCATTTGTTTCCATGTACATTTATTTCTTTTTTAAATTAAATCCAATTTTAATTTTTAAATTAAACCCAAAATATTTTTTTAAATTAAATCCAAAATATCAGACTCCTGTGCCACCCAACTTTTTAAAAAATAAAGTGCTTTGAATTTGTCATACTTAAATAGCTTGCCTTGTTTTGAGGATTTGGGGTTTATTTTTTTAAAAATAAAAGAAACACAGACCCCCCCCCAAAAAAAGGAGTAAGAGAAATAAAGAAAACATCATCATGGAGACTTGCCAGCCTTGACTTAGTAACCTGCCCATGACCCTAGAGTGAGTGTGTGTTTGACCCGCTCACACAGGATCCTGGCTGAATACTGTTCCTGGGCTATGAATCTCTGCTCTTCGTACCATATATACAACAGGTGCAGATCACAGACAATGGGATGAAAACAAAAGGACACCATAGGTAAAGACTTTGATTTGTTTTCTTTTCTTAAACAAAGATGCTTTGTTATCAGAAAAAAACTTTTCAAATCTGCTCCCCTCAGTCACATCTTCTTGACCATTACTGTGAATGAGGATTTTAAATTTACAGCAAACCATGCATATTCACTTAACCCAGAACCTTAATTAACTCAAAACATGAAAAAAAAATGTTAAAAGAAACATTTTCAGCTTAAATTTTTGTTAGTAAACTGGGGTACCAGTAACATTATAATCACCATCCGTTTTGAGTATTTTAGGTGTGAACACTATGTGTTGGGATTGAAATAAAGACCACCATTATTGGTCCATATGGAGATAATACATCTAAATTTTTAGATGTGTGTAAATACTTTTGTTTCTTTGCTTTCCACATCCTCTGTTTTCCCTCCTTCCTCTATTAAGCTCATGTCTTGTCAGCTGCAAACATCTGTCTTTAATCCATGATGTTACATTACTTATTTCATTTTAACTCACGGTCATAATTTTTCAAGCATCGATTTTATTCATGACATAGTTCAGCTCTACAAGACAGCTTAGCTCTCAAAAAAAGGGCTTAGAATCAACTAATCACCATATACTGTAACTACATGACTTGGGCTGAAGGCCAAAAAAAAAAAACCCAGTCCTCAGGCTGACTTTTATTATGGGAAGTGGCACTGCATTTTCATAAGGGATACCACAAGATTAAATATCTACATTTAAATTTTATAACGTAGTTTTCCACTTCAGAGATCCAAAGCTATCCTTGTCTGTTTGTTGAAAAGCTAAACATGATTCTTTAGATCATTATTATATACCATGTAGAATTCTTGCAGTATGCTTCAAATAATGTATCTGTCAAAATCACGTAACGTAACAACATCATTAAATACTTAACAATGAGCCCAACCCCAGCCATCAAATTGAAAATAAGGAACCTAGTCTAGCTGTTCTTACTAGTGTAAGGGCACAAGACTGGACCTAAGAAGCAGCACACTTGGAGAAGAAAAATGCTATTGTGTATGAGGAACAAAACTGCGATGCTAAAGATCTGTGTTCAGTTCACAGCCCGGGCAGAATTTCCTCAGGCAACTCACTGAATTTGTCTGAACCTCAGTTAGCCATATGTAAAATGGGGATAATAATATTTCCTTTCTCCCACGCTTTGTGTGTCTGGTCTATTTAAATAGTAGAGAGACAAGATGGGTTAGCTAATATCTTTTATTGGTCCGACTTCTGTTGGTGAGAGACAAGCTTTTGGGTTTCCACAGAGCAATTCTTTAGGTCTGGGAAACTAACTCAGTGCCACAGCTAAATACAAGGTTAAACAGATTGTTTAGCATACGTAGTTAACACATATTTCAAGGAATGCTGCAAGATGAGGCCCATTGAGGCTATTTTGGGCAGGGACTTTATCTTTTTAGATACTTGTACAATAACTAGCACAGGTTGGCCCTGATCTTGACTGGGGCTGCTATGCATTACTGTAATACAAATAATAATATTCCTGCTAAATTACTAGAAGTTTTGATGCATAAATCTCAAAAAGCCTCAGTAATCATTGGTGAGCCAAGCTAATTGCATAACCACACACACAAACCAGTTTTCAGTACAAAGGGCTTGATCTTTCATCACTTACACGTGATTTAGATGGGAATTTTGGGTGCAGAGGGGAGACAAACTCAAAAAGAGATTAGTAATATACCTCAAATTATTAGCTTCACAATTTATTTATTGATTTGTTTATGTTTGTTTGATAACTATTAGGCTTTATTATTGGAAGTCAATGGGTGGAAGTTAGGGCACAATATGAAATTACATTACAAAAGCAACTCTGGGCAAGGACACAATTCTGCTTCCATTGAAGCTGATGGAGCTTTTCACTGCATTGGGAGTAGGCCAAGGCTCCCAAGATGTGAAAATACACTGCTCAAAGTTGTTTAAAGAAATCCCTAAAGAAATCAGAAAACTCCCGCAATATTCTGTAAACCTTACGTTTTTTCTTTCCATTTTCTACTAACCAGGATTACACCACTCTTTTAATGAACTGTGTTTTTAAACCAAAATTCAAAAAGAAACATTGTAAAGCCCAGTTTTCAATCCAATATGTAAACTGAAATTAAAACAAATTGTGTATTTTGTTAGTTTAATGGTCACCAAAAAGAAACTGTGAAACTAACAAATTGTGACTGGGTACTACAGTAGTGGGTCACATAAGTGATTCATCATTCTGTGATTAAACTTCTCAGCTTGTATGAGATATTGCAGTACAATTAGCTTCATTTACAGACGAATAGTGAGGTTGTTCAAGTGTTTGTTTTGTTGTAACTGATGACAGAACTGAACTGGCCTACTGTCTCTTTTAAATTAGCATATGCAGATATGCTGAGTCCAAAATTAGCACAGCAAAGCAGCAATTAGGAGTGCAGATGGTTTCCATATAATGCATCTGGCAGAAAAGTGGGAACCCCACAGTAAAATCTAGCCTCAGTCTAAGGCCTGGTCTACACTACATGGTTAGGTCAATCGAAGCTGCCTTGTGTCAACCTATCTGTGTTTTCACTTAAATTTGATTCCCACTGACATAGGTGCCTCTCTATGCAAATTTAGTAACACTACCACCCTGAGCAGTGTAGAGTCAAGGTCGATGTAATTAGACAGACACTGTATTGCTTATGTTGACTCTTACTGGCTTTCAGGAGCCATTCCACAATGCCCCACACTGATCATACAACTGAAACAAGCACTCCTGGTAAGGACAAGCAATACACACAAGCAATTTCATAACTGTGGTGGTTGCATGCCAGTGTAAGTTAGGTCAACAAATTGTATAGTATAGACATGGCCTTAGGGTATGTCTACACGACAAGCACAAGAGCAACACAGCCGCAGCTATGCCACTAGAGCATAAACACTTGCTACAGCGATGGAAGAGGTTTTTCTGTCATTGTAGAAAATCTGCCCCCTTGAGAAGTGGTAGCTAGGTCAACGGAAGAATTCTATAGATGGTTCTAGTCTACATGGGGGCTTGGGTTGTCTTAACTACGTCTCTCAGGGGTATGAATTAAGGGACTTAAGCTAGGATGACCTAAATTTTAGGTGTAGACCAGGCCTCACAAGTCTGAAAGGGTCACTACACACAAGATAATTTTACAATTTAAAAAAAAGTGATGTAACATACGGACTAAAGTAGTTAGTACAGAAGGGCACACATTACCTGTCTTACACACTGTGTGATAACTATCTTTGAATCCAGGAAAGACCATAGATCTGGAACATAGTTTTACTGAAAAAAGATCAGTAAAATGACTTAATTTTAAAAGATTACAGTGCTTAAACTGTGTTAAAATGCTATTCTACTCCAATAAGTGAGCCTGGAAAACAGCTTCTTCTTACTC
The DNA here is from genome assembly GCA_007922155.1 of Mesoclemmys tuberculata. NCBI lineage: Eukaryota > Metazoa > Chordata > Testudines > Chelidae > Mesoclemmys > Mesoclemmys tuberculata. Next base: position 63,701,068 of record ML675603.1, on the reverse strand, counting down.
AACAAATCCAAGTCATATCTGCTACCTTTAGCAGTTAAAATAAGTGTTCATTTCTGTTCATTCCTTTTAGCCCAGTGAAGCTAACAGAGCTATGACAGTGGGCTAAATTCTATTGCTTCACGCCTTTCATCAAACAAAATTGCTAAATTCCAATTACTAAGCTGTAACATTAGCCAGAGGACTCATGTAACAGTAGCCATGAGTGTGAGAGCATGCTCACTGACCCCCAGCTATGTGACAGAAGTATAACCTTTTGTAACACTGACCCATATCATATGAGTGGGGCTAGGAAATAAAGATTAGTGTCTTATCCGTACAGGAGTATGTTAGAAACTCTTTCCTTTGTATTTGGATTGCCTCTGCATTTATTGCACACAAATCTGATCTCTTGTCATTTGTTTACCCTTTTATCCTATTCTTTTATTTATTCATTTCAGTTCCCTTACTGCTTGTTACCACATTCATTTGGGATGTAGTTTTCAGCAACCCTGCAAATATTCACTGTTCTTTCTCCAGTCAAATGCATTTCGTGCAATATCTTGAACTGAAACTGGTTATGTGTTACACCACAAATAATATGGTCTCCACTTAGTTGATCTGATAAGTAGTCAAATTCAGTTACTTTCATTTACGGTGCACATCTTTAACATCAGGGTCAGCGGTTTCACCTGACAGCTGGTCTTCTCATTGTACATTACATAATCACAGTATTCTTGACATTTTGAATGACTCTCTAGGATTCTGAAGTCCCCTTCATACTCTCACTGCAATGTACTGTAGATCTACAATGTCTTGGGCATACCACACGCAATAGTGTGGGGGAATTTCACCTTTCACCCTCTCCTGTCTAACCAAGCATATCTATGGCCCCCAGTACTGTACTATCAGAGGCCCAGATGCCCACAGGTATTTAGGCTCTTAACTTCCACTGATTTCAATGTGGATCTGGGCCGGAATGCAATCTTTAATATTGATCTCCACAAAACCCCTGTGAAATAGGAAAGTTTTATCCCTGAATTTCAAAAAGGAAGAACTGAGGCACAGAGAAACTAAGGATCAGCTTTATAAAGGTATTTAGGTATCTAAAGATGCAAACGGGTGCCTAGTGGAATTTTCAAAACACCTAGGTACCCAACTGCATCATTAGGCACTTAAATATCTTTCAAAATCTGGCTAAGTAACTTGCAAGGTCTCTCAGAGCAAGGAATACAATCAGCATCTCTCTTTGCTACCACTTGCTTCCAGGTAAATGTATAACTACTACAGCAGTGATCCCCAAACGTTCTACCTCACTCTCCCTCTTAATCCCTATCTGCAACCGTCCCCCCTTCCCCGTGGTTGGGAGACGGGGACAGGGCTGGGAGTGGGGCCGTATTCAGGACTGGGAACTGAGGCTTGGGCCAGACTTGCGGTCAGGATGGGAGCCAGGGGCCGAGGCCAGGGCCAGAGCTGGGGGTGGATCTGTGGCTGGGAGCGGGGCCAGGGTTGCGAGTAGCACTGCAGCCAGGGCCTGAGGCTTGGGGTGGGACTCGGGCCCGGGGCTAGAAGCAGAGCCATGGCCAGGAGCTGGGCCTGGAGCAGCGTGGGGTGGTGCTCCCTCCCCGGATCCCATGGTGCTGGCCCAGGTCCCATGGCACCACCGCCCCGAATGTCCCTTGTGCCCCCTACAGGTCACGTCCCACAGTTTGAGGACACTGCACTATAGTCACCGTTCTCCAGTTCTCTGCCAATGTAGCTTCTATACTGAGATTTAAGAGGCTTCATTTGCTCCATTTTTGCTAAAAATTTAGTTTAATTTAGACAAAATTAAAAGAAAAAAGTACTAGTAAGAGATTGAACTTTATTTCCTGGCCTCAGTAACCTGATATGGGTCAGCTTATTTAAGGTTATAAACCTGTCTCGTGGTAGAGGTATGTATCCACTGATTCCTGTTACAAAGGCAAAGCTACAATACCTGGGCAAACCCTATTAAGGTCAGTGGGGTTGATGCAGGGGTGAGAGAGAGCAAAATTTGTTCTGCCAAATCTATATTTGTGGTTGGGATGTACAAGCCACAAAAAGGCCAGCTTGCTTTGGAGATTGAAGGTTGAGGTTGTAAGGCTGGCTAAGCAAAGAAACGTTTTCCTTGTAAATTAAGCAAATTTGATCTAGCAATCACAGAAACACACTGATACCGCATGCCAAAATGCCATTTTCAGAGTTAATTTCGAGAGCAGAAGTGAGTTTAAAACCATTTTCAAAAACCACTGGCGGTCTGTGTTGAAGTATTTCTGGGACTGTTCATTACTGCAAATGTATCTGTTACGTCTTTAGTGGTAAATAAAGACCTTTTCATGACTGCACAACCAGGTGATATGCATGTGAACTTGCCACAGTAGTTTAAAAAGGAGCCTTGTGACCAGCATCTATTGCTACTGCTACAGCAGAAAAGATAATGGGAAATTAAACAGATTTAAATTTTCAAGAACAGAAAACTCCAATCTCCTTCTAGCTGATACATAAGGTTAAGATTCTGTCATGGGCATTTTTAGTGCAACTCACTACCATCCAGTGCACTGTCTTTTGGGAAGTTTTGGCAATTCATGGTGGCACAGAAATGAGCCACACAGCGGTGACTGGGAGCAATTTCCCAGCATACAACCGTCTTTGTCCCATGTCATCTATATCCCATAATTTTCATACCTTTTTAAAAAACACCATGAACCTATGTAGCCCTCCTCGTTGGCCACCACCAACAGAATGGAGTCTCCACAACTCTGCATTATTGTCATGAGTGTTGCAAGTACAGGCCACATGATCCTCTGGTATTTGCAGAGCTGCAAGAGGAACCCACCATGATGATTTCCTGGAAGACAGACTGCCGTGGGACACAGCAAGAACCAATTGAAGATTGTTAGTGCATTCACGGAGCAACTGCAAGATGGTGGAGCACCATTTCTGGGCCCGAGAATTGAGCACTGGCTGGTGGGATCACATCATAATGCAGGCGTGGGATGGCAAGCAGAGGCCGCAGAACTTTCAGATGTGGAAGGCCACATTCCTGGATCTTTGTGCCGAGATTGTCCCAGCCATGCAGCGTAGGGCCGCCAAAACGAGAAATGTACTGCAGCAGAGAAGAGTGTGGTGATCGCACTGTGGAAACGTAGAAATCCAGAACTGCATTGGTCTGTGAGAAATCAATCTGGAATTGGAAAATCTCTGTGAGGGCCACTGTCATGCAAGTGTGCAGGGCCACTAATCGTCCTGGTATGTAGGACTGTGACTCTCAGCAATGTGCAGGATGTAATGGATGGATTTGCTATAGTAAGGCTCCCGAACTGTGGTGGAGAAAAAGACGGCACACATATCCCTATTTTTGCATCAGACCACCTTGCTACAGAGTACACCAATGGAAAGGGCTACTTTTCTATGTTTCTGCAACCATTGTTGGATCACCAGGGACACTTCACCCAATCAGCGTTTGATGGTCAGGGAAGTTGCATGACGCTCCTATCTTTAAGAAAACAGGCCCCTTCAGAAAGCTAAAAGCAGGGACTTTCTTTCCCAACTGCCAGATTACCATTGGCAATGTTGAAATGCCAACAGTGACCCTATTGGACCCAGCCTGCTCCTTGCTCTGTTGGTCTGCAAAGCTGTACCCCAGCCACCTCGACAGCCCCATGGAAAGATTCAACTACCAACTCAACAGATGCAGAATAAGAGTTAAATGTGCTTTTGGCAGATTGAAGGGATGCTAGCAGGGGCATGCACAAGAATAAAAAGGTGGCTGCTTTTGGAGGACCTTGCTTTACACGCTCCAGCCACAGAGGTGTTCTGTATCCCTGCTGATGGGGCGGAAGGAGGAGGGGGGTTGCGGCGCACTTGTGCACGTCCCTGGATGCTGGTGTTGTTTACTCACAAGAATAGATCTCAGTGGGAAAATGGCTATAGCTACCTGCTGCATCCTGCATAATGTCTGTGAAACAAAGGGGAAAAGTTGCCATTAGGGCAGATGGCTGCGGTTGAGCGGCTGCCTACTGCAGTGGCCTACCACATGCCTCTGGGCGCCAGCCGGGCCCTTGGAGGAGGAGCCATCCCCCTCTGTCGCAGGTGGCCAGGGCCCTGTGGCCATGTCAAGTGTAGTATTGATAACGTGGATCTGAATCAGCTCCTCCTAACTAGGCTACATATTTTAAGCATGCCAACGGAATAATCAGGAGTGCTACTTTAAGAGAGTGATATATTCTTCTTCAGATCTAATCTCCCGTATAAGTTTTTATTAGTTTTGGGTGTTCACATGTGTACCATAAATATAGTTTAAATTCCTTCCTAGCTAGTCTTCATATAACATTATTTATAATGCATCTTATCATGGCTTGGAGCCAGAGAGAATATGGGAGTTTTAATATCTTTAATCCATTACATTATTGTCCAGTATCACATAGATTAAAAAAAACTGTTGTGTTCTAATCACAAATGTAGTAAAAGGGACTTGTTAGGTAATATTTCACATCATTTTACTTCTCAAATTTTATGACTGTTTACTTTAGAAAGTTTTAAACACTGGCTTATTTTTAAATCCTGAAATCAATACACTGACTCAACCAATGCTAATGTTGTGATTACAGGTAGATACAGTAGCATCTAGAAGGTTGATTGTCCCAATGAATTTGGATTACAGGTACTCTGCTGGATGACACTAACTGATTCATATACAGTGGCAGGGGGCCATTAACTGAGCACCTCTCCCGGCCCAGGCGTTACTTTACAGGCCCCCTGTCCCCATTAGTGGGCTCCCTTACGAACTGCACACAGCTTATGTGTGCAAAATCCCCATGCCTCAGTTTAGTAACAGAATCTATTCTTCTCTGCATTAAGACACCTCTGTCTGGAGCTAGTTTAAATAATAGAAGTCATTCTTAAGAGTCCTCAGGGTCCCCAAAATAAAGTCCATTGCTCCATAAAGCCCATACTTAGCTTTGATGTCTTCTTCACAGGCAGAACTCTTCTTCTCTCCCACTCTGTTCTCACAGTCCATCCTCCCAGCTCTTCCTAGCTGGAACTCAGCCTTCTAGCACTAGCAGCCTTTCCCCACAGGAGCTTCCTTCTCCCTGGGCTCCCTTCAGTCAGAGCTCCCTGCATTTCAGGATCTTTCCTGCAGGACCTTTTCACAGTATGCCATGCCACCCCCCATTTTACTACAATATCCTGAGCAAGCTCTCACTCTCCCGCTGTAGCCTCTGGCTTACTGCTCCTTACAGGGCTATTACCCTCATCTCTCTCAGGTATGACTCATTCTGTAATCAGGGTTGGCTAGCCCCAGCCCTTAAGGGGCAAGCCACACTGTTTCAGATACCTTCTTTTGCATGTCAGTTTACAAGGGTAATTAGAAACTGCATCACAGCTGTTTAAGTGGGTTACTTGTGCAGAATTATATTAAGAAGCTGAACTGCTGCACCTTTCGGTCCTTAAATTAAAATGTTTAAGAGCAGGTAAATGCCTCATTACACTATATGATCTTAATCCACTACAAATGGCTTATTACTTTCTAAGTCAGGCTGTATGATTCTTTCACTTTTCACAGAGAATATAGGGCTTGCTTCCAGTGATAAACTTAACTGGTTTTTTTGTTTGTTTCTTTTTGTTTTTTGGTTGCTGTTGTTTTAAAAATTGCATATTATAGGCAGCAATAAACACATACCAGTTGATGAGTGTAATATCATTCATTATCTTTTGCTGAGCATATTTTGTATAAGCAAGATGAAAATTAATACATCTGTAAATAATCAGTGTAAGCATGCAGAACTTAATGAACAGAGGCATACAAAGGAATTGAACAGTAGGGTGCAGTAACTAGAGCAACTGTCTATTTTATTAAAAATATATTGTTTCCAGCTTTCACTTGAAAAGACTTACAGCTCTGCAATCTTCCACATTCTGGTTTCCTTCCCTCAGAAAGTACCCCTCACTCTGCAGATTGTTCTTTCGTTGACAGCCCACAGTCATTTGCAAAAGAAAGGACTGTTTACCAGGCAACAGCCCATTGTTCATTATAACTCCTTGCTCAGGACTGCTATAGTGTTTGGGTTTTATTAATACTAAGGCCCAGTCTACACATAGTTACCAGTGTAACTGTGTTAAGGGTGTAATTTTTTATTAATATAGTTATAACAACATAACACCTAATGTGAACACAGTTATAGACCTTATTCCCCTTCCCATACAGGACATTTATATCAGTATAATTTCATCCATGCTGGAGGGGGTGGGGGTTATATAGCTCAGTTTTATGGATATAGTTAAAGCAGTACAACTTGTGCATGTAGGCAAGACCTTAATCAAATAGAGTAATTGTTTAACCAACGGGGCTTGTCTGCATTTGGAAATAACCCCACTTCAGCCTTCGTGGTCCAAAATCAGTGTAGCTGCACCGGTTCTGATCTCTGATTGAAAAGTCATAGTGGAGTCAGAAGAAAGGACAAGTCTCTATCACAGAATCCACATCATAGATAAGGCAACTTCTTCTCCTGGAAGAGATGACAGGAGGGAGGGTGTTGGCCCAGATCTTAAAACCTTTCTTTCTGGTGTGATCATCAGAAATTCCCCTGCCTCCTGCTCTCCCTAGACTTCAAAGGCATTGAAAGCATACTGGGAAAAATTAACACACACACACAACACACACGTGCACACATCCTCTGAGACCATGCCTTCATATGCTTTACCAAGAAGGGGGGGATGTCTCTGCTCAGTCATCAGACAGAGAATTGGAAGTACATTAGCTACAGTACTGCACTCCGAGCTTGCTGATACTGTCAGAAACAGCCAGGATGGGTGAATATTTATGAATGGAATAGCACCCATATTCACGCTACAGAGCAAATGCAGTACTCAGTTTCATCCAACTCAAGTGGACGTGCACTCATACCCCTTGAAACTTTTGAATAACATTTCTGTAATACAAAAAGATGGATAATGTGTTGGGGAAGCCATCAGAAAAATGACTAGCTACGATTGTACCAAATTTTCCCTCATCATAATTCAGCACCATTGTCATTTTTATTTATATAAGCACTTTACATTTAAAAGTATCCTGTAGACATTAATTATTTCTCACAACCACTATATCAAATAGCTAAGTATTATTATCCCCTTTATACAGATGGTGCAATGGAGGCACGGAAAGCTATAAGTGACTTATCTGGAGTTCCACAGCAAATCTGTGACAATACTAGGATTAGAACATCAGATCCTAGCTACTTTTTCAATCTAATAAACAAAGGATGAAGAAAAGACAGACACACAAGAGGGACTATTCTCCGGCTCGCTCTGCAATGGATTCTTCTGACCACCCACTCTGAGTCAAAAAGCTGCCTAGCAGCACTCCATACATTCCTCAGCACCTGGTCTGAAACGGCTTTTCTAACCAACCAGTATCAGTCCCATGTAAGAGGGGAGGGAAGTATAATTATACACATACACAGGCCTGGTCTACACTTCAAATTCGGCAGCAGTCGACAGGAGTTACACAAGCTATGCAGAGTAGCTTGCCTAACTCCTGTCGACTTCATAACTCCTCTTCTATGTGGCCTCTGTGCTGAGCTGCACCACTTGAGGGGATGGTTTTAATGCGTCGACTTCTGGATCAATTGAGCGGGTGTTCACTGACTGCTAAATCAATCCAGATAGATTGATCTGACGGCAGCAAATCCGTGAAGACATACCCACAGCGTACAGTATATATACACATATATTCACTGTACCATGTATGAGATAGTGATATCCATGAGATAACTAGCTTTTATTATTCATCATGCACCTTTAACACTGGCTCACTTTATTTTTTTCTCCACTAGTCCATCTCCTGAGAACCTAGCAGAATATTCCAAAGCTCTGAACAGCTTCAAATTTCCACTATACTTTTGACAAAACATTGTCATAGAAAAATATTCTTTCCCTTCAAATGTGGAATTTCCTTACAAAATTCCATTGGCCCAAGACCCGCTACGTACAGTCCTGGACAAGAGATAAGCTAAGGTCCAATGTCTTGTGAAACTTAAGGGTAAAAACAGGATGCTTTATGCCACTGAAAAGAAGAGATTTCTCTTTCAAATAGGATGCACATGCTTTTAGTCCTAGAACACCCCTCAATATGGACTTTAATTATGGTATTATATATGGAAAAGCCATCTTAAGTAATTTTTACATTTTTCTAAAATGTATTCTTATCTTATATTACATGTAAGTTTGTAATGTAATGTAATACAGTGTTATATACTAAAAACACAAACACAAATCTTCACTATCTGTAGACTCTCTGTAGGAAGCTTTTCTCAGCATGCATGGGGGACCTAAGCCATTGCTTTCTGCAGAAATTAAGTTTATTTTTAAAAGTATCCTTTTTTTTTCATGGTTGGAAAGAGAACTTTTTGAACACAAATCAATTCAGTACTGTCTTCCTGAGTTTGAAGAACAATACCCCTAGTGCCTCCATTGAAGCTGAAAACATTCCCAAACTGCAGAGAAGTATAATTGACAAGATTCTAGTGAATTTCACCACTGCTATTCAGAACATTGTGGAAGCGGTCAATCTGTCAAGAATCATGTCAATTTCACTGTGCAGCTCAGGAAAGCTCTGCGAAGTGGTTGAGGTCTTTAATGCAGTTATTCACAGGGAAGGACTTTAAAACAGATCCTGCAGGAGGGTAGAGAAGCATGGGACACTTCCCCACAACAGCCAAGCTAAGGTTTTTTTAAACAGCAAAGATTCAGGGTCTCAGGGCTGAGAGTTAGAAATAAAAACATTGTTTTACTTGTAATCTGAGCAATTTTTATAAGAAATTACTAAGACACAATAAATAGGAGATCCCATGCTAGCATTTTTAGAATCATTTGTCAGAACTGCTCTTTAATTATTTAAGAATAATTAAACAGAACAGACGTGCCCTGTAATTAGTTAATCCTTGCACAACTCTGGCAAATGTGAAGCACTTTTGTAAGTGCTAAGCATTCTTCTGATTTATCCTCTCTTCCTGAATTTTCATAAAATAAGCAGCCCAGTGTATCTTCCCTTTACTTGCTCACCTGGGGTCTGATCCTACCATCGTAAGGAAAGTAAATCTCTCACTGAGTCCTTTATTTGTGGGTTGCTGTCAGTACAACTTTTCAAAATTTTAGAAAATTGTTTTTGTTCTTTTTCCAAACAATAATCCACCTAGACCAGTGGCTCTCAACCTTTTCAGACTATTGTACCCTTTTCAAGTCTGATTTGTCTTGCGTATCCCCAAGTTTCACCTCACTTAAAAACTACTTGCTTACACGATCAGATATAAAAATATAAAAATGTCACAGCACACTATTACTGAAAAATTGCTAACTTTCTCCTTTTTACCATATAATTATAAATCATTTGGAATATAAATATTGTACTCACATTTCAGTGCATAGTATATAGTGCAGTATAAACAAGTCATTGTCTATATGAAATGTTAGTTTGTGCTAACTTCACTAGTGCTTTTTATGTGGCCTGTTGTAAAACTAGGCAAATATCTAGATGAGCTGATATACTCCCTGGAAGAGCCTATATACCCCCGGGGATACATGTAGCCTGGTAGAGAACCACTGACCTAGACAATATGCTGCCTGTTACCCAGACAAATTGAAATGGTTGGAAGGAAAGAAATGCCCCATGAAGCAAAAAGAAGCGCTTTGAAAAAATTCTCCCTATGCAACTGCTCCAGGGATAGCCAAGATGAATAATCATCATGTGGGCTGGTGCATGATTTGGAAAACTCTTACTTCACCCATAGACAGGAGCCATCTTGTTGTCTGATGGTATCCACAGTCTTTGCAAACCAGTTTGTCTGATCACTAGCTTCTATTGTTCCCTCAGATAAGCGGGGCCCCAGTGAACAATTAAAGCTTTCAATAAATAAATAATCTGTAAGCACATTCATTTGACTTACTGTTATTTGATACAGCAGTTAGTTTCAATGGGGCAGTTAATATTGATCACGCAAAGTACTACAGAGAAACATGAAACACTTCCAGAACTCCATGGATTATTACTCTTTATCTGCCACTCATCTGAGTTACTTGCAATGGTTGTGAAATTCAAAATCAATAACAACAATTAGTGTTCTGTACGCTCTGAGGAATGAATCATGTCAAATATGTTTCATTACAAAAATAAAACATAAAAGAGCTTATAAACATAAAAGATGCTTCAAAAGGATGCAGGAAAAAACTCTGCAGTAATTTTCTCACAACACTGTAAAATGGACAATGAAAAGAATAAAAAAAAGTAAAACATGGATCAGTAAATGCAGGTGGTTAAAAAACAAACAACGTATATAATTCAGGGTATGATTTTTAGGGCTAAGGAGGGGGAAGATTGTCAAAAGTTCCTGGAAAGAGTTAGGAACACAAATCCCACCGACTGTCAGTGAAGTCAACGGGAATTCTTCTCCTAACTCTCTCAGGCTCTTTTGAAAATACCAACCCAAATCCCGCAGTTCACGCTCATTCCCTGAGTCCAGCTAGTAAGAACAGCAGGGTTTGTCCTAAATCAGGAAATGAAAGAATACAAAAAAAGTCAAATTCTATTCCCACCGACTTCAATGAAGCAAAATTAATCACCAAATTGGAGCTAAATATATGTAATAAAAACTTACAACAAATGGCCAACTCTATTAATTTTAGTATGTGATATACTAATAAAGACACCTTTCTTTGGCTTCAGATTCGTATAAATTAGTTGTGAATATAATGAAAGCATGGAAACAACATTTCAACATCTCTGCTAGAGTAAGAATTCTAGATAATTAAAATGCAAAGCAATAAGAGAAATATTTTATCATTAAACTGTAACCAGAGCTCTGTGTGAAATCATCCATTCAGAAGACTTGTTTTTCATCAATTATTTGTTATTTATCTGATATAAATATAAGGGCTAATTAAAATGTATGACTCCTTATGCAGCTTCTTGTCATTAAGGCCAATGAAAACATTCTGAAGACCATAATGAAATAATTATGTTTGCCTTTAAGAATTCTCTTCAAAAACACATGGCAGTACTGCACTAAATTAAAACATAAGGAACTAAATTTCACTTGCATCTATTTCCATTTGAGCTAATTATACCCCCAAGCTTTCCAAAACACCAGGCCTTAAAAATCTTTTTGAACCTAAGGAACAGCAGCTTTTTATAATTATGGACTCTGATGAAGAAACAAAGATAATGCAGCCTCCGAAGCTTTAATATTCCAAGAAGGGTTACCATGTGAAATCCCCATTTGCTATGAAAAACGGGGCAAAACTGGGGTGCCTGTAAACCAAACATTTGTGTTCCGAGTAAATGATATTCTGAATTAATCAAAACATATTCCACCTGCATCATTTCCACCACAGCTCTTGTACTCATATTATTTTCTAAATCTGAAAAATGTGCACATTTTGATGCACAGGAATTAGGATGAGTTCAAAGGGCAAGAGAGGGTGGAGCTGCAGAGCAGAGCAGGTATACACCATGCTGTGACTGAGCTACACATGTACATAAAAATAAGAGTCATACAGCCACTTCAGCACATTTAGAATTATATGTGGGAAGGCAGCTTCTCCTCTGTGTAGCAATCTCATAACAACCCCCCCGCCCATGGGCTCCTGCTTCAGTCATGAAGTATTCTGTACATGGAACACTTGCAGGCCCAAAACATGGGGAAAGGAAAGGATGTGGTTAAGGAAAGGACACAGTAGGATCTGAGTCAGCACCAGACATCATGCTGCTGACTGAAGAGAAATTCTTTGCTTTTAAACTTTAGAGAGATGATAAATGTCAATCTACAGGGTCTCAGAGAAAGTGTGTGTGGTAATACAAGCAAAAATAGAGAGAGTATCAGCTCACACAACTAGTCTGGAGAACACGTGAGACAATATGTTACTAGAAAAACACTGGTCAAAGGTGTTCTCAAAATCCATTGGGGGTGGGGACTTGAGAAAAATACTTAATTTACTTTAAAAAAAATTTAAAAAACGTTTTTGATCACAAAGACTTCAAACACAGAGGCCAAATTATAGCAAAACATTTATGTGATGGAGTAGAAGGAGCTGTAGCCATATTTGAATACCTTTGGGACCCAGTTTTCTAACTAGACAGTAAAGAGGATCCTGTAATATTTAGAGAACCTATTGGGTAGTTAAGAAGATTTCTAAAATATATATATAGAGAGAGAGGAAGATTCTGAAAAGTGGAAGATCTCCTTTATCTCAGGCTTCAGTGAGAAAAGTAAGAGCAACAAGAAAATTTAAGAATTTAAGGTGCACATGCAAGACTTTTCTCTTTTAGCTTTGCCCTTTGGCCAAAGCTAAAATTGGAGACTACTATTCTCTTAGGAAAGCATCCATCTTTTTCTAAGATGCATATTTCAGTGGCACCCAAAAATGGTTTGGCTATGTTAAACATCACTAGGTGGCACTGTTATACAGTCTTGCTAGTTTCCCAGTGTTAGCGTGCGAGCAAATGTTCAATCTTGGGAAGATATGGTGTGTTATTCTTAGTTTTTGCTATCCATTTTTGTGAAGAGGTAGTATGTCTTGGAGAAGGTACTGTACAAGCAGCAGGAGAGTCTGTACTCTTGAGCTCTGAGTCAGTTCCTGAGACAGAGTCACTCTTTGGAAACTGGGTATTAATGCTGGGGCAAGATTTCAGAAAGAAGGGATTGCCTGCATGCTGACTGAACACCTCCTGGACAGATGTGTGTGTGTAAATAATAAAAAGTTACACTTACAATATACCCACAGCCCACAACACTGAACCTGACTTGCAAGGCCCAGGAAAACTGCTCCCACTCAGCGGAGGAGTGACTCTGGTGCCAGAATGAAACACTGGTGTTGAAGAAAAAGCAACTATCTACTTTTCCATAAGATACTAATGCCTCTGTTCTACATTCTGCTACGCTACCAGAAAAGCAGAATGAGAAAGAATAAAACAGTTTGTTATGTGCCACTAATTTAATGGAAAGACTGTTGCAGGAACTTTTGCAACCTTGGCCATTTGGATTCAGATACAGAATGATGGGAATCAATAGATTTTTAATTTGGTTGTTTATTTGCTTATATGCTCCTTGAATGAGGTATAACTTTAATTGTATATTGAAGATAGGATAGATGGTTTTGTGGTTAAAAAGCACTGGTCTGGGATTCAAAAAAATCTGGGTTTAATTCCTAGATCTGCCATGGGCTTTTTGTATGAGATTGGTGAAATCACAAACCCTTTGTGCCTGAGTTCCATATTTTTAAAATGGGGATCATTCTTCCTTCTTTCCTCCTCCATCTGTACAGCTTGTATATTCTATCTGTTTGTACAATACCTTGCACAATCTTGGCTGAGGCTCTAAGCAGTACTTAATAATATAAATAAGCAGAATACACAAAGCACGTTAATGGCTCCGTTGTACAGGCACTCTGTGCACAGAACTCCTATCAAAGTCAATGGGATCTGCGTGTATGGGTATATATGGGTATGTCTAGCCTACAATTTAAAAACCACAGTTGGCTCATGCCAGATGATTCAGGCGGGCCGAGCTTGGGCTAAGGGGCTGCTTCACTGCAGTGTAGACTTCCAGGCTCCGGCTGCTGCTGCTGCTGCTGTCAGGGCTGTAGGTCTGCGAAGTGGGAGGTTCCCCGAGCTTGGACTGCAGCCTGAGCCTGGAAGTCCACACGGCAATAAAACAGCAGCTCAAGCCCCTTGAGTCCAAGTCAGCTGGCCTGGGCTAGTCATGGGTTTTTAACTGCAGTGTAAACATAGCCTAAATGTTGTAATTTGTCATCTTATCATTCAAAGAATCAGATAGAATGCACGCCCTAGGACAATATGGTTCAATGCAAATAGCTCTTCCAAGTCACTGAGTGAAACTAATTGCTGCTAAACACACCTTTGGTCTGAGAATTTACTGATTCTTTCTCTTCAGAAGCACAACTGTATGGTAAAATGTCAGCCACTGAAAGTGTATAAAATGGAAAGCCCTCCAAATGACGAATGGACTTTAACAATGGTAAAAATCCAAAACTGGTAAAAATCCTTACTCGTAAAAATCCAAAACAACCTGGATATTAATAAATGCTCATTCAGCTTTAACCTAGTTAAATCTATACAAATTCAATTTGTATGTATATATTTAGTTGTCTTCAATTTTAGATATGCCATAGATCAGAGGGGAAAATCATTTAGTCCGTCAAAAAAGAAGGTATAAATACCCCACATCCAGGATTTTTCATATTGATTTGCTGATTGATAATTTTCTCTTTTAACAGAAGTATTTTAAGAGGCTGTTAAACTCAAACAGGATGTTAAAACAAAGAAGGGTTAGTTATAAAGGGCTGCATTAGGAAATTACCTTTCTTCCTGCCCACTTCCAAAATAAAGGCACAACTAAGTTAACTTTTTGGGCAAGTGTCCCTAAACCACAAGATGTCCTTCTCAGACTCATGCATAGAAGAGATTCTCACACTATAATTCACGGAATACTTGCTGATGGTGTGCAAAGCGCTCGGCTAGTCACATGGTGTTGGTTCCGCTCTCCTATTTCTAACCACTAAAATGCACATTACTTTCCTACAAATACTTTTCCAATAAGCAATGACTGTAGTCATCACAGGGATGTTATTTCGTTGCCAGTGGAAGAATGGTAAATTCAATTGTGAATAGAAGGGCAGAATATGTGCATAAAATAATCTCTACATTAAAATGCAGACCACAATGAAAATTTTTTAAACCAGCTAACGTATAGACACACTCATGATATGACAAATGCAAGGAAGCATATATAAAGTAGAGAAATGGCCTCGGAGAACTGACATTGATATTTCTGCTGTTAAAATCTGCAGCTTTATTAGGACAATGTATTCTATCCTTGTCAATTTCCAGTGTGCTATTAAACAGAGTCCGTGCTTTGCCCCAGAAGTGGTGGCATTTCTCTGGTGGATGAAGTAACCTCAGTGGCTGGTTTGTATGTCAGTTTCTTTTTAAATGTGCTTTAGAAAGCCCTTTATCCAAGATTTTGAAAAATAAGAGGCTAAAATCAAACTCCTAAATCCATTTTTGGACACGCAAACAAGTGGTTTGTTTTCAAATGTGCTGAGAACAACAGGAACTGTTGGACAGTCAGTAATTTTTAAAATCAGGCCACTTATTAAGATACTCAAATATGGACTTAGGAGCCTAACTTTTAGGCTCTTGGTTTTGAAAATTTCAGCCTCTGAAATCTGTGAAAGCCTGTCATGCCTGATGAAGAGAATCATACACACTATTTAGAATATTTTTAAAGAGACACTTTAAAACTCACACTTCTGTCTCAAAAATGTTTTGCTAATAACTCAGGTAACTGTGACTTAAGAGAACACAGAGAAAAGTCATCTCTATTTTGTTAATTTAGTTTGTGCATCTGACAGCCCCTTCTGAATGAATACCTGTAGTCAGTTGCACAGTTGCAACAGTTGGTTTCTCACAAAAGATTTTAGTGGAACTACTCCTAGTGTAAGATGCTATTCAATGCCAGTAAAGTGGCAAAATACAGCTTTTGGTAAGCAGCACCTACCTGCTGCGTAAGTGGGGCTTTCACACACCAACAGCATGGAGAATTTTTTTTAAAGAAATAGGAAAATGTGATTGTGAAAACCACAAAAACTGGCAGGGGGCAGAATCTGAAGCAACATTTAACTGTCTTGAAATTGAACAAGAGAGAAATTTCATGTCTCCATCTTTTTTTCCCCTCACAAAATGATACGGTTAATGCATTCCTATGGGCATGTTCCCACCTAGTAACTGCCCCCTCTCCAATTCTATGTTGCTTGCCAGCAAAGGATATTGGTCATCACAGCCTATAACAGATTTCAGGAATGCCCGGTGCCAGATTAACAAACCCACCCCTCAAAATGATATCATGGCATCACCAGACCATGCTGAGCTGCCTTTATTAAAGTATATGCGACTGATCTATTACAGGGGGTGGCCAAACTCAGACCCTGACCCTCCCAGAGACCCACTCCCTGCTGGCAGAATCCTCTAGCCCTACCACCCTGCCTTAGGGCAGAAGCTGTGAGCTCCCCACCCCAGTTTGGTAGGTGGAGAGTGGTGAGGGGGGGCCAATGGGGGTCTCCACACTGCACTTTAACTGTAAAACAGCTGCATGCAGCTCACGAGCCACAGTTTGGCCACCTCTGGTCTATTATATGCCCTTGTCAGGTTCTGTGGCTGGCTGGTGGGAGGATGGTTCCACTCACGAAAGGGCAGAACCAAAGGAAAGTCGCTCTTCCTGCTTTACCTGCCATTCTACCTAACTATGTCCGGTCTCCTGCCTATATTGGTGCCTACACCAGTGTTCTGTTACATGGATTGCCCACTGTATGGTTAGAATAATTTCATGCACTTCACATCTTATCTTTTTGTAGTTCCATTTGGTTGATGGGATTTTGGCCTTCAGCAAGCGGTGACATGGGCCTCACTGCATGATATGGACTGTCTGAGTAGGAGCACAGGCCAAAATCAAATAGGGTTTGATACTTCACAGCATTACAACTTTGAGCTGTGTATCCTGGCAGAAGGGTCTATAATATTGGCTTCCCATAAGGAGTAAACATGGAGAAGAGGCGACAGGGTGGTCTGGCCTCCCAACCATACAGTGATATAGAACCAGAGCGAGGGTGGGGGAGAGGCGGAATTCTCTATCCTTTGGAATAGGCATTCACTTACCTTCCTGTGATCTGTAGGAACAAAACACTCAGTGCAAAGTTTGGGGAATTCACAGTGCTGCGAACTGTGTGAGATGGTGTGCCTGTTTAGGCATTTGTGTTATACAGGCTTTGTTATTAGGCAGCCCTGCTCAGTCCCAGAAAGACTGGATAATCAAAAATGTCCGAGTACAGGAAGGGGAAAATACAGCCCCACCTTCCTTTTCAACTGTTGCCAGAGCCTTTAGATTCTACAGAGTAAAATCTATTTATTAAAGTTCCAGTTTCCTGACCATTTTATACATTCACTGGTGTCCTCGATGAGCTCTCCACTACAACAAGTGGAGATATGGAAGCCCCTCTGAAGCCATGACTAATTTTTGCTCCTATTTAGTTGCACATTCAATTTCAGAGTTGCCAATTCTTGATTCCCTCCCTCCACGCAGGGCTTGGGTGAGGGAAACGAAAGACCACATTTTTCACCAAAACTGGTCCTTCTGATCGATGAGACTGTGATTCAGAAACTCACCCCAGTTCCATGCTTCATTTGGAGCGTTCGATGTGACTGCCTGTCGTGGCACAGAGCAGAAGGTAAAGGAGCCCTATAGAATACACTACATCAGAGCATGCAGGCACTGTGCTGGTTCTAACCACCGCTGGTTTTAAACACTATTCTAGAAGATCTAAAATCCAACTTTATAATGCAGCTCAATTCATCAGCTGCATAGAGGGCGGTGTATAACTTAGACAAGAGCAAAACAGTCACTTGGGACATGTGAGCGAGGTGGAAGTGTAATTTGCAGTCTGGTGCATATCGTTACTGGTGTGACCAAGTGTAAAGACCCTCAGCAGAGTTTGGGTGGAGGGTGGGAGCGCAGGCATGAACCACACATGGTTAAGGGACATGGCTTGTGTAAATGGCTTCTGGAAAGTGTATTCACATAGTGGTAAATGGCGATGTCAGTGGATGTAAGGCTGACTAACTTCAATTTCTAACAGTCTTCTTCTCCCACCCTTTTTTAATATAGAACTGCCTTCCAGTCAACACCGTGCAAACACAGATTGGGCCTGCTTGGCCATGCCTTTACTGCACAGGACCATAATTCAAATAGAAAGCCGGCACAGATACATCACTTTTGCTCCAAGCATTTTTCTGCACCAGGACCACCAATTAATCCCTCCCAGATTTTGCTCTCAAGAGTTTTTAACAGCCGTGCACTTCAGTCATAGTTTGCATGCTGGGAACTGAACTGCTTTTTCAGACTTTAAAATACAGGATCAGTTATTCTAGTTTCAGTTCATTCAGAAAAAATATTCATGACATGCTTTTTCAAGGGAAGGTAATGAACACAAGATAACACAGAGGATGACAAGGAATTTAATCTGATGCTTGACGTAAAATTCACGGAAGACTGTGTCAGATTTCATTATATCTCACCAACGCTCTTACTTGTTTTCTTTGCAGACTGACTAAACTTTAGGAGATCAAGCGCAGATATTTTAAATAACGTATATAACACTTAGCAACTCCTTCTTAACCACCTCGCTGTGAAGTTTATAGCAAATATTAAAGAAAATAACCTGTTTCGAACAGACCTTGCAGTATCTAATGCAATTATGCAATTTACCAAGCACACCTGCAGCAATCTGATACATGGGAATACAGATTTCAAGTCCCACACTTCAAAATGTTTGTTTTTAAATTCAGAAAGATGAAAGAAAATAAAGTAGGGAGCTCTTTGTAGGGCACAGATGTTTCTAGTGCCTGCAGAGAACAAGAACCTCCCCCAATCCACACTTAAAAACCACCTGGGATTTAGAAGTAAATTTTATGCTCGTAGATTAAATTTTTAACAAGACTTCTGAAAGTTAACACCTGCAGTTCTTACTCAGCCAAACCACCCAGTGAAGCCAACTGGGAATTTTCTCTTGAGTAAGGACTATGCGCTACAGGAATTATACTGTTCGTATTTATAACCTACGTGAACCACCATAGTTTTTATCTTTATCGAAGTCTCTATTTTTGTAATTGTATCGAAATACAGACTATAGACTAATAGCGGTTTTCTATATTACTTACTAAACACTGCTTTCACATGAATACTTAGGTTATTCTTGTTTTGGGCCTTCTCGTTTGAGGTCACCTGTTAAATGAATCAAATGAATATTTTTCTAATAGGATCTTCTAGGACAAGGGGAAATCTGCCATTCCTCCTTTTTTCATGTCCTGCCTGTTCTGATCTTGGGTGCACCTATGCTTCCATGCTATTCAGCTGTTTCATGTTTCAACAGAAGTTATTCAATCTCTATTCATTTTTTGTAGCTAATTACTGAAGCTGTGCAACAGGGAAGCAGAAAATTATATTGTACTTTAAAATACAAATGAGGCATTCTTATAATCTTAATTTTAGTCTATATTCTCCTCTTTAAATGTCTATATTCTCCTCTTCAGATCTAGTCATCTGATTTTGATACATTGACCAGATTTCTCTCAAGAGAGAGTTAAGAGGAGTGCTTACTACTGATGTTTAAAAATTCAATCAATCAGTTTTATTCCCCTTCTTTGAGTCCATTACTTTCTTTGTAAATGAATTATTTCTTCTCTTTAATCCATAACAATAAAATTAAACATAGAAAATATACAGATATATTTTAATGTTGAAAAAATGACTAAGCACTTCATGTGTATATATGTTCTAATATGTGCGTGTGTACATATATATACATTCTGTGTGTGCACGCAAGTAAACATATATACTTACACATGTCTGTAAAACATATGATTTATGCTTGATTTGCAAACCGTGGGGGAAGGAAAAAATAATGCACAAACACAAGTCATGTTTGGACTGCATCTTACCTTCCATTTCAATTTGCAGACCTTCCATAGGGCTAAGACAATTCATAATATTACAGGATTGCATTCTGTACATTGAACTGCAATGGAATTAATGTGCTGAACCTTGGGGACGTACAATACTCTAAATTAAGTACAACAAGGATCAATTCTGCCAGCATCTCAACTGGAACATTGATGCAGTTCAGGATTGTTACTGGGCTCTTCTGAGTCTGCAATATGCATGCATTATTCCCTTAACATCCATTTACCTCCTACTCCAGACTCTCCATCTCTATCAAAGTAGCATTTATAAGGCCTAAATCAACTGCTGCAGGCGCATCATTTGTATAGCTGAGCCAAAAAAAAGGAAAATCCTACCAAGAGCCTAATACTTTTGAATCTCGGCTATGATTACTTTACACAAAACCACATAGGTATAAATAGGGAATCAGGAAATACTTGCAGTTGGAATTAAGCACAGTTATTGTTACGTTTACAGCACTGGAGCAAAGTTTAGTCATTGTGGTCTTTCTATCACCCCGCCCCCCCAAAAAATTCTTCTGTCAGCGCCTCATATAAGTAATAAAATGATTTATATTTCAATAGTATTTTAATAATTTTTAAAATATGTGCACATATTTTCATATGTACACACAAACACACATATTTAGAGTGCTTGCTCATTTGTTCAGAATAAAAAAATACTGCTACGTAAATTAAACTGAACACTAGAGAGTAACCCGCTAACCTGCTTTCCAGTATGAGTGTCACTAACAGTCATAGTTCAAATTACAGACAAACAAATTATAATACAGGTTCAGACTGATTTCAAGTTGCCTCGCAGTAAAGTTTAATTGTATTGCTTGCAAAATGGAGATTGAATTTCTGAAAGCACTTTCCTGTTTTTCTTTATTTACTCTTGTTCCTATGAGTTTCTTTGATTATCTGACCTTTACTGTTATCAACACTTGTCTCTTATCGCTGGCCCTAGGCAAATGACATATTTACCACTCTTCCACTCTGATAAAGATAATCCTACGTTTAACTTGTTCAAGAACAAAAAACATTTTTCAGAATATGTTTCTAGTTAATAAGAAAAGCATAGAGAAGTGCACATAAAAGCTGTATTTTACCTAAAAATTATTTAAAGAATGATCAGAATGTGATTAACAGTATTTTTCCAGTGAAAGTTTTATATTATGGGACTTGCTTACTGATGAGGCAAAATTTCTAGGATTCAAACCGTTTTTGTTACCACAGTTAAACTTATATTAATGTTTAATCGTGGTAACAAGGTAATACATTTTTAGTGAAATGTCTTTAGTTTCTTAACTGTTGGTTATGGAAGAACTTTAAAGTAGATTTCTTTTATATCTTGTGACCTCAACTGTAGAAACATTTTGAAAGTAGCTGTGGGGGAATAAGTAAAATGTATTGATTTTTTTTCTTTTTTACTTAGTTTAATTCTTTTGACTTGTAAAGATGTTAAACATTTGAATCCATAGTTACCAACAGTTACTGTTTTTTACAATTCTCTTCTCATTACTGGTTCAACAACTAATGCCATATTCTGATAAAAAAAGTTTTGCAGAGAGTCACAAATATGACAATCCATCAGCACTTCTTTTAAAAACTTTTTTTCCCTATAATTCCCTCTGGATAAACAACACTGAAGGGAAAACTACATTTATTCTTATGCAGTTTTGAGCTCTTTGGAAAATAAAGATTTCAAATATAATTCTACATCTAATGCTGCACTGAAGTGTCAAAGAGTGTGTTAAAAACATTTTGATAGATAACCAAGTCATTTATCTTAATCAGCGTCAGAGCAGAGAAGCATCCTCCAAGCTCCTTAATGCAGAGTATAGGGTGATGTGTTCTGGTACCTGTAATGTCTCAGACTTGAAACTACAGTGTTTAAACACTGCCACTGTTTACCATCTATGTTTCTCAGCACTATGTCAAGATCAGATAACAAAACAATTTTTAAAAAACTACAGTACGGTAGGCATGCTTCCGTCCCTACTAGTCCAAGCCCCTGACTGAATCTGAAAGTATGAAAATAATTAATGGCTAAACACAAGGGGAGTTCACAGTTAGTAGTTTTCTAGCAAAACAGCAACTTCTTATAGCAACAAAGTGAAGAAGAAAGGTGGCAGCAAGGTCAGTACAAAGAAATATTGCTTTTTCTTAGCAAGAGAAATATTAATGGAAGCCTAAAACTATTGCCTGATTTCATGACCATCACCTTCACTGTACAGTTTAAAGTCTTTGTAAAGAATGTATAGAACAACATTTTAATTGCTTGGCTGCACTGTTGCAATGTACATTAAGAAAATATGCAACCAATTATCAAATGTGAGGGGAAATTAAAATAGAGAGGTAAAGGAAAGAAAACTACAACAGAGATATTGTGCTAATTTGTCCCTCACTCGACAGACTTTAAAAAGTCATGCAGTACTATAGGATTGTTTTGCATTTTCCTGTTAGCTATAAAACTGGTTTAAGTGTTGATATTCTGTGTAAAACCAGTGAAGCAGAAAACATATTTTAAATATATATCTCTTTTTTTTTTTTTTTTTGCAAAAGAAAAGAAAATACACAACCAACCACATTTTGCATAAGCAAAAGCCCTCCCCATCTCTACTGCAAATTAAAAGTTGGGGTTTTTTTTTTTTAAACTGCATGCAAATAATTTTTTTTTTAAATCTGGAAAAAAATAATAATGGGACCTACATTGAGCACTGTGCCGGTGTTGCCACTCTGTTTGTGCCAATCCACTGAAGCACGCTTTCAGAGCCTTCTCCTGGAGCATGCAAGAAGACGGACTCGCAGTGTAGAAATCCAGAATTTGACCAGGGCTCACTGCTAGAACATCCATACAGTCAAACATGATTCCCCCTCTACAGAACGTCTGCAAAAGTGCTTTCCTCTAGGTGTAGAGGAAAATGGCATATAAAAGTACACCCAACTCCATCAAACTCTGCCCCTTTTTTGGCACGTATGCTGTTGGTCTTTTTCCCAGACCAGAATCATGAATTATGACAGACAACACAGCTAAAAGCCTGTAATTGATCCAAATGATCATTTACCATTTTCCAGGCTGCTCAGCCAATCCAGCAAGACAGGGGGAAACAAGCAGCATTCCAAGTTTTAGTTCCAATCAAATTATTCCAAAAATCCTTTAGAATCAATCCTGCCTCGTAGGTTGTTGCTGAAGATATGATGTTTTTCACATCATACATATCATCAAAGTCCCTGTAATAAAAGACCTTTGAGAGGAACTCTGGATCCCCCTCACCAATGAATAGATCCTTCTGCCTCTGAACAGCTCACTTCCTACTATTTGTGTCACACAGAATGAAAGATTGAATTGCCTAATATATGCGAGTGAACTTTCCATGAACCCTTCCCAGGCTGCTAACCTTCAAATGACCCAAACCAGTCTGACATCACCAACTCCCAGGATTCTCACACAGCTTAAAAACTCCCAGCTGCCCTGCAAAAGCAGAAAGGCAGAGAAGCAGGCAACTATTAGCCATTGCCTTTATAATTTCTTATCTTTAAATAATAAATAAAAAAAAATAAAGAGGAAGATTAAATTGCAAAAAGGCTGCTTCTGGGTCCTGTTTGCACAACAAACCTTATATACGTATCAGTTTATTATAGGTGTGTGGATTATTTTAAGTGCCAGTCTATTTCCTAAATCCCCTGCATGTTTCCTACCTCCTCTGTAGAAAGCCTCAGCAACACACAGGCACATTCACCACTCCATAAGGACATGGCTGCAGACACCAGCTTCCCTACAAGTTCTCATCTTGGGGAGAAAGCCACTAAGGAACATCACAGGCTACATTCATCCCTGTGCAAATCTGTGTGAATGTTTTGCCTGATATTTGTAACACAGTATCCCTGATAGTCTAGAGCTAAAACTATTGATGCCAGCATACACTTGCTTGAAAATTCTCATAGGCCCATAACTAGGGGAATGATAGGTGCTTCATAATCCACCCCACGTCCACCCCTCCAGACATCCATGTAAATGTAATTAAACACAGCAGATGAATCGTTACAGCCTGAATCCTACAAGCTCCTCAGGCTGCTGAAAGAAGTGCAGAGAGCCAAAGTGATAGCATTTGGCACTCAGCAAATCAGAGGGTGATGGAACACACCCCTGTGTTCACACCCTACACACTAGTGTAATAATCTTTGTACATTGTAGGCCTTGTAAGGGATCTTTTGAAAACTCATAATTTGCTGGTCAGTACTGCCCTGGTAAAATATACATGGCACCACTGTATGTGAAGTTATAAGATTCTCCTGTATGGTGTTCACACATGTTCCAAACCCCACAGCCCTGCCCAAACAGAAGTTGGCAAACAGGTCTATCCTCAACAAAGGAATGTGTGCACTCTGCTTAATTTGCATATAAGCAGTAAAGAGAGTCACCAAGCAGGGAGGGAAAACAAAGGAAGTCCAAACAGTTTAAGAAAAACCAACAGGGAACATCCTTCCAATCCAGACTTTGGCTGCTGGTTCTCAGCTAGAAATATTTTTCAAGAGGGGGACTGAAATTACAGGAAGGAGGGACAAACATCACAAGGCACCCTCGCTCATCGCATTCACTGCACCTGAAGAGACAAAGCAAGCAGACATCAGACTCTGGGGGAGGGCTCTTGATCTGCAGACTTTGGCCAGTAAGACTGCTGAAAGCAAGGGGGTGAGATCATGACTAAAAAACACCACTCTCAGCTGTCTCACTGCTGGTTCAGTGCTGCTCTCTCACAACTCTCACCTGCACCCCAGCAGGTCAAGCGGTACACAAAGTTCTGTATTTTTATATAATAGTCTCCTCCCTATGCAATCTTGCTTATGGGTCTGAATCCTGTTAACGCTTTACCTGGATGAATTGCTTTAGGTATTTTAATAAAGAAAAGGAAAATATCAAGTTCTGAAATACTGTTTTTCCCTCTTAATAGTTTCCCCCCCCCAAAAAAAGTGGCCTCTTATCTCAGGAGCTTGTCTTGAGACACCTTGGGCCAGAGGTGCTGAGAACGTGCATCTTATATTCTTTGGGTTACATTTTCTAAGGCACAAAGGGAATTAGGAGCCCAACTTCCAACAATAATTAGACCCTACACGTCTCAGACTGGGCACCCAAAACAGGAAAAACCCCAAATTAGTGGACATCTTTTGAAAATTTCACCCATAATGTCTGGTGAACCAGGGAACACTGTGGGTGGAAAACGCACACAAGAAAAGACTGAAAAGAAACACCGAGGAGAGATTCACTCTGGGACCTGACCAACTTGCTTAACTGACATGATGTTCTTTCTCTGTAGAAAGTCCTTTGATGTGTTAAAAGCTCTGAGACAATACTTGTAGATTGTGTTAACAGAAGTTTTTGTAAGATTCAAGATTAAAAAAAAAAAAAAAAAAGCTTTGTCCCTTTAAACTGATATATCCAAACTAAAAACAAACTACCCATCAAAAAGCCCTGTTGTAATCTAGAAGCAAAATCCCTTTGAAGAGATACAAACAAAACGTTTTTTTTAATTTTTTTCCCTACTCAGACAGAAGATATTTAGCTGTCTGTACAGAAGACACTCTCTCATTCCATCACCTATCCTGATGGAAGAATTATAGGGCTGGAATGCAACACTGGCATCCAGGGGCTTTTAGAGTCTGTCAGGAGCAACTTACCCCATGCTGAAATTGCTCCAACTAAAAAAGTGGCTAAGTGGCACTTACACTGTGATGTGAAAAGTATACACAATGCACACTTGCCCAGTCAAAAGATCCTTTTGACTAGGCACATTACAACAAATTTCAGCACAGCAAGCAGAGTTCTCACTATTTACAAGGGAAAAAGAAGTAGACACGTTTTACTAAAATCTGATTTTATCACGGGCTGCTGCTTTTTTGTTTTGTTTTGTTTGCTTGCTCGTTTATTGTGGATAATAAAACCTCATTAAAGTCACTATTTTATAGCCAGATTAAACCTGTTTTCTCAAGACATGCATGCAAGAGAAATTAGGAACATCTAGTATGTCATCATTCAGATGAATGGAAAGCTACACGCAAAACATGACATCTTTTGCCAGTTTCCAAGTTAGGAAGAAAGGGGGCTCTCTACAGTTCAGAGTTCTGCAAATAGTGGAAAATTAAATCAAGAAGGTACCTGATGAATTATAGTGAACAAAATCATACTGATCAAACAAATATGGCTATGTTTATTGTTTTAACTGTTTTAAAAAATATATTTAATATAAAACCCATTTGGGGTGCTCTTAATTGCAGATAAATCATGGGCAGCTTCTGAAAATAACTGTCAATAATTCATGCTTAATTGCATATGAATGCAATAAGATGGCTTTTTCATACTATATCTAAATAGGCCAGGTAGTTCATCATGTTTGATTATGAATTATAGTTGTGCTAATGATTACAGTTATTACAGAACCATGTGTAATTAACAAATTCCTCAGATAATCTAACAGCTCACCTATGAAGTATTTCTTCTCAGTTCTAGATGTTAATTAGTTTATTTATCTGTTCTACCTATTTGGAGATTTTTTGCAAAAAATAATATTTTTTATATATCAGACCAGCATTAACTATAACCATTTTGAATATACATTGAAGGAATAATTAATAAATGGTTAATTCAAATATAACAAAACTTGAATTACTGACACACATTTTATCCAGTTCTTGAAAGATTCATGTGGAAAAGAACTCTCCAAAATTTTCCCCTTAGATCATACAAAAAACCAAACAAACAAACAAACACAAAAAACTGATTTCATGCCATCACCTTGATCTGTTTTTTCTCAATCTGTGGTGGCAGAAACTTAACAATAAACATTTTCTTATCCACAAATGAAAGAAAAAGTTCAAGTTGGAAATCTATTTCTTTCAGCGTTTCTGTATATTTCTCAGTGTTACATAGCACATTTAAAACCCATAATCATAAAACAAAAATTTACAGCTAAGGTTTAGGGTCTACATCTGTTTCTCTGGTTTTTGTACAGCAATTACCCACTGGACAATTCAGAATGAAGCGCCATGAATCATGTTCTGCACACATGTTTGTGCTGGTCACTTTTTGTAAAGAACAAGAGTCTGAGGATGCAATAATGTGCTTCACAGAGAGAGTTGTCCAGAATTAGGTTGAATGCTGTGTGCTGTCTAAATAAAAAAGCTTTTACTAGCACCAACATATTATTCGTAGCCTGTTACAGCCATATGTGAAATATAGAACAAAAAAATCTTTAAAAGAAAGCATGTTGGCAGAAGCCTACCTTTTTTATATGCATGTTACTATTAATCACATGTAACTCTCTGTTGAAACCGGTTTGACAGCAGAGTAAATGGTTACTAGTGAATAATGTGTGTGTTTAAGCAGTAAAAGCAGAGACAAAGTGAGGTTTCTTCTACTCCCTAGGCAAGTGCTGACACTGAGCTTGCTGCCTCAACTCTCATGCTCCGAGATTCCTTTGTGTCAGTTGCTGGGAGAATCACTGGCAGTTAAATCACTGCCTTCGCTCACACAGAGGCTTTGATTTTTACCTCTTTATTCAGAATAGATGCTAATATGAAATATTACCTGCCTTTTCTTCCCCCCATTTCATTCCTTTCTTTCCTTTCCTTTCTTCCTTTTTTTTTTTTTTTTTTTTAAAGTTTAATGACGTGGATTTTAAAATCTGGCTGCCCAAATCCCACTGTATTTACTCGTGAATGTTGTAGGATGTTTTCACAGGTCTGAAGAGTAAGAATGATGCTAAGGAATTAGGGAAGAGATGGCTGAACCAGGGAAATGACTGAATATTCAGAATATCAAGACACTACTGAAAGGATATGAAACCCATCGCAGGAACTAGACTAGCACCACACTGAACCTCAAGAAAAAATATCCCAGGGCAAACGTTTTGACGGGCACAAGGGAGCCAGATGTGAAGTGGGATAAAAAATAGTCCCAGCGGCAAGTCTTGGTTGCTGTATTCCAGAACTTTCAGTTACTTTAATGAGGCTTTCCACGTAACATCGAAGACCAGGCCCTAACTCCAGGGTTCTGTGCTAGATGCATTAATAGCAATGGGGAAAAGGGCATTCGGCACACAGCGTGGTTTAATTTAAGAGGGGGAAAGTGGGTCTGATTTCAGGTTCACCAAAATTTAGCTCAGGAGCGTACAGCTGGCCCATGAATCAGCTACTGCCTGTGGTTTTTGTTTGCTTGTTTTACCATTAGGTTCGTATTTTCAAAGATTTTTTTTTAAAAAATCTTTTATAGCCTCAAGGATATTACTATTACCATTATTACTCTTACATGCATATAAAGATATCCAACACCACAGTATCTGGGCATAATTTACATTTTTAAAATTGTGCAGTTGCATTTCATTCCTCTGCTGCCTGCAGCTTTAGGAACACAAGAATTGCCATGATGGGTCATATCCAAAGTCCACCTAGCCCAGGATGCTGTCCCTGACAGTGGCTAGTGCCAGGTGCTTCAGAGGAAGCTGTCAAAAGCTTGCAGTGGGCAGCAGTGGAATAATGTGCTCCCCGCAACTGGCTTCCTGCAGATCTCAAACAGACACTGGCTCAATATCCTTTCCACAAATGTTGTTATTAGCTTTCATAATTGGACATTCTTGATAGCCACATAAAGGCCCAATCCCCCCCCTTGTTTTTTTGAATCCTGTTACATTCTTGGCCTCTCTGATTGAGACGGAAAATACATTATTGGCTTTTAAAACAGAAAGGAATAATACTTTTTAACCCATCGTAATACTCATCTATACAGTAAATAAAAAAAGACAAGACAAAAAACCAAACACCACCACCCTGAGGTGCCAGAGGCTGACTGTAGACTCTGGCAAAGCCCAACAATGCTTGTGGCATCACCAACACAGCGCACGGAGAGGAAGGGGTGGCCTGCAATTTTGAGAGAGCGAAAAAGAAAAAACTGTCCACTTCAGTTAAGCGTATAACTGAATTCCTTTCTCCCTAGGTGCTGTTTGGTGGGTGATGGCGGTGGTCCAGAATACGGCAATGACTAAATGTCTTCCTAAATGTTCTAAAAGCTATTGGCAAACAATATTTTTTAACATGGACGGAGACCTGGTATTTCAAGTTTTACCTTTAAAGAGGTTTTTACAACTTGATTATGAATCGCCCCAGATACATAGTTTTAATGAAAATGCTGAAGCAATCTTAGCTCTAGAGTCATGAATGGCTCTGACATACTGTGTTACATAATCTGGGTGAGACTGTGGCCTGGGAGAGCCACAAAATGTAAGCAGAAGGAAGATAAGAGAAGGAATAGAAAAGCTAGTAAAAATATTGAACACTAAACTGCAGAGAACCCTTCTGCTAACGATAAGCATTCTTCATGTTGAATATACGCACAGTTGGTTGAAGGTGCAAATGCACAATGATCCACTAAAAATAATAGTAGAGAATGCAAGAGGCTGTTTGAATTAATTGTTTTGTTTCTGTAT
Source organism: Mesoclemmys tuberculata (assembly GCA_007922155.1). Lineage (NCBI taxonomy): Eukaryota > Metazoa > Chordata > Testudines > Chelidae > Mesoclemmys > Mesoclemmys tuberculata. The sequence goes on along the minus strand of ML675603.1, from coordinate 63,672,025 downwards.
TTTCTATGGAGGAAAAGGATGGAGACCTAACTAAGAAAGGGATTACATTTCCTGGCATGATTGGGGAGGAGTAAGATAATGTGTACGGAGGAGTAAGATAATGTGTACAAAACAACAGATGTAGCTGTGGAAAGACTGGAGAATTTAAAATAGACAAAGTATCAGGTCCAGATAACATACAACCCCAAGAATTAAAGGAAATGAGGGCAGAAATTAGTGAGAACTAGTATTTTTAGAAATTTTCTGTTGACAGATCAGATTCCTGGGGACTGGGTACACAAAGGAGAATTACTTAAACAAATGCCACAATATTCAGCAAATGATTGTGAAATTCAGCCCTGTGCACAAGACCATAGCACGGACTATCCCTGACTTAAGGCACATTTTGAAAGTTTAATTGGTATTTAAACCTTGTGGTGGTCCTCTGCACATGGGAGAATTTCACATAGATTTAGCTTAGAATTCATCATGAACTGAACACAAGAAACAAATTCCTGGAACACTATGATGGTGGAAAATCTAATATAAAGACAGTGGACCAGATTCTCATCTGGTGTACATGGGCACAGCTCCACTGACTTCAACAGATTTACTCATGTATTTATGACATGCACTTCTTTCTTAATTAGTTCACAGGGAAAAGTAGCGCTGCAAACTGTACATCTAAGGCCTGGTCTACACTTAGCTTCCGGATTCGGCGGCAGTCAACGGGAGATACGCAAGTGACATAAAACATTTGTGTATCTCCCGTCGACTTCGCTGAGTCTGTTCTGCGTGCCGTCCACACTGTGCTGTGCTGACGGGAACAGCGTTCCTGTCGGCGTAGCACTACGTCACTCACGCGGATGGTTTTCCTCCATCAATTTCTGGATCGACTGAGCGGGTCTACACAGACCACTCAGTCAAGCCAGAGACATCGATCTGACGGCAGCTAATCTGCTGCCATCAGTATAGGCCCAGCATAAGTTTTCAATAGACACTTGCTAGGGAACAATGCAAAAGATTTTTAGCTGCAAATGGCCAAAAACCAAAAATAAACAATCCAGACGAGACAGTCAAGATATGGTGGAATAGTTAAAATAGTCTACTCGCTTGTTCAAGGTGATAAAAATCAGTTTAATGGGCAGTGACAGCCTTCTGATTTAGACTTACTAAAAAAGAATCCCAAAGAAACCTCACAAAGAACTGAAGTAAGAACTCTACAGTGAACAGAGAAAGGAAATGAGAACATATATTGGCCAAGTTCACCAACAGTTACCATACTTTGGTATCTGAGAAAGCCCAGTAATCCTCCTATTTAATATAAGTAATGAAGGGGACATCTCTCAGATTCTTACTTTTAAATAGCAGCTAATATATATATATTTTTAATTTTGGTTCTAAGCCAATTTAAAAAAAAGGTTGACTGCAGCTCTCCCTATTTAGAAATCATTATAACTGCTGACAGATAATGAACTCAAATGTGGTCTTATAACTTTTGGCAGAGTACCCCAGTAGCATAGATAGCTCTTGCTATTGATTTATAGTAAATCAATTACTATAAATAATAATTTTGTAGGATTTTGAATTTTTTTGTTCCACTAATTTTCTAAACAGACTGATTATTTTTTTTAAATTTCTGCAAAATTTACAAGTGTACTTGATTTTGAAACATGAAATTTTGAAAATTAGATGTTTGAATACTGAAGAAATCTCACCATGTGACTAAATTGACTAATCAAAGTAGATAATGTACTAAATATACAAATGTGCTCATACTAAATATGCTAGATAATGTAGTAAAAATAATAAACTCCAAAACACCAAATAAATGAAAAATGAGCAATGCATTGGGCCTCATGGAGTACATAGGCCATAGGACAAACCAACACAGACAAATGACGCAAGACAAACCAGGTAAACAAGCTTCTTTCAGGCTTACATTTGTCACTCATTTATGTCCAAAAATGTTGAAAATTTTCAGAAATATCAAAATGTTTTTTTCATTTACAAAGTTTCAACTGGTTTTGTTTGTGAAAACCATGTTTTCACAATCAAACAGAAAGGGTGCATTCAGCTGATTTCATTTAATAGTTTCTCCTCCTCCTCTCTGGTTAGTAGGAAGGGACTTCAGGGAAAGGAAATATCAATGAAGAACCCCCTTAAGGAGTTCCCTCTCCCATATGAACTTGTCAAGAGTCCCCACCAGAACAGGTTGAAATTTTTCTACTATAAGATTTTATCTACAGAAAGTGGCTTTTCAATCAAAAACAAATTATGGAAAATTGTGGACAAAATTATTGAAATGTCTCATAACCATGTATTTTACCAAGTCTAGTTGCCACCCCCCAAGAAAATGTAGCTCAGTCTGTCCAATAAACTTGGTAGATCCCCAGGGATCTGTAAGAAGCCAATCCAGTGGAGCACAGACAATTGTATCATGGACCTCAAAGGAAATAGAGTTGGGCCAACAGAGTAGCACTGGTGCACCCTTCCAAAATGATGTTGCAGATCTCCTTCAGGTGTGCACTCCCATAAACATCAGAGCCAGATCTCACTGAGTCAGCAAAAATAAGTCTGGGTTACTGCTGGGGTGGAATCTCTCTGAGCAGAGAAACAAAGCTGTCAGACGCTCCAGTTACCTTGCAACTAGAGCTTCGGGCAGTTTAATGATTCTCTGCTGCTTGCTTCCCAAACTTCCTGCTTCTGGTCAGGTGGCCGGAAGCAAGAAGTTCGGGTGGCGACCGGTTGAAAACTGCCTGACACTCCAGGGTAGCTTAAGTGTAGTGTTGGCAACAGAAGCAACGGATTGGGTGAGCCTGCTTTCAAAGTGGGTGGGTCATGGCCCACTCAGGCCAACCCATAGCTATGCCCCTGCCAGTCAGTCCCTGTCCCTCCCAGCCCCGTGTTATTTTTAATACAAGTCACAGACAGGTCGCGAGCTTCCATGAATTGCTGGTTATTGCCTGCTATCTGTCTGTTACTTTTACTAAAAATAATCGTGCCAAAATCTTAACCTTACTGATGAGGTAAAGCCTCATAACCTGTTTTATAACCTGCTCACCAAACAAGCAGATGCTTTATCCCTGGTGAAAGCAAGCTGTACAAACCACGAGAAGAGGAAATAACACAATAAGGTGAGTAGTTATTTTTTAATGTCCGCTAAGGTATATCATTATTATATCTCAGGTATATCATTACTTTCATAATGCATTTTTCCAGAAATTCTTCCTTGAGGTGGCCCCTAAAGACGCTGGTATACTGGGGAGCCATTCTAATACCCAAGCCTGGTCTCAAGGTTTGGACAAAGTGTTTGCTGTTAAACATGAAGGATGAAATGGATGAGTTTGGCAATGTGTTTTGGGTGGATCTCTGAGCATTGGACATTATCTTATAGGCATATGAGGCAGGCAGAAATGCCGTCATCGTGAGTGATAGTGGTGTATAGGGACCATACATGTCAAGAATGGTGTTCTGGGGAGGTTGTTAAAGTTGCGGTGTTTCTGAAGGAAGTTGGTAGTGTCTTGGAGGAAGCAGGCCCTTTGTGTGGTTAGTGGTTTTAGAATGGTGTCTATGTGTTCTGATATTCCTTCAGTCAGAGTGCCCTGGCCAGATATGAATGGTTTGCCTGGGTTCCCCTTGTTTGTATATCTTGGGAAGCACATAGAAGGTCCCTGGGCTGCATTTCGTGGGGGGTGATGTTGTAGGGTTTTTCTTGGAGATGTTTGGGAAAGGATTTGATGGTCTCTTTAAATTCCTTTGTGAACTGTGGTGTGGGATCTTCTTTCAGTTCTTTATAGTGGGTAGTGTCAAAGAGTTGTCTGTTGGCCTCATTGACATAGTCATCAAGATTAAGGACTGTGACAGCAGTGCTCCCTTTATCTGCTGGTTTGATCACTATCTAATGGTTTGTTTTCAGGGACTATATAGCTATCCTCTTGATGTAAAAAGATTGTGATGAAGGCATGTGTTGAAGATTTCATAGTCAATTTTTTTCCTGAAGCAACTGATGTAATGATCCAGTGTGGGAGTTTTTTTTACGACTGTCAGTGGGGATTTGGTAGTTGTAGGTGGTGTCATCTTTGTTGTGAAAGAATTCCTTGAGGCAGTGTCTGCAGAAGAATTGTTCTAGTTCTCCATGTTTGTATTGATCAGGTTCTGTGCTGGGGCAAAAGTTCAGTCCCTTGGAGAGGACACATACTTCAGTTCTGATTAGGGGTAGTCTTGAATGATTGATGATGTAGGTGTGTCATGTAGTACCCATATGATGGGTCATGATGTCTTGGTTTTTCCCAGAGGTGATGTTCTGTGGAGTTGTTGTGTTTGGTCCCACTTTTAGTCTTTGTGTTGGATAGCTGTCATCAGGATTTTTGTTGTTTTGCATTTCCTGTATGACTTCTAGGTAGGTTTCCTGATTTTTTTCTTCCAGTGTGTGAGACCATGTGATGATTTCTTGTTTTAAGAGGTCCCTTCTGGAGTATGTAATGTGTAGGAGATGATTCCTCAGTTTTTCTGTGGTCATTCTGCAGAGCTGTTCAGCTTATTTGGAGTTGTTTGTAGTGATCACAGGATTATAGATGGTAAATCCTCTGGGGATTTTTGTTTCTTGCATTTGCAAAGGAAGCAGATGTCACTGTTTAATCATTTTGTCAAGTTTCCATTTTCAATGGCAAAATTCAATATCTTTCATAGTTGTTAGCACTGTTGTAGCCATGTTGGTTCCAGGATAGGAGAGAAACAAGGTAGGTAAATAGTATCTTTTACTGGAGCAACTTCTGTTGGTGGAACGTTCAAGTTTTTGAGCATATAAGATGCAAATAAAGGAGGTTTTAGAAAGAAATGGGAAATGGTAATAAAGAAAAACAAAAGCAAGAACCACTAAGAGCTAGGCAAGTGAGACAGTGTTAACTGGCAAATTGGCTTCTCTTTTCTGGAGCAATTAACACAATAATGCAGTTGCAGGATTCAGGTCACAGCTAGTATCGTGTGCACTGTTAAGGGCTTGCTGACACTAGAAAGTTGTACCACTGTCAGGAACTATGGGTCATGAACACTGGTCCACAGGGCTTTTAGAAACTAGTAAATTCCAACCTGACCCCCAGTGATTTGCTAATAGTTGTGAGAATATAATCCAAACTCTGAGAGAAAACTACAGTCCTGGGATCTGATTAGCAGAACACTGGGGGTCCTGATTGTTTCATAGCTTCTATTTTAACCAAGCCCAGGAATGGGAAGTTATCCATGCAACTGAGCTTCTCTCGTGTAGGACTGCTTTCCCTGCAATACCTGCTCCTACTGATCTCCTGACACCCAGCGTGTCCTCTGGCCTGTCTTAGACATGGATCTCTTGGCATTTGACCTGGCCTGACTCCTGCTCTAACCATTAAGTCAGACGGCCCATGCCTGATATGCACTTTAACTGTACCAGTGTACTCAAAGTGGTACAATCACTCTAGTGTGGATGCAGTTATACCAGTATAAAGATGCTTTACACGGTTACAGAAATTCTCACATGGGAAGGCGAATAACTGTTCTTGTATATGTCATCTTTATACTGGTATAACTATGTCTATGCTAGGGCGTTAACCAGTATAATTATTTGGGTTAAAATAAATGATATCCTTAACCAACATAGTTGTACCAGTCCAACTTTCAAGTACAACTATTAAATAACAGACAATCAGCCTTGGGTTGGGTTGGGTTCCTACACCTCCAACTGCTAATAGCTTGGACTGGACTGGATTGGGATGGATCACTCGATAATTGCCCTGTTTTGTTCATTCCCTCAAAAGCATCTGGCCCTACCCTATGTCATAAGACAGGCTACTGGGCTAGATGGACTATTGGCCTGACTCAGTATGGCCATTCTGATGTTCCTATTGCGTCCATGGAATAGCAGCAATTAGTATCAATTGTGCTGTGACTGAATTGTCTGTAGAAGCTTGTCCAAATCTTTTTTACTCTCTCTGGATACTCACAACTTTCAAGCTGTTCGTTGTAATGTATTTCCACTTCTACTTGATTCCTTTGGTTAAGTCCATGTGATAAAAGTTACATAGTATTACCCTCATGCCTCTGAGTGGTTGGCCAGGAATATCAGCCTGGTTCAGAAGAAGCCATTTCATCTTGGTTTCTTTTGGAGAGAGGCTGCATTTCAGCTGGAGTTTTCAATCCATTGAGACTCTGGATGAACTCTTCAGCACAGCCCTTGCCATCCTACACAGAAAAGAGTTCCCTTTATTCTATCCACAGCTCTGGGCAAATCTCCATGCGAAATGACATCAAGTGACTGGGGGCATTAATCTCCTGAGCCATATGAAGGTTACTACAGGTTAATTTAGGATCAGGCTCTCCCTACCACTTACACGGAGGTGAGGCACGTGGGAGATAGGGCTAAGGAGCCTTCGCGCATTGTGCGTTCTGTATAAGGGTTCAAGCAGAATTCCAATCTGTGTGTTCCTGGAAGTGTGCATGAGCTGATTCTTCCCTCCTTCCCTGGCATGCATGGCATCTCAAAGGAAGTTAAATGGGGGAATGGAAGCAGGACCATTGCCCAAGCTCCCATGAAGCTTATGGGCTGCATGGATCAGAAATAAGCCTCATCCCACAAAGGGTGTAGTAGAAGTAGTACAGGCTCCTGCTGTTCTCCTGGGGCAGAACAGCATCATGTTGCACTTTACTATAGGCTAAACGGCAGAACTCAGGCTGAAATGAATAGCTTCTTAATACCCATCTTTAAAATCTTTCCAAAGTTAAAACTCTCTCTCTTTTATTCCTAACCTTGCTCTTTTAATAATTATGCGTAACAGAAAAAGTAAGCTTGCTAGCAGGACTGATGCACACCAATGTGATATACCACTGAGTTCAACTAACTTAACGCTGGAATGTTGTGTCACTATGAGCCAGTGCCTTGTAAGCATGTCAGAAAAGTTAAGAGCTTTGCTAACACTAATCAAAAGACAGAAAATCACACTGGAAAGAATGAGGCAAGGAGATCTAAGTGAAGTGTAAAACATATTGAGAATTCAACGACATGTTGACAAATACCACTCCACTCTTTTTCTCCCTATTAGAACTTATCAGCCGAAGCAGAGATTTCTAAGTGGTGTTTTCCCAGGCCAGGCTTGACTTCTCCCTCATCTTATCAGTAGTTTTCAAAGGCTCCAGATGAATCTCTTCTAGAAAAAAAAATCACCATTTATTCTGTATAAATATATGGGCTCTGTCACAGAGGCCATGCTAGAGCTGTGAGACTTTGGAAAAACACACCTGGCTCTTTTAAAAGATTTCGCCCCTAAAAAAATAGTTCTCCCCCATGCACAAGAAAATCTTTGAGCACTGAAACCAGCAAATGCAGGTGACAGTACTAGAAAAGTGTGCATGCACAACAAAGTCTGGAATGAGGACCCACTAAGAATCAGTCTCTCTTTTATTCTTGTATGTTTACAGAGGGACTTTTTCGGATCTCAATTTTAAAAAATATTTTCCATTTTTTAAGCAGAAAATGAACCTCCCCGTTAAAAATTATTTTTTTAATTTGCCACTTAGTGTTATCAAATGTAACATTTGCAGAGGGGAAAATAAGCATTTGAACTGTCATCTTGAAAGATGCTGGAGTTTAATTCCAGTTCAGAAAAACTCCACTGACAACACATAACCAATGAATCATAAAACAGAACCATTATATTGTCAGAGAAAATCTCATTGGCTGAAAGTCTCTGACCTTTACAGCAGGATATTGTTACCTAGCAACTCCTCACAACAGATTAACCCTTTTCTGGTTTTCTCATGTGCCACCTGACTCAGAAGGCCTTTTTCTTCTCCCTATGCAAACTAATTACGTAAACATGCAACATTTGTTTAGAACAACAAAACAAAAAAAATCCTGTGCCCTAAAGGGATAGGAACAGAATGCCCCTCTAAGGACACAGAAGGATATGCAAGGGGAGGGAGTTAAAACTGGCATGGGTTTTGATGACTCTGGTCAAAAATAATCAAATTTACTAAAAATAAAATGTATTTTTCATAAAGCATTGTACGGGGATCATGGTGGGGTCACATACAAGTGATGAACTGCATTTATCGTACAGCTCACCTGCACTCTGCCCACTTATCTATGTCCATCAGGACTACAATTAACATTCTACATATCTGAGCACACTCAAACATATGGTACATAAAAAAAAAAAGGAACCTAGAGGAGAAATGCTGCTTCTCCCCCAAATGTAGAGTTTTCCCTCCGAATAACCCAGTGTTGCCAACTCTCACATTGTTACTGTGAGTCTCATGGGTGGTGTGTGTACTCCCTCCTTCAAGAAGGCTAGCCTCTGCCCCACCCCTTCTGCCCAAGGCCCCGCCCCCATCCTGCCCCTTCTTCCCAATGCCACAGCCCCCTTGCCTGCCAGCAGAGTCCCGGCTGGCCTCCCCAAAATGCCCCCCCGAGCCCTGGCCAGAGCCGAGCAGCCCAGAACCCTGGCTGGAGCAGAGCAGCCCCCTTGAGCCCCGGCTGGCATCTGGTCGGAGCAGAGCAACATCCCCTCCCCCAAGCACCTTGCTGGAGCAGAGTACCCCCTCCCACGCCCTGGCCAGCCCACTGGCTCCTGGAGCAGCCCTGGCCAGGCCAGTCTGCCAGTGCCTCCACTACCCGCCGCTCACCCACCCATGAGGGACCGGAAGAGGTGAAGCCACCATGGCCCATGTGTTCGGCAGCATGGTGGCTGCACCATGGAAGGCTTAGCTTTCCCTGGCCTTTGATATCCACTGCCTATGGAGTCTCATAATATTTGCTGATTTGGTTTTGATTTGTTTCTTTTAAAGCCCCAGCTACAAGCATCAAGTGATTATGAGAGAACCTCTACTTTCATTTAAAAAAAAAAAAAAAAGGGTTTCTAGCCTTCATGGTTACTGGGAAAAGCTTGAAAATGTGAACACTCTAAAGTCAAAAACCAGAGGCCAATAAAAAGAATCCAAAATTAATTATTTCTAAAATCTCAAGATTTTTAAGTTCCCCTCATGTTTGAATGCTTGAGGATGGCAATACTACAAGTCTGAGGGGTAGTATAGGCATCCAGTCCTAAATCAGTAACAGAATGAAGATGTTTTGTGACACTTCACAACTAAAAACAGGAGTTTAATATTATTAGAGATTCGAGCTACCTAGCTTTCCAATGGGAAAAACAATACCAAGAGATCACACTGTCATCATGCACATATAAAAGTTAATTTGTGGTCATTTTTAGAAGATACTAAAATATATTCATTACGATTTTCCTCTCTCATTGAGACCTGCACAGTTAGATTCATGGAGCACAGGGAGGCTTGCTAATCGAGCAGAGGATAGGTGTTATCAACACTGCCCTCTCTCAGGTATTACATGTGGTAAGGACAACTAGTTTCCTCTGAAAGACCTTCAGGAAATCCACAGATGGAGGATGCAGAGGCCATGCCCTGATTCACCACACTTCTCTGTAGTCTTGGCCATGCCCCTTCCGCAGCCAGAGTCACCTACTTATAGCTCCTGTTGGTGGAAGAGATGATGTAGCTATCTTGTGCTGATGCAATTACCCTTTACATAAGACCTTCACTGCCTTTTGGTGGCCCTTTATCCTTGCTTATGCCAGTAGAAACTAGTATAAACCAGAGATGAATCTATAATATATAGAAGGCTTTGTTTCCAAATAGAAAGGACACACGTCATGCAGCACAGAGTATAGAATATGAGCCTGATTCTCAGATGGTATAAACTGGCATTGTTCCATTGAAGTCATTCGAGCTATGCCAATTTACACCATCTGTGAACCTGGGCCTATTTTACATTTGGTAACCAACTCTTACCAGTCCAGCTTTTTCTCAATACTAACCAATTGACCACTGTCCCATATGTTTTATTTTAAAACCAAATAGAATGGGTTACATACATAGTTTTGGTAGTAAATAAAGCACTTTCCTTTTCTACACTTTACAAAAATGTCTGTTTTCCTTAGTAGAGTTTTAACAGTTTGCCTGAGAAACCACAAGGCAATGAGAAAAATGGCATTTTCAAATTATATTTACAATACAGCAACATTCAGTTTCATGCATTAAAACTAAAAGGTTCTCCTTGGACAGCTTAACTATTTTCTTTATATAAGGAAAAAAAAAAGTATCTGGATCACTAATGGCAGTTTTGTCTATGTAAAAAGAAGAAGTACTTTAAGGAGGTTTTGCTACCTGCAAATTCATTATCAAGAGTACTTTTAAATTTCACTGTGGTTAAAAGTTTGGCTCAAATTCTGCAGTCCTTACTTAGAAATATCAGTGACATTACTGGGAGTTTGCCAGTATAAAGGTAAAGACTAAAGGATGGTGTTTAATATGTTTATATCATGTTGAAAATATATTTTCAAATAAATGCAATGGGTTCCCATCAAACATTTTTATCCTTCATTAAACTAATGCTTTCTTGCATAACGAAGAAAAGGCTACAAAATGTAAGTGTATTGTAATGTTCTGGTATTAAGCTAGAGATATCAAAATAAATTTGCAACTATATCATTATATCAATCTCCAGTATTACTGCATCAGTACCATAACCATAATTAACTAGCTGCAGGTCAAATTACTAATAAATCTTTAGAAATTAAATGTACAATTTGTCAAAACCACATGCCTTCACAAATTGATTATTCGGAATTTAGAAGCTTTTTAATTAGGAAGAAATTTATGCAATACTGCACGTAATAATTAGGAATCAGCTCTTCTGCAATATTTTTGTACATCAGCAAAAATTAAAATATTGGAAAACATTACTAGGTCATTGCACTATTTCAATGTCAAAATCAACACATAGTTCAAATTAGAGGTTAAAGATATCTTCCCGTATCTTTTACATCGTACAAAGCTTTATGATCTCAGGACTGGAATCATTAACAGAATACAAAATCAATGAGAAAAAGATCTAAACTGACCATCTTAGAGTGCAGAGTCACTAAATGTGATTTATACCACTGTAAAACTTTTTACCCTAGCTCCAGAGTTCTACTAAACAGCATGCATTCCATATCAAACTTACACAGTTTTGCCATACTACACAGAATTTTGCATATCTGCAGTGTCTTCCGGACAAAATTCTCGAACTATTTTACAGGCATTAGTAATTGTCACCTTCAACAACTGTGCAAGTTAGATATTTTGATCCTTGCTTTGCTAATAAGAAACTGAGGCACACTGCTGTTAAGTGACACGACCCAAGATCACACAAAGAGCTTTATGATAAGAGCTGAAACTATACTCCACTTCGTCTAATTTCCACTCCGGTGCTTTAACCACAAGTCTATTCAAATTCTTCACCCCCATGAGAGTGCTGGGTATTTCTATGAACATTTCATAGGAACCTTTCATTATTTATATTTTTAAACAGAGAACACAAAAGCTGCTTTGTTAAGACATCTGGACTTTTTTTCTACCTTAATAAAAACATGACTAAAGTGGGACCCTCAGTCAGCATCTGGCAGAAAGTCTGGACTAACTAAAAAAAAAGGGGGGGGCCTGGACGAGTTTGCTCCCTGTCACACTAAAAAAATTTGCTTCTAAATGTATATGGTGCAAGTAAGAGGTATGCAGAGTAGGCCATAATGGAATATTGTTTGTGTATATATCTTGGCAAATACATATGCAGCACAGAATCTATTTCCAAGCAGAACATAAACACAAAAAGCAGAGTGATGACAAACAAGTATTCCAAGACAAGAAAAAATGTTGTTTCATATACAAACCAAACAAACTGAAGTAGTTTCCCCCTGCTGTGATCCAAATGACAGCTCTCAGCTGCACACGTTATGTAGCTGCTGAAGAAACGAGAGATGACCCAATCTTACCTTGAATGCTGGTCTTAGATTTCTCTTTTCCTAAGCAGCCTGCTCTCACTGCCAAAAGAAAAGCATGGTTGGGATTTTTTCCCCCAAGAAACCAATTTTTCCAGCCTGAACAGAAGTTGGGGTTTGTATTGAACGGACACTGCAAGGAGGTAAGCAACAGCTTCCCTCTTTTGCATTCTCATTGAAAGACGTACAGCCATTTCTTTTGCAGGTGTCTCTCACAAACCAATGACTTTGTTAAGTGACACAAGTGCGACAATAACAGAGGTATTTTTATTCTTGGTAGAATATTTCCTTTTAGTCATTGCTCCTAAAAAGAAGGAAGGTCTGTGAAATCTCCAAATCTCTGCAGTTTACAGATAGCAAGCCAGGGTTCAACTGTGCGTTTTTGTTTTTTGGGGGGTTTTTTTGGGGGGGGAGATAGGGAAAGGGGGGGAGTTATTTACTTCTACAGGACAGAATATCATGCTTTGACAGCTGAAAGAGGAAACAAAGATCACAAAGAAGGAAACAGCAGGTAGAGTGACAACAGAACCATAGAGAGTAAACTGAGAAAGCAGAGATTTTTATATAATTAATTGGCCTCTTTAATATATTGGGCAGTGAAAGGAAAGCTTTAATAGGGGATTATACAGGCGCCTAAGTAAAACATCCTGCTATGCCTTTCATAAAAACCTAAAACTAAACTTCAATTGCCATTTCTTTTAAGGTGCTTAAAATAGACATAGGCTTTCTAAAGCCCAGGGATTCTTGTTTAATGGAGCTTTGAGGGGATATTCAAATCCTGAACCCACCACCACATCAGGTATTTTAAATCTATTTTAGTGGCTGAATCAAACTCTGGACTCAGAAGTCCCTGAATTTAGGCATATATGAAATCTGGATCTGAAATTTCTAGCTTGGATCCACCTCTCATTTAAACAAGACAGGAGTCAATACTGGAAACATATATCAGAACCTTTTCACACATACCCAAACTTTAGGTGGAATGAGGGGACACAGACGTTCGCTTGTTTCCAATGTAAAACTAACATTTTAAAATTAAGTCTTAAGTATAAAACCAAAACATTTTTTTTAGTTCAAATTTGGATCTGCCTGACACTCATGTTAATAGTTTAGCAGCATTTTGCGTAGAGTTTGCATTGTGCTTCAGGAAACAATACATTTCCAACAATTACTCCTTGTTAAGCCATATCTACATGACTGCAACAACTGTGCATCTGTCCTGTCGAATGTACCCACCCACCCACAATTATGAAGCCAATCCTTATAAAGCAAACCACATTCTCAAAGGAGAAAGAATGTTGACCACTTACAGCTCTATTTTTACACAGCAACAAGGATGCAGGGAAATCTGTAGTATGAGCTGATGCACTCCCACCTCATTACAGAACAATTTTTGGTGGCTGAATATCTTAAGTGCTTTAGCATTGTAGATCATACAGAGAGCTTCTGTAATCTGCATTAGCACTGTACAATGGTGAAACGCCAGCTCTGCCTCCCTTGGAAGTGGCATCCAGTTTCACATGAATTCTTACCATGGGTGACTGCACTGCAAATGTTGATTCTGAGAAGATACTGGGTGTAACAAAATTAAATCAAAGGGGGATATGGTCACCATTTTAACAGATAACACTTGCTAACACTGATTTTGTTGCAAAAGAATACAAAGGATGGATAGAATGTTAAACAACGTTGCTGACTCTCAAATTTACCAGGAGACTTACAATACTTCTTGTTCTTCAAGCCCAACTCTTGAAGTCAAGAAATTATGTGAGGATCTCAGTTTTCTAGCCTTCCTCATGGGAGAAAAGTCTGGAAACATGATCAGAGTGGTGCACCCTGAAGGCTTAGAAACAGAAAGGCAAATACAAAAAAGATATTATTTTTAAATCTCAAGATTTTTACCCCCCATCTCATGATTTTTGAATACTCAGGGTTGGCAAAACTGACGTGTGTAAACCAGAAATACTACATTTACACATTTATTAATGTCAAAGTGAATTCAGGGTCCATGAAATAAGCCAGACAGAAGGTACTGGAAACTGAGGTGCTCAGCTTACCTCCAGAACAGACACAGCACATGCAATGGCAGTTCAGCTTCCCTAGCTCCCTTGCCAATATACAGGGTACCATCTCCAGAGATGAGAAAGTGGCCGAATCTCCAGGCTGATTCAATTCCCACCTATCTCGGCTAGTCCCACCAAAGGTATTGTTTTGAACAAATGCATGGTGGTGATGATTTCTGGTGGCAACCTCTCTCTACCACATACTGGACTGAAACCACCAATTTATTTCACACGAACCAAACAGCCATTAGATAGTAACAACTTTGGTCACAATAGACCTGGCATAATTTCAAACGGGTGTCTCTGTGAGGAAAGACTCTATTTATACCCAGTTATACAGTCCTGCACACTTCAGCTTACCAGGAAACAGCATGGAAAATAATATTCTTTACCCCCTAAAATCCTACTTCATTTGTTATTTTAACTCCGGACAAGCATGTAATACCGTGATGACTATAAATTTTGATGATTGCAAAAATCCATCACTTCATCCTCAGTTTACCACTCTTAACAAAGGTAATCCTAAAAACAGCACAGTGGAGAAGGTCTTATAGATCTGCCATCCAAGAGGGAGGGGAACACAAGGCAACAGCTTCAGGGATTGGCATTTTCCTGCTAATAGAATTGCTGAATGCTGCTAATAAGATCATGCTAGTGAGACTAGAAACAGTTTTTCATGAGGAGACTCTGCTGTGAGGAAAGGAGAGATTTCCCTGAAAGTACGTGTTTAATAAAAAGCGTAAAGTTTATGAAGGTTTGATCCGAGTCTAGTAATAGCCAAAAATGCCTCTGAATACCCAGAAACAATTATTAAATATAAAAAAATAATTAAGTTGACACGTTTGAAGAGTATGCATAGAATATATCCACATGCCTACCCATTTCTGCCTGTGTAAATGAGATAATTGCATGGCTAATGACCATGGGGAGATCCTCACACCCACTTCGGCCTCTTTTCACTAAATAGAAGGACCCGAGTGCCATGCAGGGGCTTAAGAGCCCCATACCTACTCAGGATAAAATTCCACCAGTGCAGAAATGGTGGAAGGATGCCATGTCTTCACTGCTAGTGTGACTCAAGTTAGCTAATGTGAGTAGCTAACCCACGGTAAGAACACCTTTTATTTGAAGTATAGACATGCCCTAAGGATACGTCTACACCACAGCTGGAAGGTGTAATTCCCAACTCAGGTAGATGTACATGCACTAGCTCTGCTTGTGTTAGAGTGCTAAAAATAGTAGCATGGCCATGGCAAAGTGGATGGTAGGGTGGGCTATCCACCCTGTGTACAACCATGTCTGAAATCCTAGGTACATACTCCGGTGGCTAGCCTGATCTGTGTTGCTATTTTTAGCATCCTGGCTTGAGCAGAGCATATATGTCCAGTGCATATACGTCTACCCAAGCATAGATTTACACCTCTCAGTGCAGTGTAGACATATCCTGAGTTAGGCCAGGGATGCAGAGCAGCACAGAATGAGGAGAGTGCAACAGTGGCTTAAAGCCATTACAGCCACCCCCATTCCTATGAGCTGTGAATTCTTTGCTGTTCCTCTCAGAGGCACAGCTCAGCATCCAACCACATATTTGCATGCACAAATGGGTAGCTATCTGTACAAACTGGTGTGTGCTTAGAAAGAGAAAACCTTTAAAATATTAACCAGATCTTTTCTGCTTGCAGCTATAACTGATGAATCCTCCTGAAGAATACTAGTTTTCTAAACAAATGAACCATTGGAAATTAGCATTAGAGCTATCTATTAAATTGGGGAAACAACTATAAATATGAAAACAGGCATTTAATTGTAACAGTTCTGCAAAGTATTATTTGGTATACACTGACAATATTTTTGGCACTGTACATGGCACAGAAGGAGATTCCCTGAAAAGTTGATTTGAATATCTTAAATATTTTCATGACAACAACGTTTGTATCGCTGAGCTTGATTTTCAGTGGTGCCAAACTTTCACAACTTCTATGAGTTTAAATGGAGTTGGAGGTGATCAGCATTTCTAAAAATCAGGCCAATTATTAGGAAAAAATAGTGCCAAAAATATATTAAAATACAATTAAGTCTTCAACAGCAGCTTTGAAGGCAGAAAACACTGGCTGGAATACCCTGATTTACCTAACTAATACCCTATATTTACCTATATTTACCTAACTAATACCCTAATTTACCTAACTAATTTAGCTGTTTCTAGGTAAAAGCAAGGCCAAAAACCACTGTGAGATTGTTACACAGTTGGGCAAGACAGGGTTATTTAAAAGTCCTTTCCACAAATTGTGCATTTGAAAGTGGACTCATGGCATGTCACTGTCAGAATCTTGGTGATATTTTTGGTGCTGATAAAAATTATGCCCATTTAAATCATCATGGGATGGAGCAGGCCCTGATTATTTAAACTACCTGTTTTTACATCTAATGTGTAGCCAGTGAGATGATTCTGAAGCCTTTTTAAATTAAAAAAACAAAACCAGAACACTCTAGAATTTACATGGACCAGCCAGAACTTTCTTGGCCACCTCTTTTATATAATTGTTTATCTATGGTTTATATCCACATGCATTGTTTTCCAAGGCAGTGAATGATTTAATAGCTGTGGAATTTTCAACAGATCAGGGATCCTGGAATTTTGCAATCCACAAGTAATTTAGGGTAATTTCAGATAAGGATGGATGCATGTCTTTACTGATAGATACAGCAAGTGAAACATGACACTGATTTTTTCTTTCCTGTACTGCATACATCTAGCCAAATAACGTAGGTGTAAATCCACCGGAGACAACAGAATTACTCTGGATTACCACCAGTGTGACAAAACAGAATTTGGCCCATGTGTTTATACAATTATAGCATACCTGTTACATGATATGCAACTGCAGAAGCTGAATAAAACAGTAAAATTACATTATTTTTTCCTTAAAACGTTATAAAATATTTATACAGATTTACAGATATTACACAGATGGCTTGATCAAGTTAATTTTCTTTTGGTTTTGGTTTTAAATTCTCATTCCAATGTTTAGAGAGTGGATTAGAGACACGACACAAACATTTAAAATTTAGGCCAACATTTCAAACTTGGCTGTTTAAAATTGGACCCAGGAATCCATATTTAGGCACCATTTTAAGAAGTTCTGAGCATTCACAGTCCCCACACACTTCAATGAGTTCTACAAGTGCTAAGCACTGCTAAAATCAGGCCATTCATTTATTTAAGAGCATACATACGAATTTAACTGCTTAACTCTAGTCCCCACCAACGCAGACAATTTTGGCTTTGGTCCACTTCAAGAGAAACAGCCCTAAAAACTGAAAAACACAAGGGACCTCTCAAAAATCTTGTATAGGGATGGAACAGCAGGATATGATAGCCTGTGATGATTATTTGGATATAATACAATTACTTTAATTTATGCCAACAAAATACAATCTGAACACTTTCAAAAACAATTCTTGTCCTAGAAATTAAGAAATGGTAGTTTGGAGTATGACAAATGTGTCCATACAGTGGTATCATTAAAATTGATTAAAACTTTGTCCTATTCCAAAGTATTTACCATTATTGTAGTGTTCCCTCAGAATGAAAGATACCACAGTAAATTTAAATACAACTGGGTTTTCAGGGGGATTACTGTTTATTGCCAAATCTCTTCCCTGAACTCCTGCCCCAATACTGTTCAGTAATTTTTTTAGGGCATTACTTGGTGCAAGCTCAAAGAATCCTAAAATCTTGTGTGCCAACAAAATTATATGCTTAAAAATCAAATCCCTAAAATCAATTTCACTCAGTACAACAGTTGAATTTCCTATTTGTTTGCTTTCAGACTTCCTGTGTGTTGAACCTAGGGCTGAGTTCAGTTAGGTACAAAGACAATATAAAGTCAGAACACTTTTCTTTTTCTCTAGCTGCTGAGGAAATCCCTGCTTTAGATTAGAAAATAACTAATGATTGTGTGTCCCTGTATGCTTTGGAATGGGGCCCCTTATTTTATCTACATGGCAGCTACCTGTCAACGTGTGGTACTTGGAGTAGCGCACAGGGAGTTCATACACACCAAGACTATCTAAACAGACCATTAAGTGCTAGTAAAGTAACACATGTGAACGACAGGTCAATAAATTTTGAACAACTTATGTTCACTGCAAAAAGCTGGCTGTTTTAGAACAAGCGGTGTTTACATAAAATCAATTTTACAAGCATCTAAATAATTAGGGAGTACACCACAATAATAATTATATTCTGAATTCAGTACAATAGTTACACTGTAATCTAACTGATCCCATAGTTTATTTGCTTTTGTTTTTTCCCAAGGTTCTAGTTTCTTAAATAAAACTCCTTTCATCTCTATGGGAAAAAGTGTTTACTAACCTGTAACTGTTGTTCTTCGAGATGTGTTGCTCATCTCCAATCCAAGTAGGCGTGTCTGCGCTGCATGCACAGTTGCTAGAAGGTTTTTTTCCCTAGTGGTGTCCATAGGGTCAGCCCCCTGCAGTCGTGCCCTCATGACACCATAAATAGGGTCCTAGCCACCTTGCACCTCTTCAGTTCCTTCTTGCCAGTTGACTCCGACAGACAGGTAGGTGGGCAGGCCTTGGAATAGACATGAGCAACATAGCTTGAAGAACAACAATTACAGAAGGTTAGTAACCGTTCCTTCTTTGAGAGCTTGCCCTTGAGAATTCCAAGTAGGTAACTCGCAACCCGGTCCATTGGAGGAGGAGTTGGAGTTCAAAGCCCCGTAGATTGTAATACTGCTTTGCCAAAGGCAGCATCATCTCTGGCATGCTGTGTAATAGCGTAGTGTGCAGCAAAGATGTGAATAGATGACCACATCTCTGCTCTGTAAATGTCCTGGACAGGGACTTGGGCCAGGAATGACACCCAAGATGCCTGTGCCCTTGTAGAATGAGCCGTCAGTGCAGGGGCAGGCACTCTCGCCAAGTTGTAACACATCCATATACATGATGTGATCCAAGAAGAAATTCTTTGGGAAGAAACAGGAGACCTTCCATCTATCTGCTACTGCTATGAAGAGCGTATTGTTTTTCTGAATGTTCTTATCCTCTTGATATAGAAGACCAAAGCCCACCTGACATCCAGAGAATGCAGCTTGCGTTCCTGACTGTTGGTGTGTGGTTTCAGATGGAAGACTGGAAACAATATTGTCTGTTTTGTATGGAATTGGGAAATCAACTTTGAAAGAAAGGCTGGATGAGGGCAAAAGTTGAACCTTGTCTTTGAAGAATATTATATAAGGAGTCTCTGAGGTCGGACTCCTCAGAGTCCTCAGAGTCTCTGAGGTCGGACTCTGAGGTCGGAAAGCCTTGAGGTCGGACACCCTCCTGGCCAAAGTTATGGCCACCAGAAAAGCTACCTTCCAGGATATATAGAGGAGTGACCATGTTGCTAGGGACTCGAAAGGCAGTCCCATCAACCTTGACAGCGGTCCCACTGGGGAGTCGGCTGACATACATGAGGATATAGCCTGTCTAGCCCCTTACGGAAACTCCCAACCATGGGGTTAGCAAAGACCAAATGGCCTGCAACCCTGGGGGTAAAGCTGAGATGGTGGCCAGGTGGACCTTAACTGATGACACTGACAGACCCTGGTGCTTCAGATGTAACAAATAGTCCAAAATAGAGGGCACCAAAGTCAGCATAGGTGGGATGCCCTCCTAAGTCACCCAAATCGAAAATCTCTTCCACTGAGTGAGGTAAGTGGCTCTCGTGGAAGGTTTTCTGCTGCCTAGGAGGACCTTCCTAACTGGTTCGAGCACGCTAGCTCCAGAGGGTTCAGCTATGGAGCTTCCACGCTGTGAGGTGAAGAGGTCACTCTAATGACCCGGGTCATCAGGTCTGGAATTAGAGGCAGAGTGACTGGGGCTTCCATTGGGAGGTTGAGAAGAATGGTGTACCAAAGTTGCTATAGCCAGGCTGGGGCTATCAGAATAAGCTCCTGGTTAGCCCTGCTGTTGTTCACAGTAGGTGCAACCGCTGCTTTGGCCATTGCTTTGTTTGGGGACAAAGAAGAAGAAACTCTGATAGGGACCTTGCCCTTTGGCACTGAAGGGGTCCTGCAGTACTGGTTCCTCATCCTCGGTGCTGGGCTCAACACCAGTTTCAGACCCAGGTTTGGTGCCACATGGTATTTTTCTATGAGTTACCCAGGTTCTGCTCTGGGAAACAAGTGAGAGCAACCATCCAGAGTGAGACCCCTGCACCTGATGGAATGCCAGAATGGTCACTGGGCTGGCATCTGCCATTGGAGAGGCCAAGGTGTAACCCGTCCGTGCCCAGGGTAGCCCACTGATAATGCCAGGGTCAGGGCAAGCTGTAAAAGGAGAGCAGATTCTCCCAGCACTGGTGGGTGACACTGCAGTCAGACTTCCCAACCAGCCACAAACAGTGTTCTGACTCCCCCACACTGGTGATCAAGAAGCCACTGTGCAAATACACACAGCCCCCTTTACTGCATTTCAGTCTCTGGCTCCCAAACTGGCACTAGGTCCAGTAAAGAGACCAGTTAATTAAACTCTATGCTCTTTACTAAAAGATTCCCTCTGATCCCAGAGGATCAGCCACAGTACCAGTTCACTGTAAGTTTGGATCTTACCCAAAATACCACGCTGCCAGCCAATCCTTTAGTAACTAAAACTAAAGGTTTATTAATAAAAGAAAAAACAAACAATAAGAGAAGTGTTAAAGGAATAAAGCAATCAGATCATACAAATGATTCAAAAGTCCAAATACATCAGGTTTCTAGAACAAATGTGGAGTTGTATAGTTCCTCTGGTATACATCCAGTACCTGGATGGGTCTAAGTCCTTCAGTTCAGTTGCAAAGTGTGTTGATCCAGAGGTGTGTCCGCAGCTGGACAGGAACGAGGAACAAGACAAAGACAAAATGGTTTCTGTGGTTTGATCTTATATACCCTCTGTTACTGGCCATGTGGCTTGTGGAATTTTACAGGAACCATAATGGAGTCCATAGTCACATGGGCCAATCCTGGTAACTCTTCAGGTATGCCTTTAGTTTCTTCCTGGGCCTCTGGCCTCTGTAAAGGTCTTGATGGGCCATTAAGCGAGCTATTGTCCTGTGGCCTCTCTGTCTGGGGTGTGTCTTCTACAGCACAGTTTGAAATACAGGGATATCAAAGATCTCCATAACTTTCCTTACACATATTACACATGAACACAAATATTATCATCTTATTCAGCCTATCATAACCTTTCTAACAGTACCTGACATGGTATGTCTTACATGAATTGCTATGATTTTGACACATTAATGTCAAATAACACAAATGCCCCCCCTTCCCAATCCAGTCCGCATGACACAAGGCATGGAAAGTGGTTGTGCCATCTCAACCCTTTGGTCCAGTCTGCCTGAGCAGTACCTGCTCCTTTTTCAGCTGTATGACTGCACCTCGGTGTCGGAGGTATACTACTCACGTCTAGGCGACCAGGGTGGTGTGATGCTGGACGGTGCTGGGGAGCCGTGCCGTGGGAAGGGTGACCATGGCATCATGGATGATTTGTCCCCAGATGGCACTGGGAGCTTTTTTGAACCTGGTGATCGGGGGTTCTGATCTCAATCCTGCTTAAAAGGCAGTCATGTCAGTGTCATGCCCTCTATGAGCTCTCTCGCCACCTCAACGGTCTCCAGCATGGAGGGAAGCTGCAACTCCTCCTCATGGCTCTCCCTGGATGGGGAGTCCAAGGGCACCAGACTCAACAGACCTCTCAGAGGGGCCGGAGTTGATGATGCCACGCCTAAGGGCCCAGGACTGGAGTGGCCCGATGTGGCTCACACTCTGCTCAAACCTTTACGCTCACATGTGTCCGCCTTCTTCTGCTTTTTATGCAGGACCAGGGATTCAGAGCGGTGCTGTATGTCTCCATGTGCAGCGTCCCTCAGTGCCAGTGATGCATCCCAGAGCATAGTATCCGTATGAACATAGTCCTTCCTCAGAGTTGTATCCCTTACCGACGCCAATGTGTTCCGCACCAAAGCTGAAATGCTGGGTCTCGGCTCCACCAAATTGCTCCAAGGGTTGAGGAGTTGCCTCCATTAGGATAAATTTTAGTCTCTGGATTTTTTCTTTCTGGGTTCTGGGGTGGAAACCCCTGCAAATCTTGCAGCAATCTCTCTGATGGGTTTCCTCTAGGCACGTTAGACAGGTTGAATGCGGATGGTTTCTTGGCATAGGCTTCTTCATAGCCCCACATGGCTTTAAGCCAGTGGATCAAGGCATGCCCAGGGGAAGAGAGGAAACAACCCCAATAAACGGGATCCTAACTACTTTAACTAATCTATGAACTATCACCACTCATGCTAAATCTTAACTATTTACAGGTATGTAAGAAAAATCCACTGGGGAAGAGCTTGCAGAGCAAGAGAAGAGTAACGTTCCAGTGATCTTCACAGGCGGTAAGAAAGAACTGAGGAGGCTGGAGATCGGCAGGGCTCTATATATGGCGCCATGATTTTGCGACTCTAGAGGGCACCAGAGCCGACCCTAAGAATACCATTAGGGCAAAAACCTTCTGGTGACTGTGCACGTGGCACACACAAACCTACCTGTAATCAACATGAGCAAGCACTCAAAGAAGAATTGTAGAAATTCCAACTTGTGTCCAAATAAGTAGCAGTTATTGTAGTCTATACTAATTAATGGCTGCTAATGCATATGTTACTGAGCATATATGTGCAAAATAATATCAACAATCAATTCATGCTGTGAATATATGCTATTATTTTTATCCTTTCTAGAAGTATTTAGAAAGCCTACTGTATAAAATCAATCAACCATCACTGAGCAATCTATAAATATTCCCAGAAAATTGAAATTTTCCACATTCAATTTTGTCACAAATTAAGAACATTTAGATTAAATGCTGCTTGATCTCTTAACTCTCTGACCCTTATGTGTCACACAGGTCTATTAATTATAAAGGGTGCATACGCACAGAATCATGGGCAAGTGAATGGAATCAATGTGGTACTCAAAAGATCTCAAATTTCAGTAAGACTAAGCTAAATCTTATCTGGAGCTAAAGTGGCAAAGCAGCAGCACATTGATTTACATAATAATTTTTGTTACTTTTCCAGCTACAGGCAAAAGACTTAACCATGTTGTGGGTACTATAAATTCACATTTGCCATAAGAACCCACGATGCCATCTGTTCTCTAAAGCATCTACATAACTTATGCCAATGCAAACCATCTGCAAACTGTTCTTGCCTGCGAATTCTTGTGATAATGCAATGTGGTGCATATGTGATTTCAAAGGAAGACCACTCCATTTTCCTTTTAATTGTCATTGCTTAAATCAAATATTGTACAGAAACCCTTTGTTTTTTAAAGTCTTTGATGTTCATTCACTACCATTGTTCTCAGATTTCTTAATGGCATTGTAAGATAATGGTGCACCTTAGTGTAAGGGAAAGAGAAGAGTAGAGAGGGAGGAACAGACTCTGTGACAGGCTGAGCATCCTCCACTCCCACTGCGCTTAGCACAGTTCTCAGCCCTTTATTGGAGGCTCTCGGTATTTTGGGGTCAAAAGTGAAGAGAGAAAGAATTTGGCTACATGTATAAAGGAACTGGACGCACCCAGTGTACGATATCATTGTGCACAAGACAAAGAGTAACATACAGCTTTTGGTCCACTGTAGAACTCCCATTTCCATCACTAGGAGTTGCACAGGTGGATCCAGAGCAGTATAATAATATGGCTTGATCTACACTTACCCCGGCGATTTGGCAGCAGTCAATGGGAGTTATGCCAAGTATGCAAAGAACCTGTGTAACTCCCGTCGATGTCTGTGCTTCTCTTCTGCACGCCATCTTCACTGCACTGTGCCAATGGGAACTGCGTTGCCATCAACAGAGCACTACACCACTTGGGGAGGTGCTTTTAGTACGTCCACTTCTGGATCGACTTAGTGGGTCTTCACTGACCGCTCAGTCGATCCAGATAAGTCTATCTGACAGCGGCGACTTTTCCTCTGTCAGTGTAGACATAATCTATATCAAAATGAACATCACTGAATGTGCAGTCTCTCACTAGATAGCAATCTATCTTTTGCTTTTCACCAAGCAAAGCCAAGGACACCGCTTTGTGAGCAGTTACACAGGTATGATCTATCATGATTAGTTCCAAGTGTTCCAGACTGGGATAAGAATCCCCATGACTATTTTAACAAGGTCCATCTAAAAGTGACTTTGTAAGAAGGAGAAAGTAACTAGTGTCTGCTTGCTATGTGAATGAGGTGTTCGTTTGTTGCCAAGAGAGTCTTTCAATAATTTTTTCCCTCTATATATGTCTATTTTTTGCTCCCAAAGCTTGATATTTTTACATGTTGATTTGAAACAGAGCAATCAAAAACTACAAACTGATGTGCTCTGAATGACACCACAGGTTTGGGATGAACTAACTACTGAAAGCAGTTTGACAGTAGCCTTTAACTATCTGAAAGAAGGTTCCAGGGAGGATGGAAGTAGACTGTTCTCAATGGTAGTAAATGACAGAACAAGGAGCAATGGTCTTAAGTTGCAGCGGGAGAGGTCCAGTTGGATATTAAGAAAAAGTTTTTCGCTAGGAAGGTGGTGAAGCACTAGAATGGGTTACCTAGGGAGGTGGTGGTGGAATCTCCATCTTCAGAGGCTTTTAAGCTGCGGCTTGACAAAGCCCTGGCTGGGATGATTTAGCTGAAGTTAGTCCTGCTTTGAGCAGGGGGTTGGACCTCCTGTGATCCCTTCCAACTCTAATCTTCTATGATTCTATGAAAGGTTAGCAACAGCAGGAATATGTGTAGATTCCAAAGTTGTATGATCCCCATTTCACTCTTTTGCTGAACTGAGAAGAGTACTGAGCTTTTAGGTCATTTTCCACGTTAAGTCATCTGTCCAGCACCTATGTCTATATTCTCCCGAGATCTTGTGTTATAGCAATTTGTATGGATAGTTTGTGTTTTCTCCTATGAATTATAAAAGAACGGGCAATATAAAAAATGGAGCATATCCCCTTACAATAGTTGGGTGTGTGCTCTTATGTACAGCATAACTGCTTTCACTTTTGTCTTGTTCCTAACAATCATTGTAATACCTCACTCTGACTTTGTGCACTGTTCAGACATGACAACAAGCTATTTGAGAGAACAAAAAGACATGTCTGTGGATGGGTGGCATTCCCAATTAGACTATGTGACACAAATGTGCATTTGGTATCATACAACATAACTGATTGATCTTCAAGTACAAACCTATCCAATTCAAGTGTATTAACTGATGATTGAAGGGCATGTTGATGGCTGGCTCTTTAGAAATTATTAGCAGCAAAGATTTTACAATTCTTAAAGAGTCTATCTGCTTGTAATTTGGCTCAGCCAGACCTCTTGCTCTGAGGTACTACTGACAGTCTGAATCTTCCATATGTAGTGAGTACCACTACTTGGAAACAGTCTCTTGTCACCTACCCCTCTTCACCAGCCTTCTAACTAAATGATTATAAATATAGGTCTGAGATTTTAATTTCCATTACTCAACTACTCCAAACAATGTTAAACATTGTGAAGACTGACATGGTTGATATAATTACGGTAACTATGACTGACAGTTTTCATTTGCTTAAGCGCAAAGGCTCTATTTCCATTAACCCCTTTTAAAGTAGAAATGAAAGAGGGCATTTACGTATACAGTGCCTCTTACATATCTATTGCCACTTCCATCATCCGTGAAGGCTAATTTTTAGTGTTAACTCTGCCTCTTACGCCAACAAACCTGTTTCGTGGCTGTCTCCTGAATCTGTGGGACTAATGCTCAAGTCATCTCTAGGCTGTTTACAAGAGGGGGTGATGTCTTGTTTTGTTGGAGTTTTCAACACACTCCAAATGTAAGCAAAAGAAGATCAAAGTCACAAAAATACCTGAGTTTCCACCACTGGTGATAAGCTGACTTTCACTGAGCAAGTCCCAACAGCATCCGTCATTAACACAATGTATTGCTTTGTTCAAACATCTGCAGGTCACATTATTTCTTGACAAAGCAGCAAGAGGGGAAAGTGAAATTGAGGCAGGTTATTAATCACTTACTTGATGTTTCCTGTACAACATAGAGGAAATAATCAAGCAGCATAATGGGTTATAAAAGGGGATTCCTGAAAAACAGAAATACACAGTTCATTTAATACATTTCAAGGGGCCATGCACTATAGTCAGATCCAAATGGAAATTTGCCTTTATTTATGAGATTAAGTAAATGACAACTGCCTCTATGCTCGAATGAGGGTATGATGATATCCTCTCAGCCTCCACAAAAAGCAGCTCTCCAGAGTTACAAGACTTTCTCCTAAATGCCCCCCCAAAAGCATGTTGTTTGACCCAAAGTAGATGGAATGAGCCCAAAATCATGCACAGTGATATTACAACATCAGGAATGCAAATCTTGAGGAATTTTTCATACAAAAATTAATGCCAGCCTGAACTGGAATAACTCTGACTCATCAATATATACAGCTGTGTCCTCATGAGGATGTTTTCTGGCTAAATGTGATTTTACACATCTGTCAGCTCTAAATCAGAGATCCGAATACAAAGTGTAGCACTCAGGAACATTGTGTTAATTTGCTGATGTCCCTTGGGAATTCTCAGTCCATAAAGCAATGAATAACCAGGAAATCGTAAATATAATGGGCGAAGTTCTCTCAGTTTTACACATCCAACCGCACTGATTTCAATGGTGTTATGTAGTAGTGACTGAGAACAAAGCTGGGCCCAACATTTATTTTAATCCATAGCAGATATAATCTGGTCCATTATTGTTTCTGTTATGCAAGGGAAAAGGGGCATCCCTTTTCTACAGGCTGGCACTCTGAAACGTCAGAGGACAAGAAGCACCTGTGAGAATGAATATATTGAGAACTGTATGAGATAAATTTCTTCATCATTCTCAAATTTCTGGGACAAAGAGTGGTAAAGATCTCTCTGAATAAGTTCTTAACACTATATTTAAGTAAACAAGCAAAACCCAACAGATTGTTTATATAAAACAGTAGATGTGGTGGGCAGCAAGCTGTGTTTTTGTAGCCTTCATAGCTATATTAAGACAGTTAGGCTTGAGATTGAAACCTCTGTTGATTTATGCAGGAAAGTGCTGATATTGATGGGTTGTTCCACTAAGTTTGCAGGACATCAGAAGCCTGTCCCTGCTCGAACTAAAGTCAATGGCCAAACTCCTGTTAACTTCAAAGGGAGCAGGACTGTGTCCAAAAAAATTTTCAAAGCCAGCATGTTATCACACCATGTTGCAACATAATGATTCAATAGCTTTGTACTCAAGTACCAAATTTGTTTAAAAAAACTAAATTAATCTGTACCAACCTAGAGATAACAATCATTTACCATGGTCAAAATGTCTCACACTTCTCAGCCCACAAATGTTACAACTGCCACCAAATAATGTTGTAATGTGTAATAAAATCAGATTTGGCATATTGCATTACTGGGCTGTATGTATTTAGAAGTATCCTAATTGTGAGATGAGAATACGGAAGGAACACTATATTGCAGAATGGACAGAGTCCGTGCAAGACTAACAGCCTTAGGCCTGGCCTACGCTTACCTTAAAATTCGGCAGCGGTCGACGGGAATTACACAAACTACACAGAGTAGTTTGCGTAACTTCCGTTGTCTTCTCAACTTCCGTTGTGCACGGCGTTTTCAGTGTGCTGCACCACTTGAGGGGGTGGTTTTCACAAGTCGACTTCCGGATCAATTGAGTGGGTCTTCATTGATCATTCAATCGATCTGGATAGATCGATCTGACGACTGCGAATTTGCCTCTGTCAGTGAAGACGTACCCTTATATACCGACACTGTGCTGCCTCTGTTACTACTACACTGCCACAAAGTCCGCTCCTTAGAATGGACATTTGGTCAATATTTGTGATGTGTGATAAATTTTGTATGGAAAATACTGCCCTGGACTAATGTCATGGATTATTCTTTTGACAATTAGGACCCAGTTTTATTTTCACAACGCAAGCATGAATATCCATCAGTTAACATTAGTTCCAGTTTGAAAAATGCTGAGTGTATTTTTAGTTAGAAAATTAATAGGGACTCTGTTCCAGTGTCAAAAGAAGTGACTGGAACACAGAAAAGCACACTTAAATCTGTCCTTGGATATAGGATTAGCTGAAGGAGGAATGTGATGGGGCAGCGTGTTTTTTCTTGCTGTTTTTATGCATACAGATTACAAAACCCTATCACTGTCATGTCTGCAAAATCAAAGGGCAGAATCTGGTAGCAATTTTATTACTTCATTAGGGTTAAATTTTGCCCCTGGATGCACACAGAGCTTCCTCTTACTGCAAGTCAATGGAAGCCCAATGAATGAATCCCAGAGCAGAATGTTCTTGCAGGAAAAAAAATCCCAAATGTTTGATGTAGCAGATTTCTTTTCTTTTAAAAGCACAGCATCTGGCCTTAAGTATTTTAATGCACTGACACTGATGAG
Organism: Mesoclemmys tuberculata; assembly: GCA_007922155.1. Lineage (NCBI taxonomy): Eukaryota > Metazoa > Chordata > Testudines > Chelidae > Mesoclemmys > Mesoclemmys tuberculata. The sequence continues at coordinate 63,643,593 of ML675603.1, read as the reverse complement.
TTTGACATATTGTAGACTTGCTGAGTTCCTTCCTTTATTTGGAGATACTGAACTTGACACCAGTCAGCATTACCAGGTGATTACTCAGGTTGATTTTTTAAAGGTTATCTGTTAAAACTACAGTTGATTAATATGGCCCAATGACAGAAGAGGAGCAATAGATCCCTTATGGCTGACCCTTAGATCAGCATTGTACGAACTCACCTGCAAATCTGTTTGTAATTAGGAGGTGATAATTAATCCATCTATCAACAGAAGACCTCTTTGTCAGCAGCTCTGGATGCAAAACCAGATATTTACTGTAAATCCCTCAGGCTTTCTATAGAAGCTGCACTGACAAATATGAGCCTGTGGAACCTGAAAACTGGTTCTTTCAGTCTCTGGTCTAGCTCTGAGGAAGACATTTTTGTTCTTTTTATGCATATGTTATAGCCTTCCCTCTAATACACAGCAAAATATAAAGTAATGAGTTACATACATAAAAATCTTTTACTTCAAACACAACTGGGGGTACATCTATACTGCTGGGGCTGCATCAATGGATCAATGCAGTGGGATCAACTGAGCGGGCTGTGAAGACCTGCTCAATCGATCCTAGAAGTGCTCTCCAGTTGATGCCATTAATCCACACCCTCCCAAAAAGAGTGAGGCGGTGCTGACTGGAGGGCATCTCCTGTCGATGCAGTGCAGTGAAGACGCCACAGTATGTCAATGTAAGTAAGTTGACGGGAGATTTCCCGTCATGTCAGTGTAGGCCAGACCTGAGTTTCACTCAGCAGAGGAGTAAGGTGCGCAAGAATTTTTCTGTGATAAGCATTAAAGCAAGAGAGCCCTATGCAAACTGCAAATATTTGTGGGAAATAGCAATAAACAGACTTGTAGATAATGAATTATCAGGACAGCTGTGATAAAGAGAGGTATACACAGCTCAACTTCCTCACAAGGTCACTCAAAACCTGGAAAGACTATTGAGATGATACTAAGCCTGCTTCACAAATAATCTGATTAACATGAGTTACCGAAGAAAGGTCAGACTCAAAGAAGACTTTGAGATTACTGGCTTTGGAAACTGGAAAAACAGAACTACCATCAACTGTCAGGAAGGATAAAAGGAATGAAAGGAGTCAGGAAGGGCCTTGACAGTAAGTGCTCTCTTTGCAGATATCAAAATCTGAGCTTCAAAATAAATAAAGTAAGTAAGTAAGTAACAGAAACACAACTCATTTCTTCTGGCATGCCAGGCAAGTGACACCGCAGACAACAGTGTAAATAATATTGTTGAGAGCATGCAAAACGGTCAAGGTGCTAATGTTGACTCCTACAAGAAAGCAAAACAATCTGAACAATACCAAAACCAACTAAAAGTTAGTTTTTAGCATAAAAGTCAGATACAAGCCCAGGAAGTGTTCAATTAGATGGCCAATACAAACACTCACCTGTGGCAACAAAAGCACCCGCAGGTCACCACCATAAGGCTTGCCAGAAGCAATAATTTACAAAACTGGTCTGTTGAGCAGCTATGCACAGATAATTAAAGAATAAAGCATGAAAGTCACACTAATATTTGTCAAATAAGTATTTTTTAATAGAGGGATTTTAAAGTTTACCTCAACCACCTTCTTAATCAACTAATTACCTTCTTACATCTTCTGAGTGATTTAAGAAACTTAAACCCTCCCATACTGACTCTTGCCAAACAAAAAAGACTTCCAAGGTACTGTTAAAGATGGAAGTTCATTCTAAGTGACGCTATGGCTGTATATTAGTCACGTGAATCTGCTGTGATACCTTTTTAAAGAAGTAAGGGAAACCAGAAAGAGGCTATTAATATATCAGATGTTCCCCAGCAAGTCTAAGCCTTCCTCAGACATTAACAAAAGGCAGCTTTTACTAGAGGAAGAACAGCAATATCCATAACAACACTACTCAAAAAATCCAAACACTCCTTGAGTTCCCAGTGTTCCCAACCATTTTCTGAAAAATAGTCTATTAAGGAAACGTAAGAATATACACAGACTTAGGAAAGTGAACAATCCATGCTAAGAGGCTAACTGGATATTAACCTTGTGCAATCATCTCAAAGATACTCTAGCCATGTGTTTGGCTTTTATTTCCCTGAGCTCTTCAGAACACTGTGTCAATGACAAAATAAAATAATCTATGATAGTTTTTCGCCGAGGGCAATTATAAAGATGCCGCTTGATCTTTTCTGAGGACTCAGCTGCGGATTTGCCACAAGCCCTAGACAAAGTGCAGCAGCACATAGTTGCTCTGTCACAAGAGCAGACCAGAAACCAGATTAGATATCTTAATTCAGTTCCCCTCTTGCTCTGCTGGTGGGGAGGAAGGAATTAGATTCCTTCTCCTACCAACTCAACTGTGCAGGCCACACAGTAAAGGGCAGAGCCCAGGCTCTACTCACTCTCCACCCATACATGCAGGAGGAGGAATAACAGAGCCACATAAGCAGCTCTCCTCTCCCCGCAGCCTAGGTAGCCCACGAATGGGAGTGAGGGAATGCCATATGCTTTTACTCCCTTGTGCAAGCACATAAGATAGCTCACCACAGAGCCCCAAAGAGTTTATAATGTGGGAGGAGCATACAAAAGTAGGATTTGAAGAAATGTGGTGATCATCTGGGAAATAATAAGAGATGATAAAAAAAATGAGCTGACAGAAAAAACGGTGGTGAGAAAATGGCCTGGGGATGGTAACACTAGAACTTGAAGCTTAAAAAGAAAAATCCTAGTGTGTGACCTCTAACACAAATGAAGTTTAACCAAAAGAATTCAAGTGTTTAAAATGAAGATTGTAAGAGACAAGCAACAGATTGAGCATTAAAATTATATTCACCAAAACTGAGGAATTCAGATGACCCAATCACCAAATCAGATGCAAGCACACAAAACCCATTAAGAAAATTTGATTAGTTTCTCTGCAGTTGATAAACAATCAAAAAAGTAAATGCAACAAAAGGATGAGCAGGAAGAGATGACATGCTGGAGACAATATGAGGGAGCGAAGCTAACAGACTAAAGGAGAAGAAAGAAAAAACTTAATTTATTTGCTGTATAACACCCACGGGGAAGGCAGAGAGAACTGCATTTGCCTTATTTTGGAAATTTTTATATCAGATGCCTCCAGCCAAGCTTTAGGCACAGTGAGTATTTGCTAGATTTTAAATGGAAATATCATTTGGTTTTGCTGGCGCATTATTCATGAGACATTAAATCAGTCCATGGAACCCTTAACTGTGGTCCAAGGAGAGCTGGAAGGTGATATGGTGCTGGTTCATCTCCTTAATTCCAGGCATTTCTATAGGAATCCATTGCAAAGGCCTGGAAGTCTGTAACAGGAGCTAGCTACAAACAAAGAGGAGGAGCCAACCTAGTTGCCACATAAAAAGAATGAATTAAAACCAGCAGTGGCATTCCACTGGGGCTGCAAGCTACCTGAGAAAGTGAGAAGTCCAGGGGAGAAAAGAATGAGGCAGTTTAGGCAAAGTATACCGAGATCAAAGAACTAAGTAGGAGGGAAACATGCATGGAGAAGAGAACCAAGAAGCGGAGTTGCAGGTGGGGGCAGAAGAGAAGGAAGGATGAAAGAAGAATTGAACAGATAGGTGGGGGAAACGAAACAGAGAGAAGCATGGTGTGGTTAGTTTTTTTCTAATAGGATCGAACACCCCTGCAATTGCTACAGTTCTCACAGGGATGCTGGGTGATTGGCCTGCACTCCATGCATGTCACCATCCACTCCATCTCACAACCTGTGGAGGACAGGCAGTCTTCTAGACCGTGCTTTGGTGCCAGGTTGGAGTGCACGACACCTGACTGGCAAGCACTGAAGTTTCAAACTGCACATGGGGGAAGCTTTTGACTAATAAAATATATTTATTATTACTATGTTATTTTTAAATATTTTAAAATTACTTACTTTGCATCACATGAAAGAGGTTTTGGGGGTGGAAATAGAAAAGTCCCCCTATAATCTCATTGGGGAAGAAGCTTGCAGGGTGGCAGTGCTGGGCTGGGACCATGTGCACAGATGATGGGTTGGGGGCCAAGAGCATGGCGGTAATGCTAGCCATGATTATGCTGCTACCATGGGCAGCTCAACAAGGAGCCAGTTCTACAAGATGCTGCGTACTTCTAAGGGGGGGTTGAACATGGCAGGATTAGGCCTGGAGTTCAGTGCTATCAGGAGGAAGAAATGCTAACAATGAATTCCTATAAAGGAGGACACAGCCAATTAGTTAACGTCCATAAACCGCTATGGAAGCTCCAAGGTGTATGATCATCGAATGATGCTGGTGCACAAGCACAGATGTAAACGAAGAATCTGGTTCATTTCAGCTCGTTTAGAAACCAAGAGGACAACATCAATTCTAGCCAAATGGGAAAAAACAGACATCGTTAATGAACAAACAAAAATTAATTTTTATCTCCTAAGAAACAAAAACAATGGAATGGAAAAACAAAATTAGAATAATTAGCAGTGTCTTTTTAACCAAGTTGAGAGCCAACTGAAACAATTTAAAGTGAACCCCAACCATCAGAAATTATATTTTAAAAAATATTTTAAAAAGGTAAAACTGTATCAGCTATACCATTAGGTACACATGATCCTGAAAGTCTAAGAAGTCCCTTGTGTTATGAATAGTCAGTAATTGGAGACACTTTTAATATGGAGCAGACAGTAATTTTGAAGTAAAAATAGAACAGTTAAATAAACACATCACATCTTGCCTTACAGCTGAATGTTACTGAAGTTACACATATCTGATCGGATCATACGTATTTAAAGAGCCAGATCCTGCTATAGCTCTATTTAATGAGTCCCCACACATACCATTTTGTAGAAAATACCAGTAAACCCATTCAAAAGTATAAACAGATAAATATAAAAGCATCAGTTCATTCATATTTGAAGTAGTAACAAAGATTTATACCTAGCTATGCCATTAAATTATATTGCCCTCATTTGACAGGCTTAGTTAAAAAATATTACCCAATATAGGGCTATGTTTACAATCTACAGGGCTGCATGTAGCTCCACTGCTCCACTGTCATATTTATCTTCCTAACGCCTTGGTTGCTCCAGGAAAAGCAATCTGCTACTGAGCTATACTCATAGCAGATTACTTCCCCCACTGTGCCAGCTCAATTCCATGGGTTGGCATATTAGGGGTAAGGGCAGAGCCTCTGCCCTCCCATTCATGAAGGAATGGAAGCAGAAAAATTATAGAGACTACGCTCTCCTTGTTAAAGTGAAATGAGAGACACTTTGTTCTCCTTATTTTCCTGTGAAGCCACAGGGTATGGGACAGTCTCGTTCACAATTAGTAACTCCTTTTATTTTATTTACCTAAAAAGCCACACTGCAAGATACACCAACAGCAGCTTCCTAACTCCTCATCTTCTTTGGCTTTACCATCTTCCCCACTCAGCCAGGTCAACCTCTCCCATCCCTTAAAGTAACAGTATCCTAAACTGCAACACAGAACCAATTATTCTAACACCATGGTCATTACACCCACTGAAACCAAAGGAAGTCTTGAATGCACAATATATACTGGCCCTTATGTGGACTTGATGGATACAAGCCTTCCACATAGTTTCAGCTCTTCCTGTCAGATAAATCACTTCATCCTACTCTAGCATTGTTCTTTATGAATAGCATAAGAATCAGTCTGAAAGCAAACAAATCCTGACTGCAAGATTTGAAATGAGGTGATTAGGGAAACAAGGATGCGTTTTGGCAGAACCAAGAGAAGCTGAATTACTACTAACTTCTGTAGATTTTCAATAATAAGGCTTAGGTCCAACCCTACTGATCTTTGATATTATCATCTTTAGGTACTAAACGTATTTCACTGGCCATATCTATAACAGAACACTGCAACAACGCCTTAGTAAAAAACGCCTTAGTCAAAAATTACATAAATCTTTATGAGAGAGGAAAGTACAATCAGAGAATGAATTCACCCTCTAGAATAATCATCCCCAAAGAATTGTACTATAAGCACTTCATAACTGGTGAACCTCTTGGTAGTTGAAAAATTCAGTTGTATTCTCATACACAACCAGATTTCCTTCCTTTGTCTTTCCTTTCTGTAATCTGAACTCCACTGAGAAAGTTATTTTTATTTCATTCTTCCTAAAATGAAACTATGGCTACCATTTCTGTGAATGTTTAGTGCTTGTGCCAGGTCCTTGTAGCAGGCTGTGACTCTGAGCTGGCTTCTCCCAACTGGCCCTTTCAATTACTTCCACCCAGCTCTGGCCAGACTGACTACAAAGTCTTTCAAATAAACAAAATTGCAACAGAAACTTTCACAAAAACACCCTTTTCTCCCAGGGGACCCTGCTGGGATGTGACTATCCCCTTCATAGTTTGGAGACAGAGTCTCATTCCCCTCTTATGAGAGAAGGGGCAGAACAATATGCTGGCCTGCTTCCCAGAACCTATCTGATTTGCTGACAAAGACGGGAGCCCTATCCCAAAAAGGAACAATGGCCTGGGAGGTTTTTTAGACACCAACTTCCCACTTACTTACCCCAGAACCACTCTCTCTCTCAGGGTACATCTCCACTGTAGCTTGGAGGTGGGCTTCTCACCACTGGTAGACTGGCCCTTCTCGAGCTAGTGCTCAAAAACAGGAGTATGGCCGAGGTGTCACAGGCAGCGTTTGGACAGCCGATCAGTTCAGATCCAGGGGGCTAAGCGGGATTGTAGTTGGGCAGCTAACCAGAGGCCCACTGTGACCACATTGCTATTTTCAGGTACTAGCTTGAGCAAAGCTTGTGTATGTACATCCCCCCAAGCTGGGAATCACATCTCCCAGTTGTGGTATAGACATACCTTCACTGTCCAGTTCTGTAGATCCCTGGGTGTATGTCTGCCCCAGAACTCTTGGAACATGATAGCCTGTCCCCTGACATTTCCCCCCCTGGCCAATATACCCCATTAAAATCCTGGACTGACAGGCCAGGAGACTCAGGGGCAAATTATCTGTCTTGCTCTGCTCTCTTTGTGAAATCAGGCAATGGCAAAGGGAGCAGAAATTGACCACCAACCCCTAGCTGGGGGATACTCTGGGCACAGGGGAGTTCCCGGCAGGCAAAGAGATAGGCAAATCCGACTCCTACTCCAAACTCCCTCTGGCCCCTGACAAAAAGGGCATGGCCAAAGCACACTACTCCAGCAATCCCCAGCTAGTGTATAGTTGGTTGGGATCAACACAGTCAGCTGGTGAAGGTAACAGCAGCCAACAAAAGCTTGGCACAGCAGATAACCTGGCCAGCTACAAAGTTGAACAGCACAGGAAAGAGCTGTGCGAACTTCCCTCTGTTACCCCACTGATGTAGCTCAAACCTGCTCTGGAACATCTACCTCTATGGGTTTGAGGACAGTTCCATTTTTATGTCAGTTATGCTCGGCCTTTCTGCTCATTGGGTTTTAAACCTATCAGTGCCAATCGTGATGGTGAATACTGTATCGCAACAGTCCCTAGTCAGCTTTTCTCTTCATAAGAGAACAGCAGAGCTCCAAATAACTATGAAACATCATTACTGCCAAAATTATATATTTTTCACGCAAAACCTAAACAAACAAAAACTTGCATCATGAGCTGCTATAAGGTTTCCCTTTGTGTTACTTATGTACACAACTAAGAAAACAAATGAGGGAGGATTCAAAGAGCTTTGGTAAACTCTCAATTTGCTGAAGCTTTTTAATACTCTAAAGGATTTCAGCACTAATGATTTTTGGCAAAAGAACCCATTTTCTGCATTTGTGCTTGAGTCAGCAGCTGGGTTAAAGTGTCTGAATGCGTGTAGCATTTCCTAGGTGTGAACTTGTCCAAATGAACCGGGCTGGCTAATATTCTACCACTATTTCTTTTCTCACACATAATTATACATTTTTTGGTCAAAACACACACACATTTTTCTATACAGAGTGAAGGAAGAAAAAAAGAAAGACCAATTTTGATTTAAGTTTGAGTGACTTCTTAATACTTGAGCCCCCTCAAAACGGTTTGAATAAGAAAGAAAAACATGCTGGGATTTGAACTGTATTCCAGAAGGTCTTTGCAGTCATATAAAATGACCCAGCCTGATCTGAGCTTCAAAAGACACACATAGTTAATACTGATTTTATCAAATAGCATAATAATACCCAGGCTAGAGTTGTTTTTACAAGCATTTCATAATGAATAACATGCCAACCTGTGTAAACCCTTACATTTTTAGGTTTTTCATCTAGAGAGCTTTCAAACGAGGTCAAAAGAAAACTCATGTGTTTATTTTATTTTATTTTATTTTTTTACTTGTAAAACAGTCAGCAGAAAAAAAAGACTTATTTTTCAAACACAAATGGGACCCCCTTCATTTTAGCAAGAAGGTGACACATCACATATGACATATGATATGGGTTTTTGGAAGAATCTTTTACTGATTAACCATGCCGTGAAATGAAATGCTTAATACAAAACACTTGGCACAGTTCCCTGTTCAAAATGTCACCTTGAAAATGTCTCTAAGTCATTTGTCTTTGTAAAGTTTCTGCACATTACACTATACTGGCATCTCATACTAATCAACTGCAATTGTGACCAGATAGACCAGGTTAGAAAGTGTGCTGAGGCTCCTGTTTATGATGATGACAAAGTTATATGCATTATTCCTGTGGATGTCCAGCATGCACCACAGAAACTGTCATCTGCTATCAAGTTGTTCAGGGAGTGTAGTTTCTAATGATTTGGGGAATGCTGAACCAAATGTGGTGCAGATGTAAGCAGTAAATTCAATGAAGCTGCATCTGCTTACAAGAGGACTGAATTTGGATTATTTATGCTTGTTGTCTGTAGAGCTGTGTGCTTGATGTAAGAGCAAGTGCCTTTCAGAGCTCAATTTCCACAGACCCTGCTTTCACATTTGTGTGTGTGCAAAGTATTTTTTAAAAATGAAATGAAGCATGAATATGGATGAGAGCTTAGATTTTTTTAACTGAGTCAAGTGATAGTTTTGTTTGTTTTTCCTGCCAAGAGAGGTATGGACCTTCCATTTATGCACAAAACAAGCTTCAAGTGAGAAATTAAATCAGCACTAGTACGTACAGTGCCCCTTCTGATTTCAATCACACTGAGGGTCCACAGACAAGCCACACAGTGCCCTCTCAACGGGTGAAGCATCAGATACTGCCCTTTCGAAGAAGAGCATTGACAGCTGTGTGTGTGTTCTAAGGACACTTTATTCTGCCTTACAATTTCCACAGATATGGCTGGGGACAAATATGGTTAGTGTTTCACCCAGGCACAGGTGTCTACTTCATATTCGTGTCTCTCCAGTATTGCTTTAATATTCCTGTGCAAGCCCAAATTGATTTGTTAATTATGCCTTTTGGGGAATGATAAGTGAAACAAACAACGTTTGGTAGAAATGCCACAGTCCAAACTTTTTATCCAGTATAGGCACCATGTGCAACCGAAATCCAATATGTTCTCATTGCCCCCAGTTCTGATATCCTTATTGTGACCCTAAATACGAAACTCAGCAATATAATATAGTTCTGCAAGATCACCAATATTTATTGTATCTTCCCTTTGCTCCTTCGGAATCCCTCAGATTTTTCCATTCCCTTTTTCATCTGCTCCGTATTTCAGTGACCTACAGCAAAAAGAATTAGCTCATAGACTCATAGACTCATAGGTCAGAAGGGACCAATATGATCATCTAGTCTGACCTCCCGCACAAGGCAGGCCACAAAACCCTACCCATACACATTTATAACAACCCCGAACCCATGACTGAGTTATTGAAATCCTCAAAAGTGAGATTTGAAGACCTCAAGCTGCAGGGAATCCACCAGCAAGCGACCCATGCCCCATGCTGCAGAGGAAGGCGAAAAACCTCCGTGGCCCCTGCCAATCCGCCCCGGAGGAAAATTCCTTCCCGACCCCAAATATGGCGATCAGCTAAACCCTGAGCATGTGGGCAAGACTCACCAGCCAGCACCCAAAAAAGATTTCTCTGCAGTAACTCAGTTCCCATCCCATCCAGCATTCCCACAGACCATTGAGCAGACTTATCTGCCGATAATCCAAAATCAATTGCTCAAATTAAACTATCCCATCATAACATCCCCTCCATATACTTATCAAGCTTAGTCTTAAAGCCAGATAAGTCATTTGCCCCCACTACTTCCCTCGGAAGGCTATTCCAGAACTTCACTCCCCTAATGGTTAGAAACCTTCGTCTAATTTCTAGTCTAAATTTCCTAATATCCAATTTGTACCCATTCGTCCTCGTGCCTATAATAGTACTAAACTTAAATAATTCCTCTCCCTCCCTAACGTTAATCCCCCTGATATATTTATATAGAGCAAGCATATCCCCCCGGAGCCTTCTTTTGGCCAGGCTAAACAAGCCAAGCTCTTTGAGTCTCCTTTCATAAGGCAGATTTTCCATTCCTCGGATCATCCTAGTAGCCCGTCTCTGAACCTGTTCCAGTTTGAATTGAATTCATCCTTCTTAAACATGGGACACCAGAACTGCACACAATATTCCAGGTGGGGTCTCACCAGCGCCGTATATAACGGCACTAACACCTCCTTCTCCTTGCTGGAAATACCTCGCCTGATGCATCCTAAAACCGCATTTGCTTTTTTAACAGCCATATCACATTGGCGGCTCATAGTCATCCTGTTAAAATTCATCCTTTAAAATTCATTATCATTCATTGGGTCAAGGTGAGGGTGTAACTATGGAGCAGAGCAAGTCTCTCCTTCTCCACAGTGGCGAGGCAAAGCCCAGCTGCCGTACTTCCTGCTGGTGAGGGGAACATGTATCCAGTGTAGAGCCTAAAATATGATCCCCCTACGTTATGCAGCCATTACATCACTAACTTCATGATGTCAAACTTTCCTCCAGGTTGGAACTTGACAGAGGAAGAAATACGACTTCTCCATTAAAAAGAATTGCTGTATTGTCATGTGCATAAATGGCTATGTCTACATGGCCCTGCTATTTGGACTACAGAGGTGCGAACTGCAACACGGTGCTGGTCCAAACTAAAAGGTGCCTAAATTCACATTAACAGAGTCCTCTTTCGAACAGGACTAAGCTAACGTGAAGTAAGTACCTTTTAGTTTGCACCTGCAATGTCCATACAGGGGAGTTACAGCATGTCATGATAATGGCACACTGCAATTCACCCTCCCTCCACCCTGTAGTCTGAACTGGGGGCCAGGTAGACAAACCCTTAGTTAACTGGGGGAAACTTTTTTTTTTTTAAACAGAAAAATTTTAAAAGACAAGTTGAGACATCTGACAATGCTAAATTTGTCAGTATCTTTCTTTCTTTCTATGCACATTTGCATTCTCAATTTGGTTGAGCAGAACCACACAGCCTTTGCTTCACAGCTCTGTTTGCTTCACCAGAGAACACTTAGGTGCTAATATCCAGTACATGAGCAACTTACTAATGCTAAAAGTGTTCTCTCTCACCGAACATGCTGTGGCGTATATCTTTTCATAGAATCATACAAGATTAGGGTCGGAAGGGACCTCAGGAGATCATCTAGCCCAACCTCCTGCTCAAAGGGAAAAAAACCCCCAACAAATAGCACAGTTATTATTGTACTAACATTAACCTTTAGGTAACTGGAGCTATAATTCAGGAATGGTTCAGTTCAGAAAAATTATATGGGAACATGAAGAGGCAGATATTAAACTCTCATCTTGGCTTTACCCATGCAGTGAGTGGGGCACGGAAATTGGTCACATTTTAAGGTACAGTTTCTGTGGCCCATACTTGTGCAGCCTATAGAACTGCAATGTTGTCTGTTCTTTCCCAGCTATGCTGATATTCCTGCACAAAATAACCGCTGCAAGAACAAAGCAGCAAAATCTCCTGGTTTGAAAAGAATGTGCTGGCAGAAGGCATTTTGTCTTATTTTATTGTTTTAAATGAAGAGGGCTTTTTCCTCTTTGCATTTTCACTTCCCTCCTAATAAATTAAAAATGCTTGTGGAGGAGGGGATTTCTCTTCAAAGGTAATACATGTGTCAATGACCTTCTCCTTGTCCCTTGTCTTGTAAAGTCTGTTACACAGATAAGAAGAGTGTGCTAATAACATCTATTGTGTCAGGCTCCTTCCCTCTGTTAATTCATCTGGAATAAGGAGGAGAAAAACCTGAATATTTCTCTGTGCCATTTAATGAGGCAAAAATAAACTCTAGCACTTTCTACTACTACATGATAATCTACAAATCCTCTGCTGTACACAATTTAAATGACTGGCCCAACATTAACAAATGCTGAGCACCCACAGCTTGTATTTCAGAAAAAAAGGCCCTATGTTTACATACATGCCACCAGATCACAAATAGAAAATAATTTACACCCCGTAAAATCCTATTCTCAGGGAGATTCAGTATACAAATTCAGACAGGAAGTTGGCTTCTGTGGCCTTTTGTCAAATAGGTTGAAATATGAAAAACTCACTAGACAGGTGTATAATTTGTTGTCCAGCCTGGCAGTTCTCAGGTACCCAACTTACTAAGGCAACTGAGATATGACAAAGTATGCTATAGCAACACAAGAAAATACCCTATTTTATATTTCAATATGTTGACACAGTGCATCAGAAGGCAGTCAAATGATGTTACTCTGTAGTTAATGAGTTTTGTTCAGTGCACATATAAATAGTTCATTTCCAAAGGCTGGTGTAAATGGTTACATCACAGCTTCACTTCTCACTGTTGTGGCCTTAAAAATGTGAATAAACTTTAAGCTGAAAATGTTGGTGATACAGAATATACCATCACTGTTTTCTCCAGTTCCGGCACTGCATGGCCATATTTAGCATACCTGGGATTAAGTGTCAAGCTCAATAGGCTTGCACCTAAAGCCCTGGCTCTGGAACCGTACATGTTTACACGATATGTGCAATAACATAACGCATCATTTACAAGCCTAAGCCCATGAGAAGCACAGCTCCTGCATGAGTTCTTTTTCGGTAGAGTTCTTCTCCTGCAGAAGGACCAGACCCCTACACTTCTGTCTACAAAGCCAGGAAGAAGTCCTGACTGGTGTGTGCTCTCTCTCCCTCCCCACCCAGTGGTACCTTGGCTGAGGTAAATACTTTGGGAGCTGGCAACCTACTTGCCAGATCCTAGTCTTCGTGTAGGCTTTGAGACAAGGGGGGGAAAGGGCTGGTCCACAACTCCAGTCATCTATGGGTGACTGAAGGAGACAGCTGCCATTGCTGTCATTGCTGCCATTCTCTTCCAGGGTGGATTTCTTCCTCTTTGGCTTCTGAGTACTTACTCATTTTTGGGCACAATGGGGAAACACAAAGACACTCCTTACAAGAATGGAGGAGAAAGGGGATCCCTGCCACACCTCTACTGCTACAACTTCCCTGGCCTGCTATTCCAATCTTCAGGTGCGCTGGGATCCAGGCCAAGATGAAGAAGCCCCCAGCCTCATCCCACCCCAGCAAAGGCCTTCTTCACGGTCCAGATCCCAGATCATCTGAAGATAGGAAGCTGCAGGCCAGGAGACGGGGCCTTGCCTAATGACCTGTGCTGTTCACTTGTCCCATCCCAGCCTAAGGCTGTTGTGCATAGTTCTTGCCATTACCAACTCAAGTAGGGGTCATTGTGGGAGTAGAGCTGTACCAGCCCTACATGTGAATGTTGCTGTGACCCTGAATGCTGTTTATCCAGCCCTGATTATATAAGTTAGCTGTGCAATGTCAGCATTGAAGCTACTTGCATTGGAGACTGCACATAAACTCATAAACTTGTCAATATTACATCTTTAGCTCTCTTCTGTAAGGATACTGAGGCCTACTATACGTGTGTACCCACTCCACTGAAATCAATGAGGCGCCACTGATTTCCACTGGTTCTGAGTATATAGCGTAATGATAGACCGACAGAAACTATAAGCTGAATTCCATTCTTGGATGAGCGCACACACCTCCCACTGAAATCAGTGGGGAGCCAGGAGAACACATCTGAGGGCAGAATTTGTTCCTTCCAGTGTATCTCTAAGAAAAAAAAATCACTTCAGTGCACAGTCACCTCATACGCGGCTAATGATGCATGATGAAGTGTTGCAACTTGCTCAGATTCCTTGGCACTGATCACCATAGTAACTCCTATAGGTAAATAACCAAATAAACAATAATATTTAGTTTTGGGTAGCGCTTTTTATCCATAAATAGCAAATAAATCTTGGTTGGCAAAACATCTCAAAGACCTCAGAGACTGAGATTCTTAGTATTAGAAGTATCCCAGGAACAATAACATTTGGTTAGCCATATAGCCAGGGATGCCCTCTTTGCAGTTAGGGTTCTACCACTGGGTCTTAGTAGCTTTTGCCTGAATCTGTCCCTATGCTAAATATGTGATACAAAAACTATATTGACCAGGGGAAAATCCACTAAACAACAGAGGCAGGAATTACTCTACCTTAATTTCTAGGTGCAGATGAAATGGAACAAAATGTTGCTCCGTGACTCCTGAAATAAGAAGCCGTATGCTCCACTTGCTATCTAAATTAAGTGTTTAGTGGGTGCTATTAAAATGTCATTTGCCACATACACAGAGCAGTAACTGAAATACCAGAGTTTACACTTGTACTTTCAACAGGAAATACCTACAGTAAATGCTTGGTATCTATTGGCAAACACTGCCTTCTAAAGACAGCTGTTTGTAGGTCTATCAACCAGAACTGGTCAGAAAACGGGGAGAAAAATATCAATATTGACAAAAATTTGTGTTTCTCTTTTTCATCAAAAATTTGTTTTTTAATTTTCCCAAACAGCTTTAATAATGACACCACTAAATACTGTAGTGAATATTTTTATGGTATATAACCTCCTCCTGAAGACAAACAAAATGCAAGCAAACAAACAAAAACTGTCCAAGATTTTCCCCTCAGTAAATAAATCTCTGTAATGCACACAAAACCGATTCCACTGTAAAAACATTATTTTTCTGTTCAGGAATGTAAAATTCTTTAACTCTATGAATACACATGCTACACACATCATGGCCCATGTGGAATAGAACTGTCTATGTTCTTAGTCTGGCTGTGGAATCTTAATGTTAAGGTGGACATACAAACTTCCTCAAACCATTTCACCTTAAAGAACAAATAGCATGGAATAAAGATCTCATTTACAAATGGAATCTGTGAGAGACTTTTGAACATTCTTATGACAATACATTGAATTCTCTCTCCTCTTTTGAAGTAGATGGAGAATAGCTCAGATTGAGGTTAAATACTTGCAATTGCAAAGGCTCTGAATGTGGTGGTGACAGATCTCTGCCATCCACAATGCAGGCAACATCACAGAATCAGAGCTTCTTTTCATTGTCCCAAAACAACTGCTCAATTTTGGGAAGAGAAGGTGGGGGGATTGACAGGAATGGCATGGGTACTATGGTTCCACATCCTGGTTTTAACTGTGCAGGAGGGCACACAGTGAACAACTGTCTCACAATATGTTTGTGGTCACACATTTTCAGTGCTGACAAGAAGGGGAAGTGGAAATACCAAATATCCTGAACTTGAGGTAGCAGCAACCTGAACTTGAGCTATAACGTGAGGTAAAAAAGTTAGCCCTCCATCTGTCAATACTTTTTCAACCTGACTCCCTCCCAGGTTGAGCAGAACGTAAATAAATTTATAGAAACCAAAGGAATCAACTTTTTCCTATTTAAAATAACAAATTGAAATGTATAAGTTTTACATATTTTATATGTATACACACACAGACACACACAAATGTGGTATGTATATATTGCATACTTACATACACAATTACATATATACACACATTTATATGTTACCTACTAACAAGAGAAACTGGACCTTTAACTGAATGATTTTCTACAATCTCAGGGAGTCCAGTCTGGATGTTAACACGGTGCGCGTTAAGATATAATTTATACTGAGCTTCAAATGATTTCTAAATGAGGGGCTGAGAAATTTACATCAAGGGTACATATAGCTTATGGTAATAAAGCCTAGTAAGAATGCCCTTTAGTATGATCCTATGCAAATCATAACCTTAGAGAAATTCCTGTCCATCTTTAAAAGCACCATCTATTGCCCACAGATGATTTTCAAACCTGTAGATATATTTAAATTCAAGCATGCTAAATACTGCAATAGCCTGTGTAGCACAAAACATCCTTTCATGGAGATCAGAGTGCTATGCATTTTCTTCTAAAGAGGGCCCTTCTTTAATAAGAGTTTCATCCGATCACTGTCATTGTTCTAGATAACAGATTACCTGCACATACATTTTCAAGTGTAATGACACTCTTGCTTATTAAAGACCTCTCAGCTGAAGGGGCAGAATATTATGAACTGGCCAATCCATTCATTTCCTTGAATATGTTATTCAGTATTTTATGCTAAACCAGCAATACACCATCCATTTTACTACAATGATCCTTATGTTCAATAAAACTGAAGTGCCGCACCATAAATCATTATAGTCATTTATTTTACATTAGACACATTAGCCACTATATTCCATAATCTATTACAATAAGGTGGATTTAAATGTACCCCAAGGAACTGCAATAATAACTTGAGAACCAAATATAGCAATTATGGATAAAATATGCTTAACCTAAAACTGCACTAGCTGAGTACACTGCTGTGAACTTTAAATAAAATTTAGGGAGGATCATAGCTGTCGTGAAATAAACATGCAACAAAGGAAGAGCAGAACCTTCACCATATACTTTGTTCAGGAGGTTCAAAAATTCTTAGATAAAGGGGTGCTGTGAGATTTAATTACGTGATGTTTTGAATACCCTCTCTGGATCATACTAAACAATTATTCTTCTTTCCTGGTGTTCATAGTCTGCTTATGCTCTTAAATAGTTCCCTTTTTCTTTAGCTGCTGTTTGGTCAACCTATTTAGTGTTCTTAAATGTCCTTCACTAAACATTATTATTTTTGTTCATCTGCTCTAAACTCCCTCCAATTTGTCACCATCATTCTGGTAGTCAGGTGCCTCAAACTGTACATAATATTTTGGGTATGGTCTGACCAGTCGTGTAGAGAAAGGGCCATTTGCCTCCATGTTCCATGATATAATGCCTCTGTATGGAGCACAAAAGGGCATTAGCATTTTTTAACCATTATGCAGTCTCATATTTAATTTGTTGTTTATGAATCCCTTTTAGTCTCTTTCAGAATTACTGCTTTCCAAACATTAAAAATAAAAAAGAAATAAGTCAAATTAATTTTACACAGAGGGTCTGGGTCCAAAGACCAACAAAGTCAATGGGAGTCTTTTCATTGACTTCAGTGGGCTTTGGATCAGGCTCTTTTACAGTGCCACTTATCATGGAAGAGCCCCAAGTGTTTTGCAAACCTTATATAGCAGTTTCTAAGATTGTACTCTTTAAACCACTGGTGGTCTGCAGAGCTGGCTCATGACACAGTGCTGGTTTTCTTTCATTTTCTGTCCTAAATCCAAGTAAAAGAAAATGAGGTACTCATCCAATATTTTCCTAACGTTACTTTTCCAGATAAGCAATTGCTGTTCTTACCAACAGAGAAATTATGTGAACATGAATGGGAGGACAGGTGGGCTACACAATCATAAATAAAAACAATGAGAGTCCTGTAGCACTTTAAAGACTAACAAATTTCTGCAGGCATAAGCTTTCGTGGGCTGCAACCCACTTCGTCAGATGCATGAGAGAGAAATCAAATAGGAGGTGTATATATATACATCCAAGAGTAAAAAACAACAATGGGGCGGGTAGGTGTAAACAAAGTCCATTCAGTTAGAGTAGATGAGGCCTATTCATAAATCATAAATAGGAGACCAGGTGATTTGGCCAATATGTTTGGGAGAAGAGGTGATCTGCAAGGCAATCTCTAGGAAAATGTGATCCACACTATGGCCACACACTTACAAACTTTATGTAGTCTTCAAAAAAAATGCTGCTTATTTCTCAAGTTCCATTATCCTCTAGATCAGTGGTCCCCAAGCTGTGGTGGGAACATTTGGGGGGGTAGGGAGGGAGAGGGTGCGGAGGAAGGAGGAGCATGGCATGGCCTGGGCCAGCCCCCACAGGTGTCAGGGACAGAGCACCACCCAGATCTGTTCTGCCTCCAGTTCCACTCCAACCCCGCCCCTGGCCCCAGGTGCAGTTCCAGCTCCTGCCCCACTCCTGCTCCCAGCCTCCGCTCCTGATGGTGGCTCCCGACCACGCTCCCGGAGGCATGGGGGGCAGGGGCTGACAGATTCCATTACAATTGGGGGGGTATGACGGAAAAAGTTTGGGGACCAGTGCTCCAGATGTTTTCCTCATACTGCACATTCCATTATTTACTATGGAATGAAATTAGAGTTCCCATCGCCAGAAGCACTCTCTTCCTTTTTCTTTAAATATGCAGGATCTAGAGGTCTGCTCAGGCCTCATTTTTGGCCTGACCTGACCCAAGCCTGAGAGGGATGAGTCTTTTTGCAACTTGACCCTTAGACTCTTCCTCCCAAACCTGAGACAAAGCTGCCTCCTGCCCTTGGCGCTGGCTCTCCTCCTCCTGCTTGGGGTTGGTGTGGTGGTGGCTCCAGGCCCTGCACTTGCCGTCTTCCACAGCTTGCACCGCATGGCACCAATCTTGCAGGCAAGAGGAGTAGAGGTGACCTGACCCGACCTGGACCCAATACATGTAGTTAGGTCCCATCAGTTTAGTTGCAGGGCTCTAATTGAAGGTACCCCATTTACTACCACAACTTCTCTGGTACCCACTAATTCTCCATGATGTTCCCAAAATAACTGCCACCAATTTAAGTTCATTAATGGATTTCCTTAAAACCCAGGTAATAATATTAGCTAGATCTGCTGATAATAATAATTCCTAGCTCTAATATAGGACTTCTCATCTGTAGATCTCAAAGCATTTTTCAAAGGAGGTCAGTATCTTTATACTAGATGTTCAGTTTTTCCACCTATTCTCTTACCTGTTCTTTTTTATTAAAAGCTATGTTTATATAGTCTTCCTTAATTCCTCACTGCTCATACTTCTTTTCCTTAGAGGCCAAGGTTTGACTGGACATGGAGACTGAACTACTCACTCAGTTCCTAGAGGTGTTCTCTCCAGGTCAAAGCTGCAGCACATTGGCAGGACATGGCTAGAATAAGGTGCCTGGCTGCTGTCTGGTCTGTGGATAATCAGACTTCAGTCTCCAGTGCTGTCAGCCAGGCACCATCCAGGAGAACTAATATAAGCATGAAAAAATGTCCAGATATCAATTATAAATTACGCAAACACACATAGTAGAAAACTTGGCTTTTTCTTAAAAACAAGAACATTCGTGTATTCATTCAAGTCAGGGAATCCAGACCAAGCAGAGAGATGCTGCTTTTCAAATACTATTGTCATATCCTTTGTAACATCACCCCAAGAAAAGCCAAGGTATATGCTTTGTATAATAAGCCTTTTATCATCTGTAACCTTTTCTAAGTGTGCAAATTAGAAATCCTGCAACTGACCTACCTAATTTCATTTCATTTCATCTCTGTCGCTTTTTTCCTTGAATGTAGCTGTCATGGTGCCACCAAGATAAGAACAACTCACTGGGCTGTGTGTGTTTTGGAACGAAAAGAAATATTTTGCACAACTGTTATTATTAAATAAGAAATGTTTCTGATAAATAAACACTGAGAGTCTGTATATTTTATGAAGGAATTCAAATCCCCAAAGTGGTCTTAAACTATGAGAGCCAGTTCAAGTTCTTAACAAGA
This sequence comes from Mesoclemmys tuberculata, assembly GCA_007922155.1. NCBI lineage: Eukaryota > Metazoa > Chordata > Testudines > Chelidae > Mesoclemmys > Mesoclemmys tuberculata. The sequence goes on along the minus strand of ML675603.1, from coordinate 63,623,792 downwards.
GCTTTAAGTGTATGGAGAAAATTAGAGATTCTTCCAGTTATACTGAGCCAGCTTTTTCCCTGAGCATATACTTTACATTCTTTCATATTCTTAAATGCACACACAAGCACGTATACTGCATACATATAAACTGAATACACAAGAGCAAGTTATGTGATGATGATATATAGTGAAGTCAATGGAAATTTTGCATGAAGTAGAACTGCAGAATTTGGCCCTATGTAATGAACTGTAGAATCATGTGATAAATTTCAACTATTGTGCACCTTTGATCATCTCATTTGCACTCTGTTCATTTATCCATCACTGTCACAACTATTTCTAGCAACTCAAACCTCTAAGCAGCCAGCATTTTAAAATCAACTCGCAAAAAATATTTGCTTCATTTTCTTCAAATGTGAAATTTCCCTTCAAAATTACGTGGACCCAACAGCCAGGACTCACCTGGTTCAATCTTATCCCATTGATAGGTTTATGGTCACACGTCATGAGCAACGACAGCAAGAAATGCTTGCTTTATTCAGCTGAAGAGACAGAAATTCCCATTTCCATTGCAGTATAGCTCTTTTCTCTAGTTTTGACAAGTCACAGGACATTGGGCCTTAAAATCGTGACATCATGATTTATAGAAAAGTTATTTTAGATCATTTTTTAAAGTGTCTAAAATTTATTACTTACAATATTTCCCACTCTCCAAAGCCTATGAGTTACATAAAGCAGCCTGGTTTTACAGGTGGAAGGATATGAAAAATAGTTCCAATATTTTTTTATACTATCAAACATTTCTGAAGGTTTTTTCCTGTAAAAATATGGCGCTGAAATACACAATGGTACATATTTATTTAAGTTTTATTACCACTCCGGCTGGCCTGCATAATTCTTTGGTCAATTTGCCATCCCAAACTCATGCCAATAAAAACTTTATATACCACCCCTGCACGCATTCTATATATCAGATGTGTTCACAGAGAGCAAGCTGCTCCCATGATGCTGGCTCTCTTCCATGTTGCTCATTGAGAGAAACAAAACAGACGTGTGTGAGAGATGAAAGTAAAGGCAGCAAAAGTAGACAGTACATCTCATTTTGCACAGAACAAGACAAGGCCCAGATTTTAAAGGTGTTTAGGCATTGCTCTGCTCAACATTTGCAATGCATAAGTGACTTAGGAACCTAAGTCTAATTTTTAAAAGAGACTTAGGGCTTATCTACATGACAAGATACTGCACCGCAAGTCAGGGTGTGAATCTACAGCACACCACACCAGCTTGCCACACAGTGGTGTCCCATGTGGACACTGCTACAGTGCACTGAAAGTCTTGGAGAGCAGCTTGACCTACCATACTAGTAGACCAAGCTGCACTCTAGGACTGTATTTGTGCTGTAACAGCATCCACATGGGACATAACTGCCCAGCCAGCTGGAGTGCTATAAATTGACACTCTGGCTTGATGCACAGTAGCTGCCATGTAGACAAGCCCTTAGTTTCCTAAATTAGGCAGGTATTACAACAACACCTAAATATCTTTAAAAATTTGGACCAAAAGTGCTTAGTGTATTAATTAGACATCTAAAAATACATAGATACTTTCCTAATGTAACTTTGCCATGTAGCACTAGCAGCTACAGCAATTGCTTTCAAGGATGTTGAGCAACCAGAAATGGAAGAAGAGAACATCCATGCCATTGCAAATGGGAAGGTACGCGGTCTGCAAGAGAATCTTTATTATGGCACGTGCCACACTGTGGAAGCTGAACAATCCCAGCTTTATGCAAACATATTCATAAGTGAGAAATGGAGAAATTTTTTAAATTCCTTAAAAATGCTCTAAGTGCAAATCTCACTTGCTAGGGTGCCTCTATCATTACTTGTGTGTGAAATAATATATAATTTTAAAACATTCCCACTGACAGATTCTCTGAAAGCAGTGCTTAATTTGTGCCAGGGCTGAGCCCTGGCACGTGCTAGGCTTGCCACATCAGTTATGAAAGTAAAAAAAATTGCTTGAGTCCCGAAACCTTTCATTACAAATTAAGCACCATCTGAAAGCCATAAAGGGTTGGAACCTGAGTTTTCTTATCTACCAAGTAAGCTTTTCAGGAAAGCTAGAATGCTGTTACTTTCATACAGTACTACAGCATCACTGGGTTTAATCGTTAAGGCAATTCCCCAAAATGAGGAGAGACAACACTAAAGACCTATGTAGACCTGTGTAAAGACCTGAAATAAAAGCCTAAGGAATCTTAGGTCCCTGTGAGGAAAACAAATACTGATTTTGGATTGGGTGAAGCAGAGCCTAAAAAAAAATGTGCAGTGAAATTTTAAAAATGTGCACTGACTTTTTAGAAGTATGTATCCAGTCCTGAATTTCCCTGTGCCAGTGCCTTGAACCAGCATTTCATTCTCTATTAAAGTATATGCAGTGACTTTTCATAATTGTTTGAGGCTATGGGCAAAGGTGAAAGAGTGAGCTAGATTCTGCACTCAGTTGCACCACTGGGATCCAGAGTAACTCTTTACTCCGCTGTAACTGAGCACAATTTTATCCATTAAGCTTAAAGGGAGACGTCTCTAGTGGGAAGAGCTTATAAATCTATCTGACAAACTGGTGAAAAGTAAATGGTTATAGTGAAAAGTACTTATATGAATTTTCCTTGCTGTTTTTAACTCCCCTGCAGCCCCATCTTCTCTTTTATTACAGTGTATTGAAATCATAATGCTAAATATTGGTGATGCAATATATTCATTTCAGGGACTACAGGATTACATGACTTCTCTCTAAAATAAGCAAAAAGGAAACAGTCTGTCCGAGAGCGCTCAAAACTAAATGCAAATATGGGGCATGACTGGAAGCAAATAAAAAAGTTACCGGTGAAATAAAATGATACTGGGACAATCTCATCCCTGGTGTAATTCCATTTAATTCTCTCTTTCTCTCTCTCTCTCACACACACACTTTTCCTATTCTCTTTTTCTTAATTTGTCTCAGTGTGAAAGCCGCTGTTGAAAAGAGAAATTAAGCCATACTGGATGCAGGAAATAGTCTATTGACTTTAATGCACTTAAACCAGGGCTGAATTTGGCCTTACATTTCCCAACCTGCCAATCGAGAATTTGCCAGCACAACATCAGCATCTTTAAAGTCTCTATTAAGAATGGGTGAAAACATTTGGTGAAGTCAGGAGCAGCTGTGGGAATTGGTGCTAGAAATGTTTGCTGTACTGCAGATCAAAATAACATTTTGACTCATTGATCCCTTGAACACCATAAAACCTGAAGCAAGATCCTTGCGCTGAGTGGGGGAGGAGGGGAATGAGTTTCTTAGAAGTGAATGAATGAAGTCCCTCCCCCCACAAAAGAAAAAAAGGAAAAAAAGGCAGATCTAAAGCTCAAGATGAGAATAAAATAAAGACAAACCAGCAATTAAAAAAGATAAATGCACTACTAGTTAAAAATATGTATATATAAGCCACCACACTGTCAGCATGTTCAGATCTTAGTCAAGTATTATCACAATTGCATGCAAATGACAGAAAGGCAGGACATTCCTTCAAACTATGTTTTCATTAAAGATTCTGCTTTTTCCAGAATAATAGTAAATGACACGTGAACTTCGTATGAACTATAGGTCATGAAAGGATTTAGTATTGGCATTTTTAATCTAAAAAGTCTGTGCCAGAAAAATCAATATGTTTCAGTTGCAGCATTCGAATGCAATTTTCTTCACGTAACAGGGTTTCTTTCTTTCTCTCTTTTTTTAAAATAATGAATAATTCCCAGTTTTTCTATGAAACAAGCAGTCGTATTATAAGGTAATGACATCAATAACACATTACATGTAAACAGAAAATGAACAAAAAAATCATTCAAGACCCTTTTCAAACTGGTGTGCTTTTCATCAGTGCTATTACAGGTTCCATTCACATTATCGGATTGAACCACGCTGCATAACCAAGGTGCTGACAAGCCTTGATTACCCAATAACTCCTGTATTCCTTTCAGGCAGGTTCACCGAAAGGACAGGAATGCAGGGCCTTCCTGTGGGGCTGGCTGCCTTCCACAGAGACCAAGTCAATGAAACCAAATGCCCTCTCCATTCTGTACACAAAATGGGCTTTGCATTTCCTGATATGTAATTATGACTTTTTTCTCCTTTGTTCTCAATTGTTTCAGATAACAATTTATTGTACATCAGAGGGGCCAATCTAAACATTTAATCTCTTTTCATAACCCTTTAAGGGGAGGGCTAAGCAATCTCTGTAGCAAATCTGTTGTCGGTTCTTTCCCATGCTGCAGAGTCAACAAATCTGCTTCACACCCAAGGCAAGCCAGGCACTACAAAAACAGAAAATGAATAGAGTGTCCCAAACCCCATGTCTCTTCTTGCACTGGCCCTCAGAACTTTTGTTGGCAGACTGTCTTTTGTTTTCTCCTTTCCACTGCACTCTTCTTGAATGATAATCTCACAAAAGTGTGCAGTTTCAGTCAGTGCCTTCCTTGTTTAGATTAAAGTCTACTTCAATCTGACGTAGGATGTTATGCACTCTTTTTAACAACTTCGTTTGGCGTGCTAACGAAAATCAGCAGTCCAGCTTGGCTACCAGATGTGTGGTGGGGATTCTACCCACGGGAGTGAAGCCATTACAGCTAGGAATATAACAGAGGCTAATTCCCTTCCCCCACATCTTATAGAGAGTTCATACTTCAACCAATAAGTGTGCAGGCATGAAAGTCAATCAAGCAAATTAAACATTTGATACAAACTGATTTTTGGTAGCAATTTATATTGAACTTACTGTTCTCTCTCTTTAAGGAATCAGTTTTAGTCCTTTTCTATGGGCTCCCTTAATGAAACATCTGCTTTAGTATCATTTAACATGCAGAGCAGTGAGTCTCTCTCACTGTATGCGCTTCTCTAATTAATGTGTAGTGACATGAATTATCTGTACCTTTTTTATTTTTAAAGACACAAACCACAATTAAATTCTTACATGTGTTTATCACACACACAGCTTCTCTCTTCTCTCTCGTGTACCTCGGACGTGAAAAGTTTCACTAATATCATGCTAAGATTGTAGAGCTAAAGTTTATAGAAAGACAGGAAACGTAAAAGTTAAGACTCCGACTGCAATATAAATGCGGGCACATTGTTCCCACACTAGCAGCTGCCACTCCAGTTTCCTCAGCACAGCAGCTCTGGGACCAAGAATTCCTTCTGGCCACAGCACAGAGGTTCCATAATAGGCTGTGGTATCTTTTCTGACTCTGTGGGGTCAGAGGAAAGGCTTACTTATTCCTTTCCTTAGCGCACCGAATCTTTGCCCCCTCCCAGCACAAAGAGAGATCCAGAGGACAGGGAGGTGATGACACAGAAGCAGTTTTAGAGGGAGGGTGAGGGAAGAGATCCATGTGCATAAAGAGGGTGCCCTCTGTATGCAGCTCCTGGGAAAGGAGAGGGTCACATGATCCAGGTCTACAGGAGGCAAGCATGTTTAAGCTGATTTAAGACTATGTAAACCCCATAGGCAGACTCTTAGCCTGCAGACTGTCCCATTGGTACTTAGGGCCAACACAGTTCCCCCTCTTCATAATCAGTGCCTCAGTCTAGTAGTATTGAAAGTGGCTAAATGCATCAACTGTTAACAAGTCACACTGATAAGAGCACATAGAAGGAATACACACATGCACAGAACTCTGCAAGTGAGAGTACTGAGGCAATTCTCCCACAGTATCCAGGTTTCCATTGCTCATAACTTTATTCATGTGCAGTCTGTTTTTTCTAAACATTGCTGCAAACAAATGGTCCTCACTGTGGACTATCTGCATGCTACATTTCCACTTTAAAAGGGCAGATGTTCCAAGTTATCAGCGTGAAAAGAATGTGGCAATTTCTTTGAGGAAAAAACATAGTGTTTTTCCTACTAAACATGGCTGAAGGGATTTTATGCTGAAACCTTTTTAAAAAAGTTAATATTGGCCAGAAAAATAAGCTCAGTACATTTCACACCAGAATAAGACCCTGGGAAAGATACAAGCATGTGAAAACCAGCTTCCTTGAAATTGTACTGCAACCTCTACTACAGCTTTCACTAACAAGCAAATACTATAATGCATTTGGAATTAAAAACCTTCAAAAATATATATGCATCACATAAGCTAACATTAAACTAGATATTGTAAATAAGTCTCTGGGAAAAGTGGTCTCCTGTCAGACTCATGTTCTCATTTAATAGGGTGGAGAGAGTTAGTAGAACAAGGCTGGTGAACTTAAAATCCACAAAAAAAAAATTTAATCACACACACACACACACACACACACACACACACACACACACACACAC
>ML675603.1:63432217-63615103 GCA_007922155.1 Mesoclemmys tuberculata | reverse complement strand
ATTTGCCTTGTCTAGGAGTTCAGATAATATGATGATGTTGCGCCATACGAATACCTAGATAAATAGATAGTCTTTCATGTTGAATTCACTTGCCTAAATGCAGAAGGTAACCATTGAGGTGTTCAATGTTATCTTTGGAGGCAGGACTGACATACACACCCTGCAGCTGCCACATTAAGCGTCCACGGGATTGAATACTGCTGCAAAAGGCTTTTTTCACGAATTAGTCCCTTAGGAAATTCTTTACCTAAAAGCAAAATGCCAGCAGCGGGAGATGGATGTAAACTCTGTTTGCTGTACAACAGTATGCAGAGGAAAACATTAGAAGAGCGTGCAGTAATTCTTTGTCATTATGCAGCAAAACTTACTTTTTCACCCAGAAGAACAGATTTGGTACAATACGTGCGAGCACAAAATTCGACAAGTATCTGCATAGTAAAAACAGTGCTCTTGTATCTGCACAAATAAATAATATTCCTCTTTCTTTGAAGAAACAGCATATGCTCAACAGTCCTTTGTCCCATATCACAATACAAAACCTTCTGTACTGGAATATCTGAATCATTTCTTGGCAGTCTCTCAAGGCAACCAGAGTAAATTTAAAATGAATATTTCTCATAGGTGTGCACACACATACACATAAGCAAAGTGGAGTGTAGTATTTGCCTGTCAAACATTAGAAGTGAATGAACCTATCAGTCATTTAAACAAGCAACTAAAAAGTGAAAATAATGGGATGACAATATCAGAAAGTGGCCTCCCAGAAAGATACGAGGTTTTTCATAGCCACTTGTCTTGTCTAATTAATCCCACATGTGGGACTAGACTGGAATATTAGAAAAAAATGAAGTATAAAATATCACTTTCACTTGAAAGCATTAGCAGTACAATGGAACCAGAAATGCTATATGAGCTTACAAAGATTTTTCACTTATAATTATCCTCTAAATTTAGGGTCGCTAACAGAGGCTATGGCTACACTGACGACGGCAAATTTGCCACTGTCAGATCGATTTCTTTGGATTGACTGAGTGGTCAGTAAAGAAATCGACATATTAAGATCCAGAAATCGACATATTAAGACCACCTTCTCAAGTGGCGTAGCACTGTGTTGACGGGAACACGTTTCCCGTCGACTCAGCGCAGTGAAGACGGTGCGCAGAACAGAAGCAGGGAAGTCGATGGGAGTTACACAAGTTTTCTGCGTAGCTTGTGTAACTCCTGTCGACTGCCGTCAAATCTAGGAGGTAAGTGTAGACCGGGCCAGAGACTAAGATAATGGTAGGCTGGAAGAAAAGAAGTTGAAAGAATTGGTGACAATCATATAATTACCCCTATTAAAAAGGCAAGATTTCAATTTGTAACAGGCTAATAATCTGGGTAATAGATCGTGGACTACCCCTGGATGCCCATGTAGTAGCTGTGGCCAAGAGCACATTTTCTAACTAGGCTGATGAAAAGAACATGACATACTACTTCAGTGCAAACCTTGCCATAGTTCATACATGTTTTTGTCACCTCAACATTCTTCAGCTGTTACAAACTATATAGGGCAAAACAAAACACAGAAGCTACTCCAGAATGTGTCACCCACCATTTACTGGAGTTTCATGCCAGGAACACATTGTCCTACAATGCATAGAGATCAGCAGTAGGAATCAATTCACTCCTCATACCATTGGTCTGAAATAGCCAAAATATGTAAACCTTTCGAGCATGCTGAGACGCTCATCTTTTTGCCAGGTATTTGGGGAAAGAATGAACTCAGGGTTGGCCAGTGTTGATGACTGTATCTGCTTTGGAAGCGTCTTATGTTATTCTTTTTGGAGGGACAAGATGTCCCTTTTTATTCTTAACGTGAATTACATAAAGCTGGCTGGAGCACAGGATGGGTACCATTATTATATTTTGTACAACAAACTAAATAAATATCATCCCTCTCACATGCATAAAATTTGCTTCCAGGGAAAAATTAAAACTGGCACCTCTTGGTTTTGTGGGTACAGAGTTCCTGCTGTACCATCTCCTATGCAAGGTTTAAACTAACACTGGGTGGGGCTACTTCCAAAGGGCAAAACACCCCTTTAGAACTGAGACTGCAGAGAACTCTTCAGAAGTTCAAGGAGGAAAAAAACCCAAGAATTCGTATTATGTATTAGGTCTCAACCCAGCATCACAGACACAGCTCATTTAAACACACATTCCCCCCCCCCTTCTCTCTATCCCATATAGATGGAAGAAGAATTAAAGTAGGCATCAAAGAACTTGTTATGGACAGTCACATATATATTAGCAGATCCACTGGCTTTCCACATGGGGCACTATCTATTTTCCAGTGAATCAGTGGGGCAATTTTGTGGAGGGGATTTTGTTTTTTTAACTTCTCATCCTCACCTTAAGGAGTACTTTCAGAATCCTGCTGAAGAGACTTTGCTCTAGATTTAGCAAGATGCTTCTTCTCCTCTCTCCCAAACTCTGTTGTGCTTATATTTTCAGAATGAGGGAAAGTTACTCAAATCCTAAAACTGCAGACAGAAAGTGACAGAAGCGTTTTGTTCCCCTCTATACTTCATTGGAATATTCTCCCTTAACTCATAGGAAGGGTGCCATATCCATGGCAAAAGAATGCCTCAATGCAGCACTTCTGCTGTGATTGTGCAATCCAACCCAAATGCTTTTTCTTTTAGAAGAACTGTTTCAACTGAAGTCACAACTTCTTATTTTAAAGAAGAAATGCTAATTCCTGTTGCAATATACCTTAAAGCTATATCTATTTCTATCCTTCGAATTTTGTTCCCTACCAAAAACAAAAGTGGATATAGTGTATTTTCCTTCTTCTTTGAAGGAAATCTTGCTGTTCAATTATTGATGTAACTCCAGCCCTCACATCAAAAGGTCTGAGCTAGTTCTATTTCATTTCTACTACATGGCATTTCTGATGACTTGATAAAACAAGTGCACTTTATTTTAGTATTTTCCATTTGTATTTTTACAAGTCTGAAATCTAGTTATCAATCACAAAAATTTCAAGCTTTTGATTGCACCAAACTGCCTGGAGATGGGGTAAGAAGGGGATTACTGGAATTTCCTGATCATTAACCAAAGCTTACATCAGAAGGGCTAGCAGTGAGAACATCCATCTCCCTCATCGGAAATCTCTACAGGAAAACAGCCAGCTCATAGAATTGGCAAAAGAGCTTGAGAAATGTATCAATACATATCAAGATTTAGAAAAAACAATAGCAGAGAGAGCTGTACTCCCACCACCAGTAATAAATAAGGTATTAAATCGTTAAGATTTCAATTACAGGAAAGAATGTGGCTAACCAAATAACAGCGGGAGGAGTTGAAATAAGTAGTAGGTTAAAGATTAATATTCTGGTTTCAGAACAAAAGGATGCTCTTTTGTGGCACTGTGCTTATGCCTCTGAATGTAAACATTGTTCCAAGAACCATTTTTTCTTTGCCTGATCTTTAAAGGGTAATAAATTAGACCTTGGACAGCCATACAAGCTGCTACTAGATGTGAATGTGAATGTGTCTGTAGAAAAGGCTGACTTTCAATCAAAGTCTATTGAGAGAATAGTTGGATTTTCTAAAGAAGCATGTTGTGCCTATTAACCAACTTACAAAAGGGACCATTTTCTTGATTTATGTTTGGTTGCTATAGAGATCTTGCAGTACAGACGGGCAGGTGAAGCTTCCATTTAACAATCTCAGAGGTTTCCCATAGCTGTACTCAGAGGACATGCAACTACAGTAGGTAAAATTCACTGCATAAACACGCCACGTCTGGCAGGATCAAAGATCAGATTTAAGCTTTTTCAAGAATTTATTGTGAATATGGTGGAAATTATTACACAATTTTTGTACTTGAACATTTTCTACATAAAAATCTTATCACAAGAAATTGTTTCAGCTCTGTTACATTTTGTCATTGACACACTTTTTACTCTGTAGGTAATTACTGGTTAATAAAATTCCAGTACATCAGGAGACCATTTTTAACTCAGCATTCAGTATATTCACAAGCCTGTGATCTTTGGTATTTAACAGCGGCACCTTAACATTAGGATGGTGGATTTTTTGTTAAAAAACTTGCTCTGCAGCCATGAGCTACAAAATACCCAAGGGAGGGTGTAAATAACTGAAACCGAAAATGTTATATTTGAGTCGCAAGAAAAACTTCATATATGTCAGTGGGTTACACACAAAGCAAGATTTATACTGAGAACTTTATATTTGGTGAGACCATCTCTTAAGCATAAAACTCTGTGCCAAAGGTAGTTACATGGAAGTTGGTGTCCTTAAAGAGGTCAATACAACACAGACAGTTCATTAGCAGCCTATACGACAGACCCGCAAGCAACTCAGGAGAATGTCAAATTTGCTAAGCACTCTATGCTGCAAGTAAATAAAATAAATAAATAAATACAAAGTGCTGTGCTTTTTACTATCTGGGCCTCCTTTTGCTAGTCCATGGTGCATCAAAATTCCTGACTTATACAGAACAGATATAAAATAAGAAGACTCCAGAAGGGAAAGCTTGCCTTTTACTGTGTTTTTAACAGAGGGGTAAATTCAGTTCTCAGTTATACCCATGCAACCTCAATGATTTCAACATGGAATTTTCATTGCCATGTTTTAGCTCAAAAGAGTCTGAATTTCAGTGCCAGGAAATGGGATTTTATTATTAAGGTTCCATACATTTTTGGGAAAAAGTATGGATCATTCTGAATGAAAGGTACTTTATAATTACCCTATTAATCATCACTCTCTTCATTGCCTGTAATTACTTGTAAAAATGTAATTAAATTACATATAAAATAAAATGAGAATAAATTAAAATAACATTTCTTTTAATTTAAACAGCACCTTCCATCTGAGGATCTCAAAGTGCTTTGGAATGGTGAGCAAATATCTCTCCATTTTATAGAAGCTGAATGTAAGGCAGATATGTCTTAACTGCAGAGTTAACCTGGGTGATTGCAAGCTGGGCTTAAGTATCAGGATTAGTTTAACTTGGGCATGAGTAGCCACACTGCAAAGATATACTTGAGTTGCTGCGTCCTCAGCTATGTTGCGCTCTCTTGTGTGTGTCGCTACTTCTCAGGAGATATCCCACAGTTCTTTGTCCTGCTGTATGCTGAATAGGTCTGTGGTTCTTCCCATGAATTGTGGCAGAACCTGTACGGGAGGAATTGTGGGAAAACACTGGAGGGCTATCAGCTATCACTCAAGTGATTTAGCTTAGGTGCCCACTTGCAGGGTTACCAGCCTGAGTACAAGTGGAAACCAGGTTCTACCCCACATCCCCACCATTCCAACTAGTCTAGGTTGAAAACATCACTTAACTCAGATAAGGTTTGTGTGGGTACAGAGAAGGGGCAACACCTGAGTAAGAGCACAGCCCACTCTGCAGTTAAGACATATCCTCAGGCCCATACCCACAAAGACTAGGTCCACACTGACGGCGGCAAATTCGCCCCTGCCAGATCGATTGCTCTGGATCGACTGAGCGGTCTGTGTAGACCCGCTCAGTCAATCCAGCAATCAACACAGGAAAACCACCCCGGCATGTGGCGTAGTGCTGCGTCGAAGGGAACGCTGTTCCCTTTGACACGGCGCAGTGTGGACGGCACGTGGAAGAGACACAGCGAAGTCAACGGAAGATATGCAAGTGATTTACTTAAGGTAAGTGTAGACCGGGCCAAAGGGACTTAGGCATTGCAGTGCCTAACTTTTACTCACGTTGAAAATCATTGGAATCCACAAAGCCTGACCTATAGGTGCCTATGCTCCTCACACAATGAACAGGGAGAGACGGCACCTTAGAGGACAACCCACAAAAGCCAGGTTGCTAGCCAGCCAATCGGAGATGCTGAGGACAGTGGTGTTCTAAGCCCTGCCCTTCTCTTGGAGCTAGGTACCTAGGTCCAGGCTGCAGGGAGGCGCCTAACATTGCTTGTGATCCACAGCCAAGAACACTATCCTGGAGCCAGGTGACCTAGATGCCTAAGCTGTTTCTTGTGAGAATGGCTTAGGAGCCTGGCAAACTCCGCACAAAATGGCTTGTGGGTGAGGAGGCAGCAGCGGAGGGGAGGCAGCGGCCTCCCTTCTGACTAAGCCTACAATTCTGGCATGGAAATATTTAGTTAATTTCACGGCAGAAGTGAAGGGAAAAAAGCCTGGTAAATCACAGAAGGTGTGTGGCGGGAACTGGAGAGTGAGTCCATCCTGCACTCACCCTGCATCAGGCTCCCAGGTGTAGCTCTTGTTGTCCATTGCAACCTGGTGGCACAGAGTCACAGTGCCATTGAGGTTTGACCCATCCCCCCGTCATAAATAGAGATAGACGGGGGACCAAGCTGAACCGGAGTGGTGTCGTGACCCTGGGAGCCTGCTCTGTGACTCTTGTCAGGTTGCAATGTGCACCAGGAGCCAGGACCACAACACCACTCGGTTTGGAGCCTAATCAAATGTGTTTTTACAGGCCATTTCCAAGATTTCACAGACTTTATTCAAATTCATGATTTCTGTGACTACTTTTACAAATTATAGCTCTACTTAAAACCTTCCCCATCTCTCGGGTGAGTGCCCTAACCATTAGACTATGGAGTGATTCTTACTTTTTTTGAGACAATTAATATTTCATTATTTAATCAAAGTGAAACAACTTCAACAAGAGAGACTGAGAGATCCCCACAGCCCAGAGTATCCCAGAGCCCACTAGCTAAAAGAGTCACTGGACTTGTGGAGAACCCCTTTTCACACTCCTTTAGCCTCATCAGGCGGGGGGGGGAACAGAACCAGGGGCCCACATCCTGTATAAATACCCTAACCACAGGGCTAAGTTACACGGGAGGCCTCCTCTTCACCCCGATTCCCCACTCTTGTGGGTAGCTGGGTTGCCTCTGAACATACCACCAGACTCGGTCCCAGAGACAAGACAGGCAGAGAAGCACCTATCTTCCCCCAATTTGTGGATCTCACCAGGGCTTAGGTGTCCAGCTGCATATAGTGAAGCTGCAGTGTGCACACTCAAAGCAAGCAAGTTACATGTCTAAGGAAACTTTACAGCAAAAGTTTAGGTACCTAGTGAGTTCAGGGGCAGACAGGGTTAGGCAGTGGGTCACAGGGGCTTTTGTGGGTTGAAGTAATGCCTGAAACTAAGATTTAGGAACCTAAATCCGGAGTTTAACACCCCTTTTTAGATCTGGACCTCTGAGATTTGTGTAAAGGTCAGACAGAGTGACAGATCTGGATGTTTACACAGCTAGATGGAAACAGGAAAATAAAGGCATCCAGTTTCATATGTGTACAGATGGAAACCACAACACTTACTTCTGAAATGCGGCTACCACTGGGGTGAAATGTGGCAAATGTTACTTGTGCCCAAGAAAACTATTCCACAGTTAAGAACAGAAAAGAAAGAACAGTATCTTATTCAGTTGGAGCAACAGGAAAAATTTTCAGTTAAGTAGAAATCAACTACTCAAAACGATCCCATTGATAATAAAGATTAAAAGAGAATTTTTATAGAGTAGTGAAACGGTAGTCATGGGAATAATTTAACTGACTATTCCAGCCCCTCCTTATCTCAATTGTTTTTAATACTTATCTGGTCAAAAATAAAAACCACACTGCTCTACATTGAAAGCAGAACGGTTGCTTGATGGCATTGTGATTACTGTTCCAGGCTGGCACCAAAGAGGTCTGACCTCAGATCCCAGGACATGTCTATCACTTGCTGGGCTAAGAGAATGCTCTTGGGAGAGACTAGCTTTAACTGCTGTAGATGAGAGGATCACCATGAAGTGTCCCTCGGAATGGGCTATACACAGATGTTCATATGCAAAGTGTTCCTATCCAGCCTTTGTGAGCTAAGGGAGGTGGAAGTGATAAAACAGGAGAAGAACAGGCGAAGCCTTTTGTTATGGACAAAGTGGATGTTTTTTCTTTTGAGGCCTGATCCTGCTCCACTAATGTCAATGGCAGTTTTGCCACTTACTTCAATGAGTGCAGGATTTATCCCCTGCAGAGCATGCATTCAGTTGTGCAGAATTACATCTCTCTTGGAAAGACCACTCATTTTTATTTGCCCGTGGCAGGAGAGCTGAAAAACTTGCTCTCATTTAAAAGGAGGAGGTGGAGAAGGAGAATTGCACTAATCTTCAAAGGATTTGCTCTAATTTGTGCTGAAAGGACAGCAAATCTCTTATTGTTTGAACATATGGCATTTGGGAAGAGGGCCCCAAGTTATTTCACTGTTTTGTTATGGAATTTTGCTGATTATTAGGAACAAATATGGCCTTAGTACTGACATCGTGATGAAGAGAGATTATTTTACTTCCTTGTAAGGCTCCCAATTGTTTGCATCCCAGTAATTATTCAACAAATGGGTTCCACCTGTTGCACATCAGCACATGCAAATGGCACTAAACTATTTCCTAGACTTATATTTTATTTGGACTAACAAAGCCAGGATTTGAACTCAAGTGGCAGCAAAACAACAGAGAATGTTCTGCATCAGACACGTGGAAAAAGAAATACAGGACTCTGGTTCCGGCCCTTCTCCTCAGATTATCTCCAAATAATTTACAATTTCTCCCTGAATGCAACGACTTCTACTAAGAAAGGCAAAAGCGATCAAACCCACTCTGCTCTGCTGTTGCACTCTCTCTCAGAGCTGCTCTTGACACATTTTACTTCTCGTTATTTTTTACATTTAAATTACTGAAAATATTTTAGCCAACTCCTTCCTTTATCCCCAAATCAAGATTACATTGGAGACAGATTTGACCACTAAAACAGTATTACACAGTACCTGTTATCCAGACTGGACAACAGCCTATAAAATTCTACTTTACTAGCAACTTGTATGTCTCTACAGTTGAACCTCAAAGTTACGAATACCTCAGGAATGGAGGTTGTTTGTAACTCAGAACAAAACATTATGGTTGCTCTTTCAAAAGTTTATAACTGAAGATTGATTTAATACAGCTTTGAAACTGTATTATGCAGAAGAAAAACACTGCTTTTAACCATCTTAATTTAAAGGAAACAAGAAGGGAAACAGTTTCCTTACCTTGTCAAATATTTTTTTTAAACTTGCCCTTTTTTCCAGTCGTTTATGTTTAACACAGTACTGTACTGTAATTGCTTTATTTATTTTTTGTCTCTGCTACTGCCTGATTGCATACTTCCGGTTCCAAATGAGGAGTGTGGCTGACCGGTAAGTTCCAAACTCTGGTGTTTGTAACTCTGAGGTTCTACTGTATTTTGTTTTTATGCCTTGCACATGTTTTCAGTGTTGAACTTGGCTTTTTCAGGAAGGTTATAAATCCTGGCCCACTGAAATCAATGGGAGTTTTGCCACTGACTGCAGTTGGGCAAGGAATTCACCTCCCACATGCTCACACACCCTCACAAAATACGTTAATATATACACTCTATGGCAAAATATTTCAGACCTCAATGCCCAAAACTAGGTACCCAAAGAGATGTATGCTGATTCTTAGGAGATGCTGAGCATCACAGTCCTCTACCCATCATTGTGTTCAGTGAACGCTGTGGATGCACAGCACCTTTCAAAGTGAGGCCATTTTTCATTTACATGGCCAGTAGATTTGGATGCCTCAATATCTCAACTGTTTTCATTTTGCAGGATTTGAAATGGACTATTTTCCATTGTTGGTGAGAGAAACTGGTGATAAAATGTCATGGAAACTATCAGAGTTTGTTCAAAATTATTGAACCTTTGGTTTACCAAAAATATATATTTTTGCAGAAAACTGAACATTTCAAAGGTGACAACAGCTTTGTACACTAAGTGACAATTTTGATAAAAGACTTTTGTTTGCGGAGAAAAACATGCAAAAAATCATGTAAAATGTCGAGCGGCTGTAATATATATGAATGTGTGAGAATATTCACTCTCATACATACAGATCACATATTTTGCAAGGATCAGGCAGAACATGTGGGGCAAGAGGGGTTGTGCCAGGCCAGCCTCCCAAATAGCACATCAGGCCATTCAGAATTGTATTCCTCCCTAATGCTATAGCCTGCAAAGTAGGTCATTTCAGGAAACTACCATCCTAAAGAATAACGCAGCCTACACACATCCCCTGCAGAGCATTCAGAGGCAAAATCCCTGCCTGAATTTCTGTCCCCCTTCTTGGTTTAATACCTCAAAAGGAACAATTTGGTCCATAGTAGAGCTGAGCAAATAGCTGAATTTTTTTGGGGGGTGGGGTTGGGGTGGAGGTTCAGCAACCAAAAAAATTCTGTTAATTTCAAACTGCAACTGAATTTTTCAGATTTTCTGAACAAAACCAAACCAAAAATATGTCATTTGGGTCATAGAAAGCATTTCAAAAGTCAATTTGAAACAAAATGTCATTTTAAACCATTTTCAAAACAAAGCATTAATTTCAATCTGTCATTCTGAAACTAAATTTCAAAACATTTCATGACTAAAATATCAGAAGAAAATATTTCAATATTTTCAAAATTTCTTTTTAAAATTTGTTCTCCCTGAAGGCATTCACCGAATTTGACCCAAACTCTTGAATGGTTTGGTGCTCCGAAAAATACATTGTTTGGTGAATTATAATTTTGCAAAAAAAAATATCACCCAGCTCTCATCTTTAGCGTGTATGTGTACACAATGTGGTGATGATATCCATGTGCAAAATGGCTGGGTCAGGCAACAAATGAGTTTATCATGTGGTTCACCTGCTGTCTGTTTATCAATCTATCTTCCCAAGCTTAACTCTACTGTTCCAACCTTCTAAGCACTTTCAGATAGCTGCTGTATTTTATTATTGAAATGTCCATAGAAACAACCAGGATTGGGGAAGATTCATTCGTCAACCAGAAACAGTTTTACTATACAAAAAAGTCAGATTTTAAGATTTCATAGCTCTGCAAAGCTAAATAATAATCCTTCTTTCCACTGCAAAGGGAAAATTGCTGAGTTCTTAATGAGACTCAGCAGTTGCTTCTTACCTTGAAAGAATATGAGATATCAGATCATAAAGCACTGATATTTTTATGCCCAGAAAAGGGTTTTTTTGCATCATTTTTGGAGGCATTTATTAGTTTTATATTTATCTCTCTGTGACCCCTGCTCAGATGGATTTAAGGTAACTAAGACACCTGACTTTTTAGGTGAAGGGACATGAAAAGTAGTTTCCATAAAATGTAAAACTTTCTAAAATAATTTGAAATAGTTTTTCTATAATCCATGCAGCATATACAGACTACATGATGTCGTTTTACTGGCGCTCATTTGGTATGGCCACATTATTCACATCTTTAGTGAACTATGTCATCCTAATCTCTCTCTCTCTCTCTCTCTCTCTCCTTTGAGATTACTCAAAGAATATGATTTACTAATTTCTTTGGTTTTGTTTCTGTAAACCTAGCACAAATACTTAAAGCAGTAGTAAATTTCTCCATCATTAACAAAACCTCAAGGCTTTTGAACTAGTAAAAAAAAATGTTCTTGACATTTGTTAAGCAACTATTACTGCTTGTGAAGGTTACTGGTCTGGTAACAATGGAAACTGAAGTTTTATGTTTATCTGCAGGCCAGGATGGATGAAGATAGCAACAGTACATGCTTTTCCAAACTGACCTGCTAATGACCTCAATCCTGGCCTGGAGGGACTAGTATTCCTTGGAGTGAGGAGTTACCTGATGCTAACTCCACTCTGGGATTCCTTTAGAAGAAATTGCCTCCTAACTCCAAAATTAAATATTTGCATACAAATTTTCCAGAAAAACTTATTTGCTCGGACATAAATGCTAAACACGAAGAACAATAAAAGATCTCATATTGTCAGTATTTAAAAGTCCAACATTTTCTTGTGAAATCTGGATATATGAAGCAGATTTAGCTAGATGTTTAACCACATTTGAGGAATTGACTTAGGAGCAAGCTGGAACAAAAAGTTTGATTTCCAAGATATATAAAAATTTTGATTGAATAGGATGTTGATAAGAAAACAACTCAGATGAAAAGATGGGACAGGGATTTGAACAAAGAAATTGGTCTGAGTGAGTAGGTCTCTATATGGGAAAGGGGATATACATCTTCAATTTGTCCAGTTCAATTTTATTTAAAAAAAAAATAAATGGCATTTGACTCCAGTTAAGATTCATCATATTTTTGCTACTAGGGAGGCACTCTGTTGGAGGGCTTGCAAGGAAATAGGAACATACTTACATATGTGATGGCTGTGTCCAGGAATTAGATGGGTTTGGGAGGAAATTATTCCAGATTCACCTTATGGCAAAATGCCAGCTTCCCAGAGACTCTCTAAAGAGTCTTCCTAGAGATCCAGTAAAGGATCTACATTTTAAACAGAACAAATTAATTTTTTTTTTTACTGTTCGCAGCTAAACTTTGTATTGGACATTATTTGAAAAGTTTGACCTATATCCTCCTATGGAATTCTGGTATTGTAAAATATAGACTATCCTTTTAATTAAAAAGCTTTCACACCAAGAGAAGCACCAAAATGAGGACAGGTGTTTAGAAATTTGGATACCCTTTCTGGCATACTCAGAGGTGGAGGGCCCAGCCAGCAAGGCAGAATTTTTAGCCAGATTCTTTGAATATTAACCTGATCCAAAGAATGCATGATATACTATGTTTTATTGCACCTGGGTGGTTTTTAATATTTATGGTGACAGTGGAGTGGCCAATGCAAACTCTTGTATATTAAGCCCCAATCTTACATTTACTTTTGATGTTACTTGACGTCAATAGGACTACTCACTGTGTAGTAAAGTAAAACATGTTCTTAAGTCCTGGCAAGTTTGAGGCCTTAGTACTATACTTAACTGTGTACTGCCTAGTTGCCTTCATTAAATATCAATAATATCTAGGACGATCAGTGCAGCTGGCATAAAATAAAAAAGGACCCAAACTTTTGCCCCAAAGGCAAACTGTACCCATCCTGAGGTTTGAAGAAATTCAGCTAACATTTTAACACTCAAAATTTCTATTAACACAAGCCTGTTTATTGCTCCTGGTTCAAGACCAAAGGTCAAAATGCCAATATATAACATAGAAAGGATATGTTCTCTGTGTTTCCTGGCACAAGTGGTGGAGATTCTACCAAAAATCTTCAAGGGGAACCTGTTCTTATTAGATTTCCAATTTAACATTCCAAGAGATTGGAATAGTTTGGAAGAGATCTGAACATCTGAGGGCTTATCCAAACCAAAACTTTCGAGTTTCATCCATCACTAGCAGTGATGCTGGAACAATCTGTATAGTGGGGGAGCTGAGAGCCATTGAACCCAACTGTAAATCCTGCATATGATGGAACCTCTTCAAGCCAGAGAGTGCGGCAGCACACCCAGCACCTCTAGTTCTAGCACCTTTGATTACTAGCAATATATATTGTCTGCCATAATTTTCTTCATTATGGCACAATGATCAGATCTATGGTAATGATGTGACCAGAATGCACAGGTACTGAAAACTATATCTTATTGTCCTCACTTTTGTTGCTACATTTGTTACACAATAGTGTCCAACTGCTGTAGATAGAGACTGATCCTGCTGAAATCAATAAAAAATGACTTAAAGAGGAGGAGAAGCAGTTATATACACACAAATATAACCTTTGTGTCTGTATGTTGTTATAGTTGTTTTTTATTTTCTATTGAGTACATCCTCCATCAGCCTAAAGGTTTTCCTAGAATGCTCATCATTAAGGTATCTAGCATCCTGATTTGTGTCAAATACCATGTGTATGCACATACACAACTAGAACCCCATTTACAATGTTTTAGTGATGTACATGACCAGTAATACATGAAATACATTAAAATTAAAACTACAGTGAAATAACGTATTTCACTTTCTCTAGATTTCAGTACATTTCCAAAGAGATATGCCCGTAGTTTATTGCAGCCCAACTAAAGTATATGTTAATTAATAGTACTAGGATAGGAAATTGATAAGATTGTGGTATCACAGCATTCATTATTGGAGTTCAAACACAGACAGTGCCTATAACAAGAAAGAGAAAGGGAAATCTCATAACGTCAGTACAGCTGAAGTCATTTGGGATGAAATTTTCAAAAGTGCCTAAGTCCATGTTCAAAAGTGACTTAGGCCCTTGGAGCCAAATTCCCACTGCCTTTCAATAAATGGAAGACTTGAGAAAATGGAACTTAAGCTCCTAAATCACTTAACTGCTTTTGGAACTTTTACCCCTGGTCAATTTAACAAGCATAAAGAGGATAAAACAGTAAAAAAGTGTATTTATTTCATACTCAGACAAATTCTACCCTCAAATGCATGTATGCAGGAAGTCAACTGGAGATACTTTTGCATATCCAACAGTAAGATTTAGTCATAGGGCTTCTGTGGTTGTACAATTTACCACCACACAACAGTGCACAAATCTATATGTTGTCTGATTTATCACAATCATGAATCATTGTTTCCAGTACCATAGCCTGTCCAGGAGATTTCATGAAAGGTATAAAATTAGCTCCAACCCAATTGCCTAATTAAGTTTAAAAAACTTCATATATCGCAACCCCAACTCCCACTGAAGTTAAACCCAATGACTCCTAAAAGGTTTTCCTCAGACTTGATTGGTAATAGCAAATGCAAAACACAATATTATACAGCAAATAGCATATTTCTGGGTGCTAAACAACTAATTATCAATACTGTTAATCAGGGATACAAATGATTAAGAATTACATGCCAGTGACTTCAGAACTTTGTTTGAGATTATCCGAAAAAAGTTGAGCCAAAGCTTCCATCCTTTTCAAGTGCACACAAAGTGACCAAAGAGCTGAAGTGAAGTTGGAGAAACAATTTTTCAAGGCCAATCCTGCCATCTGGCTAAGTTTAAGACTCTAAACTTCAGCATACTAAAATGTTGGCTCCTACAAGCTATTATTTCTACTCCTGCCAAATCAGACTCAGTTGACATTGCAGTTACTCTGCCATCTCCTCCTGCTGCACTGACCCAAGGTTGTCTATGAAGGGCCAACTCAGAGTGAAGTGGGAACTTGGCAGCATATGGGCTTCATGACCTGCAGAGGCTCAGACGTGTTGTCACGAAGAAGATATGTCAAGTCATTAGCAGCCTGTCATCTAAAGCCTTTATTTCTCTGCATTACAACTGATAGGTCTACACTAGAGACCTTAGAGCGGCACACCTGTATTGTTGTAGCTCAGCCTCTGTAAGGTCTCCCATGTAGCTACTCTATGTCAACAGGAGAGAGCTCTCCAACCAGCATAATTAAACCACCCTCAACAGGCAGTGGGGTAGCTATGTCACCAGGAGAGCATCTTCCACTGACATAGGCCTTGTGTACAGTAAAGAGTGTTGTCGACGCAAGTTATAGCAATGATCAAAAAGTGCTATAATTACAACGCTTATGCCTATCCACACATCATTCATTGTGTCACCAAAGTGTGTCCACAGTTGGTGCTCTAGCATTGACAGTGAGAGCAGTGCACTGTGGGCAGCTATCCCACTGTGCAACTCGCTACTTTGTGCCGCTAGGAGTTGTGGGAAGGTGGAGAGGACCACAGTGCATCATGGGTGCATGCTCAACGTCCCATGATGCACTGATTTCCATCCCATCATTCCATGGCTTTCTGACTATGTTTTGCAGCATTTTCCAACCGCCCCAGTTTCCAGTGCATCCGCCCACCATCTCTATCTGAAAGGATGGATCCTGTACCACTCTCCACTGTTGTTGTCAGTGTTCTGAACACATCACCGCTGCTCACGCAGTATATCATGAACGCCCAATCGGAAAAGGAATCTGAGGTGCCTGACCTGCTGTGTGCCTTGCAAAAAACACCACCAGATTACTGTTTGCATTCACAAATCATTTGCACACGGTGCATGTGAAACAAACACTGAGTGGTGGGATGCATCATTATTCAAGTCTGGGATGATAAGCAGTGGCTGCAGAACTTTCGAATGCACCAAGCCACCTTCATGGAACTATGTGCGGAGCTCATTCCTGCCCTGCGCGCAAGGACACCAGAATGAGAACTGCCCTCTCGGTGAAGAAGCGCCTGGCAATCGCTGTGTGGAAGCTGCCAACTCCAGACTGCTACCAGTCGGTTGCTAATCAGTTTGGAGTCAGGAAGGCCACCATTGGCACTGTGTTATTGCAAGTGTGCAGGGCCATTAATCGCATTCTGCTATGAAGGACTGAGTGTCTTGGAAATGTGCAAGAAATAGTGGATGGCTTTGCAGCAATGGGATTCCCTAACTATGGCAGGGTGAGAGATGGCACATATATCCCAATTTTGGTCCTGGACCATCTTGCAACGGAGTACATCAATAGAAAGGGGTATTTCTCTATGGTATTGCAGGTGCTGTGGAGCCCGTGGGCTGACATCAACGCGGGTGTCATGCGGACTGGATTGGGAAGGGGGGGCATTTGTGTTGTTTGACATTGTCAAAATCATAGTGATTCATGTGAGACATACCATGTCAGGTACTGTTAGAAAGGTTATGATATGCTGAATAAGATGATAATATTTGTGTTCATGTGTGATATGTGTGAGGAAAGTTATGGAGATCTTTGATATCCTGTATTTCACACTGTGCTGTAGAAGACACACCCCAGACAGAGAGGCCACAGGACAATAGCCCGCTTAATGGCCCATCAAGACCTTTACAGAAGCCAAAGGCCTAGGAAGAAACTAAAGGCATACCTGAAGAGTTACCAGGATTGGCCCATGTGACTATGGACTCCATTTTGGTTCCTGTAAAGTTCCACAAGCCACATGGCCAATAACAGAGGGTATATAAGATCAAACCACAGAAACCATTTTGTCTTTGTCTTTGTCTTTTGTCTTGTTCCTTGTTCCTGTCCAGCTGCGGACACACCTCTGGATTAACACACTTTACAACTGAACTGAAGGACTTAGACCCATCCAGGTATTGGATGTATACCAGAGGAACTATACAACTCCACAATTGTTCTAGAAACCTGATGTATATGGACTTTTAAATCATCTGTATGTATCTGATTGCTTTAAGCCTTTAACACTTCTCTTATTGTTTGTTTTTCTTTTATTAATAAACCTTTAGTTTTAGTTACTAAAGGATTGGCTGGCAGCGTGGTATTTCGGGTAAGATCCAAACTTATAGTGAACTGGTACTGTGGCTGATCCTTTGGGATCTTTTAGTAAAGAGCATAGAGTTTAAACAACTGGTCTCTTTACTGGACCTAGTGTCAGTTTGTGGAGCCAGAGACTGAAATGCAGTAAAGGGGGCTGTGTGTATTTGCACAGTGGCTTCTTGATAACCAGTGTGGGGGAATCAGAAGCACTGTTTGTGGCTGGTTGGGAAGTCTGACTGCAGTGTCATCCACCAGTGCTGGGAGAATTCGCTCTCCTTTTGCAGCCTGCCCTGACCCTGGCATTATCAGTGGGCTACCCTGGGCACGGACGGGTTACAGCGGGTTGTTCAGGAAAGGTGCATGACACATGCATCTTCAGGAACACTGGCCTGTACAGAAAGCTGCAAACAGGACTTTCTTTCTAGACGTAAATATTCCAATAGGGGATAGTGATATGCGATCCTGGAAGACCCAGTCTACCCCCTACTGTCATGGCTTAGGAAGCCTTATATGTGCAACCTGCATAGCAGCAAGGAGCGCTTCAATGACAGATTGAGCAGGTGCTGAATGACCATTGAATGTGCATTTGGCAGATTAAAAGCTTGCTGGCGATGTCTTTATGGCAGATTAGATCTAAATGAGGAAAATACTTCCATGGTTATAGTCACCTGCTTTGTGCTCCAAAATATGTATTAAGCTAAGGGTGAAAAGTTGCCCCCTGGGTGAAGCACAGAGGTGGATCACCTTGCAGCTGAATATGAACAACCAGATGTCAGGGCTATTAGAGAGGCACAACGGGGGCCATTCGAATCAGGGAGGCCTTGAGGAACCATTTTGACAATGAGCACCAATAAGATGTCTTTGTAAACAGTACTGTGCCTTACTATGACTGCTAGCCAGCTTGCACTGTGTATCAACGAAAGCTGCAATCACTATGTGCAAGTGACAAATAAATATTGCTTATCTTTCACAGAGTATGTTTTATTAAATAACAATTATTCACAACACACACAAAAAGCTGGGCTGGAGGGGAAAAAGCAGTGAGGGGCAGTGAGCTATGACAGTTGGGTGTAAGTCCAGTTATCATTTTGGAAGCTGTCTGAAGGGATGGAGTGAACGGGGTACCAAGATTGGCCAAGAGTTTGGTAGGACTGTATGGGTGGAGTTTGGGGAGGGAATGGAAAGCAGTTCTGTATTGGCTGCAAGGGAAGGCGAGCACACATGAAGTCAGTCTGCAGTATTATGAATGACTTTAACAGC
This sequence comes from Mesoclemmys tuberculata, assembly GCA_007922155.1. Lineage (NCBI taxonomy): Eukaryota > Metazoa > Chordata > Testudines > Chelidae > Mesoclemmys > Mesoclemmys tuberculata. The sequence goes on along the minus strand of ML675603.1, from coordinate 63,596,707 downwards.
CTTGTTTGCTCCTCCATGGCTTTTATCATGTGCTTGTGACATGTTATCACTCACTCCTGGTTTTCCCTCCTCTCCTGCCTATCAATTTTTTTGATTTTCTATCACACTGTCTCCATGCCCTTTTTTCTGCCTCAGAGGACTGGAAGAATTCTTGGCACATCTCCTCTTTGCTTCTCTTTGGTCATTTTCTTATCAGCTGTAAGCGCTCAGCAGCTGTGGAAGGGTTTCCCCTCAAGGGCATATCTGTAGGAGCACAATGAACAGAAGCATGACTGTGAATGCAATAACAGCATTGGTTCTTTACTGTAAAATGCATCTCTTTCTCACTGTCCCCTGGCAAGCGCACAGTTCAACGATTGCCCAGGGCATGGTGAGTTGTGCCTGGGAGGAAGGGGCTTTCAAGCTGGGGAAAAATGTTCTGGGTGGTTGTTTGGGATATGGATGCAGGTAGATAGGGACAAAATTTCAAACAGTGCCACCATTTTCCACAGACGGAGGCCATAAAAGCCGATATCTCACTCCTGATAGAAAGCAGGGATGCTATAGTGCATCTCTTCCATGCAAGAAGCTTCAAACTGGTGCTAATCACCTGGATGCCGCATTGATCTCTGCACAAGTGACTGCGATTGACGCACGAAAGTTTCCTACAACAGTGGAAGAAACAAAGCAGCTCTGCCAAGGAATCTCTGGCAGAGGACTAGCAAGTACCTCCAGGACAGTTTCTTAGAGATCTCTCTGGAGTATTCCCGTGAAACCTCAGTGTGCATCAACACACTTTTCCACTGCACTGCCTAGCTGCACAGGGTAAAGGGAAGCACATGCAAACACAGCTGATTGTGTGCATTTCTATCCCTTCAACTAGCTGCATAATGCAACAAAGCAATGGACAGCTGTACCTCATGTAACCAAGCAGCATTAGCTCAAAAAAATCACTTACCAGAACTCCCCTCTCCTGCATCCTGCACACCAGAGCTGGAGCTCTAGGACAGGCTTGAACCGTCCAGGGTCGAGAAGAGGTCCTGGCTCCCCATATCACCGAAGAACCCAGTCCCCTCTTCTGCATCGACCTCCAACTCAATCTTCTCGTCCATGACTTCTTTGTCAGGGCTCAGCCTGGTGTCCGTTGTCTCCAGGCCCACAGAAGTATCCATGAGTCTCTTGGCAGTGGAGCTGGGGTCATCACCGAGGATGGCTTCCAGCTCCTTATAGAAGTGGTAGGTCTTAAGCTCTGCAACAGGGCAACAGTTTGACTCCCTAGCCTTTTGGTACCCCTGCCAGAGCTCTTTGATTTTCACATGGCACTGCAGTGTGTCCTGTTCATAGCCCTTCTCCGCCATGGCGTGAGAAATCTGACTATAAGTATCAAAGTTCCTTCAGCTGGAGTGAAGCTGGGACTGCACAGCCTCCTCTCCCCAAATGCTGATCAGATCCAGAAGCTTCAGTGTGCTGCAAGTGGGAGAGCATTTGGTGTGTGGAGATGCCATGGTCAGCTGGGAAGATGCAATGTGAGCTCTTTACTCCAACCATGCAGAAAGTGGAAATTCAAAAATTCCCAGGACTTTAAAGGAGGAGAGGCGGAGTTCAAACTGATGGCCAGAATAGTCAGGATGGGAATTGTGGGATACCTGCTGTAACCCATTTACCATGACACAACCAAGCGTGGTGTCTACACTGACGCTCTGTCACTAAAAGTTTGGTGCAAAAAGCTCTACGCTTCCCATTGAGGTGGTTTTATTTTGTCACAAAATATGGGGAGTTGGGTCAGGGGAGAAAGGGCTTGCAGTGTGCACACCACCATTGTCTTGATGCAAAAAGCTGACTTTGGTCAACAAAGGTCTGTAGTGTAGACCAAGCCATAGCACTCTCCAGACCGGTATTTGTGTCGGTGAAACTTGTGCCAGTCAGGGGTGTATTTTTTCACACCCATAACCATCAAAAATTTTACTGACAAAAGTGCTGGTATAGACAAAGCTTAAGTGGGTTAAAAAGATGTGGGAAAAAGAGGTCTAAACTGACACAGGAACTTACTATCATAGTCTGCAGAAACTTCTCTTATAGATAGCATTCAACCTGTTTCCATTACATTAGTATTATAAGTACCCTAAATAGCAAACCTGACTCAGTCAATTTTATCAAGCAGAACTTTTACAAAGCATGTTTAGCTATATGGCCAAAGCCTAGCAGTATCTGGCTCATAGCTCCCCAAGGAGGAGGGTGACCTTTATATTGGATACTCTATTCTAGGTAGCACTGAATGCTATTCTGTCACACACGCCTTGAAAAAGCACATGAGAGTCCCTGCTCCAGGTATATTGTGTGCAAATATACCCTCCTCACAGAGCCTGTAGAATAATACATTTTGTATTCTAATGAAGTAATTATTAAAATATGTAATTATTGAAATAACTGCATCAACACCCAGTCATTAAAATCCTTCTAAACAGAGCAGCATGATGGCTTAGGCTATTAGAAAGCTTGGCAGCCACCCAACGCCTACAATAGCTTCTAATTAATTGATCTCACCTCTAATCTGCTATTGTTAGCCTAGTGCTGATCATTTGTTTGGCCTACAGAGCCTATTGCCCCTTTCATTTGATTGTATTTGTTACTGTACCCTCTCTATCTCTTTCAATTAAGCACAGGTTAAGTGGTTCAACCGCAAGAGAATAGGAGATAATGGCACCAATCAAAGTAATCTCTTTAATTTGCTAAATGGATTACAGGGAAACCCCAGCCAAAGTGAAGTCATAGCTGGTGGCCTTCACTTGAACTATACACAAAGAGTATCTAATTATTAACCCACTGCATGCCAAACTTTATAGCTATATAATAAAACTGTATGGCATTATGATACTGGTAGGGATGTTCTCATTACAGAGAACTCTGATAAAATTATTCCCACTGTAACAAATATTCATTGGCTCATTCCCAAATAGGCCACTTACCTTACTTTCAAGTGCAAGAGACATCTAGATATAACAATCAGAAAACAGCAATGCATTCAAGTCAAGCGAGTGGATTTATAATCTCTAGAAGGACATGCTTGCAGTAGACTTCATTTTTCATATTTGAACTATAAATGCAAATTCGGTTTCATAGTCACTATTGCTTTTGCTGACTGTGTAAAAATTTTAATACTAACCAAGCTTTGTCCTTAAACCCGTAGGTGGGCTTTTCCTCCCCTTCTTCTCCTAAAGTATTTTTGAGCAAGCTCTCTGGCAAAAGAGCTACATGACCAGTATTTGGGTGACTGTGTCCTTGGCTAATCAGTCAGGCAGTGAATTTAACAATGTGAGCTGCATAAGACAGAGGATCATTTCCATACAATGACAAGGAGATCAAAGGTATTAGAAAGAAAAAAGGTAGGCGGAACAATAAAATTTTATAGTAAGTGAAACTTCTCTTATCCAGGAGACTGGACCTTTTATAAGTACTTGGTCTCCTCACCTTTTAAAAACAAATTTCTTTATTATGGTAAAACAGAAGTTATCAGGTTTAATTCTACTGCAGCTGAAAGAACTCAGCATGCACCAGATGTTACAGGACAGTAACAGAGTGATATTACTTCACACTTCTGTTGTGCCTTCCATAGAAGGATTTCTCCTTACATACATTCATTTACTCGAAAAAAACACTTATGTGTTACTAAGTATTATTCCCATTTTACCTATGAGGAAAGTGAGGCAAATGGAAACAGGAGGCCAAACCCTCAGCTGGTATAAATCAGCATAGCTCCATTGAAGGACTAACCTTAAATGCCTTGCTCACGATCCTGGAAAAAGGCCGTTAAAAACAAACAAACAATAAAATTAGGACTAGAATACAGGCCTCCTAATTTCCAGTCCAGTGTTTTACCATAGATCATATCTTCTTCCTAGTGGACGGGGACATTTTACAATGTAAGATCAAGAACCACAATTCCAACTCCCAACCAAGTTTTAGAGTTTTGTTCACACCCCAAACTTTTTGCACTGGGAGGCTTCTTCTCACCATTCTTTTCTAGCAATTCTTTTGATGTTCATTGTTCCAGGCAATGTTCATATTCACATGGTACAAGTTTGAGCACATTCAGATGTTTCCTATTTGTGAGGTGATTACCCAATTTTCCAGTAGTTTGTTAATACAGCATGTTTGTGATCTAATAGGAGGTCATCTTTCTATTTAAAAATATGTTTTCTGTTTGCATAATAAATGTCTAATAATTTGGCATTTTCCTATAGTACCGCTTTTGGCCCCAATTCAGCAATGCACTAAGACATGTACTTGAGTGATCCTGAAGTTGGATCTGCATGTACAACATTATTGCCCTCAGCAAAACATTTCCAAACATTCCAAAACATTTCCAACATGCTTGTATTGATAGCATAGTCCTACTCTGGCCTTACTATATCATTATAAAGATCATGGGAGGATCTAATTCTGCAACCCACAGTTACGTTGGACGGTATGTAATTATTCCCATCAGACTACTTGTGTAAGAAAGGTGCAACTGAACATGAGTAAAGATGGCAGAATCAGGCCTAAGTGCTGTAAATGACATGCACTAGTGCACAAGTACCTTTCAACTCTTCCTCTTCAACAAGCATTACTTGTAATTTTGCTTCCACCATACCTTCTTTGGAGGTAAGTTTTCTGTTGATTTCTTCCCTATATAAATGTGACTATTATTTATAGATGATTTATTTACCTTCATGTGTGGAGCAAATCTAATGTCTGATTTCCAAATATTGGTAAAGGGTTGTATCTGGGAGTGCACAAAGGGCTAAATACACCCCTAGTGAACTCCAACAAGCTCAACAGAGTTAACACAAGGGAGACATATGATTTATTGGGTTTTACATGTCAAACATCTCTGTAAATGTAAAGGAATCTTCTAGTATTTAAAATCAATCATTCTACTTTCCGTTTACTTAATAGAAATGTAGACTTTAAAAGGCAATAATAGGAATTTGGGATTTACCTGATGGGCACCATCACTAGGGACTGGATCTGAAATTCTCCAAAGTTCAGAGGTATTGGGATCTGAGATTTTGACTCTGCTCATTATTGAGTTGGGACTAGCTGCACAATTTCACTGAAATTAAAAGGTATTCAAATGTGGAATTTTGGCCTATCTATACTGGAAGTCATTCTACCATTTCTCTGGGGGTTTTGCCTATTTTTCCCCATATTTTGGTTCAATCTGTATATCCATTTGTCCTTCCTGTTCCCCGTATCCATTTGGGTTAGTTCTGCTTTTCATTAAATAAATCAATAGCACAATCTGGTGGCCCAATAGTAATTCAGTAAATATGGCATAAATAACCCTGTTTTAGTGTATGATGCTGATACTGTATTTCTGGACTGTCTGGTTTGTGACTCCGTAAAAATGAATGAAATAAATATGGCTGTGCCAGTCCTATTTAATTCAGCTGCACTGGTGTTAATAAAATGGTGAAGCCTAGAATATGAGACTCACTGGCTCCAGCAACTGTTCAATACTATGTAAATTAAACCTGCTCCAAGCAAATCTAATCAACATGGTGTTTCAAATGGCTTCTGAAGGCAGGGAGCTGTCTACACCAGGGTTTTCAGTGTCATAAGTGCAGCCTGAACCACTGTTAACTACCAGTGGAAATTCCTGGTGCTGGCAAGGCTTAATTATTTGAGCAAATGGTTCAAGAAAGATTCTAAAGAACAATGAAGGCAGAGAACATTCTTTTTCTGTTCTTCTTTTCAGCTGACAGGAGAGACACATTTGATTGTGTAAATTCTTGTGATATCTATATGGATATATTCCAGAATTTGAGTGCCCTGTATTAAATGAGGATATTAATATAATAGGCATCCCAGGATCTTGGTGGAATGAAGATAATCAATGGGACACAGTAATACCAGAGTACAAAATATATGGGAAGGACAGAATAGGTCATACTGGTGTGGAAGTGGTACTGTATGTGAAAAAACGCATAGGGTCAAAGGAAATAAAAATCTTAGATGAACCAAACTATGCCATAGAATCTATATGGATAGTAATTCCATGCTAGAATAATAAGAATATGGCATTAGGGATATACTACCAAACACCTGGCCAGGATGGTGATAGTGACTATGAAATGCTCAGGGAGATTAGAGAGGCTATAAAAATAGAAAACTCATTAATAATGGGGGATTTCAACTATCCCCATATTGACTGTGTATATGTCACCTCAGGACAGGATGCAGAGATAAATTTTCTTGACACCTTAAATGACTGCTTCTTGGAGCAGCTAGTCTTGGAACCCACAAGAGGAGAGGCAATTCTTGATTTAGGCCTAAGTGGAGCACACGATCTGGTCTAAGAGGTGAATATAGATGAACCACTTGGTAATAGTGACCATACCATAATACAAATTAACATTCCAGGAGATGTGGGGGAGTAGAGGGACATGAGAGCAGCCTGCAAAGGTAGTATTTACTTTCAGAAAGGGGAACTACACAAAAGTGAGGATGTTAGTTAAACAGAAATTAAAAAGTAAGGTGCCAAAAGCGAAATCCCTGCAAGCTGCAATGAAACTTTTTAAATACACCATAATAGAGGCTCAATTTAAATGTACACCCCAAATTAAAAACATAGTAAGAGGACCAAAAAAGTGCAACTGTGGCTAAGCAACAAAGTAAAAGAAGCAGTAGAGGCACAAAGGCATCTTTGGAAAAGTGGAAAATCCTACTGGGAAAAATGGAAAGGAGCATAAACTCTGTCAAGTGAATTGTAAAAATATAGTTAGGAAGGCCAAAAAAGAATTTGCAGAACAGCTAGCCAAAGACTCAAAAAGTAACAGGAAAAAAAAATAGATTAAAGTACCTCAGAAGCAGGAAGCCTGTTAAACAACCAGGGGCCACTGGACAATGGAGATGCTAAAAGAGCACTGAAGGAAGTAGGTTATTGCGGAGAAACTAAATGAATTCTTTGCATCAGTCTTCATGGCTGAGGATGTGAGGGAGATCCCCAAACCTGTGCCATTCTTTTTCGGTGACAAATCTGATGAACTGTTCCAGATTGAGGTGTCATTGGAGGAGTTTTTGGAACAAACTGATAAATTAAACAGTAATAACTCACTAGGACCAGATAGTATCTACTCAAGAGTTCTGAAGGAACTCAAATGTGAAATTGCAGAACTTCTAACTGTGATATGTAACCTATTATTTAAATCAGCTTCTCTACCAGATGACTGGAAGATGGCCAATGTGACACCAAAAAAGGCTCCAGAGGAAATCCCAGCAATTATTGGTGAGTAAGCTTAACTTCAGCACCAGGCAAATTGGTTGAAACTATAGTAAAGATCAGAATTTTCAGAAACATGAATGAATATGATTTGTTGGGGAACAGTTAACATGGTTTTTGTAAAGGGAAATCATGCCTCACCAATCTAGTAGAATTCTTTGAGGGAGTCAACAGGCATGTGGACAAAGGTGATCCAGTGAATATAGTGTACTTAGATTTTCAGAAAACTTTTGGCAACATTCCTCACCAAGGGCTCTGAAGCAAAGTAAGCGGTCCATGGGATTAGAGGACAGGTCCTCTACGGAGCAGTAACTCGTCAAAAGATTAGAAACACAGGGTAGGCATAAATGGTCATTTTTCAGAATTCATAAATGATCTGGAAAAAGGGGTAAGCAGTGAGGTGGCAAAATTTGCAGATGATACGAAACTCCTCAAGATAGCTAAATCCAAAGCAGACTGCGAAGAGTTACAAAGGGATCTCACAAAACTGGGTGACTGGGCAACAAAATGGCAAATGAAATTTAATGTCTATAAATGCAAAGTGATGTACATTGGAAAACAAGAGATCTTGACATTATTGTGGATAGTTCTCTGAAAACATCTACTCAGTGAGCAGTGACAGTCAAAAAAGCTAACAGAATGTTGGGAATCATTAGGATAAGGATATATAATAAGACAGATAATATCGTATTGCCTCTTTATAAATCCATGGTATGCCCACATCTTGAATACTGCGTGCAGATCTGGTTGCCCCATCTCAAAAAAGATATATTGGAATTGGAAAAGGTACAGAAAAGGGCAACTAAAATTAGCAGATGTGTAGAAAAGCTTCCATATGGGAAGCTTCCATGGGATTTTTCAGCTTGGAAAAGAGACGACTAAGGGGGGGACATGATAGAGATATATAAAATCATGACTGATGTGGAGAAATTAAATAAGGAAGTTTTATTTACTCCTTTTCATAACACAAAAACTAGGGATCACTAGATTAAATTAATAGGCAACAGATTTAAAAGGGACAAAAGGAATTATTTCTTCACACAATCAACCTGTGGAAATCCTGGCCAGAGGATGTTGTGAAGGCCAAGACTATAACGGGGTTCAAAAAAGAACTAGATAAAGTCATAGAGGATAGGTCTATCAATGGTTATTAGCCAGGATAGAAAGAGATTGCTGTTTGCCTGAGGCTGGGAATGGCCGATGGGATGGATCACTTGATGATTACCTGTTCTATTCATTCCCTCTGAAGCACTTGGCATTGGCCACTGTTGGAAGACACAATATTGGCTAGATGGACCATTGGTCTGACCCAGAATGGCCGTTCTTATGTTCTTAATGGTATTTCTTTGCATACTGATATGACCTGAATCCAGTTTTTCCTTTTAATATTGCAATATGAAATTCCCACTTTACCCTGTCAAGTGCTATGCCTAAATTGGTCACTATTTCTTCATTCTCCTGCATGAAGTCCTCTATTAACATAGTTATTCTATGGCATGTACCTAAGAAGTTTAGTCTTCCTACAAATCCTCTAATGTTAAAGGAAATTGTTGCAAGAAGCTTTTATCTCTGGATGATGGAATTAAGGTCTGCTCCACACAAGAGAGTTAGGTCAATGTAAGGCATCTTATGTCGACCGAACTCTGTAAGCACCAACAGTAAAATATAACTCCAACCGATGTAAATGGAAGTAACTTATTGTAACTGGTGGTTCTTTGTGATATGTCGGTGCACATGTGTGCCAGGAGCCAGAGCCACAACTGTTTGAAGTAGTATCTGCCGGCCCACATGTGCATCATGCCACGTGATGTGTCTGATGTCTTATGAGGCTGCATGAGTCAACATCCCCCTAGGTCCCTCTTACTGATAGGCATAGAGTCCGTAGCAAAGGTGGTGAGGGCAGGACTGGAATCCAGATAGGGACCACACATCTCAAAGAACCTCCAGTTACAGTAAGTATCCTCCATTTCTTCTTCAAGTGCTGGTCCCTGTGTGGATTCCATATATGGATAGCATAGTGAGCAGTATTCAGCGTGGAGGCAGGAACAAGGGTTTGGTAGAAGTGAGACTCTGTAGGACTGCATGGCCAACTGCCGCATGTGCTGCTGCTCATGTGATGGCATAGTGAGTGGTAAATCTGTGAATGGAGGACCACATGACCACACTGCAAACGTCATGCCATGGGACGTCTGGGAGAAGGGTTTGTGCCCGCATGGAGCATGCAGTGATGTCAGGTGGTGGAGAGACTTGGGAAAGTGAATAAAACTCTGTGATGTATTGGGAGAGCCACTTGGAGAGTTGTTGGGAGGAGAGAGCACAGCCTTGGCAGTGTTCTGCAAGAGTGATGAAGAGTCTGGGAAATGCTCAGAGAGCGTGGGTTTCACGGGAGGTAAAAGGCTAGCACACATTGGACATCGAGGGAATGTAACCCATGCTCTCTGGGGAAGGTGTGTGGTTTGGGGGAAAGATGAATGACTTGGTTGAAGTGAAACAGAAAAGCCACCTTAGAGAGAAAATTGGGATGGAGTCACAGGGAAACCGTGTCCTTATGGAACACTGTAAAGGGCAGGTTTGTCAGTTCTCTAACTCATTGAGCGGAAGTGACTGCTACCAAAAAGATCACCTTCCCTGAGAGATTGATGAGGGAACAAGTGGCCAAAAGCAGGAAAGGTAGTCTGGTAAAGGCTGAAAGGATGAGGTTAAGGTTCCAAGGAATGGTGGGTTTTCGAACTAAAGGGAAAGTATTGAGGAGACCATGCAAGAATCGAGTGGTTGGGTGGCTAAAGACAGAGGAGTCATCCATAGGTGGAAGGAAGGAACTAAGTGCTGCCAGATGGACTTGAATGGAAGAGTGGGCAAACGTGAAGAAAGGAGTCGAGGATGGTGGGTATGTAAATGGAATCCAGGTGCTGATGGTGGTGGGATGCCCATGCAGTGAAGTGACTCCAGTTGACTTGGTAGCATGCCCTGGGCGGATTGGCAGGGGCCACAGAGGTTTTTCGCCTTCCTCTGCAGCATGGGGCATGGGTCGCTTGCTGGTGGATTCCCTGCAGCTTGAGGTCTTCAAATCTCACTTTTGAGGATTTCAATAACTCAGTCATGGGTTCGGGGTTGTTATAAATGTGTATGGGTAGGGTTTTGTGGCCTGCCTTGTGCGGGAGGTCAGACTAGATGATCATATTGGTCCCTTCTGACCTATGAGTCTATGAGATAGGCATCTGCTCTGTGAGAGGATATCATGCACTGTGTGGCGCATGCGTTATCTACTCGAGAGCTGCATCCAAATACCAAGCCATGAGGTGAAGAGGGTCAGAGATAGGATGCTGGAATTGACCATGTATTTGCAAGTGAGGGGAGGTGGATCGGAGGGCAACTGGAGAGGTGAAGAAGGTCGGAAAACCAGTATTGGCAAGTGAGCTGTGAGGATGAGGACTGCTCAATCCTGCCTCAACTTGCAGATAACTTCGGGGAGGAGTGGTATGGGCAATAAGGCATCGCCAAGCTCCAATGTCCATGGGAGGAGAAGCATGTCTCTCCTGGAGAGCCACACCCGACAGCACCCCTGGAACAGAAGAGGGGAAGTTTGTGGTTGGTTGCAGTCACTAAAAGGTCCAAGTGAGATGTACCCCAATGATGGAAAATGGAGAGAAGAGAGGGGTCATGGAGTTCCCACTCATGGTCGTTGTGTAAGAAACAGCTGAGAGCATCCACAAGGTTATTGTCGGTACCCGACAGATGGATGGCATGAAGTGTGATGCAATGTCAGAGGCACCAGTTCCAAAGGTGGATAGCTTCTAGGCAAAAGGTTGGAGATCTGGCTGCTCCTTGTTTGTTTATGTGTATAATGGCCATCATGTTGTCCAAAAGGAGTTGCACATGCCAAAGTGGATGAGAGGGAGAAACACCTGGAGATGAGTCAGTCAGTTCACAGTTCTAGGATGTTGATGTGCAACCTTGCTTCCCTGGGGGACTAGAGGCTTTGGGCTGTGACACCCTCCAGGTGAGCACCCTAGCCCATGAGTGAAGCATCCATGATGAGGGTGGTGCTAGGTTTATGGGGGTTGACAGGAATGATGGCTGTGACATTGGCCGGGTTACACCACCATGAAAGGGAAGTCAAAACCAATGGGGGAAGGATGACCAATTTCTTGAGGTGATCCAGCTGGAGATTGTAGATGGAGTGAAGCCATAGTTGAAGGCATCTCAAGTGTAGGTGGACATACGGGGTGATGGAAGTGACACACACTGTCAGAGCATGTTCAGGGTCACTGACACAGTTGTGTGATGAGGGAAGTGAGGCTGGCGAAACAGTCCACCAGGAGGAAGGCTCGTCTTGTAAGGGAGTCCAGATGAGCTCCTTTGAAAATGAGTTCATGGGTAAGCACTAGAATAGTCCTTGTTGATGCAGATCTGCAAGTTGGTGAGGAGATCTCACAGTGTATGGATAGGGACTGGGAGTTGTTTGCAGGATGATGCAACCAGAAGACATTTGTCCAGGTACAGGGCATTTCATGTAAGCCGCAATGACTGTGAAGAACTTTGTGAAAACTTGGGGGGAAGTGGTGATCCTGAAAGGGAGCACCAGAAATTGATAGTGGGAGCATCTGACCATGAAGCAAAGGAATTTGTGATGGATGGGATGGATGTCTGCATGGAAGTATGCATCCTTCATATCAAGAGCCACGAATCAGGCTCCAGGGGGGATGGAGGGAATGATCTGAGTAAGAGTGAACATCCGGAAGCAGAACTTGCGGATGACACAATTCAGAGCCCATAGGTCCAAAATGGGGCAAAGAGCATGCTCCCATTTCGGCATCAGGAAATAGGGGAACAGAATCCGTGACCATGGTATTGGTGTGGAACATGTTCTTTGGAGCCCTTCTGAAGGAGGGTGTGCACTTTCTCTTGGAGGAGGTTTTGTTAGGATGGGTCCATTAGGCCACCATAGGGAGGGAAGGAGAGGGACTCTGTGAGGTACTCTGGGTGAATGACATCCAGTATCCAATGGTCAGTGGTAATCTTGCCTGAACTGTGAGCAAAGAGCAAGATGGCCCCCAAAGTCAACCAGAGAGACTGTAAGAAGAGTGGAGGAAAGTTCACAGGTCTTGATGGAGAAGTCAAAAGGGCTGTTTGCAAGTGCATTGCGAGAAAGCAGAGGAAGTTGATGGGGAAATGGCAGGATACCACAGCTGTTGAGAACATTGACAATGGTGGGGCTGTTCTTGCTGGTGTGGAGGATGGGGTTGGTAGGTAGGATGAGTGGGGTATTGAGGATGGAAAGAGGTCTGAAGCTGGTGGCAAGATGGAGCCAGGGTATAAAGGGCCAAGGACTGAAGTGTGTGTGGCACAAGAGTCTTTGAGGGAATGAAGACTCTCATCTGTTTTGTCACTGCAAACTTATGTTTTTTTAATGGGATATCCTCAAGGGTAGTCTGGACCTCCTTAGGGAAACCAGAAGTCTGGAGTCAGGAGTTCCTACAAAGAACTAGCCCCAATGTCAAGGAGCGGGATGCCGTGTCTGCTGCATCAACCATCGCTTGGAGAGATACTTTGGCCACAAGTTCACCCTCATCATTAAGGGACTTAAATTCTGTTTGTTTATCCTCCATGAGGAAGACCTGAAACTCCGCCAATTTAAGAGTATGACAGGAAGTTGTACTTGGCCAGTATAGCCTGGTAGCTAGCATCATGAAATAGTAGGCCCGCCAATGAATAAATTTTGTGCCCGATCAGGTCTAGCTTTTTAGACACTCAGTCTGGAGGTCTTAAAGTGTTGCTTTTGGGCTTGCTCAGTTGCCGCTTGGACCATGAGAGAGTTTGCTATTGGGTGCTTAAATAGGAAGTCCATGTTCTTGGGAGGGACAAAGTAGCATGCCAGGCCGACTATCCCCCCTCACACCTACAGCCAAGCTGCTCCTGCCCTGTGCTGACCCCCATCGCATCACAGATCATCCAGAATAGTGCAACCTTCAACATCAGTGGACGAACTATTGCACTACAATGCACTTTGACTGCAAAAGACCAGGGTCAAAATCAATAGCTAGTCTGTAAAATTCAACTACTTAGTCTCTTCTGGGTGAAAGGAAATTTTTTTATTTTGGGGGAGGAACAAAAGAGTACAGTTCACTTTTTAAAACAAAAAATGCATATGACTGTTTACAGTTTGAAATCACTTATGAAAGGCCTAATTTAAGCAGCCCCATATATAACAACAGAGAAGATGTGGATCAGTTAAACAACTTAAAGCCAGAAATATACTTTTGCTGAATCACCTAAATATTAGGACTAAACTCATCATGACTCTTCAAAGGAAATTTTACTTATAAAATTTGGTATGCTAGAGAATACATACCATCAAATACAAAAGCAATGTCGAAACCTCTTTGGAATTCTTAGATTTAGAGGTTACAGAGTGGTTCTGACCGATACTTACCAAATCTCAACACAATCCTAAAAGGCTTTTAGAGTAGGCTGGGTTTGTTTTGTTTTAAATGAAGAAACCTTTTCTGAGCTCTCGTAACGTCAAGACACTATCAGTCAGAACTACCAAAACAGGACTGAAAAGAAGATAGGGCACGAGTAAACCAGCCCACGATCACATTACAGAAAATGATCTTGCTGTGAAACTGTGAAAGGAACAACAGAAGTAGTCTATAAAATGTGTTGTATTACCACTGGAAAAAATAACTTTTTCAACATTAGTAGAGGATGTAATGCAACTGGGAAAAGAAATGAACTCCATGGATTTTCAAGCTTTTAAAAATCAATACCTGATTTTCAAAGCAAGATTTAAATCCATCTACTCCCCAACAGCTTCCCAGTTTAATGGGCAAGACAATTTTTGGAAACCCTATTACAAACAAAACAAAACAGGATAGCAAAAGGAGTTTGAGAGTAACAAGCAAGTAGCCAATATTTACATCTAAAAAGAATCTGGTTTAGTTTCTAGAACTAGACAGTGATAAGATAATTATGGACAAAATACCCAAGAGAATAACCTCTGAGGAAGAATAAACGTGTTTGGCCAAGTACACACAGAAGCATCTAAAATTACCATCTTTTATTCCAGCTCCTGATTATTCAATATCTAATCTGTAATGGAGAAAGGTAACTAAATACAAATGAATTGTTAAGAAAAACAGAGTGTATGCCTGAATATTTAGCAGCTGGCACAGCTGGACTGGATTACTGAACAATGAAATTCAATGTGCTGTTCAGCAGTAAAGGGAAAAAGCTCCCCAAATTAAACCATAATTTCAGAAGTTATAGTAATGAGTATTTATAGTGGTAAATAAGATTTTCCTGCAACTCAACCGGCTATTAGATCTCACAATGAAGATGCCATTTCACAAATACAGACAAATTAAATCCTGGTGCCCAGCATCCAGTTTGTTCTAGACTGCCTGTTAGATTGAATAGCTTCTTAACTTAATTTTATAATGAAAAAACAAAATAGGGTTTCTTTGAGAATTTTTTTTAATTTTAATTATAATCAAATATGTTGAATTCTCAATGTTGAAAGAAACAAAGTCTTTGAATGCCCTCATTCACTTTAAAGCATATAAGCGAAATCTTATGAACATTTTCAATCAACTCTTATCTATATTGGATGCTGTCACTGTAAGTGAGAAGCTTATCTTGGATATTGACCTGCTGAATTCTGCTTCATTCTTTTTATTGAAACTGTGCAAAACTGTTCTGCTGCTTTCAATAATATAGAAGAGTACACTATAAAAAACACTGGACTGCGTCAACTCTCTGTGGTTGCAAAACCCCAATATGCCTACGGATGGGAAGTTGTTTGCTTGGGAGTAGGGATAAGAAGTTAAAAGTTATGTCCCCTTTTAAACTCTCTAGTCCTTGGTATTAAAGCCTCATCAATCTCCCAATCAAGTAACACTTTCCCCTTCATCTGTACGTTTTTCTATTGTTTGCATTATCATTTTCTGTTTATTTTGGTCTTCATCTTTCAGACCTTGAATGGCTTCTCTCTGTCTAAGGGTATGCTTATGCTATGGAGACCATACTGCGTTTCACAGCTACATCACTGTAGCTATTCCAGCATTACCCTTAGTGTAGATCAGCCTACTCTGAGAGAAGGGGTTTTCAATCAGCATATGAACACTACCTCCCTGAATGACAGAAGCTACCTTGACAGCTGTGTTGGCCTAGCTGTTTCTACACTGCAGATTAGTTTGACATAGCTATATTGAATGGGAGTGTGGCTTTTTACTGATGTAGCTATGTTGATTTATCTTTTCAGTGTAGACTAAGATTAAGAATTTGGCAACTAAATTATTAAGGACATTGATAAGTGAGCATGCTACTTTTGTGGGAACTGGTAATGTTATGAATGGTGTTATCTGTATTGAAATATGATAAGGAGCAAGCCTGCAGTGGCAGGGAGATAGATTAGATTATTTGACAGATTTTTTCAATTTCTAATTTAGTGGATTCTCCAATTCCCAGAGATGCCATCTGCATAAGACAACTCTTCTGATGTTAATACCACAATGTCAGCGAGGCAATTCAAATATCTGGGTGTGGTATCAATGCCTAAGTAGACTGATCACCAATCAATTATTTATAATGATACGATGGAATTATTGCAAGAATTTCGTAGAACCCTAGACAGTACTTCCTAGGGATGACACAAGTCTCTCAAAACCAAACATCATCAAGTTTGGAGAGGCAATAAGAACGGCCATACCTGGGTCAGGCCAATGGTCCATCTAACCCAGTATTCTATCTTTTAACAGTGGCCAATGACAGGTACTTCAGAAGGAATGAACAGAATAGGTAATCATCTAGTGATCCATCCTGTTGGCCGTTTCCAGCCTCTGGAAAACAGCAATCCCTATTAGCCTATCCTGGCTAATAGCCATTGATGGACTTATCCTCCATGAACTTATCTTTTTTGAACCCCATTATACACTTGACCTTCACAACATCCTCTGGCAGGAGGTCCACAGTTTGACTATGTTGTGTGAAGAAATATTCCTTTTGATCATTTTAAACCTGCTGCCTATTAATTTCATCTGGTGAGCCCTAGTTCTTACGAAGAGTAAATAACACTCCCATATTTACTTTTTCCATACCAGTCATGATTTTATAGACCTCTATCATGTCCCCACTTAGTTGTCTCATTTCCAAGCTGAAAAGTCCCCATCTTATTAATCTATTCACATATGGAAGCTTTTCCATACCCCTAATCATTTTAGTTGCTCTTTTCTGTACCTTTTCCAATTCCAAAATATCCTTTTTGAGATGGGGCGACCAGATCTGCACGTGGTATTCAAGATGTGGATGTACCATGGATTTATAAAGATACCATGTATAGCTACTCAGGCTTCTGAAGTTGAATCAAGTGCTGACCTACTTTGTCAAATATTTCTGACTTGATTTACATTTCTCTGAGGAGTGCCAAAACTTTGCAAGTCAAGCCAAACAATAATCCCAGCCAAAGCGTCCACCTGTGTAAAACGTTTATTTTTAGCAACTGCAGACTTAGGGGAGTGTATTAGCAAATCTGATCAAATGCTGTGTCAACAAATGGCAAGCTGGCAGCAAAAACTTTAAACACAACAGACTTAAATGTATTCACAAGGTTACTGATCAGCATGCACAGGAGACCTGGTTTCAGGAGAGACATCTGGGCTCTTGTTCATCAGACTGAGTAAAGATCTGGATCTTCACAGAGCTTTACCTGCCTCCTCTTTTTACCTGAATGGTATCAGTGTCCATTCTTGAATAATGCTGTTTGTTTACTCACCTTTCAGATAAAGTAAATCCCTGACAGCAACAGCCTAATTGAAGTCAAGGTACGGGCAGTTATTGTGAATCTTAGAGGGAGAACATGGTCTCAGATTGAACAGCTGCACTTCTGCCAGCATAATTTATTCAACACAGACACACCTTGAATAAAACCAACTGTGCCATCAAAAAGCACAGTCTTGACAGTGTAACTGCATCTATAATGCGGGCTTCAGCTGGCACAGCTATGTCGGTCAGGAATAACACCTCTTCACATTCCTGATTAACATAACTATGCTGGAAAAAATTTGTAGTGTAGACCTGGCCAAAGAAACAGCTAAGAGTTGTATCTGGACTCCCCTTTGGACAAAAGGCAAACTCAGATGCCAATGCAAATAAACCCACATAGAAAGAAAAAGAGAAGAATCAGAATATAGCCAATCTTAACAGCAAAGCTGATAGCACTAAATTGGCCTAATCCAATGCTCACTGAAGTCAGTGGAAAGATTCCCATTGACTTCAGTGAGCTTCGGATCAGGCCCTATATTTCTATCCATAAAACCCAGAGAAGGTGGGTGAGGTAATACCTTTTATTGGACCAACTCCTGGTTGGTAAGAAAGACAGAACCTGAAGAACTCTGTGTAAACTCAAAAGCTTGTCTCTCTCATCAACAGAAGTTGGTTCAGTGAAAGATACTACCTCACCCACCTTATCTTTCTAATATCTTGGGACTGACATAGCTATAACAACACTGCAAAAACCCAGGTATCAGAGTGACACAGGAATTGTCACCTTTTTTGCCAGTGGACACTGGAGTGAGAGTGTGCTGGAAAGGTGAAATATTCAGTTTCAGGTAATAGGGAGGTTGTCAACTGCTTTCCTTTTTCCAGTATCCTTGCCAGCTGATTAATAAATGAATCTAAATGGTAAAGAGTTTCACAGATGAAACATAAATACCATACAGTACCACATGCTACCTTGGTATCATGCTATCATGGCCAAGTTTCCCCCCAAATTCTATCACCTTGAATGGTGATATGCTGGTATCCTTTAACAGTGTGTGACTGATTGGTAGACAACACTAACATCAAGCACAAGCTTGCACAGACAGACAGAACAGAATTCAGTATTCAAAGGTTAAAATGCCAGCTTTTTGGTGTGGCGCTGGCATGGCAGCAAATCCACAGCTGGGAAAAAACGCACTAAACAGAGAGAAAAAAACCACAGGTGGTTGTCAAATCCCCAAGATCTTTCTTGGCACTCATCTCATCGCACAATTCATCTCATTGCACAACTTAGAAAAAAGAAATATACAGAAGATAAATTATTTCATGCAAGACAGACAGATATTGGGGTCCCAATCCTGAATAGTACTGAGCACCTGCAATCTTCACTAGAAAGCCAAGAGAGCATAAACTACACATTTTTTCCCTGATACTGGACCTCTGCCTGTGCTGTAATTAAATCAGAATTGAATTCCAAAGCCAATTGGAATACAAGAGGGGTTCTAAACACAAAGGTAATCAAAGGCCCAGGAATAATTCAGATATTTCAGAAACTAACCTGCTTCATGGCATGTCTCTGTACCTCCAACAGCTGAATATAGCATAAGCCAATACTAACTGGAGTGTCTTCCCTTTGTAAATACGGCACTTCCAGACTTCGGAGGACACACAGGAGAGTAACAGCCTGGCCTCATCCCCACATGAGCTGATTAATTCCCTCTGTGGCTTTGGGCAAGTCAATAAATCTCTGTGCCTGTAAAATGAAGATAATAATACTTCCTCTTCCTCTCACTCTTTGTCTGGCCTCTCTATTTGGATGGTAAAATTGTCAAAGCATGAACGGTCTCCTACACAATGTATTCGTTCAGCGCCTAGCACAATGTGGCCTGATATCGGTTGGTGCATATAGACACTACTGAAATGTAAATAAAATAAAAAGCATTTGTATGTCATAAGGGTCTAATTCATTTCTTGCTTAGGTAAAACTCCTTTTAAACTGAATGGGAGTTTTGTCTGAGCAAGAATGGTAAAAATCAGTTTCTAAATCTGTAAAAACCATGAAAATCGAAACTATTTGTATGTGATCTGTTGACCTGAGACTTTTATAAGGCCTATAGCTTGTCTATGAGCCAGATTTCCCCATGAAGCTTTGGGTAAGTCACGCTAAGAAGAGAAGCAGAACACAAATAACTAATGTCAATTGGCTTTGTTGTTTAGCAACTAAACCATACATTTGCAATAGGTGTCTCTTTGGGTACATCAATGCTTCTACGGAGTTTAACATCTGTTTGAACAAGGCTATGTCTGATGTAAATGTCAAAAGTGAATTAGTAAATGAACACAGAGTAATCCAAAACCCTGCTCATCACCCCTCTGACCTGCAAAGTATGGTGGCAGGGTAGAGAGAGGGTAGCGATGGGGAGGGAGTAGGAAAAAGAGCAAAAGTAAAGCCCTTAGGTAAATTAAAGTATTAAGCATATATCTAGAATATTTTGTTGCTTGCTTACGGGTTATGTGGCTTATTAGCTGAAGGTTGCTGGCTTGATATGTTAATAGATATAGAAGAGGAGTGGATATTTTTATCTTATGTGAAGAAAACTCTTAGAAACTGTTGTAATTCCATTCTCTTCTTCCCCACTTGAGGAACATATAAAGAGTGTGCTGTTATTTTTAAAATAATTTCAGTTTGCTTTTTTTCCTCCAATATGTTGACAATTTTTGTATTGTTACAGTCACTCAAGGAAAACACTTTTGGCTCCTGACTGTATTATTGATTATTTCAACAAATTAGGACTAAAGTATAATCCAGCTAAAATCCAGTTATTAATTTAAATAGTTTTTTTCTAGGTATCACCCTATTTAAGGATGGTCAGGTTTCCAGTGCCCATCTGCCTCATTGGTCTTTACTGCTATTAAATGAGTTCAGTAAAATTAATTATTTAACCCTTCAGGAATTCTGAAGTTAAAAGTAACTTTTAACTATTCTTAACATGTTTAAAAATATGGTTGCTGAGCAACAAAATGCTAATTACTTTTACTCCTGGAATAACTACTACAGCTTTTACCCCCTTTTTATTAGCCATAAAATAATATATAAAATATGAGTGTTTTTTTCTCATTGTTACAGAGTAGTATTTTAAGGTAAAACAATGTATATTGCCTTGAGTAATATTAATATAACTCAGTGTGCAAATAAATTAAAAGGAATATAAGCAATTCTTATTGAAAGTTTTTAAATGGAAAAATAATAGGCAACCTGTTTAATTAATTGTTTGATACTTTTCAACTTTTGCGTTTCTAGTATATATTGCCTGAATTAATTTCAACTTTTAATGTTTCATTTTATATATTTAAATATAATAATTTTGGGCATTGTCTTAATTATAAATTGTCCTATATGTTTATGTTTTGTGTCATGCGACTACTTTTTATTTTTATTTTGGCTTTTATTTTGTTGCAAGAGAAATTAAATGTGTGTGCATAAATATAAAAAACCCCAGTTTTTTTGTGGTACCACACTACTTTCATGTTATGGACATAAACATCATCAAACTGTCAGAATTTAATTCTTTTGTAAGCTTGAGAAAAGTTCAAGAAAGTCTCAGTTATAAATATATGTAGATACATTTTGCCTCTTTTAATAATTTATTTGCAAACAAAAAATTATTTGGTTGTACTTTTATTCAAAAGAAAAAGCTATAGGCAAGAGACTTCAATATTAATGTAAAACAATATTAATAAGCTATAATAAAATATAGCCACATTCAAATAAACCTTTAAGTATGTTAAAGCCAGAATGATTACAAATATAACAATATATAATGTTTAGTTACTGTGGCAAACTGCCAGCCTCCCCCTGGTGGGTCTCGTGCTCTACCTCTGCTTGTGGGCTAGAGTGCCCCCAGCTACATCGTCTCCCCTGGCTTTAGAGAAGCTCTGTCTCCTGGCCTGGGAGGGAAACTTCTCCTTCAGCTGCTCCACACCTTCTGGCAGCTTCCTTTAGGGAAGGCAGGGTTTAAACACCCCTGACTCCACCCTTCATTGGGTCCAGGCGTCTTTCATTGCCCTGCTGTGCTTTCCCTTCTGCTGGCAGGGCAGAGGGTTTTTAACCCTTTCGAGCCCTCATACCAGTCCTGGCACACCCTTTTATAGCCG
Source organism: Mesoclemmys tuberculata (assembly GCA_007922155.1). Lineage (NCBI taxonomy): Eukaryota > Metazoa > Chordata > Testudines > Chelidae > Mesoclemmys > Mesoclemmys tuberculata. The sequence goes on along the minus strand of ML675603.1, from coordinate 63,575,550 downwards.
TCCAGCCTGACTATCACATTACTTACGTTGCAAGATGTTAAAGCTGATCTAAAAAAATTCGAAACTCTGTTTTACTGTTATCGCCTAAGAATAGACAAACATCAAACATTTATTATCCTCAAAGTGTTTATACAAACTTGACAAAACTCAATTTTATTTTGTTTTAATTTTTATATTATTTTCCTTTATGGACTTAAGGGAGGAAATGGTAAAATTTGTATATATTGTGAGAACCCTTGTTTTACCTATGACCATTATAAATATAGGATGGTATAATGAAACCTTAGCAACCATTATAGTGGATGGTCGACCAATCCATGACACACAGTTAGTTTACGGAATAGTCACCGAAGTAATAAGGGTTCTTCCAACTCCTGAACTGCCCACACCTGCTATAGCACCACAGAAAATTCTGAGCATCTCTGTTCCTTTAAGATGCCCCACACAGAGTCTGGACCAACAAGAGGTTCAACTGCTAGATGAGTAAATGGAGCAATAATATATAATGTATGCAAAAACCTGCTGTCTTCAATATTTCTCACTGAAATAGGCTGAATTTCGCTAACGAATCAAAGTATCACTGTATATTTCCCTGTTAATAGATGTAACAGCATCCTACCAGGAATGACGTCAATATCCAATAGCAAAGCAAGAAACAGTGCCAAAATTAGGAGCTTTTAGGAACAGAAAATTGTAGAATTTATATGGGCTTATTGGCTCTATTTCAGGTTTATGTGGTTCAAAAATGTCCATGTAGAACAGGGCTGAGAAGGAAAATATAAAAATACATATTGGATATTTTCATCATGTGCAAACAACAAGAAAGGTTTTATAACCCACAATAACAGGAGTCAAAGGGCTAGCTATAGAAGAGAAATATACTATTTATAACATGCATAATATTGCTGCACTGTTTAATCAAACACAAATAAAAGTTAATGAGCTAATTAGTATAAACAATGAAAAGACAAAAACTTCCCACATGTGCAGCTAACTGTCTTGTTTACATGCTGCAGGAATGGATTCTCACAGACTATGGCGAAGTATCTCTTTTTCTGTTATGTGCTGTCTAATTAACTAATTATCTTAATAAATCCAAGCAAGATGATTTATCCTGAGGTTTCTCTAATTACAAAATAAATCCAAACCTTACTAAACCCTTGTTGGTAACAAACTGGTAACAGATTCCATTCTGGAACAATGAATAATGTTGCTTGTCTTGCTAGTAATAAAAATCTATGACACACAAAAGGCATGTTCAGGCCTGGTTAGCTATTAAAATGCCTAGATACCCAACTCTGATTTCATTGCTTTGAAAAGCAACGGGCTTGGGGATCCCATGATCCCTCTGCAAGGCCTAGAAAATAAAATACATGTATTTACTGAAGAAAGAAAATTGGAATCCTACTAATTTATTTATTCCTAAAACTTGACATGGGCAACTGTCGCATATTGGCTTCAACTGAGCTATTGTACGCCAAGGATGAATTGTGCCTACTCCCTTTTTTAGGTTTCAGTGACTGACGGGTTACCAATGTCCCTCAACTCAGTATCTGTCTTTGAACTCTACCTTTGGGATGTCTTTTAATGGCTCATTGGCACCATTACAATCTAAAAAGTCTACTAGCCAATCACAATAAGTTAGTAGAATGGTAATAGGTTTGCTGAAATCTTCAGTGAAAAATATACTAGCACCTAACAGCAAAGTCATAAACTCTTTAAACTAGCTGCTAAATGTCTATTTTAATTTTAATGACAAATCTTATGGAAGAGACATATTAGAAGAGTGATAAATAAGTTATTGTACATGATCTTTCCTTTCTAAATAGTTAAGGAGATTAACACACTCATCTGCATTACTGTTTCCAGCTATTCTGAATTGAAACATCATGCACTGTATCTTATTCTTTATTGTTTATGTATCAAGTCATTGTCACATTCTGCCACATGCCTCCACCACATACCCTGCAGCTTCTTATTTGGATTTCTTTTCGAAATAAAGAGGAGATCAATAAAACTATCACTATTCAATTAGCACTTTAGAATAGCAATGATTAGATCTGATGCCCAATGGAAGAAATCTAAACAACTTCAAAGACATCAGGCAATTAACTCGAGTCTTTCTAAAGAGCTAGATCAAGCCTGTACTACAGATTTAAATAGCCCAACTTGCATTTTTCCCTCAGGAGCATATTAGCCTGGCACCCAGCAGCAATATTATCATTAAAGGGATCTGTCTGTATTTCCATGACAACCCTTCTCCCCATTTTAGAAGGCTTTTTAATCAGAGCCACAGGAAATCTGTGAAACACTCTTGAGTTACTTCAGTGATTGTTTCTGTAAAAAGATAGGGAGAGTGTAGGACAAAATTTTATGCTGTAACTCCTGTGGCACTTCTCAGTGATGTGCTGCCAATATTTTATACAAGGGCCTGCTATAAAATTTTTGTTAGCTAGACCCCATGCATGAAGCATGCATGCACTTTGCACAGAGCACAAGGCACACTGGAGATTTATTAGTTTCTTGTCCCATTTAAACAAAACAAACGCTTTCTCTAACCAAGACAGGCGGCGGCAAACGTGCATTGAGCTGCACGTTGTTGGAAATACTCGTACTTTGGTTTAGAATAATATACTGACTACACTGGCAGTGCTGCAGATTGCTCAATTTGTATAATCTGAAGACGGGCCATGGGACGAAGACGTTATTATAAGTGCGTACAAGTGGAATCCTCGCCCAAGAGATATTTTGTTAAAATTCTTGTCATTTGGTTCAGTCTGGTCAACTCTAAAAAGCAAAAATTTGCTCTTCAGAAGTATTTTGATAAGCCATTTCTGGCAGGAATGATTTAGTAACATCCAGAGACAGGATGACTCCATCAGAGACACAGAAACCAACTTGCCTTCCCTTTTTATTGAGTGCAAACATTTTAACATAGGGCTCAGGAGCTCCTGACAGCTCCTTCCACATGACGGTAGCATTTCTGCAGCTGTGATATTTTGCACACGTTGAACGACTATCCTAAGCCCCTTTAAAGCAGCTGTGATTGTCTGGAATTCTCTTGCTCTCTGTCCCTATGTTTCAACTCCTGGAGGTGAGCAGAGAGAGCATTTGCAGTCAGATATTTGGACTCTGGTATTCACTCCTACTCATGGCCTGACAACACCCTAAAACTAGCAATATTTAGGATGTAAAACAAGATGTATTTACCTTCACATGCCTTAGAGTGACAGACTCAAGGAGCTCAAGCTATTTAGCTTAATAAAGAGAAGGTTAAGGGATGATTTAATCATCACAGTCTATAAGTAGAGAAACGTATAGCACAATCCAAAGTCTGGATGCTGAATCTAGACAAATTCAGACAGGAAATACAGTGCAAATTTTTAACAGCAAGGATAATTAACTACTGGAATAACTGACCAATACTACCACCACTAGCAATTTTTAAATCAAGATTGGATGTTTTCTAAAAGATCTGCTCTAGTGATTATTTGGAGAAGTTCTATGGCCTGTGATATAGAGGAGGTCAGATAAAATTATCACAGTGGTCCCTTCTAGCCTTAGAATCTATAAAAACTTGGTCTTTTTGAAAATCAGGCCCTATTTGGAACACAGAAAGCAGTATACTTATTTTGTCAGAGGATTTTTGGTAGAAACCAATGTAGGTTGGATTTATAACAATAGCTGATCTTTGTATTAGGCCTCTTGCTATCACAATGATGGATGCACAGTAAAGCCTATTAATAAACAAATAGAGACATTATACTTCCTTGTTGTAACATTAACAAAACATTTTTATTTTAAAGTTCCTCAATATTGAATTTTAGGAAACTCGGTTGGCTAACATTTACTTCGTGCTGTTGATGCTACAGACTTTTTAAAAAAATTTGCTCCTAAAAAGAACTTTTCAAATAAAAATAAAGGTTACCAGTGCCTCTGTTAGATACGAGCACAGGACGAGCAAGATGCAATCCTGGCCCTACAGACATCAGTGGTAAAACTCCCATCAATTTCAATAGGTCTATGATTTCAATCTAAGGGTGAGGCTGGAGCTGCTGTTGGGGTTTCATATTCCTTTCCCCAAAAGACCACTGACTTTATCTCTCCTTACTGCAACCCCCACTATCACTTCTTTGGTTTTCAAGATTTGGTTGCAAGGCCTAGTAGGTCTGGCAGACTCTCTGCTAGGCTCCAGGCTTTTCTACTTTGCTGCAGTTTATAATTTGAGACTATCCCCCTCCAAAATGCTCTACACCCCAGCTCACTCCCCCCTGCAAGACAGGAATTGCAGCAGTATGTTGTCAGGCTTGCCTCCCCATTTCTTAGCCCGCAATGATCCTGTGAATTAGCTGTACTGTTGCAGGGTGGAGGGATAAGGTGATGGTGGGATTACATTCGTTTCCCCCCTGCAAACAGCGTTTGGGAATTAAGGAGGGATGCAACATCATTTGGCAAACAAATTTATATTTTGTGCAATTATTGGAAATATTTAAACTTTGTTCCTATCCTGAACAAACTATACAGATAATGCAGATTGAGCTCAACTGGGCGGGGGGGAGAGGGGTGAAGGAGGGTGACACAGAGAGAGAGAGAGAGAGAGAGAGTGTTGGTAAAATCTAGTATCATCAAGAGGCAAAAAGTTGTTCTTCAGAAATATTTTTATGAGCCCCTGGAATGCCATCCTGGGTAAGGATTTCATAGCACTCCGATTCACATAAAACTCCACATGCAGAAAAATCATCCCAGTCAATACCAGTTTTGTTAGACGATTTTTAAGAACAGGTTCCCAAAAAGCCCCCCTATCACTCATAGCAAGAAAAAACTTGGGGAAAGGACGTGATATTTTGGAACTGTATGGGATGTCTCTGACATTTGAATTCCAAAATAGGATTCTGGTTCTGTTTGTTTATAACCTTACTATCTTCTATTAGTCTCCTGCTAGAGCTGAGATTAAGATAAAAGATTTAAAACCATAAAACTATTTTTTGAGCTTCCTGTTTCTCTTTCAGCTTTCCCCTTACTCTGCTTTTTTCTTTCCTGATCAGCCTACTTCCTACTTTTCTGCCTGCCATCCCACTCCTGGGGCCAAAATCAGCCTATGCAGAAATCAGGGTGATTTCACTGATCTCAACTAAATGGCACTCACTTTTGTCAAGGGCTGAACTTGAGTCCTTGTTGCTTTCTGTTCTCACTCTGAAAAAGTCTCAATCTCTCGGCCCTGGAAAAGTCACAAAATCAGGCTTTCCTGTGGAATTTTCCAGTACTTTCAGGTAACAGCCTACTTAGAAATAGTGAAATATCATTCATTATCATAGGCCAAATTCTATTACTAGTTTATGATGCAACAAGGGGTAAGTCCAAACAGGCAGCATAAGCTGGCTGTATGATAGACTGACCAGTTCGGAGAATGGCCTAATCCTATGGCAAAAGGTACATGTGATCTGAAAAAATATTTTCTCAGTTTTCTTCTTTGTCTTAGTTATACTTAAAGCAATTTTCAGTGCACCAAATTTTTAAAAAATACACTTAATGTTAATGGAAAAGGAAAGACTTCTTTTAAAAGCCTATGACCCATATATAAGGTATTTAAACTGGAAAAACAAGGGAGCTGTGCTCCAGAGTGGTGGCTTCCATTGACTCTCAAACCAAATCCCAGAACAATTATTTTTGAAAAAAAAAAAGATATTTTTACTTTTTCCTAATGCATAAGCATTGATATTTCTATTTATTCTTAAAGAGCCAAGCAACATTAGCTACCTCATGTCTCAAGCACCTAAAAATATCTCTTGATATAAGGTCAGTAGCAAAACACTGAATAAAAACTTCTCTCATCTTTGGTTTGTATTTTTGTCATTTTGAGGAAGTAAATCTTCCTGGAGTTTCTTCAAAAGAAAAACCACATCTCCCCAGACTCAGCAATAATGCACAGTAAAGAGGTGTTGAAAAAAATGCTTTAGCTTACTTCTTCAACACCCTGGACCTCTGACCAGCATAAACAATGGCAGAAATCTACAAAGCAAGTTTAAAAAGTTATAATTATTTGAAAATGTATCAGTTCTCTTCCTTTGTAATATACTAATCAAATGCCTGACCGGACTCCTGCTCACCAAGGGGCTCATTTAGTGAAAAACAGAGCCAGGTTTCCTAGCTGTAATTTCCTTCTAATATACAGAATTGGGCTTTGATAAGGATGGCACTGAAATGCAACACATATTTCTCAATTTACCTTGCTGCTAATTAAACTTATTTCTTGGTAATTTACAAAGAAACCTAATGTATGTGAATTCAGCTCAAATGTGCAAAGCAAACTTGTAAATATCTACTTCCTCTCCTAATTTCTGTCAAATTCTATAATACATAAAAATAACTTTGTCAGTACAAAACGCCTAAAGGAATCTCCCATCAAAACCACAGAGAACACAAACTGTTGAGTGAAAAGAGGAGATCAGTGCAGTCTGTTGAGATAGTATCAAAGACAGAGACTCTATGCAATATCAGATTTCTTCCATCTCTGCATTCTAGCATACCAGCCATCTTGAGAATATGTCACATCAGAGAGAATGCTCAGTAATGGACTTAAAATTAAGCTTACATGATTTCACAAATGACCAGGGTGGTTTTGAAAGAAAAATATATAGCTGAATTTTGAACAAGGAAAACAGTGAATGCTATGCTTGCTCAGCAGCGCTGATTAGTCTAATTCCCCTGCCCCACAAAAGCATCACTCAGAATACAGTCCAGCATAAAATTACTAATGTTTACACTTACAATGCTTTTATATCTTCAGTTAAATGTATCAAATAGCAAGATCATTAAATTACTTATTTAAAAAATGATCAAATGCCTCCAAATTTCGGGTTGTCAACCTGAGTGGAATGAAAGATTTGAATTATGAGGTGCAAAACCTAAGAATTCAGGCCATTAAGTGTCTCAAAACCTCAAGAGGTTTTCAGAAGTTCTAGAATAGGAGGCTCCCAAACTTCTTCAGAACATGGATCACATCTTAATAATGAGTTTCTCTCTATTAAGACACTAGGCTCCATCTGGTATTAGGGGAAAATAGCCTCTGCTTCTAAAATGTAGCCTGCATCCCTTCACTTGCACCTGGCTCACATGGAACTTTTTTAAAGTTCAAAATTCGAAGTTTTTGGGTGTTTTCAGCATTTAATAATTTAACCAAGAAAAAATAATAAACCTTATCTTAGGGCTTAAACGGCTTTTACATGATATAAAGCTGCAATGCTCCAACAACGTATAAAATTGCTTTTTCTATTGTACTATCAGCACTGTCCCAGCTCTAAGGCACAACGGCTGATACTTACTCACGGAGATAAAATGGTGGCTTTCCTCTTCCTCACTTACATGCTGCACAGTGATTAAACATTTTTGCTCCGCAAAGAGAAACATTGGCTTGAATCCTGAGCGTGTGTGGGATTTTTTTTTAACTGTGTCGCTACGAAAAATGCAGCCAGAAGCAACAAAAAGTCCAATAATGGTATTAAAATAGAAAATACAGCTACAAAGAATCATAAAGATGCGGGGTTATCGGAAATCTCTTCATAAGTGATGGATGACCTTACATGACTCACCAGTAACAAATACAGAAACAATGATGTTCTCAAACTGTCCCCTCTCCCTCTCCACACATACACACCCTGAAACAATTCAACTTTACACCATCTTTAAGAGTACATAGTAATAATATTTCAAACAGCACACTGCACACCAGTACTGGATATTCTGGTTCACTTGATGGGCCTGTGTGTTTCTACAATGCTTCCTTGGCCCAGAGCTGACTGTGCTAGTTGGTCGTGCTTGGTTTAAAAAATGTGTGTATGGTTTGCACCCTCTTCCACTGCTCTCTTATTCCCTACAGTCTACTGTGTAGGCTCATGAGGGCCTTGTCCTGCTCATATTGTGGACTGGTACAGCTTGTGATTCGGAACATCTCTACCACCAGTCCTTGCAGTATCCCCCACTTTAAGCACAGGGAATACCTCCCAGACCAGCAGAACATTTCATAATGGACTATATGTTTTAAATGCAACCACCATAATCACTTTTGACACCACTAGTGACTTCTTCATGACCCTTGTGCTGCTAGGGCAGCCAAACTATGGCTGTCTCTTGTGCAGGTGTACTAAGTGTGGGGCTGGGAAACACTCTCTGCTGTCTCCTCCTCTAGGTGCATCAACTCAGTGCTAGCCATACAGTGGCCCATTGTTTTTGCAACCCATAGGTAATATTTCTAAGAGAGGGAGGAGTACTGTAGTTACAGCAGAATAAGACCACAGAGGTGAATTAGAGATATTACAGTCAGGTGCACTAACAGAGATTTATTTATTCAAACTACACAAGCAGGAGAGCTAACGGGTTCATTGAGCTAGTTCACCCCACATGTGCAAATTATCTTGCTCAACCTTGCAAATGGGATCAGAAAAATACAAAGGTGGCATAGTCACTGTTTTTGACCTTTTGGGCACAATAGGGCTGGTTCCCAGGATCTGGTCATTTGACAGAATGATTCCTCTTCTCACTTTTGTCCTTTCTCTTATTTCTCAATAACTTGTATATTGAATGCTGGAAACCTAGGTAAATATTGTGCTAAGACTACTTCCCATCTGGGAAAATATCTTCATCTGATCTGAATGCACATAAATAATTATAATAATTACCAGCAAAACAGTGACTATCTGATTCCTAAACTACATTCTCAGAACAGATAATCCTGCCACACTCCCGTTTCCAGGTATAAAAATCTCCAGCTTCTATTCACACTGCCATTACAAGGAGTTTATGATCCAGGCAAGACATGGAGGGCAGATGACAATATTCCAGTTCTGTGGCCATCCTGTCGTATAATCAAACATTTAATCAATTCAGCAGAACAATAAAGAACTTTTCTGACCAGCAACACTTAACTTGGGTTACTCTGTAATCTATATAAGACATTACATACCAAAAACTACATTAAAAAACATTAAGGTTGCGGGATTAAAGCACTAAAAATTTAGGAAATGCCAGAATTAAGGTTTCCTGTACAACATTAATTTGGCCCCCTTGTGAGTATGCATTATGATACCATCTTTAATTACATGATTACTTATTATATTTTTCCACAGGATCCCTGCCTTATTCCGTACACAGGATGGATGGTAATTACCTAATGAGCAGCTACTTAATATTTTATTCCATCTTCTATGTTCAATGTGTGACCCCATGCTTTACCTATTGCAGTCAATACAAAATGATATGTGGACTTGCTCTGGGGATGAATCAGGGTTGTACAGTGAAGGCAGCTATTCGTTCCAGTATGCGTGGTCTCATTTGTTGCAGAAGTTGGTAGGTGTGCAGTGAATGAGGGGCAAGGAATTGCTGGAAGAAAAAGGATGGTCTCATAGTAAAGGCAGTGCAATGCAACCCTCGAGAACTGGATTCTAGCCCTACCTCTGCCAGAGAGTTCTAGTGTGATGCTGGGCTTAAACCAAATTTTTCACAGGTGGTCATTAATTATATGCTTCTCATTTTCTGGGTATCTGACGTGAGACCTTGGAGTCCTCAAGGGTTTACTCATGATGTTTTACATGATGTAAGCTGATATGCAGAAATACAGAGCACTCACATCAACTGAAGTCAGTAAGATGTGCTGTGAACGTATATTGTGCTATGTAATGCTAACTACTCTGGAAAACCAGGTGGTAGGAATCACAGATTGGGCACCCAAAATGAATGGATACTTTTGACCTTAATCTCTCTGTGCCTCAGATTCCTATCTGTAAAATGAGGATAATACCACTCCCTCAGCTCACAAGGATGTTATAAAAATAAATTCACTAATACTTGGGAAGCACTTGTATACTATACTGATGAGCACCATGAGCTCATGAGGAAATTAATTCTGTTTTCAGAGCAGGGTCTGAATAGCGTGCAGCAAATAAGTCTCTGCCTATAAGGTGGTAAATGGCCTCAAATATTTTTCTCTGAAGTATTTTTTTAAAATAATAATTGTCAGCATCTATATCTTTCAAACATCCTTCTTTTCCCAATTAAAAACAAAACAAAAATCCTATCCCCAGCAAAGCTTTTACTCCAGAAAAGGAGACATGACAGAGCACTTCATCAAGTGCACCAGGAACTTCATTGTTACTATTGATTATACATGTAAGGTGGTGAGGGGTGGCAATATAAAATTCTAAGATAGACAGACACCCAATCATGGTGTAAATGGGTGCAATTCCATTAAGTTACATCAAAGTTGATTTGCTCCCTGGATTCTATGACTGATTCATTCACGTAACTCTGGTGGCTAGAAGACAGAAAATTGTGGTGGTGAAGAGCCTTAATGGGTATATTCTTGAATGAGTTTACTCTTGATGCTTTACACGATGTAATGCAAATCATAACTTTACTGAAGAATAACTTTAGGCAATAATAGTAGGTACTACATCTTTCGCTCTCTCTTTTCACTTTGGCAATTTTATGCCAGTTCACTAATGATCTAGAAACATTAAAAGGGACAGACTTCCAAGTAACTTAAAAGAATGTGTCAAAATTCTGAAGAATCTTTCTACCAGCCAAATACAGATTTATATCGTTGTTATTATTATTATTACTACAGCCCATACTTTGTTTAGCCTCTACTCTTAGCTCTTCCCCTTTCTTCCATGGAAATATTTCTCTACCTCTATATTTTCATAAGCACACTCATCACTATATTATCTATATGCATTTTTTTTAGCTACTTGTCCTCCAGAATGTAAATTAGGGCATGGGCATGGGCTAGATAAGTAGGCATTGCTCTTCTTTGGTCTCTCTGCCTGTCCTTTATTTTTTCACTGGTGCGTGTTTTGTGAGAGGTAAGTTGGCTTATGACATTGAACAAATTGATGCTCACTGGTATATCAATTTTTTGTTTTAAACATTTTACGTGACTTTGTTTGTGTTTTAAACAGATGCCAGTACTACAGGCTAAATGTAAAGATTCTATTTACATGGTTATTTTTGCTCCATTGCTGACATTTTTTATTTTAAAGTTATAAAATAACAACAACAACAGCCAATTCACAGTGTTCTTCTAAAATAAATCTATAGCTTTTGTAACAAAAATGGAGGCTATTTACCCATAACTGAAGGTTCAGTGGTCCCTATGTATATTCTATGTCTGGTACACATGTGCTCCATACATCTGATATCAAAGATTTGTAGCAAGCAGTGTCCATTGGTCCATGTCTGAGCAATTGTTCTCCTCATTCTCAGATTCAAGGGTGTAGGTGACAGTGGAGACTGATGCTTCTCCGGTTCCTCTTCTCACTGTGAATCAGATAACATCTGAAGTAGAAGGGAAAAAGGGCGAGTAGTGGAATACAGATAGGAACCATATGTCTCAAAGAACCTCCAGTTATAGGTAAATAACTTCAATTTCTTCTTCGAGTGCTGGTCCATATGTGTATTCCACACATGGGTGATTGAAAGCAGTATTCAAACAGGAGGAGGGTGCAAGGATACAATTGGTATAGATATCTTTAACACTGCTGTCCCAACAGCTGCATCTGCAGAAGAGGCCTGGACCAGGCCGTAGTGCTTTCTGAAGGTGTGGATGAAACTCCAGGGTAGCTGCCTTACAAATGTCTAGCATCAGTACTTCTTGAAGTAAAGCTGTTGAAGTTGCTTGTGCCCTAGTGAAATGTGATTTGGGGAAGAGAGATGTGCTAACTGATAGCAAAGAAGGACACAGCCAAAAGTCCACTTACAGAATCTTTGAGCAGATAACACTTGTTCCAGTGTACATTCTGCTATAGCAACAAATACTATAGACATTTTTCTAATTGATTTTGTTCTCTGCAGACAGAACGCCGAAGATTGCTTGTAGCCCCTCAATGGAGGAGAGAGAATGTCCTCATGAGAGTGGTTCCTGAAGAGGGGCAGGGAAGGAGGATTGTGAGGGGGCAGGGAGAGAAACTTAATAATGTAACTGAAGTAGGTGATGTCTAGTACCCACTTGTTTATTGCTATTGCTGTCCAGGTGTGGACAAAGAGGGTGAGATGGCCACTTAAAGTTTGGGGGGCAGTGTGGACAGACATTAATAAAGGTACATGGTTCTGGAGCATTTCATCAAAAGAAACTCCTGGTTGATGCGTGATGTCAAGAAGCAGCAGTTGAAGTGGAGGAAGCCATGTATCTGGGTCTTTGCACTCTCTGTCATGTACATGGAGGTTCTTAAGATTGCTGGTAATAAAATATCTGGAGGAGGAAGAGGTCTGGGCCTGTAAGTTTGTGTTGTTTCCTCACTGGGGCTAGGAAAGGAGCACAACATTGTCCTAGAGTCCTTCAGAGGATGTAGTGACTCATCTGTCTTTTCATTGAAGAAATTAGACTCAAAGGGCAAGTCCTCAATGTTATTCTGGACCTCCCCTGGGGTGGTCCTCTGAAGCCAAGATTTGCACCTTGTGACTATGGCTATGGCTCTAGATGCAGCATCAGCTGAGTCCATTGCCATCTGTAGTGACGTCTTAGCCACCAGCTAGCCTTCATTGATGAGGACTTGGAATTAAGCCCTGTCCTCCTGGGGAAGTTTGTTCCTGAATCCCACAAATTTAGTGTAATTTGTTAAATCATTTTTTGCTAACAGGGCCTGAGGGTGGCAGATGAAAATATCTTCTTCTTCAAAAGCATCTTCTTCATCATCTTTGTCAGGTGGTGGTGCTGCTCTGGGATCACTGGCTGCCTGGAGTTAGGCACTGGGGAAGTAAACAGGAACTCTACCCCTTCAGCTGGAACAAAGTGACGTTTTTGCACCTTTTTGGAGTAGAAGCAGGAGGTAGGAGTGTGCTGCGCTGTCCTAGGAAGTTCCATAATGGCCTCATTTACTGGGAAAGCCACCCTCCTAGGACGTAGGATGTCCAGAAGTCTATGCTACATGTCACGGACCTTCTCAAAAGGGATCTGAAATTTGGTTACCACCCTCTGCAATAGCTCCTGGTATTGTCTGTGGTCATCAGGCCAGGATAGGGATGATGGAGCAATTGTCTCATCAGGTGAGGATGACCACTTATCAGAACCAGAGAATCTGACTCAATTTCCTCTTTTGTGTACACCAATGGAGCCAGTTGGTATTGGTTAAGGGAAGATGGTCAGAACCATTCCTGCACGGATCCAGGGTGTCTTGTATACAGATCCTATGGGCCCCAATAAGGCCAGCATAATGGGTCGACAAGTTGAGGGGACTCCAAAGCTTTGGGTACCATCAGTCCCCTTGATAGTCAAGTCTGAGAGGAGAATGGCTTCAAGACCTCCTGGTGATTCCATCTGGGATTCCATCTGGGCTGGTCTCTCTGAGAGAGAGTGAAAGCTCATCTGGAACATCAGATTCTTCTGATGAAGAAGTCAATCCACCTTCCACCAGCAGTACTGGAGGAAGAATGCTCTAGCTTGTAGACATGATAAGGGAGTCTCATTCTCCTTTAAGTGGTTGCCTTTTATGCTTAGATGTCTCTGATGAGGACTCAGAAGAAGAGACTGCATGTATGGTAAGGTTAAAATATCTTCTGGTGAGGTAAAAGTCTCAGTTTGTCCCAGAGTTTGGGGAGTTCTGGAGCTTGGTACCGACAGATCCATTGTATCCAAGGAATGATCCTTCCTAGAATGAGGCAGTGTCATGGAAGGGAAGCCCAACAAGGAGCTCCCAGACAAAGCCATAAGATGCTGATCCTTCGGTCTATGAGTTGAAACCAGAGTAGGTACCAATGGATCTTTCCCCTTTTGCGCCTTCCCTTCTTGAACAGGTGGGACTATGTCCTTAGGATCCATGCACTTGCCTAAGTTGCACCACGTTGGGTATGCAATTTTTTTTTTAATAGAGGCAGATCTGGAAGGGGATCTCTCCTTGCACCTATGACCATGCCACTGACTCTAGTGAGAGCGTTTCTTAAGCTTAACAGATTCTGCTCCTGCTCGGAGGAGCACTGCTCAGAGACTGAGGATGCTAAATCGGAAATTCTCCCCAGCCTGAGTTCTGCTGTGGTCTCATGGCGTTCTCCATGAGGTATATCCTCAAGCTGAGCTCACCTCCCTCACAGATTCATGGAGTGAAGGAGTGGCAAATCATGGAAGATTAGGGTGGGAAGGGACCTCAGGAGGTCATCTAGTCCAACCTCCTGCTCAAAGCAGGACCAACCCCAACTAAATCATCCTAGCCAGGGCTTTGTCAAGCTGCACCTTAAAAACCTCCAAGAATGGAGATTCCACCACCTCCCTAGGTAACCTTTGCCAATTCTTCACCACACTCCTAGTGAAAAAGCTTTTCCTTATATCCAACCTAGACCTCCCCCGCTGTAACTTGAGACCATTGCACCTCATTCTATCATCTGCTACCACTGAGAACAGCCTAGCTCCATCCTCCCTGGAATCCCCCTTCCGGTAGTTGAAGGCTGCTATCAAATCCCCCCTCATTCTTCTCTTCTGCAGACTAAACAAGCCTAGTTCCCTCAGCCTCTCCTCATAAGTCTTGTGTTCCAGTCCCCTAATAACTTTTGTTGCCCTCCACTTGACCGTCTGCAATTTGTCCACATCCTTTCTGTCCACATCCAAAATTGGACATAATACTCCAAATGTGGCCCCACCAGTGCTGAATTGAGGGGAATAATCACTTCCCTCGATCTGCTGGCAATGCTCCTACTAATGCAGCCCAATGTGCCATTAGCCTTTTTGGCAATAAGAGCACACTACGGATTCCAGTTTCTTGTCCACTGTAACCCCCAAAATGCTGCACCTGGAGGCAATGTGAGCTTTTCCAAGACAATAAAGGCAGCACTTGCTTTCATGACTGATGGACAGAAGATACAGTTCTTAAACTCTGGGACTCTGGGCACAATCTGTCTCTGCAAGGAAAAGCTCCTCAAGATGGGGAGAACTAAACTAACTATGAAACACTAAAAACAGTAAAATACTAATACTAAGACTGAGACTATTACAGCTATGTATAACATAGATATCTACAGGCCCTGGAAAGAACAGAGATTGTTTTGGACACAGAGGATTCTGACTCAGGCAATGCGGCAATAAGAAGAAACTGGAGAGGCACTGGGTCACACCACCACTTATACCCCCAGATCAGAGCACAAGAACTACTGTGTGGGCACAGATTAACAGACACTGCTTGCTGCAAATCTCTGATCTCAGGTGCATAGAGCACACGTGTACCCACCTGTGGAATACACATAGGGACCAACACTCAAATATGAAAATGTAGTTCCTAATACTGTGCATTGTCATATCATGTATGACACTTCAAAGTTAGTTTCTCAGTGGATTTAAGAATTTTGTAACAAACATTTATTCTCGAAATAGCACTAGCTCCTTTTGGAGCACCTCTGCATCCATGGCTCAGCAACAGAGGAACTCTGCCAGTGGCATCATTGCTCCTGAAGGACCATGAATCCAAGGGGCAGGGGATCAACAGAGCAGCACAAAATGACCTGCCCTCAGTGTGGACACCTCCACACCTGCAGTACTGGGACTTCCCTCTCCATCTAGTCCCATGATCCATGGGAAATTGCATCCCTTCCCCACACAGCACCTCCCACATCCCTTTTCATATGCAAAAAATTACCACCTGAAACTGCACAAAGTGAACCTTAGGAGTTTCCTGGCTATTCTAAATCTCTTCCAAAGATTTCTCTGTGGCAGAGGAACATCTACTCCTATATACTGTTCATATGTCTAACACAAAAGGGCAAGTCCTCCACTGGAGGATGAATGAACCCAATGGAACCATTGTGGTAAGAAATTATGGTAAGAATTTGCCCAGGTAGCATGATAAAGGGGCTGTGAGAGATATATAAGAGCTCACTCATATCCATAAATAATTTGCAAATGCACACATTTGATAGGCCTAAGTTTCTTTTGCTGGCTTTTTCATTATTTCTGTAGCCTACAAACATTAGTTCAGTACCCATTTATACACTGTAATATTATATAATATATAAAATATATAATGTATAAAATATACAAAAATTATATAATAATATATCACTGAGAAACTCATGCTGTTTAACCAATAACAATGCATGACTGGGAAACACTTCCTTGGAGAGGAGGTGGTCTCAGGACCCTGTGGTGGGAAGTGGAAGTGGTTACTTCAGCAGCAACCCCATCCTGTTTTCTCCGGTCTTCTGGGGAAGTTACAGAGATCTGAAAAAGCTAATGTTTTGTCAAGATTTAAGAAGGTAAACAAGATGTGCTGCATTTCTATATATCAGTTAGCCTGACACTGACTCTGAGAAAAATCACGGAAAGGCTGATTACAGTAGGTAATCGGTAAAGAATTAAAGGATGGTAGCATAATTAATAGCCCTCAAAATGGTTTTATGGAAAATAAGTCTTGTCAAACAAACTTGATATCATTACAAATTTAACTGATAAAATTAACTATTCGAACAATATACTTAGACTTTTGTAGGGCATTTCACTAAGCAAGAAACATCAGGTAGAAGAAGAGAGGTGATATTACTGCTCTATATGACATTGCTGAGACATGATTTTGGAATATTGTATCCAGTTCAGGTGCCCACACTTCAAAAATATTTGAAAAATTAGAAAGGGTTCAGAATACAAGAATGATTAGAGATCTGGAAACCTGTGTTACATTGAGGGAATTAGAAATTTCTATCTATTTAGTTTATCTGAAAGAAGGTTACAGTCAAGGTTGATCAAAGTCTATAAGTATCTCCACGTGGAGAAGATTTCTGATAGTAGAGGGCTCTTTAATCCAGCAGACAAAGGATTACAAATCCAGTAGGTGAAAGTTGAAGCTAGACAAATTCAGACTAGAAATAAGATTCATATTTAGAAATAAGACTAGAAATGAGCTGCGATAGCAAGGGTAATTAATCATCAGACCAATTTACCAAAAGATCTGGGGTATTCTTTTTCACTTACTTTAAATGAAGACTAGAATTTCGATGTGTTTCTAAAAGAGAGGCTCTTGCTTAGCTGAAAGTTATGGGCTTGATATAGGAACTATTGGATGAAATGCTATACCCTCTGTTATGCAGTAGGTCCAACTAGCTGATCACAGTGGTCCCTTCTGGCCTTAGAATCTATGAATAAGAGACAGAGTGAAGTAAGGAATAAACTCTGCATTCAAGTAGCTCTCTTGTGATGAGTTGGCTGCTTTACTTGAAATCCCTTCTGATAAGGCATGTGAAAACATGCTGATGACTGCTGGGAGTAAGGTAAAAGGCTTGGTTTCCTTTTTAAAGAGATGAAGCCCTTTGAACATCCCACCCTAGTTTCAGAAAGGAAAGTGCAGATGGCCATTTTAATAGCTCAGTAAGAATATTGTACTAAAGGGAACTAAATTAAGCTGCCAGAAGGTTAAATCTAATTGTTGTTGGAAATACAGGGTGAGCTATAGGAGTCTATTAACCCACCCTCTGAAGTTCATTAACCGGCAACTTCTTGTTACATGGGTAGGAGAATGTAGCTCTTCAGTATTCTCTTCATTCTGGCACTGGGTTTAGAAAGCAGGAGGACATGGCATCTGGAAAACCCAGTAAGTCTACTGACAGCCACGATGCTGTGATAACTTCTTTTGGGGTGTACTTTATTATTAATTATAAAATATTATTATTATTAATTATTTTGTTGGCATCAACAAACAACATTGCTTTGGTTTGTTTATAGAAAGTCTATCATAGGGACTCTTCTTTACTACCTGTCTTCAGGGCAACCCTGTCTTCTAGCAGTACCACAGCTCAGGGTCTGTCTATACTACAGAGATCATACCAGCATAGTTACATTACTGTAGCTATACCAGCATAATCCCATCAGCATAGCTATGCTGGCATAACCTCATACTGTAGATACAGACTACACCAATGAAAGGGGCTTTTCCATCGGTCTAGGAACGCCACCTTCCCAAATGAGGGTAACCATGTCAATAACAACTACTAAAGAGCATTATTCTATTGACATAGCATCACCTACACTGTGGGATAGGTCATCAAACCAATGTTGGTCAAGGATATGGATTTTTCAGATACCTTACCAACACAGCTATGTTGACCTAAATTTTAAGCCTCATTTCATTATCCAATCTCTCCTAAGTGAGGCTAAGCTACATTTTTGGGTGATCCGTCACACCTAAACAATCAATTACATCTTTTGTCAAAACTGTTTATTCTTTCACACTGTGCTTAAGCCATTAAGAAAGAACACCAAGCAGGATGTGTTATTTATCCTTCTCCTCTTGACCTGGTAGGGAATTAATCTTAAACTTTCCATTTAATGATTTCAACAAAGATCCACTGTAAAAGGCAGCAGGTTGCATAAACAAATATTTAAAACAGAAAGTCTTTGAACAATAGAGATGAGCAAGACAACTCCCACCCCAACAAATTCATCAAATGATACGGAAATGCAGTCTTAACATGTGTTGCCAGCCATTCAAATAGCTACATAAATCATGCAGCAATTAATATGGTCTGGGCATTTACTCAAATTTAGAAAGAAATATCAAGTAAAAGACACTGATTGAAAAAGTAAAAGCAACTGTTGAAAATGCTGAAAGATTACATTTGAGTTCTGTTGGGTCATGTGAAGAAAACTTATGCTTTTTATCAAAAAGTACAATTAGTGAATGCTCTGCAAATAATCTAGAGTGTATACATCAGCTAATTAATCCTCACAAAGTCTGTGAACAAATCAAGCAAGATTATTATTCCCATTTTACAGATAAGTAAAGACACTGACAGGACACAGAGAAGTTAAGAGTCCAAGGCAACACACAGCTAGTAGCAGAACTGGGATGAGAAAATTCCTGTCTCCCAGTACCTTACTCAGTTTATTACAGTACAGGACCGTACAACTCCTAATGCAAAATAAACCCTATTTTAAAAAAAACAAACTTGCAAAGCAGAACAAACCAGGATATTTTATGTTTTATTTAAGGGTGAAATTCACCCTGATGTAAAGAGCATCTGGGGTATATATGTACGTGGCTCAGGTATGGAAGACTTTGAGCGAGTCCTGAGCACCCAGGGGAATTTCATTCCAAAGTTTACAGGGTTTATCTGTGTTATTTGCAAATATGGATTTCCCCCCCCCCCCCCGAAAATCTCTCTCTCCATTTGCTTTAACAGTTTTAATTCCAGCTTTTGTAACTCAATTTAATGTTGTCATTTCTTTCCCTTGATTTAGCTACTTCGCCCCATAGACCTCCTTTTACCAGAGCAGAGCTGACATACTTCCCCACAGCAGTCAGCCACACTGATGGCCATCATCTAATTCATATGCACACTCAGAGCACTATACATCTGCTGAAATATCATCCCTCCCCCAAGGGCAATGTTTTTTCAGAACATCTACATTGGTAGCTGGAGAAATTTGTCCTTTAAATTAACTTACAGGTCCCAACTACCACCAGCTGGAACAAAAGAACACAGACAGAGTAGAATGCACTGAAGCTGACTTAAGGAAGGCTGATGTCAGCTATAAGTCCCCTTACTTCTTTCTTTTTCTTCTTTTCTTTTTCATTTCACATTCAGGATACCGAAGGCGACTGTACCTTTTATGAACACATGAATGGGTGGTGAATAATCCATGAACTGAAACTATCCAGAGAACTCTAAACTATCTGCTTTTAGTGGTATTGTTATTGGACATGTCACATCACATTACATTTCTAACATGTCATGTTGTGTCTGAGTCCGAGTGCAACATGATGTAGAAGGACAAAGCACAACAATGCAATAGCACATGTTGGAAAGGTGAAGAAAGAGATGCTGTTTTTGACTGAATATCTGCTAGTAATTCAGATAGCAGTTAATCCCTTCTAAGACACAGAGCTCAGGGATCAAGATGAGCACACGGTAAAATTGTTTCCAAATAGCGTTCCATAATATGTTAATGTAATAACACGTCATATATGAATATGTGATCGGCTGGCAGTGTTTGCCTGAAACACTTCACCTTGTCAGCAATGTTAATTCTGTTGGAAAAGTGCTCTGGTGATTGGCTCATTACTCCACCTAAATACAAAGGAAATGCAGTAGCTCTGTGAAAAGAGGATCTGGGGTGTGGTCTGAGCTGTTCTGAGGTAGGAACCTTAGGAACAGGCAGGCCTGGATAAAAATTTGAGCTGAATCCTCCTATTTTTAATTGTTGTTAATAAAGCCAAAAATGCTGGAAAATGCTGAGCATGTTGGGAAAGGTGGACTCTGAAGAGTTTCCAGTGACTGCAAATTTGACACCCTTAAGCCTTAGAGATTCTAAAAGTATGCACATTAAAAGATTAGGTTTTCCATTCCTCCTCCCTCAATTTTGCCAGCTTGATTTTGTTTTGTGCGTGTTTTTTGTTTCTCACACAAAAGACAAAGAATGGAGTTTACCTTTTTATCTAAAAGCAATGAGACTTATTCATGGAAATCCTAATCTTTTCTGGAATGGAGTAAATTATACAACCATGAGCAAACCCACTGCTCCACTTTTCTGCTTGCAGTACACTCATCTCACTCTTAAGGTTGAGAGTTCCATTACCACAGAGAAACCTAGCTGTTATGACAGGTCATGATCTTGGAGAGTGAGAAAGAACCTCACATAGATTGGGCAAATCTCATGCAGTGACATCAACGGAAGCAAGATTGGGTCTGTTGATTTACTGTGTATTACTTATAGCAGGAACAAATAAAGGAATGTTAAAGAAATGTGACCGCTGTTGAAGAAATTAAACCACCGCTGAAGAAGTTAACCCAAGATCATTTAAAAGATTGAATTATGGTCTTTTAGGGCACTTCAGATGTGGCTCAAATGGCTTCAGCGGTGTTACAACCAAGATAATTTTGGGTTGGAATGTTGCTTCCATTACCGAAATCAGAGATAAACCTAGAAATGTCCAGTCTTCCAAAGAGCTGGAATTGTGCTGCTCAAACAGAGCATATTTTACTGAACTACCTGAATCTCTTGTATAAGTCATTTCTCACTTAGTCTTTTAATCAGTTCTATGGCATTTCTGCACTGTATACAGACACTGCAACAAAATTTTCAAAAGTGACTTTAATTTTGTAATTTGACTTTGTAATAATGAAAAATTTCATTTCATTTTTGGGGGAACCCAACACCTTAAAGGACCTGATTACAGAGTGTGTGTACTTAACTGTTTTTGAAACTTAGGCTCCTTTAAGGTTTCCCATGATGGATACCCCAAAATGGATGCATCCAAAATCACAAGTCACTCTTGAAAATCTTGGCTCCATGTAAAATTGCATTTCAGAAATTATTTCCTTTATGGCAAGAATTCATCCAATCTCATTATAATCTTACTATATCCTGTGATATAGGAGGTTTGTCCTAACACTAAACTACTTGGATAACTTGTGAATATATTTCTCCATACATAGATCCTTGGAACTGATGTAATCCCACGTTGAGTGCCTCATTAAAACCACCCTTATGATTCAAACTCATAAGCAAAATCATCTGATTTCTCTGCACACTGAAGTAAATTAAGTCTGGGAGACAGCTCCTGTGAGAAGGTGGATTGTTTTGCTACAGAATCTCGCAGATTGAATAAAATCAATGGTTTGATACAGTGAATGGATATTATTTAACTTTGGGGATGCAGCGCCTTTTCTTTTTTTAATTGTATAAAGGGAGTTCTAATAGCAAACTGGAGATGCATTCCAACGACAAAAAGAAAAAAATACTATTAAAGCAGTGTTAATTTTGGGCCGTGTTTTACTTAAAAGAACCCAGGTCACTACAGAATGGTGGTTGTGATGTAACAGGCATCCTGACAAAAAGATTGATGGCTTTATATTCAAGCACCCAGCCACCAATCTGAAGAATGAATTCTAGCTACCCCTAGGACAGAAATGCAAATCAGGGCATAGCTATCTCTGGGAATGCAACTGCACAGTTGCTGGTTGGAGAGGGCACTCAGGCACGCCCTTAAAAACAACTGCAGAACTGTCAAGCTGTATCCGTCTTTGCCATTATGGTGCGCTCTGCCTGATGTTATCCTGAAATTGCAGCACACTGGCTGCTGGATGCTTTCTTCACTGGATAGCATCATACCTTAAGTGATATGTTATTAGTGGAACTCCCCTGATGATGTACTACACTAATGCATCATTAGGATGACGTGCCACATTGATGATACATTACTGTGGAACCTAATGAGAGCAATAGCTCTCTTGGTGTATAGGCACTCACTGCCTGCCAGGCACGCACTGCCTGCCTCTCTCTGACTTCATATGGAGTTCAAGAGGCCAGATATTTTGTTGGATTAGATTCTTGGACATCTATGGTTTACAGAATGATATAGTCAAGGAAGAGCTGGCCTACAAGTAGATACAATTTAATCACAAGATATAATATACAGTATGCTAAAGATGTATTGTGGCACCACATTCCTGGCACCTGTGAAAAACTGATTTACATCTCTGAACTGTCACCGAGAAATTATTAATGGTGGGGCTGGAACCTGCTATTAAGGTTGCCTGACGTTTCCTATTGTAAGATGCTATTTTCAGTTACTTATAACCTTGCCATATGTGGTGTTGTAAAGATTAATTAATTAATATTTGTGAAGCACTCAGATAATATAATGATGAGCGCCACAGAAAAACTGCAAGAGAGAATGAATAATTTGGTCTGCAGAGCAAGGTTTGAATAGTATAGTCAATAAGACCTATGGTAACCTATTGAACAAGGAGAAAACAAAGTATTAAATAGCTGCTCATTAAGAAAGCATCATCTGCCTTGTGAAAGATCCCTGAAGGAAGCAGAGATCCGGTGGAAAAAATAGTATGCGACCGTATAATTAAAGACTATATCATCATGCATACACATAGCTCAGGCAACCTTAGTTCTTCCATTCCCTAACTTTTCAGTGTTTGAGTTTGCAGCATTAATAATGTTTTTTAACATAGATGTTTTGTGTGTAATACAAATATACTGTCTCAGGCTAAGATGTCTGCCATGGGACTCATGGTTTTTCCCTAACTGAAATGCAATGTGAATCCACCGCAAATAACTAAACACATCACTTCCAACATTCAAGGTTACTGCCACTTTCTTCCTGCCTTAGAAAATGTACAGCTACCAAATCTGCTGTATACCGTAGTCCAATTCACTTTCAAGTCAGCAGAACATTTAAAAACTGCCCCTCCCCTTTTAAGTCAACTCTTCCACATTGTCATTTTTCCCCACTACAAACATACCTATATGACCTGTATGAATTTTTAAAAAGACCTTTGCACTATGATCAAGGTTACTGGCAGGAAACCATCATTTTAAGAGTTGTGAACCAAACATTGTGAAACTATGTAAAATATTCAAAGAAAGGGCAAATGATAATAATAACCAGGAATACACAAACCCGTTTGGATAACATAAGAACCCCTCTGTAATAAAAACTTGGAACAAATTTTTTGTATGTTTGAAGAAGTCCAGAACTTTATTTCCTTCCTTTTCATTTTCTCACCTCTGTGGTTCTGGCTGTGTCTGGTAGTAGTGAAAGTGCTAAAATACCACACAAAAAAAGCTGTTTTCTGCCTGAAGCTCAAGAGGTTCTGAGAAACATCCTGTTTTTTTGGGCAATTATTTGAACTGCTTTGAACCTTCCTCCATCAGGTTCACTCATCACTAATAATACTCCAGTAACGAAAGGATCTAGCTAAATTACAGCAGTTTCTGTGTTCAGAGAAATTCCAAAAACTGGCTTTCCCAATCAGAAAAATCAGATAGCTTTTGCTGAATCTGAGACAAGTGCAGCAAGAATACTTATTTACCAGTCACTGAATACTGTCATGGTATTTTTATGAATGAGCAACTACCTTTCCTTGATATTACACATCGATAGAGGGACGGTCATGTAGCTTTAGTGACAATGGAATTAAAATCCATCATTCTATATGAAGGGCTTACATCCAGCCAGACACTGGTGTTTTTGTTCCCTTTTTTTTTTTAAATTCTCCACATGATGCCTTTCAGTCTGACTGCACAAATGTGCTCTGTCTTCCAGATGTGACTTCTGGCCACCTCAGTGAGCAATCCAGAAATACAGAAGCAACACCTACTCCTTCTGATTCCAAATTTTGATCCATCTCCCTACGAAGTTGGTACTTGAAAGCCAGGGGAGTAATTTGAGAAGACCACCTCTGCCCAGTCAGAGCCCCAGTACCTCTGGGCATAAATGAACTTAAGCAAAGTTTTCTGCAATTCTTTAAAAATTTCTAAGGGCCAAGGCTCCCACATGGGGAGATGGGGGGCAGAGGAGAACGATACACTTTACCGGGGCCCAGAAGCCCTGGGGGGCCTGACCCAGGCTGCAACCCCCATTACCATGAAGAAATTTTTTTTTCATGGCTCATAAGATTGTATGTATGGGATGAGGGATTGTGGTATGTGTGTGGGAGGGTGTCTGTGTTACAAGTTTGTACTGGGCCTGAAAAAATTATACTTGGGCCCTGCTAAGGACTAGGTTGTGCCAGATATGCACAAAGCTCACTAATGAGCAGTCTGAATCCACACACATTTCTTAGGAATTTTGAAGATGGACTATGACATCCCCAAGCTCTCCAGTGCTCAGGGAAGGGGTGAGCAGGGAGTGCCCGTTAGGCTACTGTGGGCAGAGAGTGGATCTGTGTCCTGCCTCCTCCTTTTAGGGCAATGTGCATCCAAAGAGAACAATCACGGTGCTCCTCAACTCTGGGGACACTGATGGAGAGCTGCTCCTTAAATGGGACACAAAAGGGATGGGGAAGGCTGTGTGTTGTCTCCACAATGCACCTGTATAAGGGCCAATCACATTCCATCCATAAATTCTCCTGTATAAGAGTATTATACCAGCTGACAGCAATAGTTTTCCATCTGTGTATTTCCCCTAAGGCATCACTTGATAATGAAAGCAGTTAAGGTCTTTGGGTTCACAATGTTATTATACTTGGATAATATTTTGTTTGCTGCAGAGCCTGAAGAGCTCCCAGGTAGCATATTACAACCACTGTACACCTGTTAAGCCATAGTGTTTCTTCTGTAAGTGGATGAATCTATTTCAGCCCTCTTTCCCACTCCAGAGGTTTTCAGTTCACAGTTAATAATAAAGAACTGACCTTACTCATTTCCTGATCTTAAAGGGAATCTAGAACAAATTTATGCCAGAGGTGAAGTCTGCTCCTCTGTATCTCAAAAAATTAGGACGGCTATTAATGACTCAGGCTACAAAGTTCCCAGCCTTCTCAGTGGCTGCTCTCTAAACAAAGACATCCTGCGGCATCTGCCTAATGCAAGGAAATTGGGAACTAGTTGAAAAGCAAGAGTGTGCTGTCACAGGCTGCTTGCCTAGACCTAATGTGGTGGAAAAGAAATCTGATGTTATTGGACCATCCATTGAACATCAAAAAATTGCCCTGCATAGTGTGTAGTCATTTAAACCTCTGTAAAGAAGATGCAAAGAGCTACCAAAACATAATGGTAGCATTTTATGCACTCTTTGCACAAAAATGGATGCAAATTACAAGGTGCAATACATGGAAAACAAGGCCCAGATATCCCCAGAGCAGGGAGTATTTTTGCATGAGTGGATTTTCTCAGAAAATTTTCCTCACTTGAACTTGAGACCAACTGAAACTGCTTTCATCCTACAACATTTCTGCTAGGTACTCATGTACAACTACTCTCAATCAATGGTCCATGATGTCTTATGTGGGAAATCAGGTTAGAAAAGATAACCGCCAAGAAAAACCACAATGAACAAAAACAATGGGTACCTTAGGCTCTGGTATAAGACATCTACCTACTAATACATTTCTGTAAAAGGGAAATGTGAAGGCTAATGCCAGATCCAAGGATCTGAGCCTCTGGGAGCAAGCCTCCCTGACCATAGGTGCTGGCACCTTTAGGAAATTCAAAAAACCAGACCAGTCAGTCAGCTCCAAGTTCTTCACAACCTTTTGTTTGTTTGTATACCAAGTGGCAGAAAACACATATGCCTTTCTATCACCCAGATACACGCCCAGTTCTTGAACAATGCTTCCCCTTTTCCTGTAAACTTTAAAAATGTCTATGAAGAACTATATCCAGCTTTACTGAAAAGCACTCCTAGATAATCCCATGTTGTTGTTATGCTGGGGAGCTGGGTGAAATCTCACTGAGGTTGATGGGCATAACTGTCACCTTCCGTCAGGATAAATGTAAGAAACAATCAAGCTCCTTTATGGAACCAGATAGCTAAAAAAGAGGCACCACCACCGAAAACACAGGCACATGGCAAGGCTTGAGTAGAAACTGACCCCTGTGGCCTCAGGGATTTCTCTGAGGACTGACATAGAAAATACAGTGGCTGGGGCATTGCTTGGTGTATGCGTCTGTGTGTAAGGGAAGCAACAAAAACACACAGGAGACACAGAAGGACAAAAGAAGCCAAGATATGGCCAGAGAAGCCTGTTATGTTTGGATCCAGCAGAAAAGGAGATAGAGCCAGACATGGGGGCTGATAGAAACACATCTGTCGGCTGTGGAGACTTCACTGTTCTTCTGGCAGCAAAACTGAAACTAACAGGAAAGTGATGCTTTGCACTGGGGACTGGGGGAGTGCTCAAACATTTAAAGGGATAGAGCATCACATTCCTCTGTCCTACTTTTAAAAAAACCTTCCCCCCCCACGGCTAACATAAACCACTATAATAATCTATAATCTAATCTAATTATTATTATTAATAGCATAACATAACATATAATCTCACTAAAAGTTGTGGGTGGACTCTTAAATTACAAGAGATTATTTTGTCCCCAGATTAGCAACTCACTAACTAAACATGGATCTGGGATCTTTCTTCCACCAAATCAACTGAAATTAGCAGATGTTAAAGAAAGAAGTTCAATAAGAAGATCAAAGGTCTTACCAGGACATCCCCAGACTCTGGTACTTGTCAATACTGCAAATACCATCGGGTGGCGTTCCCACAAATGAAATAGGTCCTGCACATTTTACAAGTTCTCCAGGTACCCATTTCACTTCACAACCGTAGCTGCAAGTCCACACTAAGTTTCCTACCTGAAAAGAATGACAAGTTTCTCATCATTGATCAATTTACTAGCTTGGGATTTGGCTACATCAGGATGTAGAAGGTCCCAACAGATATGCAAAGATCACTTCAAGAGTTGTAGGGTAGTAACACATAGCACATCCTGTAGAGAAGCAAGAAATTGGCCAATTTCTGCTGATGACTCAAAATAGACTTGTTAGCTCTTAAGGCATTCTGAAGGGTTTGTACAAAGTGTTCTGCTAGTCCAGTGTTCCCCAAACTGTGCGGTGTGACCCAGAGGGGAGTGGAGGAACATTTGGGGGTGGGGGGTTGCTGGGAGGGAGCACCACCCAGTCCCACTCTGCCCCCAGCTCCCAGCTCCAACTGTGGCCCCACTCCTGACTGCAGCCTCACTCCTAGCCCCAGCCATGCCCCCAGCCCTGGCCCCACTTCCAGCTGCAACTCCAGTCCCCAGCTCTCGTGGCAGCTCTGGCCCTGGCTCCCAGGAGCATGCAACCGAGTAAGGGGGGTGCAGACCAAAAATGTTTGGGGACCACTGTGCTAGTTCATTTGTAGCAGGATGGTATGGAGTTGAACCTATGTGCTGAACCTCTCAAATTCTTCAAACAGAACTGAGGTTCATTGTCACTCACCAACTAACTCACAACCAGTACACCAATTTGGCTAAACAAGGTACAAAGATGTCCAATGGACTTGCTAGCTGTAGTAGAAGTCATTCTGAAAACCTCTGGCCATTACGAATAGGCATCAACTATGACCAAAAAAACAAAACAAGAACAAAAAACAAAAAAAACCCACAACCTTCTAAAGGTTCAGCCAAGTCCACGTGAGTCCAAGGAGTCTGAGGCCACAATCAAGGGGAAGACTAGCTGATGAATTTGCTGACACATAGTACGGCATTTCGCTTTCCTCTCAATGTCTTTGTCGATGTCATGTCAGACATGTGTCTGGGCTATGGCCTTCATCTGCACAATGCCATAACAACCTTCATGAAGAGCTTAAAAAACTGGAGATTGAAGCCATTTCAGAATGACCACTTGAATTCCCCATAAGAAGCAATGATGATTCATAACTGACGTGATACGAATTGTGTAACCTGGGGAGTCTTTTGATTCAACACTGGATCTTGTAGTACCATTCCCTTCACAAAAGAAAGCTCTTCATCCTTAGCAGTTTCTTTGTTGATGTCTGTGTTAGTAATGTGTAATCTATTCAACAGACTGACATAGAACACTTCGTCTGAAGTTTCCTTGGGTTGACGAGCACTTCAGAATTATTATGCTGAGTCCCTTTACAGAATGGAATAGTAAAGGAATACGCTGAAAGCAGCAATCCCCATCATTGCATACAAGCAGAAAAGGATGGCATTCCATGTTTCAATGCAAATGCTGAACATAATGGGTGATAAACCATCAAAAAGGTAAAATGTCTGCCATACAGCTAGGCATGAAACTTCTGAATTCTGAAGAAAATGCTGAGAGCTTCTTGGTCTATTTGCACATAGTTTTTCTTAGGGTTGGTGAGTGTTTGTGAAGCAAAAGCAATTGTTTCTCCTGCCCACCCTGCTCTCCCCCCAACAATCGCACCCTCCCCTTCCCGCAAACTCTCCCTTGCAGAAAAAGCAGGGCCTACAGCATGGAAAGTGTCTCCCCCCTGTTTTTTTCTGAAAGGGGGGCATGATTCAGGGTTGGGGGAGGGTGATTCTTAGACAAAAGTCCACAGGGCGGGGGAGGAAGCCTCCATTTAAAAAGTTTGAGAACTACTGCACTAAGCCATCCAAATCAGCTTCCACCAGAGGCTTCTGAGCATAAGACACAACTCTGGATGTGAATACTTTGGCTGGCTGTCAGATTTAACAGTGGACTTCACTGACACGTTGCTCATCTGTCCAAGTTCTTTTTCAAAAGGTTTGGAGTGTCTGCCCCTGATTCATGGAGATCTTGAGGTGTTTTGTGATCACCTTGATTTCCCAAGCTGAAATCTGCCAAATAATAGTAGACAGTTTCCTCCAGTTACATACAAGAGTAAAACAACTGATTGTCCATCTAGTTGAACTTTCACATGGAGTATCCTTTTTGGGACTAACTTTTCTCCACTATAAATCTTCAAAACCATGGAGGTTTCATTCACAGGACCTTGTGACAATGTCTAGTGATAAATGATGCAGAAATCATTGAGACAGCAGCCTCAGTATCAATCTTGATTTTTTGGTAGGAACCCCTTCAATCAAGGGTGGGACCCAGATGCCATCTCTGACGCCAGCTTCCAGTAACATATGTAGTGCTGGGTCTTGACCAGTGTTACTGGAGCCTTTGTCTTTTTCCACATTATGAATTCCTGACTCCTGTTCTCCATTCTAAGGTTCAGTGTTCACAGGTATCTTCTTGGATGTCTGGTTACTTCAGGTTGTTGAACTGAGAAACAGGTCATGGGGATGCGGCCTTTCTTTTACAACTTTCTGCAAAAAATCTGGCATGCTCAACAATCCTTCTCAGAGTACATAGTTTATGCACAACAGAAATTCCTTACATTCCCATGAGCCTCTGTCTCAGCAATTCAGGAGGTGTGCTTCTCGGTTCACATTAAAATCAAAAGAATCCTTCTCTGCTATCTCCATGACAATACCTGCTTCAACAACATTCTTGAATATTGGCTCTGATACGGTCAGTAACTTTTTCCATATCTGGTCATTGCATAATCCAGAGACAAACTGGTCATGCAGGACATAACAATGTTTGTCCAAAATGACAATTTTCTGACAACTTCCTTAGTGTAGAAATGAACTGTGCTACTGGCTCTCCACTTCCAATGTTGCTGATGGAACCATTATCATTCTGCTATCATTGACGGAATAGGAGAAAAATGTTCCTGCATTGCTGCAGAAATTGCAGCATACGTGACAGTCTGTGCACAGCTGGAGACCATAGGTCACGCAGCAAGCAGTCCCTGCGCCATTGGGCTCATCACTGTCAGCAAGGTTGAAACTTTTTATGCGTCTGGAATGAAGCTGCAAGCTACAAATTGCTCAAAACATTCAAGGTACATCACCCCATGATTCGTGGTTTTTGTCAAACTCACCAACGTATCCCAGTAAAATTGCCACTTTACTGCTCTTCTGGTGGACTTCACACCTCCTGGAGCTCTTCCCTCCCATAACGAAATCCACCCCAACTCTCACTTATTTTTTTATAAACTGTGCACTATCTGTGCCTGATATCCCTCAAGGGCAAAGAATAAAAAAATGGATTCCATACCCTTTCAGGACACAATAATTTGTGTCCGTATTTGGATCCAGGAAAAGAGAGAGACACAGACAGAGGAAGCTGATAAAAACACAGCTGTCTGCTTGGAGAATTATTGTTCTTCTGGCAGCAAAACTGAAACTAACATGAAAGTGAGCCTTTGCACGGAGGAGGGAGTACTCAAACATTTAAAGGGACATGATATCATATACCCCTGGTAGTGGGACTCTAAGAATAGCAGCTAAGAGAAAGAGTTTTTGGGTAAAGTGTTGGCTGAAAGGGTTGCAATACATGTCTTGTTTAATTCCCAATGTGTTCAAGGAAACAGGACTTTCTACACTCTTTGTACATAAGCAGGATTGCATCAAAGAAATATCTGGCTTCATCATAAATTTCTCCTCAATATAAACAATCCATTGAACCCCAGAATTGGTTAACTGCTTGGTCCCATTTCCACTGAACCGTTCTCCAGAGCACTAGGCTTTTAACAAGAACTTTGCTAAAGTTGGTCCACTAAATGGGGACCAAGGCAGCTGGCAGCTACAAATGTCAAGTACTATAAATTATTACCTTTTCAATTGCTCCCCTCCTGTCACCTGCCAACTATGGACACTACTGGCTAGCTGAGGTAGTCTGGTGAGCCCAAGAGCAGGGACAGTGTGCCGTGTGCATGACACAGAAGAGCAACTTAAAGCAAACAGGCTTGTATAGAAAATTGTATGCATCCTTCTGTTTTTTGTCAAAAATATTGTGCACCCAGGGTATTACATTTCTGGTGGTACCAGATACTTACCAATTCATATGTAAAACTTTATAAATTTGCCACACAGATTTCAATGTGAACCCATTTGAAACTTCAGTAGCTTCTGTTAGTCACTTTTCAGGTGTCTGCACCATTGCCAAATTACTTTAGTTGCACTTTCCCCTTGACATATCCTGAAATGCCTTCTTTCCAACTAACCCTCATTTTTCAATCTACATCCCTTCTCTTCATTCTGCCCTCCAGGTGACTACATGCAGTTAACCTCTTTTGTATAACTACTGAATTTCAAGGTGGGGCCACTTCCAGAAGACAAGTTTGGTACATGTGGAGTCAGTGAATACCTACCCATTTTGTGATTTACACACCCAGTATGCAGATTATATTTTCATTTACACAACCGAATAATTTATCACAGTATCTCAGTATTTCCTATTAAACCAAAAATTACCTGTTTTTCAAATCACAAGCACTGTAAGATATTTTTATCCAGGTGTTTCCATTACCGAGGTAACTAAATATTAAAATGGTAAATGTCCCTTCAAATCACATTTCAGCAAATCTAACTTTTTCTGCAAATAATAAATGTGGATTGGGGCAAGTCTTGCACCAAAATACGTTTCGCTACCATGGTATTAATCAGCTGATGCATTCCAAATAATTGCCAAACATATGAGCAAAAACCTCCACCGATAATCCACAGTGAACATTTCTCTCTTTGTAGTTTAATTATATTTTTTATTTGTTAAAAAGAAGCAAATTGCCAGTTAGTTGGTCCCTGTTAAACCATGCAGTTAGGGGGAAAACTCTCATCCAACTGACTGGTTTAGTTAGAGTTATGAAGATGCAGTTCAATTACAATATTTAATCAATCACTGACTGTATGCGCAGGTTTTTGTGAAATATATTAGTTACAGCATCTTATTGCTGTCATTTAAAATAACTGTGTCGTCAGTGACCATCTCATTTAAAAATAGTCCCTTTTTAAGCACCAAAATCCAGTTTGCACTGAAGGATTCATCACTCTCATCATTTGGCTTGTATGCTGTATTCCTTTCCCCTGACCCTTTTAGACCGTAACTCTTCTCTAACTCTCTAATTCTTCAGAACACGGATTGCATCTTCCTCTGTTTGGAAAGCACCTGCCCCAATACAATAAACAAACAGTAATAAAGACAGTGCTGTCATCAGGTGTGAAACAGAACTCAGAAGATGAAACAGGCACATTCTTTTTACCATTACTCATCCTGTAGCGATTTAATGAATAATGTCAGGGAGATCTAGGACTTGAAATGAATTTATATCAGTTTTTCTAGGACTCCAACATTCAGAGGATGATGTTACACAGCAAAATCTGTTTTACCAGCTGCATGGCTCCTCATGCTGTTTTTTCAAGTGCTTCTAAAGATGTTCAATTTAAAATAGTCTATAGGTGCCAACAGGCATATAGTTCTGCATAAAATGAAGCAATAGATGCACCCTGCATTATGTTTTACTGTTCTCTTTATGAATTGATATTTTACCTTATAGATAGTTAATTTTACAATAATTCAAGTAGAATTTAATTTCTTAAATAACAGAAAGCATAATCTTGGAACTGCTATGTGAAAGAAAAAACAATTTTATTTACAAGAGATACCCTTATTTCCCACCAAATGTCTTTACTGATAGCTTTGAAGTGGTGCAGGTATGCAGATGAGCTCTATAAAAGGCTGTAGATTTCCTTATGCATTGTTTACTGCTTAGGAGGAATCCAAGTAAGAAGGAATGAAAATAAAAATGACATTTCCATGGAATCCACTATAACTCTAAGGGTTTGTCTACATTACAAAGTGAAGTCGATTTAATTTCAGTCGACATTCAGCCGCTGAACTAATGAAGTCGGTCAGGCATGATCACACCACGCTCTATGACTCAGGGGTGTGTTTCCATTAGCCACATTTGTATCGCTAGAACGATGCACCATGGGTAGCTCTCCCACAGCGCAACTAGCCGCAGGGGCTTTGGGGAAGGTCTTCGGACTCCCATGATGCAATGTCCTCCTCCTCCTGATGTCAGCAGCAAACAAATGAACATTTTTTCATGCCACTTTCTGAATCCTGCATCAGGCGCACATATGCCATTCCCAAAAAGCCTGGAGCCCCCTCGGCTCAGCACTGTCGTGAAAATCACAAACACCTTGCGTCTTACCCTGCCATATTTCCAAGACTGAGAGATGAGCAGTGAGGCAGGGTTACTCAAGCCACCCTGCTGCAAGCCATAGAGCGAAACAATTCCCAGTTGCTGCTGGCTGTCACGCAGCAGCTGAACTCGGTGGAGCACTGTTTCTTCTCCCAGGAAACAAGAACTGACTGGTGGGACCGTATCGATACGAAGCTCTGGGATGACAAGCTGTGGCTGCAGAACTTTCAGATGAGTAAGGACACTTTCCTGGAACTTTACACAGAGCTGTCCCCAGCCCCAAAGCACAGAAATATTAACTTGAGAACTGCTCTTACAGTGGAAAAGCAAGTGGCCAACACTCTGTGGAAACTAGCAGTGCCAGACTGTTACTGGTCAGTTGTGAATCAATTCGGGGTCGGTAAATCCACCATGAGAGCTGCTGTGATACAAGTGTTAAGGACCATAAACAGACTTCTGCTAAGAAGGGTAGTGAGTTTGAGAAACGTACAGGACATAGTGGATGGGTTTCCCTAACTGTGGCTGGGTGATAAATGGCATGCATATCCCCGTCTTTGCATCAGATCACCTTGCCATAGAGTACACCCCAAAAGGGATCCATTTCCATAGCATCACAAGCACTAAGAGACCACAGGGGGCAACATCAACATGGAGTGGCCTGGAAACTTGCATGATGCACGCATCTTTAGGAAGTCATGTTTGTTTAGTTCTCTCTGCTTGCTGTGTGCTCCATAATGTCTGCGAGACAAGGGGAGAGAAGTTTCTGTTGTGATGGGTCATGGAGACAGATCACCTGACCACAAACTTTGAGCAGCCAGATACCAGAGCAACAATGAGAGCCCATTGAGGAGCTCTACGCCTCAGGGAGGCTTTGAAAACCTGTTTTTCTAATGAGCCACAGCAATGAGCGCCACTAATCTGTGCTTTGCCTTCCCATACCATCCGCTCCATTGCTGCACTGTCACAGCACCTCTCCTTCCTCCACCACCCGCATGAATTTAATAAAGAGTATTCAGTTACAAAGAAGTTGACTTTTATTGCACATACATAACAGTAGAGGGAAAGGAAAATAATGTAACAATTAGCAACCATTCTTATTGAATCGGGGGAGGGAAGGGACAAATGCTGCTTATCTGTGCAAGCACAAAAGCCTGTAGGCTGAAAGTTCTTAGAATGGCTGCCTTCTCTTCCTATTCCCCTCTTCCAGTGTCGAGTGGAGTACATACTGCAACCTGCCCAACCTCCTCCTCAAACGCTTAGGGTTGGGTGCTTGGGACAAGGTCGATTGTCGCTGCGTGTTCTGCAGGGGCTGCAGAGGGACTCTGTCCTGCCTCTGCTGTTCCAGAAGCTCAACAAGAGACTTCAATATGTCTGACTGTCCCTCATTATTCATATCATCTCATCCTGCATTGTGTGCTCTTGCTCCTGGGCCGCTCTCCTGCCCTCCACGTCCATGTCCAGTTTTTGGACAATGAAATCCTCCAGGTTCTGAGCTCCACGTCAGCTGCCCTGGAAGTGTTCATTATCTCATTGAACATGTCATCCCAAGTTCTCTTTTTCCGCCTTCTAACCGTGACAACCTCTCCACAGGACTGGAGTATGCGTTGAAGGCCACCTTTCCACAGGCTTTCCACTGCAAGGCACACAAAGCACAAGGCACCCATTGTTAGTACATACCATGGGTGAAATGCAAGGTCACAATATAAAAATCACTCCCCTTATTATTCTCAAGTAAGCAGCAGCCCAGAATCACAATCACTACCACAATCCATGGGTCTGTATGGTGTGGCAGCCATGGTGATTAAAGGGCTCATGCCTCCAGTTTTTGGAAATCCGTGGAGCACAGAATGTGTTTAGGATATTTCCTCTCTTCCCCCAGAATCATGACTAGGGAACATCGTTTAGCTTCCCAAAATTCAGTTTTTGAAGGAGGCTGCCCTAGAGGAGGTGGGAGGTGGAAGGGAACCAGGCAGGAGAAAAAACATTAACATGAAATCCCAGAGCCCTGCCACCCAGAAGAACCTCATGTTAGGAAAACTTTGGTTGAGGGAGCCAGAAACTGACCCAGGAGGGGGATCACATGCACTGTTGTTTTCTGTATAAGCATGTGTATTGTAAACTTGCACCAACTATCCTAGGTGACCCTATATGATATTAGTCTCTTGAGGGTAACATAGGCAGAAAGGGAGCAGTTGCTGCAAGTGTCTGGGTGCCGACCTGGTCCTTATACTGCTATGCTGTGTTCCACGATGATGCCAGCAGATTTAATAACGAAGTGGCATGGCAAAGTGTCATATCACAGTGGAAAAAATAAGGCTGCCCTCCCAAGAAACCTTCTGCAAAGAATTGCAGAGTACCTCCATGAAAGTTTCCTGGAAACATCTGTGGAGGATTCTCGGGACATCCCTGTGGACATAAACAGTCTTTTCTGGGGGCAACCCTCTGAATAGTTGGAGCACCTAGGGAAGCCCATCCCCACTACACCTTAAAATGCTTTTTCATATTAAATGGAACACATCAGTGGATGTAACCCCAACACTGTGACTGAAATTCCATACTTACCAGAAGTGCCTTCCCTGGCATCTCGACAGCCAAGATGCTGTCCTGAGTGTGGCTGGGCTGCTCTGAGGTTTAAAACAGCTCCTGGCTCTCTGAGAGAATGGAGACCCTGCTCGCCTGCCCTCCATTCTCCTTCTTCTCCTCTTCCTCATCCACAATCTCATCATCAATGGCCCTGGACTCTGATTCCCCTGAGGTATCAGTGCTGCCTCTGGGGGCAGTGATGGGGTCACTGCCAAGAATTGCACACAGCTCATTGGAGAAGTGCATGTCTTTGGTGACAAATCAGAACAATTATTCGCCTCCCTTGTCTTTTGATACACCTGCCTGGGTTCTTTGATTTTAATATGGCACTGCTGTGTGTCCCCATTGTGCCACTTCTCCAACATGCCCCGTGATATCTTTTTGTAGATATTGACATTTCTTCTGCTGGATCGGAGCTGTGCTTGAACAGACTCTTCTCCTCACAGACCAATGAGATCCAACACCTCAGGTCTACTCCCTACTGGAGTGCGTTTGGGGTGTTCAGTCACCATAATCAATTGTGCTAGTGACCCCTCTCCATGCTGACCAAACAGGAAATGGGAATTCAAAATTTCCTGGGTCTTACAGAGGGGAGGGGCTTTTTCCTGTGCATATGGAGCATTGGGGGACACCTTCTGTAGGCCAATGATGTCAATTTATGCAACGCTCCACCTACACTGCCTCTCATTTGACCCATCATCTTCGATTTTAGTGCTATGCCTCTCGTGGAGGTGAATTTATTGATGTTTATTTATGTTTCTGCTGAGTTAGGTCAGAGGAATAGACCTGGCAGTGGAGATGCATACATTAAATTTGCAGTACAGACCAGGCCTAAGTATAGGCCTGATTTGTCACGGTGCTCCATCCAATCATACAGTCACCACTTGAATGGAGCCCAAACAAAATCAGTTGGTCTCTACACAAGCACAAGGGCTGCCTGTCCATTGCAGCTTACAGGATCAGGGCCTCAGTATATCATATTTTGAGCATTCAAAAAATACAATGAAATAAGATTAGGACACATTATGGACTAAATGCTTGCCGTATTTAATTTTACAAATCAGAGCCCATTTTGAATAGTTGTAACACTACAGCCTGTTTTTAGTGTCACTGAGATGAGCTATCCTATTGATTTTAATAGAACCAGAATTTCTCACATGATTGCAAAGAGACTTAAAATACATCAATTCCATGGCCTTATAAAGAATATGGCCATCTCTCATGACAGAAGTGGACTCTGTTGAGCATGCCATGGAAGAATACTTAAGGTTTGAGTCCTTCATTACTGGTGTACTCAAGTGACCAATATTTTGTTTTCTTTGCTAAAATATATACTTTGTAAAAAAGAACTGAAAAAATAACGAGTTTCTCTTTTTCTTTTAACACAGAAGAAAGTTGTGCTATTGCAATTAAATTTAACGGGCTCACCAACATTTCCTTTTAAACACCTAATTTTTAGGGGTTTATATATTGACTGTAAAAAGTGTGTTCCAAGATGTAACTTGATTGCAGGGTATTCTTAGCTGAGAATATTAAAAATATTAAAAATTAATGTTTTAAAAGATCAGCTTGAGTGTTTTTCTGAATATAATAGTTACAAAGACATATATTATTATCGAATCATAGAATCATAGAACATTAGAGATGGAAGGGACCTCAGGAGGTCATCTAGTCCAACCCCCTGCTCAAAGCAGGACTAACTTCAGCTAAATAATCCCAGCATATTGGTTCCAAATGCTTAACATTGACTGAACAACTCAAAATGACTCTGATTTATAGCATAAATCTGGTTACCACAATAGGTTCTAATAGAGTTATTTAGGTCATGAAACTTGAAAAATAGTTTAAATCTTTAACTTTGAAAAATGATTACTGGATATGCACAAACTATTTTTTCACAGAAAATGCATTATTTATATCCTCAAATTACTGAGCAGTGCACATGTCAACATGCACATCGAGTACAAATCTGATTTTTTGAAAAACAGTCTCAGTATTAGATTTACAGTATAAACTGTATACATATGTAGCTGTACAGATCCAATGGCAGGGTCAGGGATTTACTTCCTAAGAACCAGTGAAAGACCCTTGAGTAAATAATGCACACATATGATACTGTCTAAGGGCCAAATTCTGCCCTCAAAAGGCTCCAGGACTCCAATGAGAGTTGTGTATGTATATCTGAGGCCAGAATTCTATCTTAAACATATTTACACAGGAAGACAATATGAATGTTTCAAGTTAATTTTTCTTCCTTTAAAGACAGATGTTCTTTTGTCATGTTTTCTTCCATTCCAGATACTTTAAAAAAAAGGAATGTATATACATAAAACTTTGCTAATATTAAGTCTCAGGTCCAACTTAATCAGATGAAACTCAGGAAATTTAGAACAAAGGCTAGGCTTACTCCATTACACGTCATTATTACAAATTGGACCTTTGTTTCTACATGTACTGTTCACATTGACTTCCATTTAAATTGCAACTACAAGCACACCTCTTGTTGAGCTGCAGCCAACTTGCTAAGCTTTTTTAGAAAATCTGGTCTATTGTTCAGGAGCCATCCAATATATTAAGAGTATAATATTTAGACTACATAGGAGTTGTCTTATAAGTGAAGTTTAAATATCTGAAATTTACTCTGACCATGTGTGGTGTCAGAGAGGGAAAGGGGTACTTTAATTAAGGCAAGACCTTACTGTTTGTTTCTTTTTTTTCCTTTTTCAAACATAAGGCATCAATATTATTCACACACAAAGTTAAGTCTAATTTCATACATGTGGCAAAAGAGAACCTAACAATTTTATGGGATATAGTTACTTTTCTCGAGGGAGGGTAGGAGTGTGTGTTTGCTTCAGGGAATTTATTCTGACTAGATTTATCACAAGTTTTTTGAACCAGATAATTTTGTTTGATAGCACATCTGGCAGCATCATAAAATCTTGAAGTCCCAAGCTATTACACAGGAATTACTTTTGTAAATCATTTATGAATATTACTGATGTAAACCTATTCTAGGCAGTAAGAAAGGGAAACAATACTCGAAGACAAAGAAAAGGAAAATGGATCCCATTCCAGGACTCAGCAGTTTGGGTTGGTATTTATCATTTTAAATTGGAAATCTGCTGCCTTTAACATAGCTGAAAATAATTAAAAAGATACATAATGCAAGAATTATTTCCAGCATTCCCAAAATAGGCAAAAGGGGAAAATAATCCCTAGCTGAGGAAAAAGTTAAAGTTCTCTTATTTAATATTAGGATATCCCACATTTTTATTAACATTTTCTGATTAAATGTCACTTGCTGTTCAGAATGTAATACACACCCAAAAACATAAAAAGAGTAAAGAATAAAAATCATCAAGGGACATCCACTAACTCCTCCTCCCCAAAATCACAATTTTGTACCCCAAAGTTACTTTCTTTTCCAAATTCTACAGTGGAGCTCCATATGATCACAGGAATGTGCCTGAGTAGATCCTCTACAAGATCTAGTCTATATAATACAATTCACACTAAAAAAAAAAATCTGTTCATGTTAGTTGCTACACATATAGCTTAAAAGTGGAGGTTACTTAATGCAACTGGAGGTTCTTTGAGATGTGTGGTCCCAAAGCTGCATTATACAGGTGGGTACACGTGCGCCATACACCCGAGTCCAGAAATTCTTCACAGCAGCATCTGTTGGCCCATAGATGCACAATAGTTCTCTTCATGTTCCCAATCCAGGGTATAAGAGGCAGTGCAGGTCTCCAGTTCCTCCTCTTACCACAAATCCAACAGGATCCAAAGCACAGGGGATAAAGGACGGGTAGTGATATACAGAGAGGGACCACACATCTCAAAGAATCTCCATTTATAGTAAGAAATCTTCACTTCTTCTTTGAGTGCTGGTCCCGATGTGTATTCCACACTTGGGTGACTGGCAAGCAGTGTTCAGACTGGAGGCAGTTTTACAAGGAAGCCAGTAGCAAAGATGTTTGTAATGCTGCCAATCTCACTGCTGCGTCTGCCTCCAAGGCATGAAGTAGATCATAGTGGGCTGCGAACATGTGGCTAGAACTCCAAGGGATCACCCTGCAGATGTCCTACAGTGGAACATTTGACTGGCAGGCTATGGAAGCAGCTTGTGCTCACAGGAAATGAGCTGTGACTCCACCATGGGGAGGAATTTTTGCTATCTTGTAGCACTCTAAGATGCATCCCAAAACTCACTTGGAAATCCTCTGGGAGGATATGGCTTACTCATGCAATCTGTCTGTAAGGGTTATAAAAAGTCCTAGGGTTTGGTTCTTTGCCGGTAGAATGCCAGGGCACACCGGACAGCAAAAGAGTGAAGTCTCTCGTCTTCAGAGGAAGCATGGGGTTTTGGAAAAAATATAGGTAAGTGTATCATTTAATTGATGTGGAATTCAGACAATCTTGGAAAGAAACTTGGGGTATAGTCAAAGAGAAACCTTTTCTTTGTGAAATACTGCATAAGGAGGGTCCGTCATGATGGCTCTGAGCTCGCTGACTCTCCTTGCCAAAGTGACAGGCATCTTCATGGACAGATGGGTCATGGCACATGGCACCATGGATTCAAATGGTGGACAGGGGACTGTTGACAGGATGAGGTTATGGTCCCACTGAAGCATAGGTTTAAGCACTGGAGGGAAGGTCCTAATCAGGCCTTTCATAAATCATACTGTAATTGGGTTAGTAAAGACGGAACATCCTTCCACCAGAGGGAGGAAGGCACTAATCGCTGCTAGGTGCACACACAGTGAACTAATAGTGAGAGCTGCAGTCATGAACAGGACAACTGGGATGCTTAAAGTGCCTGGAGAATATTCATAGAGTTGTGCCCAGGCTAAAAAGCATCTCATTTGGCCAGAGAGCAAATTTTAGTAGAATCCTTTCTATTTTGTTAAGGATCTCCTGAACGGGGGCCAAACATGAGCATTTTTTTTCTGATACCCAATACAAACACCCGTCCATGAGGTGGAGTGAGCCCAGATTGGGAGGCTTGATTGTACACACAAGTCCTGGATTAGGAGATTCAGGAATGGGTGGATTCTGTTGGTAGATGGGCAGACATAGTTAGAAGTTCTCAGAACCAGAACTATTGGGCCAGTAGGGTGCTAAAAAATTATTATGGCTCTGTTACAATGTATATTCTCTACGACTTGAGGAAGTAGGGGAATGGGAGGAAAGGCATATATATTTGTACAAGACAGAAGAAGAGTGTTGCGCTGGGAGTTGCAACCCATGGTTCCTCTAGAAAATACAGGGGAAACTTTCTGTTCATTTGGAACCCAAAAAGGTCCCATAGCAGAGTGCCCTACTGTGTAAATATCTCAGTTAGGACTGTGTTGTGAACTTCCCACTCAAGAAGCTCTGATTAGTCTGTCTGAGAGGGAGTTGTCAATACCGAGAAAGTATGCGGCCTGTATCATGATGCAGTTTCTGACATACGAGTTCCAAATTCTTCCAGGCAGGGATGATCTCACTCCTCTGTTTGTTTAGACCACCATAGCGATACTGTCTAACATTATCTGTACACGGAAGGAGTGTTTGAGCGGAAGGAAGGCCTTGCATGCTAAGTGGACCACCCTCAGTTCCTGGCCTCATGTGGGGTCCAGCTACCCTGAGTAGTGTGGTTGTCCATGTGAGTACCCCACCCCTGGAACAAAGTGTCTGTCACAATGGTGGCCCTGGGCATGCGAGAGCTGAAGGAAACCCCCACCATGATCCTTTCCAGGTTTGACCACCTAGTAAGAGAGGTGATAATTCTGGAAGACACTGTAACCTTGGAGTCTTACTGGGACCAGTAGTGGTCCTTGTTCAGTCAGTAGATTGAATGGAGCCAAGCTTGCAGACACCATAAAGGGAGTCTGGCAAACAGCATCACGTATGTGCATGTGGCTGTGTGCCCTAACAGTGAAAGACACCTGTGCACTGTATTCACTGTCTACAAATGCATGAAATCAGGTTTCTTATTGTATGAAACATGTCTGCAGAATGAATGCTCTCCCAGAAAAAGAGTCTAATATCACCCCTATAAAATGTATTGTCCTTGCCAGTAACAAAACAGCCTTTTCTTCATTTATGCAAGGCTGCCAAAAGTTGTGTGAAAAACTTTGTTGCTGACCCGACTTCCTGATGATATTGGCCTACCAGGAGCTAATTGTCTAAGTATGGAAACACCGAACAGCCCTTGCGCCTCACCTGAACTGATATTGCAGCAAAAGCCATTGTAAATATTCTTGGTGCTGTAGCAAGCTGTAACAGGGTTTATCTCATCACCTTGGTGCCTCCTGCTAGCTATCTGGGGAATCAGCTCTCAGCCAAGCAGATGCCCCTCTCTGTGGTGTCTTGCCTTAATCCTGTCTCTGCTCATCCTCCCTCCTTCTTGTGACTCAGCCCTCCAGTTGAGTCACAATCTTTGTTCCCCCCTTCTGGGGGATTCTGCAGTCTGTTCTAGCCACTTCCTATGGTGGCCACTGCAGTCCAGCCACAACTCCAATGGAGATAGGAGGAGTAGAGGAGGGACCCTGACCCACCCACTACTCTGGGTCCCAGCCCAGGGACCTTGTGTGTGGCGGCCTTTCACTGTGTCTCTTCAAACTCCTCAGTGGATTTCCCCAGGCCACTTTACCACAGCTGCAGTAACTTGTCCCCCCTTGCTTTAGGGCATTTGGTGCTGTTGAGTCCCAGCACTCAGCCACTGCTCTGTCCAGGGTGTTGACGGTCCTCCCTCTTTGAGCTCCTGGGAGTTGCTCCCCTTGCTCTGCAACTCCCTTTTATACCAGCGTCCTGGGACCTGATTGGCTGCCGCAAAGCCCTTTCCTACTGGCTATTATTTGCACAGCCTCTCCAATGGCCCTCATAAGCCTTTCCAGGCCAATGAGGGGCAGGTGCCCCGTTACACAAGCTATAAGGGAAAGACCCAAAACTGGAAGTGTTCCTGACCAACCGTAAAACTCTGGAACTTCCTGTAGTATGGGTAAATGTTCACATGGAAATGTGCGTCCTTCATGTCAAGAGCCACAAACCACATCCCACAAACCACATGCCAACATAATCACCCAGAATTTCAGCTTTCAATGAAAGATCTTGAGTTCCTGCAGGTCCAGAATGGGTCTCCACCCCCTGTATTTTTGGGGAATTATGAAATATGGAATGTAGAACACCCTCCCATGGTAATAAGGCAGGACACACTCTATTGCCCCTCAGTGTAAAAGAGATTCTACTTCCTGTTGAATTGAGAGTGGTTCCTGAAGAGGGACCAGGAAGGGGGTTGTAAGGCAGGCAGGCAGGAGAGAAAAATCTATGAATTATCCCTGATGTATAATCTTTAGAACCCA
The DNA here is from genome assembly GCA_007922155.1 of Mesoclemmys tuberculata. Classification (NCBI taxonomy): domain Eukaryota; kingdom Metazoa; phylum Chordata; order Testudines; family Chelidae; genus Mesoclemmys; species Mesoclemmys tuberculata. The sequence goes on along the minus strand of ML675603.1, from coordinate 63,532,387 downwards.
AGTGTCTGTAGCGATTTTGTTCCAGTTGTGGGCAAAGAGTGTAAGACCACTCCCAAAGATGACAGGGGAAGAGCTGGGTGGCGTCAATGGTTGTATGTGAGTCTTGACCAATATGCCAAAAATGGCCATTGGCTGGTGATTTGGCATGAGAGGAGCCGCAGCAATAGAAGGGGCCAAGAAGTGAGGCCTCTGAATTCTCTGGTGTTTGCACAGAAGCTCAGCAGGCTGCTGGTAAGAAGGTGCATGAGGAGAGGTTGGCCTTGGTTTATAGGGCTGTCTCTGGTGTTTCCTCCTGAGGGCTGAAGTATAAATCCCTAGGGAAAAAGAGTTGGTCTTGAATTGTCTAGTGAGTGAAGGGACTCATCCGTTTTCTCATCAAAGAGGTTGGACTCATCAATAGGGAGGTCCTGGATGGGGTTTTGGACCTCACTAGGAAATCCTGACAATTACAGCCAAGAATCCCTCCTCATGACTAAACCAGTGGCCAAATTTCTGAAAGTTGCATGTATGACAGCCACTGCAGCCTGGAGGGCAACTTTTGCCACTAACTTCCCCTTATCTAAAAGAGATTAAAACTGGGCTCTGTTCTCCGTGGGAAGCTTATCTCTGAAGTTCACAAGCTGAGAATAGTAATTAAAGTTGCATGCCACTAAAAAAGCTTGGTAGTTAGCAAGATGAAATTTCAGGCCCAGATAGGCCCCTTCCTCCCCAGAAGGTCCAGTCTTTTAGATTCTTTATCTGCGGGGGTAGCCCTTTGATAGGGCAACTGAGCTCTTCCTATGGTCCCCCGTACCACCAGTGAGTTGAGGGCAGGATGGGAAAATAAAAATACAGCTCCTTTGGCAGGAACAAAATATTTTCTCTTAGCTTTTTTTTGTGTGTGTAGGAGCACAGGATACAGAAGCGTGTCATACCACTCTGCCTGATTTTAGTATGGCCTCACTGAGTGGAAGGTCCACTTGGTCCCTTGCAAGATGTCCAGGAACCAGTGCTGAAGAGCCTGGACCTCCTCTAATGGGATCTGTGGGTTGTTGGCAACTCTTTGAAACAGTCTTTGGTACTGGGGTGGCCATCTATTAGAGAAGCTAAAGAAAAAGTGACCGCTTCATCCAGGGATGAAGAAGAGGCACTTGTCAGAACTGTCAGTACTGGGAGGATCTGGTTCTCGTTCTTCCTTCTCGTACAACGATGGAACCAGCTAGAGAAAGGAAGAGAAGTGGTATGACTCCTAAGAAGGGCCCAGACACCTGCCAAATGGATTCCATGGACCCCAATAAGGCCAGTAAAAGAGGGATTGGTTAGTTGTGGGTGACCCCAAGGGAATTGCTACCAGTGGTCCCTGTGGGGAGTCATAGAGGAGTGGTGAGCATAAGCCCTTGACTGTCTGTTGGGGCTCAAGTGTCTCTGTGGAAATACCGGTGTGACTATATCCTCTGATTCATCCAAGACTGAGAACTGTTTGATCGATAGTGGTGATGCTATTGGCATCAGGGCCCTCCTACCAGATGGCCAGAGATGGGATTGCTTCTGGGACACTGATATAGACTCGTCCTCCAGAGTAAGGTCATCCCTCAAAAGGACAAGGCCAGCAAGAAGTGGAGACCATGGATAGGGTAGGAATACATCCTTCAGTGTTATGAATGTCTCCATACACTCTCATGATCAAGGGGTTCCAGCAGTCAACTCTGAGGGACCCAGTACATCTGTGGCAGCCTGATAATCTTTAGATAAATGAAGCAGTACCAGTGATGGGTCCAGACCGGCACCTGTAGACAGAACTAGTGAACATCTATCCTTATGCTTTGGTACTGAAGTGATGGATGGAACCCGTGGATTTTTCTTTTTATATGATTTGTCCTCCAATCTGGGAGGTCTTCAGTGTGGCTGGCTCCATACATGACATCTCACCCAGCCTGGACAGATTCAGGTAGAAAGCGCATTTCTTATGGACAGTCCTTGAAGGGGATCTGTCCTGGAGACCATGAGAGTGCCCAAGAAGAAGAATCATTGGGTTTATATGTTGAAGGCTCCGCTCCACAGCACATGCTTAGAGGGGCAACATTGGTCAACTGAGGCCAACATACAGGGGATGGTTTCTCTGGCCTAGATCGGACACGGGCCTCATAGCCTTCTCCATCCGGTGCTGTAGGCAAAGCTCTCGAGTTTCTTGAGTTCTGGGTGAGAAGGAGTGAGAGATACTGCACTTTGCAGAGATATGTGCCACACCCAGACAGTGCAGGCACCACTGATGGAGAAGGAGCAAGTGCAAGACACAATTCATGAATCCTTGGAGTCTGGGCATAGTCCCAGAGCCAGGGAGAGTCTCCTCAAGTGGGAGAAAGAAATGTCTATGCTTACTATAAACTTTAACTACTAAGTTAAGATATATAACTATTTATAAACTTTTTCTTTCTTCACTGGTTAAAGAACGGAATGAAGGAGGACACAATGCCAAGTCAGGCCATGCTGCGGTAAGAAGAAACTGGAGAGGCATCAACCCGCACTGCCTCTTTTACTCAGTCAGGAGCCTAAGAAGAGCTATTGCACATGTGCAGGCCAACAGACACTGTTCTGAAGAATTTTCAGACTTGGGTTCAGTGCTGTGCACAAATTTCCAGACTTGGGTTCATCTGTACCCCTATGTGGAATACATATAGGGACCAGCACTCAAAGAATACAAACTTTCAAAAGTGTGCAGCACTGTATGATCAACACTCTTCATAACAATACAGAGATCCATCATTCCAAGTTGAGTCAGAAAGATATTCTTCTAGGGCAACACTGAGAAAATTTAGAGATCTCTGACAAATTTACCACCGCATGGCCTGGGGATTATATTCCATTTGAAAAGGTTTCCAATGTATTTCATTAGCAATATATAAAATCAACAGTTTACATGAACCCAATATTTCTTTCAAAGAACCAAGAAAGAAGCCACAGTTAGAGTTGGATAAATGAGTGATGGAGGTCTATGCAGTAATAGGGGACTAGAGAGATTTCTCAAATATTTCTTTCCAGATTTCCTAACATTTGGAGTTGTTCGATTTTATATTTTACTTCGGGAGAGGGTGGGGAGGGCAGGGGAAGGGGGAGGTTGTTAGTTTCAATTATAGCTTCTTTTTAACTAAACATTTGTTATGGAATTTCTTTGTTTTAAGGTCCACAATTTGGGGAACAATTCTGTGATAGATCTAATGAGACCTACCAAAAGCTAGGCTCTCTCCTTTTAGATATAGCAAGTCTATAGGCAATGTGAAAAGAAATTACGGGGTAAGTGCTAGAATCAGCAGTTAGATTCATCCATCTGTATGCTAAAAGACTTACAGAATTTCTAAAAATTGGTTCTTACCTGAAAGCTGGTCTACTCTATCCCTCTACCCAGAGAACTGACTCTAAGTCCAGGACAGCTGGTTGCTAGGTTCTTAAGTGGCTTATACCAGTGGGATTCCCATGGTTCACTCTGATAGGGTGAAGTTGTGACCTATCTGTGCCTAGGGTGGCCCACCTGAAAATGCCAAGGTCAGGGCAGGCTGGAAAATGGGGAGCAGATTCTCCCAAACTGGTGGCTAACACTGTAGTTAGAGTCACCAATCAGTCACAAACAGTGCTTCTGATCACCCACACTGATTATCAAGAAGCTAAAAACAAGAAGTTACATATTGCATTTCAGTCTATGGCTCCCAATTAGCAACTAGCTCCAATAAAGAGGTATGTTATTAAAGCTCTATTTCCTTTAACAAAAATGTTCTCCTGATCCCCAAAGGGTCAGCCACATTGCCAAATCATTATGAGTTTGGATCTTACCCAAAATACCATGCTGCCAGTCAATCCTTTAGTAACTAAAACTAAAGGTTTATTATAAAAGGAAAGAAACAAATAAGAAGAGAGATGTTAAATGACTAAAGCATTGGACACATACAAGTGACTTCAAAGTCCATGCATATCAAATTCTTAGCAGAACTGTTGAGTTTGCAGGCTTGTACAGTTCCTCTGGTGTACATCCCATACCTGGATGGGCCTCAGTCCTTTGTCTCACAGCTTCAGATGTAGAATAGTTGATCCAGAGGTAGGAAGCAGGAATGAAGATTATAACTTATAATACAAAACTGACACATAAATATAAATGTGCTTATCAATCTTAGCAAATCAGGACTTTTCCATCAGTACCCTGCATGGCATATTTTATATGGTATTTTTTGCAATTCTGTAATATTGGTATCTGTAATATTATAAATGGTCACTCATATGCCAGATAGTGTCACAGGAGTTACAGAAGGAGTCCTGGGCATATACTCTGAGGGAAGAGCTATTACTGAGTAGTTTAATTTGAGTACCTTTTAGGGGGAACACCTTTAAAAGTGTTATACTTGATAGAGCTGATTAGGAGATGACAATACCATAAGAGAGTTTGAAAATTTCTCAACTGAAGTTTAAAACTGCTCATAAATTAAGAAAGTTCATATCATGAAATACATCACAGAACATATTACATAGTTTTGTAAATCCAACAGTCTGATTATTTTAGAAGCCTAAGATTAAATAAACCCAGGAAGAATGGAAGACAGCTTGTTCCAAAAGCAGTGGGTCTTTTAAGGTCAGGGCTGATGTCATTAGCAAGATACTGTATTTGGGGAGCTGTTATCAGAATTCCCAGCATAACAACAGATTGCCTGTATGTAAAGGAATTAATATTCAAATTCTGCCTATCCTAAAGTCTGAATATAAGAGCCTGAACTATGTTTAAAATAAAAGGCACAGATGATGATAAAAGGTGATGTCCAAAGACAGCTGGCAATTGCAGAGATGTGCAAATGACAAAGAGTATATGGCAAGCCTTCAATATGAGATGGGATTTAAAGGAAGAGGACGCAATAAAGGTGAAAAGCAGAATATTGAGAAAGCTGTAATTACTGAAGAACAAACAGCTGAAGTCATTCAAGGTCTTAATTCACATTGGATTTTTTTTCCTAATTCAATACAAATATAGCATTATTATTAGACTAATGCACAGCTGTTGAAAACTATAACTTTGCTAAGTGAAAAAAATCAACCACTGGAAATATTCCCCTCTTGTAGCACTGCAAGATAGAGTGGGAAATGGGAGTCCTTGACCTTCTAAGTAATTAAAGGAAACAGAGATATATTTTTGTTTTTATTAGAGATACAGAGAGAGACTGAACTATTTGAAGAGCCGGAGAATTTGCCTGTATTTGCCTGTTCCTGCGTAGGGTGGATAGTTTAGCGCTCTCTTGGGGGCAACACATCGTAATGAATATCTGCTATTCATATTTAATGCAATCTGCCAAAGAGTGCTTTTGGGAGGACTTTTTGTGTCAATACAATGATTAACAAGTGAACTGGAAAAGTAAATGAATGCCTACAAGGGGTGGAGCTGGGGAAAATATGTTGTAACACACTAAAAATACTGTATTCTACAGTATTAGTTTAATGATGTAAGTCAGTCCCTATCTATTCCCAGAAAAAAACCTTTGAGCAGGAGTTCAGGTTCTAAATAGCCAATAATGTTAGGGAAAATAATCCTAATAGAAAATAATGTTTTAAAACAACAATCTGCCTGAATATTTCAAAAGGGCCTCATCCACAGTATGAAGCTACTACAGATAGTAATGGGTCACACAGCATTGTCAGAGTTGATTTTACTCCCTGCCTCTCCCACACTCTTGAATGATTTTATTTTCCATATATCTACAGGTCTGAAAGACCGCTACAGAATAGAACAGATGGGACATTCTATTTTAAAATTACCCTTTTAAAACTCCAAACCCTGGAAAGTATGGAAATATGCAGTCAAACTACCTTGACTCTGTTCTTATACCCTGGTCACCCCACAGACTCACCATATCTAGTAACCGGACCAGTCACTCACCTTACTGACTTTATATCAAATTCCTTTACAGTACCAGGTTCCCATCTCCCAATCCCTTTCCTATATTCCCTGGGACAAATAAAGGCAGGATCCTTGGGATCCAAGTCTCATGGACAGGGGCTTGAGGACTAGATTGGAGCCATGAGTCAGAGAGAGAGTAACATCACATGATCATCCCATGATTGTTACTAGTTAACCGCTCCCTGGGTTGCCTCATTTGGGAATATGACAAGAATATGACAAGAAGCCATCTCAAGGGAAAGCAGACTGTCCCAAATTAGGGGATTTTTTTTTAAGCAGGCTCAATATGTTTGTGTATCTAGCCCCCATTTAGAATAAATCCAGGCCATTTCTATCCATGTGGAGGTATTAAATCTCAGTTAAACGTCCCATAAGATAAACAACGGTGTCATGGCATAGTTTAGTGATATCTGTATTCAGACTGCATTGTAAACACATTGCTATTTATGTCGCCAGTCCACTAAATATTATATTAAAACTGAATTTGCCCTTTCAGTTTTGGTACAAATACATATTGGCAACAGCTGATTTTTTCTGGCTTTTATATAGTTTCCTGATAACTTTTAAAAATAAGTTTCTATTTTTACATCACATTCTAATTCAGACCCCAACAGGAACAGGCAGCATACCCCTCCTATCCCTCCCCTCTGCCCCTCCACTGTGCCTTTACAATGTGCCCACACAGTCTGACCTGTTTTTAGGTAACTTTTATTTTAAGTCTTTAGGGTAATTATTCTTTTCTCAAGTTTATCCACCCCTAGTTATGTCAAAATATTTTTCCTACCACCTTTTTGTTGACTCCTTCAGTATTGTTGTTTTCAGAGAGCTCCTGCTAAGGAAATGTACAATGAAGCTATTCCAGCAGCTAAGTAGGAGGCACCCACATTGACTACCATAGGGACCACCACTCAAAGAACTTCAAGGTAAAACTCATTCCACTAGTTCATCCATCCTTAGTTCTGTCAAAACATTTTTATCATTACCTTGTTGTAGAATTCTTCAATATTGTTACTTTTATAGAGCAACTGCTAAGGAAATATACAAGCAAGTTATTCCAACAGTTAGGGAACTAGCCAAATAGTGACTTAAAAGGTACTAAAGGGACTCTGAGCTCCATTTTCTTCTTTGTTGTCCTGGCTCCCTGCTTAGGTCTTAAGAAGAACTTACCTGTCCAGACAGAGGACTACCAGTGCACATTTTTTCATGGGTTCATAACCAGAGGAACTGAGAACTAAATGATCCACTGAAGCATGAAATTCCATAACTAAATCAGCTATTCTGAAACAATCTCAGATAATTTTTTTAATGTAGAAAAAGTTTGTGGTTTATCATTATGAATGCCATTGCATGAACCAACACACTGAATATTCCCAAAAGTGACTACTGAAAATCTCTGCTTTGTGCTGCCCAGGGTTAGTGCAGCATTAGGTGAATCAATCATGCTTACAAACGTAATTATCTTCTTAACCACAGTCTCTCTTTTATTCATTCAATGTTAATATACAGTTCACCTATGTGTAAAGGTAATATTTTTTCTGTTACTGACCTTTTTAGCATTGTGACCAACCTTATAATTATTAAGTATTTTGCACTATGGATCTCAGTCTAAAAACAGAAGTCAAGTCAGAGGTGAAGGAGTCAACACCATTATCAACATCAGTGAATTAAATCACTATACCACAGTTCTCTTACTGTAGGCCACTTAAGCTCATTAAATTAATCTGACTAAAAGCCTTTTGCCTCTTTAATAGGAGAGGGGGCCTCTCATTTCTGAGATGTCAGTCCCAACTGTAGATAGAAGATGGCTGAATTTACAGATACTTGGTATAATGGAAAGAGTCTGAAGTCAAGACAGAACAAAATAGTACAGTAAAATAATATGGCGTCTTTCAGCGTAAACTGTAACAACTTTGATAGATCTGAACAAAAGCTGATAAATTACACTGTTTTAAGACAATTAAAGGGACCAGAGGTCTTTATTCCTAGCAAAGTTCCTATTATCTAAAATATTACCCATTGAAGTTGAAAGATAAATAACACTGAGGATAGAGCCACATACACCGCAGGGCTTCAGGCAGATACTGGGCAAGTTTCCCCACATATAACTTCTCACTACAGATCTGTATTCTCCAGTGTCCAGTTCTGGCTCTCATGTTAATAGAGAGACTGCTGACCATGCTGAACTGTACCAAAATGTGGGGTAATTTTGTGAAGTGCAAAAATTAGTTAGGATAGGCCACTCTGACTACTTTCAAGAATCTGAACCCAGGCCTCTTGAAGTATAAAGTCAATGCACTAGGTTCCTTTCTCATGGATCTGTAATGATTTATAAATACTTACGAGAACTTTAAATGCCTAAATTCAGAAAAGGCTGCCCCTTCTATAAGACCGGAAAAAACAGTAAGTGAGAAATATCAACCAAAAGGGTCAGCAGTCTTGCAGGGATCTCTTCTCCAAGAAATTTTTGTCTAACTGAGCCCTTGAAATATTTCACACAGAGGCCATAATTTTCAGATGTAGGTACCTAGTGTCAGCCTCTGAAGTGACCAGATTTTTATGCTCAGTGAAGTCAATGGGAGCTGTTGGTGCTCAGCATATCTTTAAAGAATCAGGCTAATTTTACTTACGTGTCTAAATATGGATAAAAATGTCTGACTTAAGGCAAGTACCTTTGAAAATACTGAAAATTGGAGGATCAGACCATGACAGTAGAGACTTAAAGAGACATTCCCAAATTTTCAAAAGTGGCCATTTGTTTTGAGTTCCTCCAATATACATTGGGCTTGATTTTTAGAAGGGCTGAGCAATCAGAACTCCTACTGATTCGATTTCAATACAATTTTAATTTAATAAGAACATGCTCGTGGTGAAGAACAACTGTGCATATACAGTCCCATAAATTTTGAATATTTACCAGAATATGTCTTAAAATATTGGACTAATAATCTGTCTGATCCATTCGACAGAAGAACTTTCTTGCAATATGAGGGCAAAAAGTTCAGTATTCTGATAATAAACCAGGATCATTTCTAAAGGGACTGGGAAGCCAAATGCTTAAAATGGTTTCTAACTTTTAAGTGTTTCTTCTTAACATCCTACAAAAGAATCCATGTAGTCAATAAAACAGAGGAAACTGAAAGCCTAACCCTGAAAACACTCAATACTCATGCATGTGGTCTCATGTAAGTCTATACACATGGGGAAATCACGTCCCGCTAAAAGTTAGTAACAAAACACACATTTATTTCAAGTGAGGCCAGGAGTTCATCCATAATGTGTAAATGGATCAAGGAGGGACTGCACATGCAATTAGCATTAATGAGTGTTTGAATTTCTTCATTCTTTGTGTAACATGCTAAAATGTTGTTTTCTTTCTTTGTCTCTACGGTTCTCTCTTCTCCTTTGTTCTCCTTCCTTGTCTAGAACTCAGAACTTTGCATGATTTTCCACTCCAGCACCCAGAGACCACTCATGCTTGCCAATAGTAGGGGGCAGAGTGAAAGCAGCCGACTTAATCAGCAGTGTTACTGAGCATGCTCACTCTGTGTAAGCAGCCATGTGACCCCATATGCCCTCCCCCCATGTGTCACCTCTGTCAACACATATTTTAGTAGCTGTTATAACACTTTTTCCTCTGGTTCACTAACAAATATCAATGCTCTGCAAGCCCTCTACATCTTTCTGTTAGTCAAGAGACCGCTTCACATGGAGCATTCACATCAAGGTCCTTTAACAAACATCTGTACAATAAATGTGAGCTGTGAATACACCCCCAATATCCCACTGACCATGCACTGCTTTTCCTCATGTGGGGCCCAACTCCACACTCTGTTCCACCACTGAAAATGTGGAGTAACTCACTTTCCTTAAATAATGTTACACTGGATTTACATCAGTGCAACTGAGACCATCATTTGAACCCCCGGCCTTTCCTTTCAATGCATTTGAAACTAAGTCCTAGCAAGAAACATGGCACTGTTCATTAAAAAAGCAATGAAAACAAATCACTTTGGCTAGTGCACTTAGTAACGTTGAACTCCAGTATTTCAGAGAGAATATACCAGATAACACAGCACTGTAACACTGTATACGAGTTTCAAATCCATACACAGGACCTACAAAACACCTGCTGATTCTAGTGGGAGTTGTGTGTGCAGCTACAGAATTGGGACCTTAGTATGGCATGAAACAAGGAAGCAGCTTCTATTTAGAATGAAACAGAAGAGCGCTGTTAATTATGTACTAACATAAGCAATAGCCATTTACTAATTGGAGGTGAAATGGTTTTTCTGCATGATTTGTTAACAAAACACAAGTATGTTCCGACCTGCAGTGGTATGACAGGATATCACCACAGCTACTAATGAATGATAATGCAAGATTTCCTAACATTATCTGTCTGTTTTACCACTGATGATTTTCATAGCTGGAGTATTTCATACTGTTGAATGTTATCTTTTTTTTTTAAGGCAGGGAGAAAAATGAAAATCATATTTCAAACAAATTTGTTTTTCAAGAGAGGAGACGTAGCAAATGAACAGCTGTAATTAACTTTATAATAATCAACATGTTTGTTCTTTCATAAAGAAAATATAGCAAACAACAGCCATAAGAATCAATAACTGGACACTTACTTGCAGGTGATGGGGTGCTGCATCCACTTGGTGGTGGGTTACCCTGGATTCCATGAAGGGAAGGAAGTGAAAGTCCACCAATGACTGGAGGAAAAAGTAATGGATATGGGGCTGTTGGATAGTGATTCATATGTCCATTCACTGTTGGTGCGGGGCACGTTCGGCTGCTGGTTGTCATGTTAATACCTCAAAGGCTATGCAGCGTACAAATACTATGTTGCATTACTTCAGGCCAGCAAATGAATATCTCAACTTGTGAACGGCAGGCTGTCAAACCTGCAAGCACTGCTTGAACTGGATCGTGCAAAGATATTCACTAAATAACAATCCTTTATTTCATTGCTGCTTTCTACTGTTTTTCCAGTACATTATTTCTGTGCAGATTGAGAATAGAAAATCTTCTTTTCCTAATCTGTGCATGTGGGGTGCAGTTCATCTGCTTATTTAAATAACTTTTTTCCGGAAGGATAGCTTCACTCTACAGATGCATGCTGATTTTAATCTGGAGGGGGAAAAACAAAATATATTGGTATATTATGCACAAAGGCTGAAAATCTTTCCGTTTTGTGCTTATTTTGTAAACAGAGGTATTTACCAGAGTACCATAATGTAGGCCTGACAATCACTGAGGTGAAATCCTGACCCCATTGGTTTCAATGGGCTAAGATTTCAGCATTGAATGTTTAATTGCTAACCAGACAACTTCTATTTTAGAAACGGCCAAATTCTGAACTTTGATCAACCAAATGAGCTGTAATCCTGATGTGGGGGGAAAAATCAAGTAAAGATTAATGTTCTTGAATATACAATGTAGTAGCACAGGTCAAATTCAATAAATATATAGTGGAGAAGATTGTCTCTTTTTAAAAAGTGCGTTTATCATACACAAAAGATTCCAGTTTCAGTTCTGAAGATTCATCCATATAACAGATACAGAGTGAGTGGCTGGAGTGCAAGTTCCCCACTCTACTTCACCAGTAGAACCACCTCTGTGGTTCTTTGCCAATATCCCACTAAAACCTTCACCTTTCATCTTATGGTATTGTCTGTACTGGGAAAATGTATCCTGTATTAACTAACACAAAGACAGTGTAAACAAACCCTTTGACTGCCAAGAGCAGTATCTATCAGTTCAAATCATTATAGTGTTTTATATAATGAACTCTACTTCAGAGTTCCCTTGAAGAACACTCAGAAGCTTCAACTATTTCATAAAGAGTAGCAGCAGGCTGGCATGACAATAGTAAGGCTGGGTCTACACTGACGGCTGCAAATTTGCCGCCATCACATCGATTGCTTTGGATCAACTGAGCGGCTCAATCAATCCAGGAAGCGACGCAGGAAAACCACCTCGGTAAGTGGCGTAGCGCTGCGTCGAAGGGAACACTGTTCCCTTCGACGCAGCGCAGTGTGGCCGCCGCGCAGAGGAGACACTGCAAAGTCGACGGGAGATACACAAGTGATTTACATCACTTGCATATCTCCCTTTGACTGCTGCCGAATCACAAAGGTAAGTGTAGACCGGGCCTAAGTTACACCTGTGCTCTGCTCTGGCTTCTCTTCTGCTTTTAGGTGCAAGGAAAGGCAGTGGTTACAATGTTTAAAGCCCTATATCGATAGGGACCTAACATCCTCCCTCCGTGCCTCATCAAAATAACTGAGATTCTCCTCTTTGTGCTAGTCTCTAGATTCCAAACCTTTAACTGGAGGAGCAACATTTTTGGTGGTGTCCTAAACAGTGAAAAGCAGCGTATGATCTATGGCTCATCTTTTCAGCCAGTCATTTGCTTGATCTTTACAATTTTTGTAATCTAGGCTTTACAATTTTTGAAATCTAGTGAGAGGTTGCTATTATTGCTGACTGTGAACACTACTGGTTGATGTTTGTTTTTAACATATGCCATGGTGTTGGGTGCACAATAATTTTGACACTATCAAATATATAGGAGTTTTAGCAATCACTAGGAATTTTAGCAAACAGAATGAGTACACTTCAGTTTCATTTGCTTAATGATGTACCAAAGCCCCAAGTCCATATATATACACATGATCTTATAAAAAGACCAAAATGTGAACCATTAACAGGGCAAAAGCATGAGAAGTCAGCAAATGCAATAGGGCTGGCTCCTCAAGTTCTCCCACAAGAGAAGCCAGTAGGCTCCCACAACATCTCTGACTGGAGTGAAGGGAGGAAGAGCCACATGGCAATCTTAGCCTCCCCCATCAGCAAATAGTTAGTAAGTATCCCTGACATCTCCTGCTTTTATGCAGTGATGTATAAAGACTTTAAAGCATAAGGGTGTCAGCCCAGAAGTAGCTGCAGAGAATGAATAATAAAAAAACCTTCCCTCTATTTCATCCTATTTCCCACTTTTCATCCACAGATCACCAAGTGAATTACAAAGGAGGGTGAATATGTTAGCCCCATTTTAGAGATGGGGAAACTAAGCCACAGAAGTGAAGTGACTTGCTCAAGATGATGAAGCAGATCAGTGGCAGAGGTGGGAAATGGTGACAACACCGTTTTTAGGGCAGTTGCTGCTAGTCAGTCCAGGGGTTGGCATTAAGAATTAAAATGAGAAATAAAAACCAAATTCATATGTTTGCCTGCCTGGTAAGTCACACAAAAATGGAATATTCTGCTACACGTGGAATAGCACATTTTGACACAGCAATTGGAGGATAACAAAGGTAGTTGCAAGTATTTAATAATTGTGCTCATTATGTGTACATTTAACACTGATGAAGCTAGACATGCCATGGGATGAGACTATAATGATTGGTATATTGCACTAGACACAGTTTTGGTGGAAGGGAGAAAGAAGGCTGATCACGTTGCTTTTGAGGACCATCTTCCAGATTAGCGAAACAATACTGTTCTTGGAGAAAACTACTCATAGCCAAAATAATCAGTCACAATTTATCTTGATGATATCAAGATAAAGCTGAAAGTTAATATCATTTAACTTCCCTCATCTCTTAAAAGAATCCCACAATGAAGGAACAAAAATAAAATCGCACTGAATTTCTAGGAGCAATTCAGCAAGAGTACAGGAGATCCCATGCACAAACAACTTCAGATTGGTATAAACCTGAATCAACCTAAAAATCAGGTATTTAAAAGTTGGAGAGATGCATAGACCAAATTCATCTGAAGTCAAGGAACTTGCACCAGGATGAATGAGGCCCTTTATAGTTATTTATTGAATGATTCTTAGGTCAAGGTCCCCTATTTTTAAATGAGGCCTCCAAAAATAAAATACAGCTTATAAAACTATCAGATACTTCCAAACGTAATTCTGTTAGTTCAATCATGCAGAGCTCAGCACACATTATCAAAATGTGCACAGCAGTGGCCTTTGATGATATTTCAGATAAAGCAGAAATACGACTACTGTGTGATGAGCTAAGCAGGCAACATCTTATACATGTGATTCTTACTGCCTTTCTTTTATCTTCAATTCATTTATTACAAAGTAACCACTAGCAAGGTTTTAAACTTATCATGTAGAAGTGCAAATGAGAGGGGAAAAAAGGACTATTTCAGATTACTTTTTGTCTTTAATGTCTAAAATGAAAAAAAAATGCAGCTTATTAGTACATAAAGGTGGACTAGGTCCTTTGATTTCTATTTTTAAAAAAATGGAAGGCCCAGTTCTTTCGATACTTATTCATACAACTAGCCTTATGGGAGGCTAGTTTCAGGTGGAAATCAATGGAATAGTACTGAAGTCGTAAAACACGAATATTTAAACCCCAGCTATATTGCTCTCTCCAGAATCACTAAAAAGAGGTATACCTGGATGCTTGAATGTTAGTTTAGTCTTTATGAAAACTAACTACTTTTTGTAAAAAAAATAAGTAGAAACTAAAATAAAGTCATCTAGTCATTTCCCAAACAATGCTTGAATATTCTCTATAACACAGTTTCTAGTGATTTGCAAATGCATCAACATTTACATAACATGTTTAAAGTGCACGTCCATGTGAATATTATTATAGCTCCAAACTATGGATCATCACATAATTATAAACACTGGCAGTCCATATATAAGTCATTATTATATACAGATTACAGAGTCCTGGAACATTAAATCTTTTCCTGCCTTTTAAAAAATACTCACTGCTATTCATTAGATTTCAGACTTCAGGGAAGAAAATGTCCTGCAGAACAAGAAGGATTTTAAGCCTCATTCACTATCTCGCTTTGTATGTATATGCAGACAAGCAACATGGTATGATAAGGTAAGGTGGCTCCGGTACTGGGTCTTCACATGGACTTTGAGTGGATGAGAACTCACATAGAGTATGAGTGGATCAACATTTATAAGATACCCAAAGTGGAAATCACAGCTGTGAAGCTGGGCTAATCTCTTGGCCTAATATACTGTAGAGGAAAGTATTAGGAAGGATAGCAAATATCACTGGATTCATACCCAAACCTCACTGCTATGGTTTCTATGAATCTGGCATTAGACATCATTCTCAGATGTGGAGAAAGAAGGCTCCCAGGAGCCAGTGATGGTTACAGTTCCATAGTGACATTCTTTTTTTCTCAGCTAAGCCTGAAAGAAAGTTTTCTAGGACAGTAGAGGCAGCACTACCTGTACCAGCTGCAAGGAGAGGTGCACCATCTCACTGCCCATTTGGTGCTGTTAAAATGAACAAACACCGACTGCCAAAGGAATACTTCCTGCAGGGGTGGTGTGTCATTAGTGATGGTAGTGCCTGACTGCAACCTCTCTCATAAAGGCAGACCCATGGGCATCAAACCTATGCACAATAGCTACGGTTTTCAAAAATGTCCAATTCACTTTGGAGTGTCTGAAAATCCCACCCAAAGCATAAAATCAGCTTTCGTGAGACTATCATCATGAGTGAGCGTTCAGCAGCAGTATGGATTGCAGAATAGAACCTGTAGCAGGAAAAGCAAGGCCAAAGGGGCTTGCATGGAAGGCCTTTTCAAACATGAACTACAAGACATCTATACTGGGCAGTAGACTGAGCACTAGCCAGTGACGACTCTTTGACAGGACATATACTTTCTTCTTTGCATTCTGCAGACCTTTTATTGACTTGCCCATAGTGATACAGCAGAAGGAGTATGAAGAGAGAAAGCCAGAACAGTTTCTAAAGCATAACAACATATTTACCAGCTATCGCTAACATACCAGGTGCACCTGTCTCGTTTCCATTTCTCCTTGTATTTATATAATTGAACAGCGGTTATAATCTGCTGCTTTCTTATACCCAAACACATCTGCGACTGGGAGGAGGGAGAGGCCCCATTTTTCGTATTGTCTTCCCATTATTTTAATTGTATATACATTTTGCATAAGATCAGCCTTGGAAAGCAACTTTGTTTTCTGAGCCTCTGCTGATACTCCTAGAGTTTATTAAATTTACTTCACTTTCATTTGCTTCCATTTATTTTACTATTCTTTGACTCTACTGACTTTGGTGAAGCTGCTTTCACTTAAACGAGGTCTGAATTCAGTTCATGAATCCTTTCGTTGCCACAGGCGACTATGCACGTCATTGACGTCGCATACATACACATCAATGGCAGGACGAGATCTTGGTCAGGGAGCCAGGGCAGGAGGTCTGGTCGACAGCACACTGTCAGCAGACGGATTGTGCCCCGTCTTCCCGTCTGCCATGCTGGGATTCAACACCAGACCAGCATTCTTCTCTCTTCTTCTGCCATTCTCCAGTCTCCACAAGGGAGCTAACACATACAGAGTTTCAACATCGGAATCTTTGTTCTCCTTTGCTCTGGCTCCCCCTTCCCCGAAAACAACATTAATTGAAAGTGGTTTCTATTATGGCTTCTCAGAACAGCATGGCGGGGTTCCACCTTGTCTGCAGCTCCCACTGAAATTCTCAGGTACTTAGAAGGCCCCCATCACTCTGGTAGATAAGCACTTCATCATCTTTGATCGGTTTGTCTTCACAACACCCCTGTGAGATAGGGGACTGCTACTGCTCCCATTTTATAGACAGGGAGCTGAGACACAGAGACTACGGTTCAGATTTTTTAAAGGTATTTAGGCACTGCTGTGCTCAGTTTTGCAAAGCCCAGGTGCCTAAATCCCTTCTGAAAAGGAGACAGGCTCCTAAAGCAGTTAGGCATTGCAGTGCTGAGTGCAACAAGGCCTAGGAGGCTCAGATCTCACAGGAAGTCTGTGGTAGAGCAGGCCACTGAACCTGGGTCTCCTAAATCCCAGGCTAGCACCACTGAACCACCCTTCCTTTCTGAGGGGGGCAGGGGGAGTCTGGCTCTTCTTGGCTGGGATCGTTCCGTATGCTCCATAGAAAGGCAAATCCCTCCTCCTCTCCCCCAACAGAACAATGAAGGAGGAATTTCACAAGGAAAACCTTTCAGTGATTTGTTCCCATTTATCCCAGGAGAGGGTATTGATCAAGCCCTTAGCTATTATGCAGCTTTAAGACAAATTTTAATGCTGTTTTCAAAATAAATCAAGATCTGACAGGTTAAACAAACCACTGTATCTAATGTATAAACAGTTTGTAGTTTATACTGAAATCCTTGGTTATGCATATGCTTTCTATTATGCTAGCTGATGGTATCACACTGAATAGAATTGAATAATTCAACAGATTTACCAGGAGTCAAGTGTAAATTAGTCAGATATAGTAACATGATATTCATGTTGCCTTTACAACTTTTTAAAAAATTTAGATGGAAACCTCGTTTATTTAAAAAGCAACGTTTAGTTTTCCACAGATCATCTTTGACTGTGAGATGTTACATTTTGTTTCCTTACCTATACAAAGAGATTTAATTAAACAATAAACTAGTTACAATGGAGAAGTAAAAAAGCCTTCAGAGTGTTATGTTTCCTTTATTAGCATAGTGATGTGAAACTAAACAGAAGAAGCAATCTAATAACAAACATTCCTTTGAGAACAGTTCAGGGAGCAAAAGGACATCCACTTATTGTTCAGCCCATCCCATTGGTCCATATATGGCAATAAAGGTACAATGGAAGGAAACAGGAAACAGCCTGGCACATCTACATTATCTTATTAGAGGCTAATGGATATCTCAGAGGAACATGCATCTGATTCTCAATAGTCTGTACCAATCTCCTAAGCAATTATTCTTAATTAGTGGATTCTGTTTATAGATGGAACTTAGTGTACCCTGCTGTATCAAAGAGAGGCAGACATCTGGAGGGAGATATGCTTTTCTTAAAGGGAAAGTGCTGCAGCTTTGTTTTTATTTTGGCAAATAAAAGCTCTTTCAGGCATAACATCTTCTACTGCATTATTAATCAAATACGTATAATGATGAAAAAAGCCCATCCTGTTAATCTCAAACTATGAAAGTAAACATAGGAAGCTAATAGCTGTATATGAATTTTATGACAAAAATCACTCTGATGATAAGCAAATAAACAATGGAGTCCTAAGATTTTCAACCAATAGTCTTAATATAGCAGATTATGTTACAAGAACAACATCTGCATTTTGTATCTGCCAAGTCTGCAGCCAAAAAGAGTAAATCACTTCATGTGACCAGATGCATCAATATAAAGGAAAGAGTCTGAAATAGGCCTTTGAGGCCAAACTATTGAAAAGCAGATCTGCAGTTCATATAGTCCAAATAACCAAAATTATCAAATACTTGAAGCTATAGGTGCAAGATAAACTGAAAAAGATCAAATAAATTGCAGTAACCAAAATTAAAGAACACATATTGTCTAGCACCGAGACCATTCCCCTATCTCTGAGTTTATAAGGCTGTCATTTTATGAGACAAATTTTTTTTGACATGTTGTTAATACTATGTGGGGTTTTTCTATCTTTCGCCTGAGTGCAATTATTAATACAATTAATGGAACTGGTGGAGTGCATTGAAAAGCTTCCTAATTTTTTCCTAAGCACTTAAGCTTTATATGCCTTGTGTCTTAAGTATATGCTGAAACACTCCAGGAAAACTGAATATCTAAATTTGAAAGGGGGGGGGAGTGACACCCACTTATTTACACACTACACAACAGTAACCTCATGGGCAACTATTGACTTTAACCTTACTGAGAATCTGGGCTGGAAAGCAGCCGCTCCACATATGTAACCTCCAGAAGCGTAATCGTCTATTTCAAGGGGATAACCTTCGTTTCAGCCAGCCTTTATTTGTAATACACAACATTCAGAAATGTACACCCCTTACATTTCAAAGTTTGAAAGGTACAATGCCTATTTCCTCAGAGTTGCTCAGAAAAGCTACTACTTATTTGTGCTAGTACAATGTTGGTAATTAAATAAATGACACAGAATTGAAAAATAAGATCTAGGAGGGCTTTGTAGTTAGAGTTGCTGCAGGTCTGCAGAGATTTACAGAATATCATTTGTCATTCTATCTTAGCTATATTTATGAACCACGCACCACATTATACTATGCATGTCTCTCACTTTCCCTTGCTCTTCCTGTTTTAGGGGTGTGTTTCGTTTTTTTTTTTTAAAGCTATCTGCATTCCATATTTCTTTCATTACTCAGCATCTGTTAAATCTATACTTAGAAGAAAAGATAAATGGTTAGGTCAGGTGATGGGGTTAACAGTTTACTTTGTGTACATCCTGAGAAGAAAAATATGGTAGAACTGGTTCATGTTTATGGGATCGGAAGTTGAATTTCCTGTGCAGCCACTTCTCAATCACTCAGCCAGAGAATCTGCTGTAGTGTTCTGCACAGAATACAAGGGTCTTGGAAGACTTTTTGTCCTGGTACATAGGACGCAATGTTTTTTCCCCAAATGTACTTCCCACATCCAAAATTCCTTTTAATGTGAACATTTCTAACAAACATGAGAGGAGTCAGCACTTTGGTAAATAAAAAGGGGGCTAAATAAGCTTTCGGTATCCTGAATTTAGCTTGCACTAAATTAATTTCCCAAAAATCTTTTAGAGCTAATTTCTTAATATCTAAATTTCTTAATATTTCAACTGCAGCAACATTTCTCTTCTTTTGCTGCTGACTCTGTTGAAGTAGCTCATAGTGAGGCAGACCCAGGCAACAGGACTTCCCTAAATACCAAGTGTGAACGGGTTGTATAGGTCTAGAAGAGCAAAGAGTTTCCAGCCGATTATTCAAAACCACCCTTTTTCTCCCATTGAACATAAGCCCTAATTCTTTCTATGTGCCAATGCCTACCCATACTCCAGTTTGGAGGGCAAAATAGACCAGCTCTTATCAGTTGTAATTGCATTGCTCCACTATTTAACCAGTAAAGGGCTACATAACTTACCCTGCCACTAAAACTAGTCCTTCATGAAGGCTAAGGTGGACACGCCTAACCAGGTGCTCTCATTTTTAAGGTCCTTCCCAAACCAAGGTGCCACACAAAATATTCAAGGACAAGGCACTGTTACCCCAAAGCAGCTGCTACATTTTCATCTTGATTCTATATGCTTTAATTTGTCCTACACCATTTATTTTAATATTTTTCTGCAATATACAGGTAAACTGGCTTGCCATAATTCCCCAAATGTCACAAATACCACTTATTTATGATTGATCTAATTACGCCTATGTGAGATAATATTTTTGATAGTGATTATATAGATGGTGAACAGGTATCTGTTTTCCTTTTCTGCTAGGCTCTTAACTAATGCCTGCTCCAAGTGCTGCTTAAACAAGCTCATTATTACTTGTACTTTCACATTATCTTATTCTGGTTTTAGACTGTCTTTGATTTTGCATAATTTCAACACAAAGACTTTGGTATCACTTTTGAAGCAAAACTGATAATAATGTTAATCTAAAAGAAACTTGATACAAACTTACAAAGCTGAAGGATGCGCCTAAGCTTTGAAGTTCTTATCCAGGTCCAGATCTGGCTTTAAGAAAGTTGAGGAGATAGGGAGAGTGTTGGATCTAAGAATTTAGACTGGCACATTAAAAAGAGAGAGGTTAACTAGCTGCAACATTTGGACCCTCATAATCCAGGAGTATTTGGATCTAGGTCACACATGGGGTCTTTCATGAAGGCATCGAGGACAAGGAGATTGGCAAGTGGGAAGAGAGTAGTGGGCTGGGATAACTGGTCCAGGAATCTATGATGACCTTAAGCTAATGTTTGAACTGTGAATCTCAACCACATAACCAGAAGTAGCTGCATGCCCCTAATATCTGGGAAGTATAGAGAATGTGCTACCAAGGAATACTGAACACAGCTGCTTTGGCTTATCTCTTTGCTTAAATATATCATATTCAGTAATACCCAGCTGAAAGATAGTATAATTCTTCTGAGTCCTTAAAGGCTCTTTAACCATCATGTATTCAAAAGATGACATTTCCATTGCCTGTTTTAGGCTCCAGAGCCTTCATTTATAATGAGTTGTAAGTTTTAGTGTATTCTGAGTAAGAATCTCATAGGGTAAAGCAGGATGTGCCACTGAGCTGGTAGAGATTATGGACATTTATTTTGAAACCTATGTTTTCTGTAGCTTCTTGCCAAAGTAACCATAAGATAGCAACGTTAGGCAAAAGCAAAGGCATTAACTAGGAGAGGACAAAACCATGCAATGGCTTGTAGGACAAAAATAGAAATTTTATTGTCAATATTGTGCTTAACAGGGAGCCAAAACACAACTGCAAAATGCAAATAATGCACTGAGATCACCTAGCACATGTAAACACCCTGGGAGTAGTGTTCTGAATCATCTTCAAATGCTGCAAAACCTTACTGGTCTGGTCATTATGACAGAGAGGCCAGGATGACAGCTCC
The DNA here is from genome assembly GCA_007922155.1 of Mesoclemmys tuberculata. Lineage (NCBI taxonomy): Eukaryota > Metazoa > Chordata > Testudines > Chelidae > Mesoclemmys > Mesoclemmys tuberculata. The sequence goes on along the minus strand of ML675603.1, from coordinate 63,511,091 downwards.
ATGGTATCCATGAAGACTTCAGTAACTCAGCCAGAGGTTATGGGTTTATTACAGGAGTGGAGGGGTGAAGTTCTGTGGCCAGCAATATGCAGGAGGACTAACTAGATGATCATGATGGTTCTTGCCCTAGATGGGAAGAGGGGTTGAAGGGCTAAATAAAGGTAAGTAATGAGGTCCTGAGAAGAGTTGGGGGAAGTTGGACAAACAGATAAGACTGATACAACATGATCAGATATCCCCATTGGAGGCTTGGTTTTCACTTTAAACCTCTAAGTGAACCTGTAAGTTTGGTTCACTCAACCTTTGCATCCCAAATTGCACAATTCAGTTCACAAGCCCCTGGGTAATAAAATCACGTGGGTTTGCACATTTCTAACAACCACCAAAGGAACCTGATCCTCTTATCATTGCATCAAGCATATTGCAGGCTGGGCAATCTCAGCTCAAGGTCCAGGCTGCTCACTCCCAACAACATATACCTTTCTAACAGAACTCCCTCAAAGACACCATGGCATATTATACAATTGTTCTGAGAAGCTATTAATAGCATTTGAAATCATTTTAATTTTAAAGCAACTTAATTCAATCTATTTGTTAGGACAATTCACAAGAAGAAATTCCAATGTGAAGAGCTGTTAGAGTAAATTCAGCCCATAATTTGCAACAGCCAGTTCGCTGAAGAGGGTGCAAAGAGATGTAAATTCTACTCCAAAGGTGATTCACCCTGAGCAAAGGCAAATAATGTTGCCCCATCAGATTTTCTTCAGGAGTGGGTGAATCTCTGCTGGTGAGATATAGTGAATCAGCATATCCTCAACCATGCCTCTTTCCTGCCAGCTCCAGTCAGTGTTGTTCAATTACAGGCCTCCTAGCAGGCAGGAGGTTACAGCAATTTTCTAATAGTATAACCTTGTTCCCTGGTGGAGTTTCCATCATGGGGTCTCTGTAACAGCTGCCTAAATCTGGCCTATTGTATAGTTAAAAATAAAGAATAGTTTGAGAAATTGAACCCTGGGAAAACAAGATCAGTTGCGTATCAAAGGTTGATGACGCAATCTGCTTTAACAGTGTGTGTAAATGTTAGCGGCCAGGTAAAACAAATATTTGGATAGAATTTCAAAAGAGATATTAAAGAAGGCACCCTTTTTAACTGCAATTAAAGCTTTTTCAAACAGGGAATGGTTGCATAAACCAAAAGAGATAATCAGTTTCTCAGTTGAGCAGGGAGAGAGAGATGAACTGGTGATGCATGGAGCCAATCAAACATCCAAATATTGACCTATGTCAATATGACCAAAACAATTTGAAGATGGATTGAGCAGAGGTAGCCCAATCAGAGTATGGCTGGAAAGAACATGCTGGTTCACAGGTATACCTCTTAACCTGCCAAATCCAAGGGTGGAATACAGTCTACAATGACTCAAAAAGAGGGACACCAAAAATTACTTTATGCTGAAATTTTAAAATATTTCGGAAGTCTTTCCTTTAGTGTATGTGACTCCTTCTATAAAGAACAGTCACTTACTTTACAGTAACTGTGGCTCTTCAAGAGGACTTGTCCATGTGGATCCCATGATATGCATTCCATCCCACTCCTTTGGGGTCCATCTCTGCTTGGATTCTGAATTAGTGAGAGAACTGAGAGGTGGCTGGGCTATTTGGTACTGTATGTCCTCAGGTGGAAGGACACAAGGACATTCTGGGCACAGGCTGGCTGCTAAAGACTCCAGTCTAGCACATGGAAGGCAAACATGCACTATAAGTGAGACCCCACACGGACAAAGACCCAAAGAACTGCCTCATTGTCATGATTTTTTATTTTTGATGAAACTTTTAAAAATGAAAATGAGAGAACACTGAAATTGTGTGGAACATAATGTGCTACTTCGGGACAAAAATAAGTAATGCCCCTCAAAATAAGTAATATTTAGAAGTATGTTCATGAGAAAAGTGATACAGAGTTCTAATACAGACAGAATCCTCAGAGACTTGAGACAGAACACTAAGTAATGAAAAATGCCTTTGCCTATGTAACCTTTTTTGCTACACTGATTCTCATCTATACTGACTTTGGCCTTATCTTCACTATGAACAATTTTTATTTTAACATGTTTTAGCTAAAACATGTTAACTAACATGCTGCATTTTAACATGTTATGTGGTTAAGGTAAACCTTTGTTGTGGGCGTCAGATGAGGAAATGAAATGTATTCTCTCCATAGGAGGTACACATTTTTCTGGGTGTAACAAAGCAAACTTCCATCCTTTAAGATGGAATACCTTTAAGAGGCACAGAGGACTGAGAGCCATCTACATGGAGCAATTCTGTCTGACTTGCTAAAAAGACTTGACTTAAAACAGCTTGAATGTCTCATATACTCCTAAACTTTAGAAAAACAAGTAAATCCAATTTGGGATTTACACAGCAAATCCAAGGCATGCAGTTCCTCAGCATTACACCTCTGCTTCACATTCCTCAGTGCCAAGGTAACTTAGTCATTGCCCCTCTTTCAGTCTAACTACATGCATTCCTAAACAAAAGCTCTTTGCTAAGATGGAGTTGAGGTGAAAAGTCTTCTTCAGTGAAGTCCAGCTAACACCCAAGAACAACATTAAACCTTCTTTTCGAAAACTCTACATCTTTAAAGAACAAACAAACGTTAGAATGTCTGGGAATTAACTGTTAAGAGACCCAGCCAATTTTTGCTGCCATATAATCCTTCATCACTCACTCTTATGCCATCTACCCAACCTTAATGCTGCCCCCAACAATTTCCAAAAGCAGAGTTCTAAATAAACACATAACTCAAAGATTACTGAAAATGGATCTCTTGAACAGGATATGAAATTTTATAACACAAGAAAAAAGGAAGACTGACATTCAAGAAGAAGAACACACATTTTCAAAAAACCTACAAAATAATACAGTAATGTTGTAAAAATCTTCTAGCCACATTCCCCTTTCTATCCCTACATGCGGGACTTCTTCCAGGAGAATAATCCCCAATGGACAAAAGTTTACTGGGTCAGTCACTGGTCCATTTAATACAGTATCATCTGCATTAGAGGCCAACACCAGATGCTTTGAGGAAGGATCCACAAATTGAGCAATCATGGAATTAACTGCCTAGAGGGAAAATTTCTTCTAACTCCCATCAATTAGTGGTTGGTTTACACGCTCGTGACTGAAAGCACCTTTATATTCACACCCTATATTCACACACTACTGTACTTTGTACAAAATATGCCTTGTGAAGTACCATTTGAAAACTAATAATTCTCTGGTTAATAGTATCATGGTGAAATGTATGTAGCAAAGTTATATATAAAGTTATGAAATCCCTCTGAATGATATTATGTTTAAAACCACACAGCCCTAACTAGGCAAAAGCTGTTCAACAGGTCCATTCTAAACAAAGGAATGTGGTTACCTCAATCTACATATAAGTAACAAACAGGGTCCTCAAGACATCAAAGGGGGAAATGGTAAGAGACAGGGCAAATCTGCATTTCAGCAAACACAGGTGAGAAGGTACAGTATGGAGCCTCCTACACTAGCAGACTACAAGTTGCCTTATTGTTTGAATAAACTTTGCTTTGAAAGGTAATCTTCAGAAGAATCCACTTCAAAAGGTGACTGGATTATAAAAGTGAGGGGCAAAAACACACAAAATCATCTCTCTTCTATCTAAGATGACAAAGGAGCCAGCCCTTTAACTTTGGGGGGAGAGCCTGACCTGACAATTTTGTCAGCCATGTTGCTGGGAACATGTAAGGATTTTACTTTGAACCAACTCTAACTTATTGCATTGTAGTTACTGCAAAGTATTTTATCTTTATTCCTCTTGCAACCATTTCTGACTTTAATACCTACCTGATATTTGAATTCACTTAAAATCATGTCTTCTTTTGTTAATATATTTGTTTTATTTTTTCAATCTAAAGAAACCTAATGCTGTGTTTAAACTAAACTGTTTGCTAACTCCAGTTAAAGCAGCAAGCTGTTGCATATTGACCCTTTACAGGGGCAACAGACCTTTAATATCTGAACTGAACAAGAGAGGGCTGGATAGTTCAAAATATTCATTTTTGGGAAAATTTTGGACTAGGAGTGTTCTGGGGTCACCTTGCAAGAGTAGCCAAGGCTGGTGGAAGCCAGAGTGTGACTGGCATGTTGCTGACAGGCTGCTGGGATTATAGTTGATGGATCAGGGTTGCAGTTATACAGACTCAGGATGTGACCTGCATGCTGGAAGTGGTTTGTGAGAGGCCCAGGTTGGGAGCTACAACAGCAAAGCATTGTGAGGCACCCAAGATTGCGGGGCAGTCAGTGACACAACCCTTCACTGGTCTGGTTGCACTGAAGCATAAAAGTTTCCTCTGATATCTGATACTTCTCTATATTCTCATTATCCTTATTGATGTCTAATACTTGTTGAATCCTGCAAGTCTCTTTGCCTCAATGAATTTCAGAGGTTACTTAAGCATTGTGTAAAAATAGTTTCCTTTTATATTTGTATTAGTTTGGTTGCCTTTCAGTTTCATTGACTGTTTCCTTGTTCTTGTATTATGAGAGGCTAAATATGGTTCCTGATTGACCTTTTCCATGGATCTTTATTGCTCTATTTTTGCAATTAAAATAGATGACTATCTTGAATACGATGACTATTGTTATTTGATAACAAGCGTGGAGGTGGAGAGAGGAATACAAGGGTATCTGAACCTGACAAGAGTTTCCAGTTTGTTTGAGCAGATGGGCAGATGTGTGCTTCAGTTGTTATTTTCCTACATTGTTTGCTCATTCTAATTCTGATACAATTTTATGAATACTATTCTTTTTGATAACAACCTACTTAGATTTCAGCTTGAGTACTTTTGATAGCAGGAAAATCAATTTTTGAACAAGTAAATCAAGAGTAGTGAGTCATTTCTCTAATTAGGGAACTGACGTTCTTCTGAGGTTACACTAGATTTTGTCTATGCAGTAACTTTAATACCAAGCACAAGAAAAATATTAGTAAGAAAATAACAAAATCAACAGAAATGTGATACAAAGAATACAAACAGTAGTCTCCAAAGCAAATGCAATGCCAGTCTACACGAGGAAAGAGGCGGTCCTGAAAAAACGTGTTTATGGTTGCACATATACATGTACGTAAATACCAACTAATTGTTAGTCTGCCTTGAAGCTTCTCAACCAGTCCATACAATGGGAAGTGCTAATAGAGTGAGAACTACCAGGTGACTATGCAGATTCAAGCTCTTAGACAGCTTTCCTCTGTTTTTCTTTGGATGGCTATTGTTACATTTCTACTTTGTTGATATTGGCTGAAAACTGGAAGCTGGGGCTCTTTGACTTTGGAGACAGATATGTTTCCAATCATTAGTACTTGCTTCACATATTTTTACATCCATATGTCTTGATTTGCAAATCAGCACAATCATGATAACGAGGAGGGCACACAGCAGGACTTACATTAATTTCAACAACTATAGCCAGTTTTGTGAATCAGATTTTACAAAAGCAAAATGTATTTTCAGGCTCAGGCTATATCTACACTACAAGTGCTGGAGCAGCACAGCTGCAGCACTGTAGTGTAGACACTTGCCACACCAATAGAAAGGGTTTTGCACTGCTGTAGTTAATCCACTTCCTCAAGAGGCAGTAGTTACGTCAACAGAAGAATTCTTTATTCTTTACCTGGAGCAATTCAAAAATGGGCAAGAATGGGAGGTGAGGTCAAAGGGGTGCCAGATGGAAAAATTTAGCAGAGAACCCAGAAGTAGGCTGTGAACACTATGGTCCTATTTGATCTCTGTGGCACGAGTAGAGCCTCTGAAGAACGATCCACCAAAAACAGGAGTGGTTTCCCCTCAACAATTGGGAGGGCCTTGGAAACATGGCGGTCAACTAAATGGGCTTGGACAATTACAAAAGACTAATAACGTGAGTGAGGTAAGGAAAAGGGTGCCAGCAAGGAACACTGAGTAGAGAACCCCGAAGAAGACTGTGAGAAGTGTGGGATTGACTCCACAAAACATGAAAAGCCTGAGTACCATCACTGCAAGCTTACCAACCCTACCGTGCCACAGTGTACCTCAGTGCTCTTCTAAACTAATCACCTCAGAGATGGTTAATTTCTATGGCCCATTTTCACTCCTTGGTCTCCTCTACTAAGAACGCCAGCAATAGTTATGGATTTTGTGATGTGGACAAATGATGACTCTTTATAAGCTACAAAATTTTTCAGGATATATCCTTTCCATCTGAGGTTTGCAAAATTAATGTCAGACTGACTTAAGTCATGAGATGGGGATAGCTGGCTGGTCACATACAGAACACACAGAGAATGATATAGATGTACACAATGAATATGGCACACACACTTATGAACACCAACCCGTTGACTATGAACTCTTGTATCACCAGAGTGGAATGAAGGTGTGCCTTACTTCACACCAGCCTTTCTATGCAGATGACTTTTTCTGAAAATCAGACACCATTTACTACACTGTTGCAGGGTGCGCCACTCAGCACTTGTCTGGTGCCTCATATGGGCCATTCTGGGGATTAGCTCTCAAGGCAGACATCTTCTGTGGTTTGCACACCGTGACAACGTAGTGGGAGAATGCGGGCACACTATTGCCCCTGACACAAGGGGACAATGAAAGACTGGGCACGCAATTACAGTGGATGCCACTTCTATCAGAGGTAAAGGACTGCATGAGCCAGTCACCCCAGATACAAGGGGGAGAGAAGAGACTGAAGTAGTAGAAAGGGACAACAGAGACACCACATGTGGAAGCCTTTTCTGCAAGAGGCAAGTGTATTTTCCCAAATTGGACCCTAGAGTTGCTGCTTTCACACTTGGGGACTGAGAAACAACTGAAGGGGATTCAGGCACTTATTATGCAGGTCCTAAAGTTCCTACAGAGACAATGGGAAATGCCGTTTACAGGTCATTTGGCAACACTGGCTGAACAGCAACAGGGTTTGCTTAGGCACAGATTAGCAGACGCTACGGAGGAGCCAGGAGCTAATTGAAAGCAGGCTCAGCGGGGCCAGAACAGGCAGGGCCTATAAAGCCCGGTAGCTAGCAACAGAATGGGGCTACTGCTGCTGGGAAGAGGAAGGAAAGTTTGGAGCTGGTACACCCAGAAAGAGGAGGGGAGCCAGAGTCGTAGGAAGCAGTCCAGGGAAGGAGCAATGAGGTCAGAGAGAGGAAAGCCAGAACTGCTGCATTAAGGGTCCCTGGACTTGAACCCAGAGTAGCGGGCAGGCCCAGGGTCTCCTACCAGCTACCAAGGGCAAGGGATAAACCGGCAGGGCAGTGAATGGGAAAACTGCATGAGACTGCTAATATGGAGAGAGAGAGAGACTTTAAAAGACTTTGGTATCCAGGAAGGAGGAATGCTGAGTAACCTAGCCAGAGGGCTGAGTCACAAAGGAGACACTGCATGTCCTAGAGCAAGAGAGGAGCTGCAGACCAGGAAAAGAGTCAGAGTGATGGCATGCAAACTGTAGAAGGGCATGTTGGCCTCAAGAGCTAATCCCCAGAGTGATCAGAAGAATGCGCCAGCCCAGCAGAGTGTTGTGCCCCGTGACATACATGCACAGCTTTTTCAAGACATTTCCTTCCTTGACTTTTGACTCTGGATCTTTGCATTGATAGCAAACCTACATACAATGATTTTTATATCTCATGTTAAAGTGAAAAGGCATACACAGAAGCACAAAATGGGAAACAAAAAGTGCTGATGACTGAAGACAGCATGGCGATATACCATCCACACTTGCTTGTGAAGTTGAGCTCCTGTTCAGATAATCGCGGCAGCAATAAATTTTTCCTAACTTGAAAGGATTCACCACATAGATTAGAAAAACTTAGTAATAATACAGAATACAAAGTAATACACCACACTACAGCACGTGGGGACACTGTCACTCATACCTCTTTGAGGTACAATTCCTTCACTGCCACCTCCATGCCGTTGGGGGAAATGGGAGTAGTAGTCGCCATGCACAGTGCATGCCTACTTCTGTGGGCCTGCACTCTTGGTTGGAGCAGTAGAGTTGTGAGGCAGCTTCTTAGTCCCCTGCACAACTGGTTGGGCCAAACAACAATCTAGTCTAAAATCCCTTTTTCCTCAGAAGACTCTACACTTTCATGAACTGATCCAGCTTCCACTGAAGGCAATAGAAAGACTTCCAACAACTTCACTGGCAGTTGGATTAGGCCCTTACTAACTCCTTGAAACCCTGCATGTTGGAAGACTGGCTGACCATGTCACTCAGCAGCGCCCATACTCACTTCTCCATCCATGATAGGCCCAGCATGCCCTTTCTGCAGTTGTCCTAGCCCCCCACCTCCTGGCCTGGGAATGCCCCATACCAGAAATCAAACCCAAGTCTCTTGCTTACCAATGTAGAAAATGGCTTCTAAGCTATTGGACCACTCAGCTAAAGTAATTGTATAGCAGCTCAATGCCAAGAAACAGCATCTAATCTTGCAAGAAGTATGTGAAAACACATATACACATTTCTTCAACAGCTGTGCTATTTTGCAAGAGAGAGGTTTCTTTCTCTGACACCAAGAACCAATCATTTTAGACTCTGTTTAAATCACAGTTATTTTCAAGAGCTGTCCCATGTGTTTCTTTGCAGGCTAGCCTTAGTTTAACTGCTTTTTAATTAATTGTACACACAAGAACTAGATTCTGCACAAATCTAGTTAGCAGCTTTCAATGTCTCATGGTCAGGAACAGTCTCAGAGCTATACATTAAAGGAAGCACACCTTTCATTTATTATAAATAGACATCTTCACAAATTGCAGAGAACCTCAATATTTTATAATTTTCTTTATGGGATAAAAGGACTCAGCGTTTCACTATGACAAACATAGATTTTAGTGGAACTTTTTCAGCTATGTATTTCATTTTCAACTTATTAGGAACCCATTAACAGTAAAAATACTGGAATACATTCATTATGCAATTACTATTCAGATTTACAATATAGAAGGTCTGTCAAAGTTGATAAGCATCAATATTCTTATGTTTTAAAAATTTAACTATGTTTGAAATGAATTTAATACTGAGGAATGGTCGAGAGGATCGGAAAGGGAAGCCACTGTTTATATACAGAACGCAGGCAGCGCCAACATGATATGCTTTCTGGTAGCACACAAAGTATGCTAGGAGTTTCCAAACACACAGTAAGGCAAATCACTGCCCCTCCAAGTTCACATGATAAGACAACAAGCACCATAGGAAATGTGAGAAGGGGAGCAAGGGGGTTAAACATACAAGCAGACACTTTCTGTAACAATATCAATGAGATGGCCCTCTTCCACTTGTGTGCAGCAGCCAGTAGGAGCCAGAGGAGAGAAAACCCAGATGTAGCACTTGTGCTTCCAGGCACGGCTCCTTCCCTATCTTGGCAGCAAGGAGAAGGGTGCCAGCACCAGTGGGGTGCAAATTCTTGAAGGATAGCACCTTTTCTCGCCACACTCAGCAGCAAGACATATGCAGCAATGAGAGACCTGGGACAGAATGGGAACCATCTGAGATACAGGATGCTGGCAGAAAAAGTTGGCCATCTTGAGATCATGAGTGGAAAGATTGAGAAGGTTGCTTCTCTAGGTACTGAAGTGAAAGCAACAACTCATTTCAGACAGGCCACCAAACAATTCTAGCTGGTGATTTTAGGTCTTGCAGATAGGGAGGGAAGAGGGTCTACTGCCCTGGAGGGGCCCCTACAGTCCTACTGCAGTTTACACCACCCCAGTTGGATGGTAGAAAGGAACCCCCCTCAAGCCAGAAAGTTGCCTGGGCTTGCTGGGATAAATACCCAACAAAGATTTAGAGGCACCCAAGGGAGGAACTCCCTCTCTGGGAGCTAATCAGGCCCATCTGATCCTCATGAGGGGCTGGATTACTCCCATGGCTGTGAAAGATGCGTGTCTTGCTGATCAAAAAGACAGGACTAGAAGCAGTGGGAAAACAAGAGCTACCTCATATCATGTGTGATATTCTGTCGGCAGTTTATTGCTTAAGCGTATGAAAAGGATGCAGCCAGAGACTTTGTTGCCAGATTTGTATTTTGATTAAAGCAGAACTAGCAATTAATAATAAAAAAAAAATCCCCAAACCTTACAGTGATTTTCTTGAGGGTGGTAGGGAAAACGTATAGTTCACTATGAACAACTGTTTGATTTGAACGGACATTCAGAAAAGGGATATTTATGAGCACCCAAGTGAAATTACATAATCCAGTTCAATTTTTTTATACAAAAAGGGAAACTGTGATGGGATAGTTAGGCCCAGAGGCCCCCTGTTGGAGGCCTTAGGGTCCTGCCACACCCTGTCCCAGAGAGGAGCAGAACTGAAGTTATGCAAGCTACGCAGAGTAGCTTGTGTAACTCCCATCAACTGCTGTGCTTTCCTTCTGCATGTTGTCTTCACTGCACTGCGCCAACGGGAGCCACGTTCCCATCGACGCAGCGCTACGCCACTTGAAGAGGTGGATTACCAGCATCGACTTCCTGATCGATTGAGTGGGACTACACTGACCGCTCAATCGATCCAGAAAGATCGATCTGAGAGCGGCCACTTTGCCGCCATCAGTATAGACATACCCAGAGTCAGTCAGTTGCTGCATGGTGGTAGAAGAGAGAGGACCAGGTTCCTGGCTGGTTGAAAGAGCAGAAGGACCATGGACAGCTCAGTGTGGGCAAGGACGGGGGAGCAAAGACAACACTCCGGGCTAACTGTTTGGATTGAGCATCCCCAGGAGGGATGCAGGAAGGCAGTGTCTCCTGGGAGGAAGCCCTGGTGGTACAGCACCATACTAGGGTAGGGAGAAGGTAAAGACTATATAGCCCAGAGGGGGTTTCTTCTATTCCACCTACAGACGGTGTGTAAGACTCAGCTGGAGGGCTGAGACACTCAAGAACCACTGAAGAAATCATGACTGGGGGGGAGGGGCTTGAAGGAGGTGGGTCCCACGCTGTTCCACGAACTGAGTGATTGCAGGCACACAGTTCCAAAGGGATGCTAGTGAGAGGCAGGTGCAACCCTGCTCCACAAACAGAAACTGCAGGCAAATGCACTCAACCAAGGAGGTACTCATAAGAGGCGAGTGCTGACCCCACTACAGAAACACTGTATGAAAAATAAGGTAATATATTCTGAGAAGCCCATTTTTATCTACCTGATGTGCGTCCTCATGGTGAATTACAGTAATAGATAGCAACAGGGATCTTGCTTGACCCTGTTTGTTGACAATACAATACATTGCTACTCTGTCGTCCAGTGTTTCCCTGACAGAGTGGCCCTGCAGTATGTGAAGGATATATCGAGAAGCAAACTGAACTGCTCTCAGCTCCAGGGTGTTGATGCCATGGGTGATCTCTTGTGCGGACCACTTGCCCTTAGCAGTGGCCCCTTGGAAGTGAGCATCCCATCCCAAAAGAGAAAAAGGTCTGTTGTGAGGATCTTTGAGGCAGGCGATGTGAGAATGGGATTCCCATGCAGGTCTTCAGTGGGTCTTTCCACCACCTGAGGGAGGCCAGAACTTTGAGGTACTGTGATGCATTTGGAGAGACAGGCTATTTGAGATGTAATCAGTCCTCAACTACTTCTGAAGGCGCCTGAGGAAGTCTTGCATGAATTGTAGGCAGGTCCTTGCAGATGTTTGCAGGCTGCACTGTATTGTCAAGATTAGATGGTAGATTAGATTAGATTAGATTTGATTAGGCAGGGTCATTGTAGTCACGTCAATCCCAGGATATTAGAGACACAAGGTGGAGGTAATGTATTTTATTAGACCAACTTCTGTTGGTGAGAAAGACCAAGTTTTTGAGCCACACAGAGTATCTGTCTTTGGGGAGGTAGGGTCTGGCACTGGGGAGTCCAGAGTAGTTCCGATGAAGTCTATTCTTTGCACTGGGGTCAATGTAGGCTTCTTCCAATTGATACAAAAGGACTTAAATAAGGCTGGAGCCATGACAGTTACAAACTGGATGCCCAGAGCTGATTGATCTCTGATGAGCCAATCATCCAGGTTTAATAATACTGCCATGTTCTACTGATGTAAATGGGCTACCATTCATGAGAGAAGCTTTGTGGAGACCCTCAGGGCTATGGAAAGTCCAAAAGGAAAGACTTGGTACTGGTAGTGTTCTGAGGCAATTATGAAACATTGGAAACATTTGTGAGATGGGTGCATAGCTGCCCGAAAGTAGGCACCCTGAAGGCTGAGGGCAGCAAACCACACTCCCAGATCTAGGGATGGGATTATAGTGGCTAACATCACTATCTTGAAGTACTGTGAAAGGATATGGGTATTCAGGTTTCCATCCTTTCCTTTCTTGGATCATCTCCATCCTCTGTCCCTCTTGAGAACTAGGAAATAGTTAGAATAGAACCTTCCTTCAATGAACTCTGGGGGAACCAGTTTGATCACCACCAAGATCAGAAAAGACTGAAACTCTTGTTTTAAGAGCTCTTCACGAGAGGGAGTCACTGAAGGACAAGGAAGGGGAGTGGAGGTGGATGGAATATTCCATATGGATCAACTCCAAGATCCGTTTGTTTGAGGTTTCCAGCCAGGGATGAAGTGGGATAGTCGATCTCCAGAGGGGTGGTGGATGGAATCAGTCAGCGTAGGGTCTGGAAATTAGATTGCTCAAGGCCCTCCACCCAGACTTCAAAAGCGTTTCTTAGAGGGGGTTGCTGTAGAAGAAGGTAGCCCCCCACCCCCTTTTTTTTTTTGAGGCCTAGATTTCCTTCTTTGTGAAAAGTCTGTTGCGAACAGTATTGAAACAGTTTCGAACACTGTGATATTTGGGAACTACTAAACTGTTTCGTTGTTGCAGTACCATAAAGTTCCAGTGACCATAAATTCACCCTCAAATCCTTCAGAGTCTGAGGGAAGGAGTCCATGTCTGTCCTGAAGAGTTTGGGTCCTTCAAAGGAAACGTCTTCAACTGTATTCTGCACCGCTCAGGAGAGGCCAGAAGACTGGAGCCAGGATGCTGTCTGCATGATCACAGCCATGGCTAAGCATCTAGAAGTTGTGTTGGTGACATCGAGAGAAGCCTTGAATGGAGGGCAGCTATCAACTTACTCTGCAAAATGAGGGCCTGAAATTGTTCCCTTTGGTGCTATGGTAGACATTCAATAAAATGTGTGTATTTGGAATAAGTGTTAAATTCATATTTTGCCAACAGGGCTTGGGTAGTTTGCCACCCAAAACAGGACAGCTGCCAAGTAATAGCTTTTTTCTACCCAGAAGGTCTAAATGTTTGGACTCTTCATCATAAGGAGAGGGTCTAAAGCGGATTTGTCAGTTTCTTTCACACCCACTGCCAGGGAATTAGGCGTGGAGTAGGAAAAGAAGTGCTCCATTCCCTTAGACAGAACATAATCCATTTTATCTGCCTGCTTAGAGATGGGCTGCAAGACTGTAGAAGCAGGTGATAGCAGAGCCTCACTGATTTGGAGGGAAATTTTCTCCTGAGGGGTGGTATCTAAAATGTCCACCAAGGAGTGTTGAGACTTCCGGACCTCCTCTAAAAGGTTATGAAGGGATTCTGTCAGGTATTCCATGAGACCTTGGAAGGCCTGAAAGTCATAGGTATAAGCGGGTGGTGGGAGCATTGCCACCTCACTGGGGGATGAAGAGAACTTCACTGACAGGAGTGATCTTCCTTCAACCTGTAGATCCTGCTGTTCTTAAGTGCCTCCCAGTGACAAAGGGACAAAGTACCCACGGGCAATCATTTGGTAACAAAGTTTGGTTAGTCAGTGCTTGTGAGTGATGTGCTACTTGCAAGACTGGGGTCTCTTTCTGGCTGGTACCCTACAAAGCTTTTAACAAGATGACCCCAAGGGTTCCCATAAGCCCATTGAGAAGGTGAATAGGGGAAGGGTTCCCACAAATATTCATAACTAAGGCTACAAGTCAGTCATGAAAGTCATGAATTTCATGATTTTACATGACCGCTGTGACTTCAGCCATGGGTAGTGGGGCTTGGGCTTCCGTGATTTATTACCCATGCCTTTTACTAAAAATACTCCTAATTCCAGGATCTAGGGTATCTGGTGTGGTCCGGCAGATCCTCTTCAATATATTGACTCAGTGGAGTGTGATGGCATGATACCTAAAGAGAGCCCTGTACTGAGACCTCAGAGTCCGAAGAAGCATCATCCCTTGGGCAGAAGGGGAGCAGCGCACACAGGTGCTGGTAGCCATGGCTGGAAGTCCAAACAGGATTCAATCCAGAAGGATTACAGTTGCTGGTGTCTGAACAGTAACAGGGAAGAGGATCTCCGAGAAGTCTGTAACAGGGAGACTCCAGTTCCTCCCATATGAAAAGGTCCTCCAGTGAAAGAAATCTGGAGGATGCTGAGGGCTTTGGCATCCAGAAATCTGAGTCAATATCAAGATCTGGAGAATGGTGTTAAGATGGTAAGTGTGGAACTGGAGAGGCTTGTAGAGGACCTTCTGACCTCAAGAGCTCTGGAATAGGGAAGGCAATGGTACCTGAGCATGAATCGGAGACCTGTACGCATCTTGGTACTGAGTGGTGTTGACCGGTACCAAGGCAGATGGCTGCTTGTGCTATCCATTAGAATTCTTCTCCGCACACTACTTCTAGGGTGATACCAGCATCTTAATACCAGAATCAGATGTAGCCTCAGATGCACCTCTTGAGGGATGGGAGATCCCCTTACATTAGGATTTATGGAGTAACCTACCCCTCTTTCTTATTTCCCTCTTAGGGGAAAGAGGCTTCTCCTTAGATGCCTAAGCCTCTGAAAGTGCTGCTGGAGCTGCAATATCCATTGAAGAGCCTAGGAAGTTTATTTCGTAACAGGCTCTCGTGAGATGGGGAAGGGTGTTTGGAATGGGAGAGAAATAGATGGAGTACCTATCTCCAATAATCTCCAGCACCCATTTGTCAGAGGTTATCCATTGCCAGGTGCTACGGAACCGGGTGAGACAGGATGAGTGAGGTTTTTCACCATCAGGCGGTGTTGAGGAGACAGGTCTATGGGCACCTTGACCAACCTGTCAAAACTGTCACTTTGAGATGGAAGGTTGAGAGAAAGTAGGTTAGATCCTAACGGTTTCTGCCTGGATAACTTGGACTTCTTCTGAGATTAATATGACTTTTGAGATGAATATTGCGATGAGCAGAGTTTGAATGACGGCTGAGGGCTATACTTTCTCTTATACCCAGGTGCGTAGATCCTGAAAGATCAAAGAGTAGCCCTGGAGTCTTTTAAGGTGCAGAGGGAGGTCCTTTCAGCAAAGAGTTTTATCCCTTCAAAAGGAAGGTCCTCCATAGTTGTTTGAACATTTTTTGGGAAGCCAGATAGGTGTAGCCAAGACAATTGTCTCATCACAACAGCAGTAGAGATGGAATGTCCTGCTGTGTCAGCTGCATCAACTGCAGACTGGACTGATGTCTTTGCTATCAGTTGGCCTTCATTGACAATGGCCTTGAATTGTTCCTTGTGCAAATCTGGGAGCTGCTCGTTAGGGCTTGATAGTTTGCAATGGGGAACTGGCTGAGGAGTATGTTTTCCTGCCAAAAAGATTGAGACACTTCCAGTCCTGGTCGTAGGGGGTGGATTTGAGTTAACTGAAGAAGAAATCCCAATCTGTATCTCAAATGATTATTGTGAGTCTCAGTGAATTTAATGTTTGTACAGTGCTTTGAGATCATTAGATCATAGCAATTTTGAAATTGTCTAGTATGATTATTATTATAACTTGTATAAAAACATGCTTTGGAGAGAACACGTTATGAAGGAAATTGTATGTGGTAACCGCTGTGTTAAAAGGGAAATCAAACATGAGACTAATTTACTGATCTTCCTTTTAATGGCAACTGCTATAATTACGATTGCAGTCAGACTGACTCAGCCATTGTATACCACACCTACAATAAGCAAGCATTCAATAAAATCTAGGATGTATTCGTCATGGGACAATTCACATATCTGAGGAAAGCCATACAAAATATATCCCAATCTGGTCTATATCAGTTAATATATCTAATGTACCCAATTAGTATGACTCTGTGTCATATCCAAACTTCTCACACTATTAATGCCAATTCTATGACATTTTTACTAAACCAGATTGAAAATTCACTGTTAAATTATGAGGATAGTGTGTCCAATAAGGCACTACAAAAAAGTTCAGCTAGCCTCCTAATTGCTTTGTATGATCCATGAGAGCAACTGCAATACACTTCCCTCTGGGGAAGTGTTTGGTGTTTACTGTAATGTAAATGTAATAATATTTCCTGGTTATTTCACTGATTATGAAAGTTAAAAACCCAAATAAAAAGAAGTCAAAATCCCAAATGAAATATGTTATCAAGATGATTGTGTCAATGATTAGGTGTTCACTGTGGGGTTGTTAATTATCCCCAATTAATTATACTACTCAACAGTGTTTTCCACTGACATTATAAAGAACAAACATTTACATCTACCACATTTGAATTAATTTGTGTAAACTAGAATACTCTAAATATTTTAGCAAATCTAAGATCATAGATTGGAAAATAATCTTTCACACACTGGTTTCTGACTTTGTGGCTTTTCCAAATTAAATAACAAAAATCCTGTTGTGAACTTCATAATTATATTGTGTTTCTTGTCATGCTGGGATTAGTAATAGCAATGCTATCAAATATTATTGTGCAATAAAACCCATGGTTTGCATTTAGATTACATTTGATTTCTTCATGTGGAAAATGCATGCTCTAATTTTCCTCTTACAGTAAAATTGATAATACATACAATACAACATCACAGCTGATGACAATGACTAAAAGGCAGGTATGACTTGTTTTATAGTGATAATGCTTCTACTTCTACCTGTGATTTTATGAGCCAGACAGTCAAAAAGTGTACACAAATATTTATAAATAAAGGAACACAACAGTAAATAGGAAAGAGACCATGCTCTAGGAACAGATTAAATTGGATACAAGAAGCTTTCACAAGAACTGCAAATTTAGCACTTGTATATGTCACCAGGAAGTAATGTTATACAGCAACAGCCATCTTTAGCAAAAAGAAAGCAATGCTACTAAGAAAAGGAATGCAAAACAGGGCTATCAGAAGGACATCCTCACCATGCAAAAATATTTGCTTGAATGTCTGCAGTCTGAGTTTATGGTACTTCTCCTCCCCTGCACCACTCCCACCCCTAGAAAACACAAAAATAGCAACAGATCGTTTTTAGATCAGTTATGATTTTTTTTTAAATCTAGCAAAATACTCATTTTACAGTTATCTTTTTACAATATGTCTCAAAGAAGTCTCAGTGCACATAAAGGATCTTATTAACTGCAAAAAAATGAGGCACACACAGCACATGATCTCCATTTGGACATTCTACATAGCAGAAACTGAGAAGAGAGCAATTCAATCAAGAAAGGCACCACAGTAGAATCATTCAATAAGAAACAGAGCGGAGAGCTCATTATCATGTAAAAACCATAGCCCTATACACATTGTTATTTTTTGTATGGCCTTACATTAACAAATTGCTGTTTATTAACCATGATTTACTGAATCAGGCATAGCAAAGCTGGGCACTAGCTGAAGTAAAGCAGCTGGATGTAAAACTAATACAAACAGCTATGAGGAGAGTAATGTCTTAACTGCTTCTCCGCATATCTCGATCAACTGGCCACCAAATGAACTTATTACACATTGTAACAAAAATTTCACCTTCTGTTGACCTGCAATAATTCCTGAATAAATACAAAATCATCATTCTGGACAAATTGATGTATGAAGAATTACAAAAATTACTCCCAATCTCCACTAAGGATTATGCCATAAATGTTACAAGAAATAAGTGTGTTGCTGCAGTAGGTGACAGTTCTTACATGTAAAGCAACCAAGGGAAGATTCCAAAGCGACTAAATTTTTTTAGTTGCTTTGATTTTTGTTTCCATTTTCTAAGAGACACACATGAACCAAGTCACCAACACATCCTATTTACTTCACCTTGTCACATGGCCCTTCTGCCCCCTCCCGCCTTTCGATTTGGCCTCATCCTCACTTTTTGTCATGTTTAAAATCAAAGGGTAAAATCCTGATCCCACAGAAGTCAATGGCAAAATTTCCTGTGACCTCAGTGGGTCCAGGATTTCAACCCAGTGTAAATCCTCAAAGGAGGCAAGAATCTAACTATCCATTTTGCAAAGTGCCTAACTTTTGGCCACACTACAACTAATAAATAATACTGTTTAGAAACAGAGGCTGTTACAGTTTAGGACAAATAGTACTACAGTAAGCTTATGTTCTGTTCATTGACTTCTATGGGCTTCGCATCTGGTGGAAAATAAGTCCTATATTAAGGCTATTAATACTTAAAGGAGAAACAATGCATCACCATAAGTGTCACACTAACAATTTTAATAAAAATTGGTTAGCATTTTTCTTCCACTTGACTTGAAAGTGGTTTGATTCCCTGTTCCTCTCCCACCAAAAAAAGGGAAAGGAAAAATACCTATATCTAGCCAGTGAAACTTTTATTAGCGCTACTTTTAACAACACGGAAGATAAGTGTTCACTCCCTAAATTCTTGAGAAATCTGAGTTGCAGACTTCTGGTTGTCTCTGCCTGGAAGCAACAATGCAAGTAGAACGGTGCAAACGGAGACACTTTCTATATGTAAGAGGTTTATGCAAATGATTGCTTCAGTTTTAGTTTATCTTGTCTTGAACCACTGACTTTGATTTGAATTTTGAAGATTCACACTAACCACAGCACTGAAGGAAATTCATTTTAAATCATACAGTTTCTCATGGTTTCACACAGAACTCATATGCAAAACTGAGTTCCACATGGTATAAATATGACACCATTAATCAGGCCAAGTTTACTTGAAGCTTAACCTAGATTCATTCAAAAGTAAAGATGAGCCTGAGACATGGATCTTGGATTCAAATTTTCTCCTAATTTGGTGTGAATAAGCTGGATTTGGTGTTCAGTTTTTTAGTTCAGTCTTTATTCAGTATATTTGTGAGGGACTTTATGAACTTTTTGAAAACAGAAACCACATGAGTTCTGTGTGGTTTCAAATATGAAAGTGAAAGTTTCACACCGCCATAATCACAACTGTCTCAAACATTCTGGGTAAAATCCTGGCCACACTGAAGTCAGTGAGAGTTTTGCTATTGATTTCTATAAGCCCAGAATTTCATCCACTGTTTTAAAAGTTCCAGCATAATTAGTCAAGCAGATTTACCTAATGTTAGCATTAAAAAACAAACAAAATGACACCACTATTTACATCCTTTTTTAAAAATGGAGACTTTTCATATAAGCCTTACAAACTATTCTGCATTCATGCCGACTCCCTACCGGTGTATTTCATGGATTATGGAAAAATGTGTAGAAAAATTCTCCTGATACAAACTATTTGCTAATATTCTTGATATAGTAAGTTCTCACACCTGAAAAGATGCTGCTGCTGAACTCTGTTGTGCAAACATGTATTTTTGGGAGATGGCACAAGAGAAAAAAAGACATTCACAAAATGAGAACCACTCTCAAGGATTGTTTCTGCTTTTACTTCCATTGATGTAAATAAGGAATAAATCCACTGAAGTCAGTGGGTTACACTGATGTAAAACCAGTGTAACTCCACCAGAATCAGACCAGTCTCTTTAAAAGAACACAAGTAAGGTTTGAAAAGAATAAGAAACACAATACAATTTCCATGACATTGGAGCCTTCAAGAAAACTTCATACAGACAAGTGTGAATGAAGAATCCATAGTCAAGCATTTTCCGGAGATCCTATATGAGGGACACAGGGAAAATCTTAACACTACCAGAGAGTGATAATCCTTCAATGGTCACAATAAATATGTTTGTTGGAAAAAAATAGATGGAAACAAAAAGCATGCATGCCTGAGTGATGCTGAAGAGAAACATGCTTGCACCTAGCACAATGGAAAAACTGTTGAAGAATAGCTAATCTGTGTGACGCTTCGACCCCAGTAATGCTGCGAGGAGCAGTGAGAACTGTGGAAATCTACTGAATAGGTGATGACTGATCAAGCTAAAGCTGTGTGTTGGGATCTCTCTATCCATTCATCCACCACACATACAGGGATGGTATCCATGTGATAAATTGCATTTAATATGCACCTGCAATCTGCCTACTAATCTATCTTCACTTCCTAACATTACTTTTAACATTGGCTACTTCTAACATTACAACTCTCTGAGCAACCTCAACCCACTGCTTTTTGTTTATATTACCACTGACATTTTTTCTTTTTCCCCCACAATAGAAAAATGTATCTAAAAAATGTACAGGCAAGGAGCCAGGAAAGAGTTAAGGTCTGGTATCCTGCAATTCATCAGAGTTAGAAGTGGGAGCCTAATTTCCCAGATGGTGTCTGACCCCCAGATCCACCCACATAGGGGTGGGGCCTTGTTCAGTGCAGAAGATGATGGGGGCTATTGGATAAGCCCTAGGTTTTCCATAGAGAAGTTCATCACATTGACAGAGGTACCATGTGCAGCTGCTCCAGCCTCACCTCTGTATAGCTCCTCCAGCTAACATCTGAGTCCTCTCCCACCCACACAGAGCTATTAACAGAGTCCAAGGAAAGAAAGATGCCCTAGTGCATGTGGGGGACCACACATAAATACAGCCAGGCTTTTTATTAGGTTTGAATCAGGGAAATATGAAAATATCTTCAATAGTTGGGCCCAAACTGCAAAACCCTGCAGAAAAGAGAATCATGTAATTTGTTGATGTGTGATAGCTCCCGGCCATCCCCTCCCCCATTGTCTCTGTCCTTTTGGGGATGTATATACAATGTACCCTACCGCTCGAAAAAAAACTTAGCAAGTCTCCTGGGATAAACAAACTACACATTATTAAGAAAACACAGTGGTTGTGCTCCATGAGGTGACAGACAACAGAGAGGCCTAGCAGCGCAGCCCATGGAGCATTATTTCACAGCTGCTCAATCATCAACAGGATGGAAGGTTGAGGCATAGTAAGTGGGTCCATTGTGACATAAATCCACTACCCAAAATACTCACGGGAGTGGCTGTCTTTCCACATGCAGGAACATTCCCTGCACTGCTGGGACAGATTCCTTCTCCCCAGCCCCTGAATAGATCCTTTTGTGCAAAGTCCAATTACTCTGAGCTTCCGGAAGAGGGACAGGACAGGCTCTGAGTTAATATTGTAAGGCTAGATCTTCTGAGTCAAATTCTATAGTCTCCTTACACACATTCCCCTGAAATCTGTAGGTGCCTGGCATGGAATGAGGACTATGGTAGTAAGTACACATGGCTCCGCAGGTTAGGTATGAACATAACTTGGTCATTCTAAATGTGTGTTGTTTATAAATAAATAAAATCAGCAAGCCCTGATTGTTGTTCATCTAAGCTTTATGAGTTGATTTATTTCTTGCAGGCCCTACTATTACTTATTGTTTGCATTATGGAAGCACCAAGGAGCTCCATTCATGGACCAGGACGCCACTGTGATAGGTGCATACAAACACGGAACAAAAAGATGGCTTTGTGGTACAGCAGTTTTTGAGCAGTGATTTCAAGGACAGGGTAGTGGCCTCTCAGAGTAGCTTGAAGTTTCATCTGTAAAGTGTAATGTGGAAGAAAGTGTAGATACATTACAGGAGAAATGGGCACACAGTGACATCAGATTTGAATGCCTATCAGAAAGGAGAGAGGGTTATTCAGGGTGCAGTTGTTCACTCATCTGTTCCCTTTTGAACTTCAAATACCTGGCTTTCCAACCTCAACAGCTACAAATATCCACCATAACTAATGTGCAGCTTTAAAACTACAATTATAAATCTAATACTTCAATGCACATGCAGATTTCAAATCTGTAATCTCAACAAGAAATAAAATCACATTTTAAACAGACCACAGAGATCACGGGCCACCCATTCGCAAAACGTTACCACAGGATTACAGAGAAACATATCTCTCAACTACGAATTAGAGCTGCTAGAAGGCACAGCCCACTTTACTCACACCAAACCGAAACCACATACAAAACTACAAACAATGTAATTTATGAAATCCAGAGCAACCCAATATCATTCACTGTAATACATGTACATAGAACCAATAAATACTGTCTGAGTTAACGCTGCCTCTGTTGTTCAGGATGAGACTGGAGATATGTAGCTTCAGAGTGCAGCAAGGGAGACAGATGAAGTTGAAATGGGGAATTGATGAATGGAGTATAGATGGGGTGGCTAAGTGACTTCTATGATTATTTCCTTCCTTTTTATATTTTCCATTGGTGGAATACACAGGCTAGCAACCTGATTCTCATTTATATTGAGCCCCTTTGCTTTCTGGCAGTGTAAAGGGCACCAAAGTGGATGCAAATATAACTCACTTCCACTTTGAAGTGCCACCACGCTGCCAGAATGGTGTAAAGGAGCCTTAGTATTAATGAGACTCAGGCCTTTTAGATGAACAGTTTTTTGTATGGGAATGATATAAAACCTAGACAGACATTTATCAAAGTTAAGAAAATGAAACTTATGATTTAAAAAAATGGCTCTTATTTTTTCAGATCAGGAATCAAAGTGCATCCCCCTTGAGTGGTCTTGCTCTCAGCTAATGCTACAGAATCACTTGATTAAATAACAGCAGGCATTTAGGCTTGTTTTTTTCATCCAAGACCACTAAGTGAACAAAAGTTTGAACTGTTTCAAGTGAGTCCAAAAGATGCTTGTTCATCAGTTTGAATCTGTTGCACTGCTGTTCAACTACAGAAGAATTGCCCTCATTTTTCCAACCTTAGAAAGCAGTAAGATAGCTAAGTAGGTGAGGCATATCAGTTAAAACACTGCCCAATCAAAAGTGGGCTAACAAACTGGTGTATGTTATTTCAGTGGAGATTTAATTTTGTGTTTTCAAAGATCTCAAAAATTAATCTATGGAAGTAATTAAATTAAGTCCACGTTATGTATTTGTGTCTGTTTTTAAAGAATTTATGGAAAACACATATCTAAACAAAAGCCTGAGATTAAAATTGACACCAGAAAAATTAGGCTAATTGCTAGTTTACTGAAGATAAGATAACAGATTCCATTTCAAATGAATACATATTCAAAATTAAATTTCTAAACCACTTCTAAATTCAGCCAGTGTGTTATAAAGTCACAAATACATTAGTACATGAGAAAATTATAAAACATTGCAATAAGAATTAAGTACATGCACCGATTTTTACAAGCAAACAAGGATCAGAGATGGTGAACTAAAAGTAAAGCAATGTTGAAAACCACAGGCATTACATTTTCTCTATATTAAAGAGGAGACTGCATTTTGAATGAGGCAGGGGAAAAAAACAAGGCATTGCTGCTTCATTACCAGTTCAGGGTTTAATTATGATGCAGAATATTTACTGGATAATATATAATTCCTGTAGCATCTGTTTTTATCTGAAACTCACCTGTTCCAGATAGAGGATAGTGCCTTGTAAATCCACTTTGGTAAGAAAATTATAAAACCCCCTTGAAATGCAAAGCTCAGCATTCAACATTTGCCACCAGTAGACACTGCTCTTAAACAAAATGGGAAGCAGCCTTTGAAAGTATACATGTAGTACAGAAAATCTTAGTCTCCCTGTAAATCCGGCAAAAATACAACTCGTTCACTTGTGTGGATCTCTTTATTGCAGTTGACATGGGCTTGCCCAAGGGACTAACTTCTTATTCCATAAAGATCCTTAAATAGGCACTACTGATGAAACATTTAATCCAAGCCTTGGTATCAAATGGCTGCTATTGCCAGTGACAGAAAAATCTATTTGCCAATTAAATAATTGCATGCAAAGCTACGACTCTTTATTATGCCTTTTAACACAGTTCAGCTGTTCTGGAACATATCCATCACACTTCATATTTTGCGAAAATAAAGTGCATTCCATATGATTTATACAAAATATGTTTTAAACATTTATTTTGAAAGCTACACCTTTTTTCACTTATTTTGCTGTTAATATTTATTTGGGCAGGAAATATATTTTGCACCCAAAATGTCATTTATATTATTCAAGCACATGGAGTGCTTTTGACCTCTTTCTGTTGATAATAAATTGATGATTTATATTTAGAACATATGGCTGCATTTTTTTAGTTGTTGAAAAACATTTTTAAATGTATGTTATGTTTGGTTTAAATGTGAAGGACAGTACACAGGCTATTAATCTTATGGAAACCAGGGAATATATTTTGATCCCATGTGTCCAATAAAACTCCAAATAAATGGCCTATAATAAAAAGACCCACACATACAATTTATTCTAGTTAAGATGAAAACTTATTTTTGAACTTTATTTCATCTGGACCTCAATCAAGCCTAGAAACAAGAACACAAGGGAAAGGTCCTAGTTAAAAGGGATTTAAGATTACAGGCAGCATTTTGTCCACATATAGAACTCTACCTACATAATGCACAGAAAGGACACCTTTGTTTCTTTTTTAAAATCAAAGAAATAGTTGTTAACCAACAACAGCCTAATATAGCACATGCTTCACTTTAAAATTATGGGCCCTAATTCATGAAAGAATCCATATTCCAGAAAATACCTATGCACATGAATAACTTTAAGTCATTAATTTAAAGTTAAGCATGGGCTTAAGTACTTTGCTGGATCAGGGACCAAAAGTGTAACAGACATGAAAGAATAAAGATACTGTAAATTACAGTGTATACACAACTAAAACAAATCTCTGTCCATACACAGTGAAAAAGACAAACCAAGATATGTCTGTTGCCATCACAGCAGAATTTATTCTATAGAGTAGCCAAAAAAACAAAACAAAACCCAGAAGTGTTAAAAATGTTATATTTTTCTTTTCCTCTCCAATTACTTTAAATGAGGTTCTAATGTGCTAAAGTGTACATTCATTCTTCTATTGCTGCACCAGTGTTCATAGTTTGTGCAATAAATCAGGCTAATGTTATGGATTTTAATTACTGTTTGCAGTGCTTCTGTTAACAGATATTTTTGTGATGATATACATCAGTAGAACATGACTGAATCTGCGCCCTTACAAGTCAGTTTGAAGGTACTGTTACCCAGACTAATAGATTTTGTTGTCAATCATATGACCTGTGGTGTTAATGTACCAGCTTCTGGGAAATTCACTTCTCATTTCCCAGAATTTCAAAACAACAGGGTATAATCTATGAAAAGCACTATTTCTATTTTGGATCTCAGCATCATTCATGGAAACTATGTATCAGTTCTAGCAGCCTCTTTAAAGTATATAAAAGAGATTGAAATTGTTACTGGCTATGCTTCCAGGTAGTGTGCTTCAGTTAAAGAGCTTTTGTGAAGCAGAACAATCCAAAATAAAACAAACAGCTTAAATATGGAACTGCATTAGAGGTTCATGAGAAAATAAACTGTGGCATTCTTACCTTTGACTGCATTAAATTTAGCTTTTACATTATAAACTGTTGTTTAGTAAATAAAGTGAATGTTATGTGGTATTAACAGAGCCCATTTCCCATGCTGTGTGGTTATTTATATGGGATAAGGTCCAGATTGTCAGTGCTTAAAAACTTAATTTGATTGCCTCTTGACTTTATTTCTCCCTACTGAACAGAAATTTCTAATCACAAAAATACCTCTTATAAATCCATCTTAAATCCAACTATACTCAAATTCTGGCACAATTACTTTGTTGTAAAACCATTTTCTGAGCAGTCACAACTGGGATTCCTTATTAGCAGTTTGCTGCTGACAAGCTAATTTTTAGGACGAATACAAAAAGCCTGCAGAACCAGTCAGGCACAAATTTTGCAAACACTGACTTGTCACATGCTTTAAATTAACCCCATGATAAAGTGCCCTGCTGGATCAGGGCCAGAGTGTCAGCATCCTGAGCCCAAAGTGAAGAACTGAAGAGATCCTTCCTATTTGTAGAGGTCACTTCTAGCTGATTTCAGAATCCTGTAATCAATCTTTGTGATTTAACATCTCTCTGTGAACCTAAAGAGTTTCACAGGCTTCCCCCCCCCGTTTTAAATCTGAGATCTTTGTCAGCAATCCCACCTGAGTTTCAGCAACTGCACTTCTCACTTTAGAATAGATCTTTACAAAGGCTTTTCTCTTGGAAACATCTTCAACAAATGTACTTTTAATTTCTTATCCGTTGCTTTAAAAGTTTGTTTTAAAGCAGTAATATCTCAAATATTCTTTTCTATTATAACTCTAGTCTCTGATTTCTGAAATTATTCTGACCACTGGGTTCAAATAACTTTGAAGTGTCAAATCTATTTGAATAAATATGCTTCAATACAATTAGCAATGCATAAACTATTCTTTTTTGATGTATCACAATGAATACATTAACTTTAAAACCTATTCTCTTGATAAGTCATTTTGAGGTGGTCCACTTTTGTTTTCCTTACTTTCACAAACATGCTTGCAGCCAGTAAGAGACTCTTCACTATGATTAATGGCCTCCCATTGGGTATACAGAAAATTTCCCAGCCTGGTTCCCTTGAGAATGCACCACTACATGGATTTCTAGGCAAAGCTAGATTAAAAGAGGAGGAGCAATAGCTATAGTCCACCTACCCCACAGCCATCAATTATATATAGTTATAAATCAAAGTTTGAGCCAGAACAAAGACTAGTGTGGCAAACAAACAAGGGCGTTCACAGTAAATTGTTTTGAAGCAGAATAAAACTCTTGATAGAAACAATGGGGCTAGCAAAGCCACTGTCAATATCACTATAAAGTTCTGTTGATTTATTAAGAATTAGACACAGTGTATCCAATTACTGCTGAATTAACTTAAACAGAAAGCAGCAAGTGGAAAAAAGAAATAAGCGGTGAGCTGGTCTTCCTTCTTTCTTTCTCTTCTCCTCCTCTTTTCTTTAAGAAAAAATGAAGCAATTCCATATTGTAGCTAGTTGAATACTGAACATGAATCAAAAAAGTATCCGTCCATCTTTTCCCACTTTATATTTGCAATTCTTGGCTTTTGGGTTAAGCTCTCTCCTTCATGAAACCGGTATATGTATCTCATTCATATGTCATCTTCTTTCCTGTTTGCTTTCCTTGCTATTTTTGCTTCCATACCACATATAATTTTGCTCTTGTTTCAGATATATTTAAAGTAACTTTCACACAAAATCCATTTTTAAAAGAGACACTGGAGAAAACTCTAGGGATATGGGAAGAAAAGTAATGTCAAGGTCTTTCTTGATTATTTTCTTCCCTTTCATTTTTTTTTAATGATGGGGGGGGAGAAGGGCAGAGGTTGTTGGTATGTTCTAAAATTTACACACGAATTAGGTGCTCATGAAAGCGTGGGATTGGTAGCACTGGTTGAATCGCATATAAGTAGGCTTGGAAAGTTAGTTTTATATCAATACACGTTGGTAAACATCGATTTGACCATACACGCACAGTGACAAAAAATATTGCCAGCGATAATAATAAAAATTTACCGATAGGCAAAGCAAGAAAAATGTGACATGAGAACTTATTGAAGATTGATGAAAAGATATTTACATTGTATATTTTGACATAAGATGTTGACAATTTGTGTTGTAACAAACTATTTTTTTGAATTTCATTGTCTACTGCCATTAAATAATTTCTGTCTGACACCACCCCATAATTTCCCATGATTTAAATTAATACAAATAAAAAAGATACTTAAAAATAAACATCAATATTATCTGTTGAAATTATAATCAAAATCTGCCAAGCCTACACTAAGGGGCTGATTTGCTTTCTCTGGGTACCCAAAACGCCAGTTCCCTTTTGGGAAACACATGATAAGTCCTAATGTGGAGAACTGCTGTCCAAGATAACCCCATGGAGCTCTGCTACTGAGCCCAGACATTTAATTCAAGTCCTATCCTCTTCTTGAGCAAAAAGCATGGGTAGGTAATTGTTTTGTGATGTGGAAAGTGCTCAGTAGTCTTCAGCAAGAAATTCATTTTCTGTGGATATTTGTTAAGCATTCTTTTAGCCAACTCTGAGCAACTTTGTCCAGCTGCAGGCCAAAGAGTCCCAGATAGTAGAATATTTGTCTATGGGTCAAATCCTGCCTGTGGTACATTTGCACCCGTCCTGCTTGGTGCTATGAGCCTCTTCAGCTTTCAGCAGGACAAAGCGCTACCTAGCATCAGGAAAAGAGGAAAAAAGGAAGACCTAATTTCTGTGCCAAGCCAGCACACCACCAACCCACTAACTCTTTTGGCTAAAAAATGTGGCTGGCCAGTCCCTCCCACCCATTGCTCCTCAGCTGCAGGGGAGAGGCCCCTGTATGGGGAGCTGCTCCCCTCTCTGCCCAATCGCCGTGCATCCAAACCCCTCACACACAGGACCCCCTGACTGAGCCTCACTGTCCCACACGCAGAATCTCCCACTGAACCCTCCACACCTGAACCCCCACCCTCTTGCGCCTGTACCACCCTGATGAGGACCCAGCGCCCGGACACTACTCCACCAAGCCCCAACTAGCTGCACCCAGACCCCCACCCCACCAAGTCCCACTTCCCCAGTACCCGGACTCCCCTGGTAAATCCCCTACACTCAGATTCCCCCCAGCCAAGCCCCATCCCCCCACACTCAGACTCCCCCTGCTGAGCCATAACCACCGTCACCTGGACTCCCCTTCAGAGCCCCATTGTCCCGTCACCTGAAAGCCCCCTGACGAGCCCCTGTGCATCCAGATCCCCCTGCATTCAGATTCCCCACTGAGCCAGCACTCCCAGATTGCCCCACACAGACCCCCCTCTCACAGCCTCCCCATACTTCGATCCTTCTGGGCTGAGCCTACCTACCTGCACCTGGGCTGCCTGGCAGGAAGAGGCAGAACCTCGGGGTGTTTCCGGGGCAGGCCCTACCCAGACCTTGCACTGTGTCAGCCTCACCACTGAGTCTGTCCCCCCCGGAGGGGAGGAGAGGGAAATCTGTCTCCGGAGGGGAAGGGGTACAGAATGATCTCTCACCTCTATGCAGCCAATGGCCTGTGCCCCCACTGCCATACTGGCGCCTCCACAAATTTTGACAAATAAATTATTGACAAATAAAATCTTGCAGAATTTTAAAATATTGTGTGCAGAATTTTTTGGCACAGAATTCCCTCAGGAGTACTCAATAGTGGCATGCTGTGGGTCACATTTGTGCCCTCCCCTCCCAGCCTCATGCAACCCCTCCACGCAGGGCAGGAGGGGTCCCAGTGCCACCCCACCAGCTGCCATTTGGAGGGAGGATCTGTACCTGGGTGAAGGAGGAGGGCGCAAATTAATGCTTGGCTCTGCTACTCTCTTCCTCCCCCACCCACTTACCTGTCGTGCAGCACCCACCTCTCCCACTCCAGCCCCACAGCCTGGCTTTGGCTCGGATGGGGGCAGCCTCGCCCCCCTGGTGTAGTGCCAGAATTGAAGATTCAAAGGCACAACTTACAAGGTTGCGTCCATGGCTTTTTGTGCTGCTTGTTTCATGAAACAGCACACATGCACGCGCTCTGCTCAGAGTACCTGTGACAAGATAGCTGACCCTTAAAACGGAGCTCAGTGCTCCTGTCCCAGTCCAGGCGTTCACAGCTGGGACAATTAAGAGGGTGGGACAGGTGAGAAAGAGTCCCAGGAGCCAGAGCAGACTGAGCCAGACAGGTGTCGGAGGAGGAGGAGGCGTGGAAGCAAGGAAACCCCTCTTGCCGATTTCCTGCCTTCAGTCTTCTCACAGGAACTACCTAGCTGCTTTCCTCTCCTGTCCGACTCCCCTGACTGACCCAGCCCAAATTTCTACAACATAACTAAACAGTCCCTTAGCCCAAACCCTGCCAGCATGAGTCAGCTGTCACTGGCCAGCCACAGGTGTCTAATTACAGTGTAGACATACTCTTATTGCCCCTAGGTGCTTCCCCACCCTCTTAATTGGCCCCACTGGGAGCACCAAGACAGTAACAGAAGAGCTGAGCCCACAGAATGGCTACAGAGCCCAGCAACTTCATAATTTGATCAAACGAAATATATTTTTCATTTAAAATATTTTTTCTAACCACAACAGTTTAAAAAAAAAAACCGCAAAAGACAAAGTGATTTGGCAAATAATTTACTTTCCTATTTCCCCCCTTAAATAGTCCCTTCAACCATTAATGGCCATCCATCACATATTGTTCTTCTTGGGTCACTGAGGCATACACTGGTATTGTAGTCACCTCAGCAACAGACCGATTCCTGCCCTGGCTAGAAAATGATAAATATATGCGAAGAAACTAACTCCCCAAATATCAGTACAGTATGTCGCAGCGTCCCTGAGCTTATCTGAGGCCTGAGATCCAAATACTATATATACTTTCGGGTTTCTCTCACAACCAGGACTGTGGAGGAAAAAGATAAGGATGTCAATTAAGATGCACAATCAGATCTGGTGGGAGGAGAGGGAGAGGGTTAAATCTAAAATTGAAAAACAAGATCATGAACTCGCATCCTTTTCTAGTTCATTCAAAAGCACCTTGATAGTATTACTAATATTTCTTGCCCTTTAAGAAAATCTACCATGCACAAGGCAATGTCCTAGTTCACTTTAAGTAACTGTTGTTGTGTCACATTCAGGGTTACTGTTATTAATTAGTGCATATTCTTTTTTCAATATAGTCTCTAGGGTCATAAATACAATGTGGTGCTCACAACTAGGAAATTCTGAATTTTAATCCCAGCTCTGTCACTAAATTACTATCACTTAAACCCAAATGTCAAACTTTGGTATTTAAAAGTTATGCATCCTAGGCCCATTTGAAATCAATATAAACTGCAAGTATTCAGCCCCTCCGAAAACCAGACCAATTGTTTAGGGGCCTAAACAGGCATTTAGGTCTGCCTAACTTGAGACACCAAAGTTTAGCTTTAGACTAATCCTCTCTGGGTCCCATTTGTCCCACGGAATAATAATATTTATCTATCTACCCCACAGGGGCTTTGTAAAGATTAATTACTTAGCCTTTGTAAACACAAAGGGATAAGTTATTTTTCTTCATCACTAGTTTCTTTCAGACTACCAAAAGGTGTCTCAAACGTCAACAAAGATTACAATATAATATAGTTCTTTAAATATCGTCTCCTAGTTTTACACAACGAAATTCTCTCTCCAGCAAGTTATATGATTTTTCTTGCAATACATTCAAATAAGACTATCTAATTTTGGTATGAGCAATTGCCGTCTTTCTGCAGAAACGGGCTTCCCTTCCAATGTGCTTTCACATGTGAATAAAAAAGCACTTGTAAAAATGTGCAAAAACCTGAGGAAAGGTGTATTCTTCCTTTTCAGTTTCCACACTGTCATTTATTTTCTTTATTATTAATGCATATTTAAAAACAAAAAAACTAATCCTGCATAATTTTTAGTATATCTAACCTACCTAAAACCATAATCCAGCAAAGACATATGTGAGTAATTTTAGGCATATTAATAAATTCCACTGAATTCAAAGAGAATATCTTATCTATAAAGTTACTTACATCCATAAGTATATTCAAACTCAGGACCTAGATTTATTTTAGTACTATTTTTCCATTAAAAAACATCTAGCCCTCATGAGCTACAAAATCAGTGAGAGTGTATGAGACACAGAATTCAATTAAAAAAAAAAAGAAAAGAAAAATGATGAGAAAGAAGATTTCCATTTTAAATTTCCACAGAATTGTTAGAAACTGACTGAAAATAGGTTTCCAAATACCAGTGGGCCAACTCTACAGCTGGTGTAAATTCACGTGACACCACTGATTGCAATGTATCTATAACGATTTCCACCAGATGAAGAATTGACACTGATTTGTTTAACATTACGGTTCACAATCAATATCCTTTAACACAGAGGTCCCTTTTGGGTTAAACTGTGTAGTCAACACAAACAAGGATTAAATACAGTTTTGAATTTTATATTACTCACTGTAGTGACAGCTAAACTTAAGTTTGCAAAACAGTTTCCATCATAATCCATTGATACAACGTTCTCATCACTTTTGAAAACATTCTAAGTAAGAACTGTGTACATCTTATGATTTTTGTTCCCCCTTCTTTCCTTACCTCCCCAATATTACGTATTGTCTTTCGAAGTGTACTGTTATTTACTATGTTTTTTCAGCACCTGGCACAAAGGGGCCCGACCTGGCTGAGGCCCCTAGCTGCTACTGCAATATAGATGTTAAATATTACTAACAGCAAGAACAATCACTTTTTAGCTCCAAGTTTTTTGGGGTTTTTTTTTGTTTTTGTGTGGGTCCTTTTGGTGTGTGGGGGGTGCTGGCT
Organism: Mesoclemmys tuberculata; assembly: GCA_007922155.1. NCBI lineage: Eukaryota > Metazoa > Chordata > Testudines > Chelidae > Mesoclemmys > Mesoclemmys tuberculata. The sequence continues at coordinate 63,478,741 of ML675603.1, read as the reverse complement.
TCGTTTCTGCCTGAAAATGAATTTTTGAGACTACAGGTTGAAGCAAAATCGCTTCAGACATTAAGTAGCATATGAAAAAATATTAATTTTCCAAACCATAAAAAACAAAAACGTCTCATCCCTCCCCATCAGGGTCAGCCCTAGACCAAATGGCCAGGATTGTCTTCGGCACCCTCTCCCCTCCATTTGTTAAACTTTTGACTACCTTATTTTTTATTGCATTTGTAGCCCATTTCATGACTTCGATGCATGATTTGCATGTATGATTTATCCCTGTCCTATAAGACAATAAATTTGCATGTTAGGATCTGTTAATCTGTATTTATTCATGTCACATATAAGCAAAAAAAAAAGAAATTGTTTACTCTAAGCTTATAGAAACTTTTTAATTTTAAGAACAATTGAAATATACTAACATCAAGAAATTGAACTGTGCCCCAACTTGGGTGGACCAGTATTAAATAGTGTTACAGCAGCTGACTGGGTGCACACTGACGGCGACAAATTTGCCGCCATCAGTTCGATGTCTCTGGCTCGACTGAGCAGTCTGTGTAGACCCGCTCAGTAGATACAGAAATCGATGCAGGAAAACCACCCCGGTAAGTGGCATAGCGCTGCGTCGTTCCCATCGGCGCAGTGCGGTGTGCACGGCACGTGGAAGAGACGCAGCAAAGTCGATGGGAGATACGCAAGTGATTTACGTCACTTACGTATCTCCTGTCAACTGCTGCCAAATCCGGAAGGTAAGTGTAGGCCGGGCCTTAGAATGTTAACCCTAGTCCTTTAGTTCAAAAGTAGCTTTTCTTGCCTTTGCCCTTGCAAACTGAAGCATCACAGGGATGAAAAGACCGGCCAATGGCATTTTCAAGCAATAAAATAGCAAGTGATGTCAATCTCTTGTTGGCCTTCGTCGATCAAAGATATGTTTCAATGAGCCTGAGCTTCGAAAAGCTGTGCTCACCACTCACGACTGTGAATGGCAGCATGAACAGAATCCTCAAAGCTGTCCACACATTAGGAAAAGCGTCCTTCAGCTCTGCATCATGAATGAATTGGAGAACTTGGATTGGAGAGTGCTTTCCGTGTGGCAAAAGGTGACAGATGTTGTCTAATTCAACACAGAGATCTTCATCATTGACGACATCATTTCCCATGTGTCAGCATCTGGTGAAGGTCCATACAATTGTTCAAGAGTCTTTTCCTGTCCACCGGCAGCTTAGTAGGTCATACAAAACCCACAAGGTCTTTTCATGGCACTTCATTTGTCCCAAAACTTTCTTCAATGGACACTTGAGTAGTGTCAACAAACGAGCAAAATTTTTAAAATTTTTCTTCCAAGCTTCCCATCACCTCATCTCTGCCCTCATAACCAAACTGTCTCTTCTTCCGATGAGATTCCTTGAAGACAGGCTCAACTCCTAAGTTTTCTGCCATTTTTTCTGGCAGCAGTGATGGCATCTTCAATCCATTGTCTCTGTAGGCCATGATGAAATCAAGGCAGCTTCTCAACAGAGGAGCAGCAGTTGTGATGACCATCGACTGAGTTCACTTGGAACAGGATATCATGCAAAACCACAACTGAGACCATAAATTTGAAGTCAGTGATCTGGTTTGCCAGGCTTTGCGCTTCATGTCGGCTTCCAGCCCCGGCTTTACTCCAGGCAAACGTAGTTCTCAGAAAGCCTGGAAAGTGCCATGAGATTCTACAAAGGTCCAGAACATTGTAGGCAGTAAGTGAAAAATGAATCCACGTACCGAATACCTGAAATATTTTACTTGAAGTGTTCCATTTTCCCTTTTGTCGCTAACAACAAAAACAGCACCTCAAGCCTGGTGCCACCCAGCCCGGCACCCCAGGCAATTGCTTGGGTCACCTGCCCCTAAATCCAGACCTGTTCCCCATTCCCAGGGAAAAACCCCATAAGCACATAAACCTTTAAATTTGAAATGTGTATGTATATAGTGAAAGCTTTGGAGAGTTTGAAAAGAGCATGGTTGTAAAATATAAAAGTTATACATTTTGAAAATCTGTCAGGGCACATGCACACTAAAAAACAGTAGTCACTTACAAAGAGAGCAAACATCGATGCAATGCATAAGCAGTAATGACAAGCCTAGGAAACTGAGCTACTCTAAATATGAAGAAACTACTTTTAAAAATCTATCTCCTGCTGCTCCTAGAGACTGCATGGTATCAATTCAAAGAGACTTGGGCTTACAATATTGATCTCCTCTCGAATTCTGTGGCCTCCCAACTCTAAAGATTTATAATTTTAGATCTCCCAAAGTTGTTTTCTTCAAACTTTGTTTTGTATATCTCATTCAAACCAACTCTCAAGATCTAGCATGACTTACTCTATCTAACATTGCATCAGAAATTCCAATTGTATTATATATTGTATTGACACAATTTATATTGCTATAAAGTAAAGAAAGAAGCATAAAGGAGGAGTGGTTGAATTTAGCTTTCAACTCGAACAGGGCATGCTGGCCTGTTAAATACAAGTCCCAGGTCCACTGTGTTCCTGTTACTTTTCAGTCTAGAACCAAGGAAGTCTGATTGTTACAGCTCCCAGTGACCACAGAAATTGTAGGCTTGGCACCAGTGCATGCTGAGGAAGAGGAACGGGATATGAGAGAGAAAGCAAGAGATGTAGAAGGAGCTGGGTGTCTCTGGAAGGACTTGGAAACAAGTTCTGCAAAGAGCATGGGGCAAAAAGCGACAGCATGGACTGGAGACCCAAAGTAGACATTTTACTTATTATTCAAGGTCCCTGTTCTGGATCTCCAGAGACTTGGATGGCAGATTTTCATCCCCACTGGGTCCAGGTGGAAGATGAATACAGACTCCCTAGAAGAAGCCTGTGACCTGGGTGAGAACTTCAGAAGATCTATCTTCAGATTAGACTTTTGGGCTAGGGTTTTGATTTAACAAGAATGTTAAATTAATACACTCAAAGGGGGAAACTGAGGCAGCAGCCATTTTTCCATGGAGAATCAGGTAGAGAATTCCTATCTTGGCCTTATGTCTGGATTTCCTGACTTCAGTGCTCGATTTCTAAATTTTATCATTGCATTGACACTAATTTTTTTGTATCAATTTTAAACTAAGTTTATTTTTTTTGCTAGTTCCTGGTATCTGTAAAGCCGAAACGTTTGCATTATCACATCTTCAACCTCAAACATGGAAGCTGCTACCCTTCTAACCATGGGACAAATTCTGACCATGGACATGCATGAATGGGATCTATGTAAGCAAACAGGAACCTTGAAGAACAGAATTTGGCCAGGCATATCTAACTTTCCAATGAAAATGAAAATTATATTTTTTTCTTTTTACTTTCACAGCTTTATGTAAAAGAAACACCAATATGAATGCTATCTCTGGTCTTAATACTAGGTTCTGGGTTATGGAGGGATATATAAGTATCTATATAAGACAGCTAAAACAGTAAAATGTACAGCTAAAAATGTACTTCTCTGTGGCAAGTTGGCGCACGGATGTGGAAGTATACAAAAATCAGGAGAGTGAAAAACTCCTTTTACCCACCAAAGTTAAGACTGATTCATTTAAATTTAACAATCATCATCTGTAGTCATAAATGCCTTTTTGAAGGAGTTAAATTCAGAAAGCGTCTGAAGCTTCTGGCATGAAAGCTTCTAGTTTTTTATTTGTACAAAATAAACATATACCAGAGTTAAGTTCAGTTGCATAGAGCCCCCATGTTTGTGATCTTTGCCTACAAGAATATTAAATTTCCGTTCATCAGTCTTCTCTCTAGGGGCTTCTCCAGGGAATGCAAGAGTCTATTTGTTTTTCTATAGATCTTGTATCTAAATATTATTTTCTCTCTCTTGGAAAACAGGCTGCCAAAGAATCAGCAGTGTCACTGTAAAAACGTTTATTCTTAGCTGGATGAAGTGATGGCAAGGCAAGATTGGGAAAAATATTTTTCAAATCCACTTTAATAAGCGTACTTCCAAATAGGAATATACTAGATATTGGTCTAGGCATGCCCCAGGCCTATGATCCATCTTTCATCCTTCTTACCAATTTCAGACTGACAGCTAAATTAGCTCATGGAAAAGGCTCCTGTAGGCAGTAACCAATAACCCGCCATTCAAGGTAGGTTTTAATAGTGAGGGGCACAGGAGATGGAAAGCTGCATTTATGTCAGCTGACTGCAGTGGGGTGGGAGAGCAGAGGAATATATGGATATAGGAAAGTAGGAAAAACAGGGAAAAAAAAGAAAATTACATGGGAAGGAGAAATATAATTGTGGTTTAATCATTTTGTCAGATGGCCGGCACAAACTAAACGCCTGGAATGTGGGGAACCAGGGTCTTGAGATTCTATTTTTGCTGGCAAGGCTACTGACTCCACATTTATACACTTGCAAACAGAGTAACTTTCTGTTTCTGCAATATTCATATTGGCAAGCTATGCACTGAGATGTTTTCTTTTCTAAAGGGGGAAAAATAGCTGATCATAAAAGATGATATGTTATCAACAGCCTTTCAAATCACAATACCTCATTTATTCCTGGGCAAAATAAAATACTCAGCATGGGACCTTTCAAGTTATAGTGCCAGTACAGCAGACATACTGAATAATTTAAAAAATAATATAGATAGGAGAGGAATGATATATCTGCTGCTTCACAAACAAAGCCATCAGTTTGGTATTTGCACAGCATCTCTCTGACAAAGCAATTTGAGTTTCTAAAGCTGACATTTCATATGCAGTTCTCCACCAAAATAATTGTAGCAAGCACCTAGAATAAGCTCCTGAATATGTTCAGCATTGGTTACATCTGAACTTGCATTTTCTTTGCATGTTATTTGCCATCAAGCTCCATAGTAGGTAAATTTATTTTGAAATCGGGGACTTCCACAGAGCACTGTGCCTATCAGCAACTTCTTTCATATTGGCAATTTTCTGTAACATTATTTATTACGCTGTATCACATGAGCAATAATATTCACAATTATGGTGCAGAATATCTCCTAGTACTGTATAATGCAACATTAGCAATTTTTCCTTTGTTTTATTGGTCCATACCATAGTAGAATCCCTAGCGTTGTTACCACACTACTAAAATCTTAACATGGAAATTTGTAAAATTACCAGCTATTAATCTGGATAGCAGAAAACATGTAGTGCCTGTCTACTCTGTGCTGATGAGATGGGTATTTTGCTGCGTTCTGCAGCTGTGTACCTGCTTTTGAAAAACATGTTTAATTTAAACATGCAAAGCAATGCCTGAGGGTGCCTCGCATTGCAAATGTAAAGAAAGGCTGATTTTCTTCAAAGGCGGTTGATAATAACCCACAAACAGCAGGTATTTTCTGCTACCAGCATGTAGCTGGCATGTCATGGCTAGTACATCTTTAATCATAATAATGAGTTCCGTAGTAATCTTGATAAAATATGTTTTAACTGCCACTGTTTTTAACTGCCACTGTTACCCCCAATGAGAATTAGCTGACTTTGTGTACATTCCTAGCCTTACTAGAACATTTTTTGAAACAGCTGTGTCACTAGCTGGTAAGTACTTTTTATTGTTTCTTAAGGCAGTAAAGTCTTAAATATTCATTTAGTAGCATCGGACTCAACTGACTGTCTGCCACAAGGAACACAGGTCCTTTGATTGTTTAGCCTTTGGTTATAAAGAAAAAAGTAGAAGCATCTTCCCCAGTTGCCATTCCTTTTCCTGAGAAATGCCAACAGATATTTACCTTGCATATTGTTGCTCTGACTTTTTCTCATGTTTAATTCATTCTCCACACCTGCAACCTTGTGTGTTCATGAATTTTTCCTTAATTGCCTTCATACTTCTCCGAAGCTAGCATACTTCTGCTCTCTGTTGAAAGAGCCACGTTCTGGTAGGATCATCAAGCTCAATTTTTGACATACTCTACATTAACAACCTATAATATTGGTCTACTGTGATGCCTTCTATAGCTAATAGATAGTGTCCTGTGCTTCTTCATCAACAATACCAAAAGCACTCAACAGTCTTAATTAGTGTGACTAGCAACTCTCTGCAGACCATTACAAGGATACATCTTACTCTGACTATACACTCATTACCCTTCCTTTGAAAAATCATACTTTTTCCTTAAAATTGTGTGTCATATCAGCTGTTTCTTCAAAAGACAAGTCAATTTACAGAAGACACCTTTTGCTTTTTCATATTATTTATACACACACACACAAAAAAGCATTACTAGAACTCTATGAAAATCAGGGCTGGGGGTAAACTGCAAGTAAACTGTACAATGAACTGTCCTGTCTGTAATTTTTCAGAATTACCAAACATCCAGCATTAAAAAAAAAAATTATGCTACAACCCCTCAGTTTTCTAACTAGCATTAATGCCCTTAAGGATAAACCTTGTCCTCTCCTCCATGCTATGGGAGATTCCTTGGGAGAAGACTTGGTGTGATTCCACTGTGCAAAGCAGAGGCAGGAATGCAAGGGAGAGGACTACAGCACTGAGTTGGGGCATGTGCCACCATGCAGTGCAGAGATCTTATCCACAGGAGCTTTGGCAGACCTTCTGGAGGATGGCTGGGCCCAGAGGATCTGCTGCTACTGGCTCCTTTTGTTCTCCATCCTGCAATGACAAAATGGAGAATACTCCAAGCCACTGGACTGAAGAAATCTCCACTGAGTATCACCACAGCCATTCCACTGCCGGAGTTGGGGGTACATGGATTCCTCTTTCCTAACTCCTGTGATCTGTCCAGAACCTGGCTTGGGAGCCTGAGCTGGATATTAGGCTCAGGATTTGTCCCTTGATAAACAAGAGTTAATCCAATATTTTCACAGAAAATTAGAAGATTAATAATTATGAAACAGAATAACGGTCTGATGGCTGAGAACAGAAGACAGAAAGAATGGTCCAGTGGTTAGGGTGCTCATTTGGGACTAAGACTGAGTTCAGTTCTGTTCTATCACACACTTCCTGTGTGTCCTTGAGCAAGTCATTTAGGCTCAGATTCTCAAACATATTTAGCTGCTTAATTCCCACTGAAATCAATGAGACTCGGGCACCTAAATATCTTTGCGAATCTGGGCCTCAGTCCCCCATCTGTAACATGGAGATGATAGAACTTCTCTACCTCCCACGAACGTTGTGAGGATAAATGCATTAAAAGGCTGTGAGGTGTACAGATCATATGGCAATGTAAGATATATAGTAAAATATATAGTAAAACCTTAGATACATAGTAAAATATAAGTGGTGCAAACTGGCACTACTAGGAAGAGATTACCCTCTGCTAAAAACATTTTAGTGCAATAAGAACAAAGCAAAGAAAAAATCATTGAAATTTCTTTACTGTAGACATTTATAAGAACCCTTTCTAGTTTTCTGTCTATTTATTAAAGTTCGGAGAATGATGCTGAAAGGACCTTTCTCTTGTTATAACTTTGAATCCTAACTTCTTAACCATACCAGAAGTCACAATACTGTTTTTCATTGTCACCGCTGCTATGCAGTTGTTTTTTGGTGTCACGAAAAAGGACGGCTTTTGGAAGGGACAGGAAGCTGAAGGAGTAATTTTCTGAAGTAGCAGCCTCCTGTTTACATTTTCCTTCGTCAGTGAACAATTATGTCAGAAGCCAAAAGAAATGAGCACATGCAGGTTTATCTAAATAAAGATGCGACTTGACAGAGCTCTTTTCAGGTTCAGTATGACTGTATAACACAATGCTGTTGAATAATTGTTAAACTACTGATCAATATTCTATCATGCATCAATAAAAATGTGAAAACATTACAAGCAGGGCTAATGGAATAATCCATGGTTGTTACAGAGCTAAATCTGCACCTATCATGTTGAAAATTATCCTCCAGTGTTGGACGAAATGTCAGTCCTATTTGTGGCAACACAATTTTCTTTCTTTATGGCATCATTGGGCCAGTAGTTTTATTCTCTGCTATATGTTGCCAGATCTCCAGCTTTAGCTATATCAGGACTAAAAATTATGAAGTAATTTTTGTTCTACATGGAGGTCACTCTTTTCAATATTTATTTGATTAAGGTCAGCATGAAATTCTCTAGCTATATTGATATATTTATAAATAATATGAAACTATTTCATATTGATCTGAGCGCAAAGAGGCACTCCAAGAGTGTAACTAGGATCCTGAAATGGTTAAACGTATATGTGAGTAAAACATGGCAGAAGAAAGCAAGCACTCCAGTGTCTTTCATAGAATACTGAGTTCCATAGGTTAGAATGCTACTGAAACATATTGTACATACTACACCTAAAGTTTAGATAACCTAACTTTATTTTAATTAAGCATAACCTCATTTTTTGAGGACAGAGAATGTGCAAAATCAAATGTGAAACTGGAAAATGAACTATTTAAATGTACTCTCTATACATTTTAAAAGAACGGTGCTGTCCTGTCAAGGCCCAAAATATACTTTCCTGAAAATAAGGTATCCAACATATAATGCCTTGAGAATGTCTTTTAATGGTATTGTAACCCTTCTGCCAGGGAGTGTCAGCAACAAGGCCAGATTCAATATCTAGGGATTCCTCTTAACATTACATAACAAATCCAGCTCCAGCCCTCACCCAGTAATTTGGGAAAGTAAACCCATCTCTAAGAGGCAATACTTCCCTGCTCACAAACACTGAGACTATGTATAATAAAAGAACACTTGTATTAAAAAGGAAAGAGAACTCAGCATTAATGTGGGGAAACACCACCACGACAATAATTTGAAAGTATGCAAACACTAAGTAAACACCCATCCCACAGTATCATGGGTAGTAGTCATTTGCCTCAGTTTCCCACCTTGTGGTGTGAAAGTTCAATGCATGTATGTCCCATTCAGGCCTCTAGACCATCTTACCAGTCATTTCAACTTCACTGATCACAAAGCAGAAAAAAGGACTCTAAACTGAGTTTGATCTGGCTTTGATTTGCTAAAGATTTGGCTTTAAATATTGGAGAGGGAGTGACAAATGGTATCTAGGACTCTTTAAACAGAGTTGTTACAGCATGGCACTGACCCCTTGTGAGTGCCCCTTCTAGTCAGGTATGTCTGCAGTCTTTAACCAGTCCCAACCCTTGTATTGGATCATGCCCCACCGGGCTTCCTTCCTGGAGGCAATAGTTTTGCTTTCTTGGTCTGTTCTGGCTCTAACTCTCCAGCTGGGCACTTTAACGGTTCAGATCCCCTTCCGGGGTTTATCTCCCTTCCAATTGTAGGCCACTTCCCCAGTGGCTTATGCAGGGAACAAGGGCCCACCCACCACTCTGGGTCCCAACTCTGGGATCCTAAGAATAATAGCCACAGGTTGCCGTGTCCCTTTACGAAACAGGTCACTTCCCCACAGCCCCAGCCTCCACCAATGCTTCACTCTTAGCTCAGGAATTTTCTGTGTTCAAGTCCAGCAGCCAACCAGGAGCTCTTTCTCACTCTCCTAGTCCCTGCCACCATCGAGCTGTCCATGATGCTGCAGTTCCCTTTGGCCAGCCAAGAGTACCAGCTACACCCCTTTGGCTCCGGCAAGGAACTGACTGTCTCTGGCTTTGCAGCTCTTTTTTATAGGGCCTTCCTGAGCCCTGATGGGCTGTTTCCTGCAGCATTTTCTCTAGGGCACTCGTAGGATTTCGCTCCACTGCTCTTTTCTTGGGACACATGTGGAAGGACCCTGAGGCCTCCAACAGGGCGCCTCTGGGCCTAGTTCACCCCATCACATCAGTTCACACCACCAGGTGGCAACACCTGTCCCCTCCCTCTCTGACTTTTACTTGGATTTGGCATCACTTCCCCCTGCTTAGTAAATGAGGTTAAATTTAGGATGAGCCTCTCAATTAGGGCATATTAAGGACATCTCTGCTGCCCTTTAGTCATAGAATAGGTATAACAACATTTCATTATCTCTGCATCCATATTTAAAGTGCATTTTAACACAAAAGAGCCGGTCTCTTTGGAAAAGCAGCTCAGTCCATTGATCACCTGGGAAAAGTAGGTGTATCTGTACAAATATGGTCTGTTCCTAAGGTATTTTCCCCCAGTTCATCAACAGATGGCAGGGAAGAGCTCATTCAGACCCCAGCTTACATGTATATATTAATATTTTTTCAGTTAAAAGCAGTACTATTTAGGTCCCTAATACCTCAGAAAGCTAAATACAAGATCCTTTTAAAAAGAAATTATATAAATTATGGGCCAGATTCTTAGCTGGTGTTCTCATAGATCCACTGAAGCCAAGAGAGCTAGGACAATTTATACCAGCTTTACATACATTTGGCCGCATGTATGTAACACTCTATATATATAGAGAGAGAGAGTGTGTACATCTGTATGTGTATAATACAGTGAATGTGTGAGAAATAGGGTCTTCTGTAGCTGGGCAGCCCTAGTGGCTAGATTGCTGGTCTTGCACTCTGTAAATCCAGAGGAGTATGGGGGACCCAGGCCCTCCCTCTCCTCCAGCTCCCAGCCCAGGACCCTGTGTAGGTCAACCCCTAAACAAGGGAGATGGATCTCCCTCCACGTGGGGGTGGTATAAGAAGAAGGGAGGGATCAAGACTCACTTCCCTGGGTTGCTTCTCACAAGTCTCTTTAATTTGGGGGCATGGCCCAGCTAGTCCAGCGGTCCCATGGCTGGGTCTTATTTGCAGGATTCCCACGTCAAGGGAACCCTTATTCGCCTAAAGTGGCTGCACTGGCTGGGAAGTTACTGATCTGTCTCTTCAGGCTGGCAGACAGAGAACTCCTGCCCCCTCACCAGTCAGCCCCCAACAGAGCCAGGCTCCCATCTTTTCTCCCTCATCCAGGCCTGACATTAGCTGTGGGTATAGCAGGGCAGGGCTTTAACCCCTGCTGTGCCACACAGCAGTTTCTCTGCTCCCTCAGAGGCTGTTATATATGCACGTACATATATTAATTTTATACTAGCAGGTATTACATATGCTGTATATACAGTGAAACTCACTTTGCTATAGAATGGTAATGTCTCTGACAATTTCCTTCCCTGAATTTTTTGTGCCAAATTCTTTTCTCAGTTACATTAGTGGAAACCCAGAGTAAGTCCACTGATATCTGTAAAGTGCTCTGGATTACCCCATTTAAACTAACAGGACAATCTCTCCCTTTGGGTACTTTCTTAGATTTCTAACAAACATCATGAATGAAGTCTTTCATAGACTATTATTGACATATTTTGCTAGAAGACATGGATACACCACCAAAGTATTCTGTATGAAGAGGTAAAGCAGAAAAAAAATCTCAGGTCCTGATGCAATTTTTTTTTTTAAAGTCTACAGCTATGGTGCCAGTATACTTGCTAGTGAGCAACATACCTTTAAAGCAATATAATCTTGTCTATCTCATGGATCAACCATCGCTATCACCTCTAAATGTAAGTGTAAAAACTGTCTGGTAATTATTGTGCTCCCCTTAATCTGAAATGCAGGAAAAAATATTTTTCTGTGTTCCTTAACATGTTGATGACTAAATAACTAGTCAAATCTTCACAATGTGGCTTTAAACAGTGGTTGGTGCTTGATAACAGGAAAAATGTAGGTAACAGAACACGTGTCTATATAGAACTTCAAGATCTTAAAAAGTTACTGAGATCGGCTGAATTGAACTGTACAAAATCCTGCAAAAGTTTCAATGCCGAGAGAAATTTTTGTAGCTTATCTGTCAACCGTACAACAGAATTCTGGATACAATCTCTGCGGATGGCACTTTGTTCAAGCAAGGATGTTCATAGCTTTAAAAACCAAAAGCTACAATTCTGATCAGCTAGGCTGACCTCCTGCATAACACAGGCCAGTGCACTTTGGATTCTATTCTCTTTAGAGTTTTCTTTACAACAGTGATGCCAGGAATACGTTTATTACATTTTTAAACATTTGACAAGCTCTATACCTTGAGCAAATCAATAGTCTCTACAAAACTAACCAGTACTGAATGCTAGATCCTTTATGCATATGACTGGACTTTTTGGTTTGCACATTACTGCCTACCTCCAGTTCATCACCAATAAGTTTGCTGAGGTAGTTAAAAGGTATGGATTAACCATCAGTCTGAAAAAAAGCTGAGATAATGTACCAGCCTACACCTGTGAAAGGATATACAAGACATAGCATGACAATTAATGGAGATGAACTCAGTGGAATAATGGATTTCACTTACTTGTAATGGTTTTGTTAAAATACTGCCTTTGGTGATCAAGAAATCATTATTCAAATTTAAAAGATGTATTCTGCATTCAGCAGATTTGACACACTGAGTCTGGAACCAGCACAGTATCATATAAAAGACACTATTAATCATATATTATTAATGATGTATTAGGGTACTTACAACTTTGTATAGGTAACATTATTTAAATGTGAATAAGAACAATGCGTATATATTTACCATGCTATAGTGCATTCCACTTTACTCTAGAACCACTAAATATGCACAAAGGATCACTGAGACATCAAAGTAGTAAATAAGAAAACCAATACTGTATTCAAGCATACTATGATTTTTTTTAAATGTGACTTGTCCAAGGACAACCTGAATCTCAAATCTGGTTTTTAACAACAAAATAGAGTTTTCACAATTTTTTGGAGTGATACGTAATTAGCTGTGCGCAATACGGAATACTACTGGATGCCTGAAATGGAAATAAATAAAATGGCAGACCACTCTGGTATATCTGCGTCATCTATCCTCCAGCAGCAATCTCAAGAAAGCAGAGGTAGAAGGACTAAGTTACAGCAAACTAAGATCACTTAACTTGTGAATGAGAGTATCTATACAAGGCTTAACATGCTTTAATTTATGCACATTGTTGATTTGCCTTAACTGCCCTCAGTATCCCCATAGAGACAATACCCAATTTTGCATGGAACTGTACTATCTGTACATGTAAGTGGCAAATTAGATGTTTAATAGACCATTTGCCCATGATTCTGTTTTTTTATGCAATTATCCACATGCCCATCTCTGAAAATCAAGTCCTAAATTTCACAGATGTAAGATAGTTTGTAGTAAATCAAAACCACTAGATAACAGGATTCTTCCTACCTTGTTTTCAAGCTATGTTTTATATTAATCTCTGTGGGAAGATAAAGTTGTACAACAAAAAATAAACAGGAAAAGAAATTGATCATCTCTTTACAGATATGTAAGAAGGCAATACTGTTGATGATGTACAAACAAATACTTTAATTAATAACAGTAAGAATCTACAAAGAGGTTCCAGGAAATTGCTGGCCAATTATTCCCATGTGCTGTGTTTCTGTTCATTGCTGTGTGACTCTATGGTGCTTTGTGCTATAAGAAAAAGTACATATGTAAAGAGGTTCCACAACCAGCACTGAAGCAATATTTATAAGAGAAGAATCATACTGGGGCAGACATCATCCATATGGAGGTTATTGGGCTGCCACAGAAAACAACATATAGTGAGTGGACAAAAGCCAAGAGGCAGTCAGAGAGAGACATATGAAGAAAAAAGTACCTGACTTATTGTGCTATCAAGATCATCTTCCTAAGTAGTTGGTAACACAAGGGGGTTGATAAGGCAAAGTAAAGTCTCATGCAAAAAATTATGAAACAAGATATGTAAAACTACATCAAGAGAACAGGACACTTTTCAAATTAGGAGCACAGGAGTTACAGATTAACCTAACCCACACGAATGCATAGTCATAGATTTTAATGTCAGAGGGGACCGTTACGATCATCTAGTCTGACCTGCACAGTGCAAGCCACAGAACCTCACCCACCCACTCTTCCATACCTTTGTCCAAAGCCCATAATCGAGAACTGGAATCTTTAGCAATCTAGAAGATTCCAACAACTCTTGGAAAAATTCAAATGAGCTTGCCTCAGACAGAAAAGCTTCTAGCTTTTGTTTTATTAGGAGGGGGTTTCTCTCCAGAATTTGACTCTTTTGCCCTTTTCTGATCTCACCTGACTAAATGATAGTTCATTCCGGATAATCTGGCAGAGAAGGGGGAGGAAGAAATGACAGCAGATACATTGCTTTTGTATTTTAACTAATTTGTTGCATGAAGTAGAGGCATATCTCCAGTGTTCTCCACTGATGTATTCAGCCAGGGAAGAACTCCCTCTTATGGCTGGAATAAACATTAGAGGAGTGTCCAGAAAAGTCTTTACAAACATGTTAACAACCTCTAGTTCACTGCAAATCAATTAACTTGAGGAAAAATCTCTAATGTAGACATATCCTATATAAACTTGTGTATTGCTTGATGACTAAGCCTAGAGTCCAAACAAGGCTGAGATAATGTTGGTGAGCTGGGAGAAGAATCCTTGTAACCTATTACAGTACAGCCATTGCATTTATAACATAGATGCACAATTCTTGTGCATTTAGATCCTGAGCTATTCCAGGATGTCCAAGTAGCAGCTGTGGTCAGGGGTTCTTGTTTCCACTTGTGCCTGGAAAGAAGCATGTGACCATTCTTCTCAAATACGCACTGTCATGCTGACTGGATGAAGGGGGCCCTTGAGGTATATTCAGAAGCTCTGATTACTCCCTTCTACACCAATCTCGCATTGGGAGTGTCATGCTGGCTGGATGGGGGGCGGGGAGCATTTATTGCATTGTTGGACATCAGTATGTCAGTATCATAGTAATCCATGTGAGCTATGCCATGTCAGGTACTATTAGAAAGGCTATAGTGTTCTGAGTTAGATGATAATGTTTGTGTTCGTGTGTTATGTGTATAATGGAAGTTATGGATATGTTTGATATATCAGTATTTCAAATTGGGCTGTTTCTAGGCCACTTCTCAGACAGGGTGGCTGCAGAACAATAGCCTGCTTTATGGTCCATTAAGACATTCCCAGGTGCAGGGGGCCCAGGTGGAGTAGCCAGAGATATACCTGATGAGTCACCATGTTGGGCCCATGTGACTCTGACTCCATTTTGGTTCCTATGAAATTCCACAAGCAGAGTGGCAAGGGCCAGAGGACATAAAAGCCAGAGGTACAGAATCCATTTTGTCTTCAGTCTGTCTTCAGCTTTTCAGACAACTATCTACCTCTGGAGCAACCCATCTGCAACTGAACTGAAGCTGTGAAACAAAGGACTAAGACCCATCCAGGTACTGGATGTATACCAGAGGGACCATACAAGCTTGCAACTCCACAATTCTTCTAGAAACCTGATGTATATGGACTTTCAAATCATTTGTATGTATCTGATTGCTTTGATCCTTTAACGTTTCTCTTATCTGTTTTTCTTTTTATAATAAACCTTTAGTTTTATTTACTAAAGGATTGGCTGGCAGCGTGGTATTTTGGGTAAGATCCAAATTTATATTGATCTGGTCCTGTGGCTGATCCTTTGGGATCAGAAGGAATCTTTTGAGTAAAGAGCATAGAGTTTAAATAACTGGTCGCTTTACTAGACCTAGTGGCAGTTTGGGAGCCAGAGACTGAAATGCAGTAAAGGGGGCTGTGTGTATTTGTATAACGGCTTCTTGATAACCACTGGGGGGGAATCAGAAGCACTGTTTGTGGCTGGTTGGGAAGTCTGACTTCAGTGTCATGCACCAGAACTGGGAGAATCTGCTCTCCTTTTACAGCCTGCCCTGACCTTGGCATTAGCAGGTGGCTACCCCAGGCACGAACGGGTCACAAACATCTTGCCCTCAACTACTGTCAGCTTTGTCACCTAAAGATGCACTCTATGTTGGGCAACATCTGGAGACTATGGAGTACAGAATGCTGCCACTCCACTTTCTATGTGAGTGTTATGTGCAGATTACCCCAGGGTTTTGTGCCAGTTGCCAATAGGTTTCTAGGTAGAATTTATTGGTTTGGGCTAGTAAAACCTTAAGTGTTTTGGGCTCTGTTTACTGGAGATACCCTCGTTCTACCACATTACTCTAGTTGTGATCAGGTGAGGTGCTCATACTGAATCTCTCTTGCTGCAGCTCAGAGAGAGCTACTGGTGGGGTTTTCTATATTTGAGGTCCTCTACATTATACCTCACTGCCAGCCTTGGTCCACTGGAGCCTGGATTTGTGAGTCTTCCAGGAACACGAATCTCACCTTATTCCACAGACTAAAAGTTGGAAATATTTGGGGTTATTTTATCCTCATATTTCCTCATGAATAGGTATGTTTCTGTCCCGGTGGGATGAATCATCCTTTATAATCTACCACGATTTGTAACATACGTTAATTTATTGTAAGGGCACTGTGACAGCTTTTCCTCTAGCTCAGTGGGTCCAGCACTTTCTTCTAATGGTAGATCAGGGAACTGCTTCACTCTTTTGTGTTCTTCCACCCTCTAGTGGTGGGGGAGGATAATACAGCCTCTCTAAGATTGCCACTCCCTGCAGGCTTCCAGTCCTGTGTCTGGTTCTCACAGGCCTTTACCTCTTCACTGGGGCTCTTGCCCCTCAAGTGAATGGCCGGTAGGGGATAGAGGGGGCCCTGACCCACCCTCGATTCTGGGCCCCAACAAGTAGCAGCCTCAAGCTGTGGGCTCAGGAAAGCTGCTAGCTTCCCTGGGTTACCTCCCTATGTCCCTTGACTTAATATCCATACCCTGCTTGGACAGGGGTCCTTCCTGGCCTCCTTGCCAGGAAAGACTCTTGGCCCTTGACAGCCCCACAGGGCGTGGTAGTGCCCAAACCAAATGTCCAGTTCAGTCTTCCCCTTCTGGCAGGGTTTCTTCCCTCAGGCCTCGGAAAGGTCCTTTGCCCTCTTCAGGCAGGATTTTCCATCCCCCACGCTTCGTACCTGCAGGGTTCTCTTCTGCCAACGTTCTGCTCCTTCTAAACCCTCCTGGTTCTTGACAATGTCTTCCCTGCTCACACACACTGATAGCTCACCTCACTCCCACAATGCCAGCCACACTCTTTCTCTGGAGATAAGGCTTTTAACAAGTCCTAGGCAGGGCCTTGACTGGTTCCAGGTGTATTAATTAACCGGGAGTAACCCCTGCTCAGCTACCAAGGGAAAGGGACTTACTGATCCTGGGGCTGATATATAGGCCTTCTAGCATGCTCCAGTGGCCATCTGATCTGACCCTGTCACAGCACCCAGTCCATAGATTGGGTCTCTTTAACAGTCATTATAAAATTAAATAAATAAAAATAAACAAACAGCAGTTTTATCCTTGGTGTAATCCTAACCAGCTGTGATTGAGATCCATATATCAGGCTGGCTTCCTCATGAGAGGCACCCCAGGATGCTGAGATGGTCTGACAAGAAATAAATCTGTTTTTGCTCTGTTCTGCATTGTCATTCTTCACAAGAGGAATAATTGGAGTAATCATTATTTCTCCCCCAACACTCCTATCTTGAACCCTGCTTATCAGCCATGACTCCAGCGTCTGACAGATTTTTGTAAAGGTAATTAATGGTAATTCAGTAGACATGCAGCACATCATTGGGACTGCTTCAATGAACCCAAGTTTCTACTGCAAAATGTGTTTCATTTTTTCCTTTCCTTTTTAAAGAACTCCTATTTTTCGGTAAGGCCATCTGTTGCCATCCTGCCACAGGATCCTTTTGTTCTGATTCTCGAAAATGATGTGAATTAACAGAGCGACTATATTTTTTATACATCTGTATGCATGCACCTTCACCACAACTGTGAATCAAGGAGCAAAGTGCTCACTGTGCCATGCAACACGCAGCCTATGACAGATGTCCTGGAGAATGGGAAACAAAAGGGCTCTCCTGATGATGACAATGTGCCACTACTACATACCATCAGGCCGATGATCCAATCACAGGAACAAATTGGGGGATCGCATTTGCTACTTACTAATGGATATCAGAGGTCTCATTCTACAACAGCTAGACAATAAACACTGGACATAAAATGTCACAATATACTTATTGCCATTCTACCACTGTCCTGATTCTCATGCAATCTCCCTCTTCTTGGAAGTTGACTTCCTCCCATAAGGAACCTAATCAATGGCTCTTCCAGGTGTGCGGTGACAGGACAGTCTATATGTTAGGGGCTTTCCCCACTACTTTTCTCTTGTTCTTAGTGCTCTAACATAGAGTTAAAGAAGATGGAAGACAGCAGTTTAAGAACAGAATGAGTAGGTTCTCCTTCATGAGGGGCTAAAGTGGGCAGTGCACTACAGTGGAGAGCAGGGTTTCTTCCTTAAATGAATATCAAATCCATTCTAAGCTTATTATGGACAATTTATCTTTGGTATCAGGGACACTTTGTCTTCGGTAGAAGCTTGAACAATGGTTCCACTACCTATCCTTCAGAGGCTGTGAATCACTAGAGTCTCCTCAAGCTTGGCCACCTCAAGTTTGCTAGAGGGACTCAGGTGAGACTAAGTAAACCTTGGGAGAAATCTGTCCTGGTAGGAGGTGGAGGGCCAATGAAAATGTACCACAACAGAAAGTCTTCTTAACAGGCATTTTGGGGGTAGTCTGGGAGCTGGCAGTGCTACTAAATGGAGAATGTCTTTTATCACATTCCTGAAGCAAAAGCCAAAAGGGCAACGGGGTTCTATTGGAAGGAGGAAGACCCAGTCTCCACTGGGTCTTCCATGACTGGGTCTACCCATTGTCAAAGAACTGACTGGACATGGAGCCTGTGTAAAAAGCAAAGCAGTCAAGTAGTACCAGTTTTTCCATGAAGTGAAGGAAATCTGCAAGGCAGCTGGAGTTGGGAACATAAGATACAGACTGAACTGTAGGAAGAAGGAGCTCTCTCCATGTACCCACTAGTCATAGAGTTCAAATTAAAAGTGTCAGTGAAGAGAAGCTGAGCCCAATATTCAAAAAATTCCAATTAGATTATTTTTTGTATGAACTTTAGCTTTAGCCACCTGACAACATCTAAAGGGCATAAGTGGAAAATAATGTGATTTATAAGATCAATTATTAAATGAGAATGGTAGAAATACTGGTGGTCTACTTGCCACTTCCATCCAACTTAATTCATAATTAAACAAGCTTTTTTGAAATCTAATATTTTACCGAAAACATACTCAAAAGAAGTAATTTAAAAAAAAGCTAAGAAATAAAGAACTTTTTCTTTGAAGCCCACACTTGAGTCCTGCTTCCATTGCTAATGCCAAGTGCAATGCCAAGATAAAAGATGGCCAAGCAAAGACCAATAAACTTCTTTCTACAACTTCTTCAGGCTTTGGTGCATTTTTAAAAAATACAAAGCCATGAAACCACAAGACACAGTCTCAAAGTTCTTCTCTGCTGTACTATATAAAGAAAAACAAGGTTACTTACCAGTAAGTGTTGTTTTTCGAGATATGTTGCCCCTGTCCATTCCACTATAGGTGTGTGCATGTCTCCGTGCACGGTTACAAGAACTTTTTTCCCCTTAGCAGATCCCGTAGGAACGGCTCTGGAGCCCCCTGGAGCCCCATGCACATGCCAGGGTATATGAGGTGCTGCCGGCCCTACACCCCCTCTGTCCCTTCTTTCTGCCAACTCCAGCAGCGAGGACAGGTGTTGGGTCATGGAATGGACATGAGCAACACATCTTGAAGAACAACAGTTACTGGTAAGTAACCTGGCTTTCTTCTTCAAGTGCTTGCTCATGTCCATTCCCTTACAGGTGACTAACAAGCGGTATCTCAGAGGGGGGCCGGAGTCACTGATGAGCTGCCTTTGCACAGCTCTGCTGAAGCCCATGTCTTCCCCCGCCTGTTGGACAATGGCATAGTGGGATGTGAAGGTATGCACTGCTGACTAGGCAGCTGCTCTGCAGATGTCCTGCACGGGCACTCTTATTAGGAAGACCGTAGATGAAGCTTGAGCTCCGGTTGAGTGCGCTGTGACGGTCCCTGGAAGCAGCACCTTTGGCTGCTTGTAGCAGAACTTGATGCAGGAAGTTATCCACAAGGGGATGTGCTGGGTGGAGACAGGTGAGCCTTTCATCCGGTTGGCCACCATGACAAGAGCTGCATCAACCTTCGGAACAGCACTGTGCGCTCCATGGGCCCATCTTATGTCTAGCAAGTGCCATCTTCTCTCCTCCTCTGAATCATGAGGTTTGGGAAAAACACAAGGAGGAAATTATCTTGGTTACAATGAAATTGGGAAAACCCTCTTAGGCAGGAAGGCCGGGTGTGGCCTTAACTAAACCTTCTTTTTATATAACACAGTATGGGGGGGCGCCAAGGTCAACGCCCTAATCTTGGAGACCCTCCTTGCTGAGGGAATAGCTGCCAGGACAGCCACCTTCCAGGAAAGCAGGAGCAGAGGGCATGAAGCCCTGGGTTCAAAGTGGGTCCTCATGGGTTGTGAAAAGACCAGGTTTAGATCCGAAGGAGGCACTGGGTTATGGACCTACAGATAGAGCCTCTCCACCCTTTTCAGGAGCCTAATCATCATCGAGTGGGAGAAAGCAATCTCCCTTCCAGCAGCTGATGGAAGGCCAATATGGCCTTTGGGGAGGCCACAGCACAGTCCTGGGACTTTAGCTGTAGCAAATACTCCAGGATTGCGTTGGTGAGATACTGGGCAGAATACCCCGGGACTCTGCCCAGCAGGAAAAACCGCTTCCACTTAGCCCAGTACGCGACCTGTGTGGAGGGCTTCCTGCTACCCAGCAGGACACAATGAGTTTGTGCTGAAGAAGGTTGCTCGACTTCGCTCAGCCACCAAGCCCCCACACCGTAAGGTGTGGAGAGTCCAGGTCCGGGCGCTGAAGGCAACCGTGAACCTGGGATCTGAGACTGCTCTGTCTTAGAGGCTTCAGAGGTGGGGCGATAGTGAGGACCAGCAGCATGCTGAACCTGTGCCGGCATGGCCAGGCCGGAGCGATCAAGGTGATGTCTGCCTTGTCCCTCTTGATCTTTAGCAGGACTCTATACAGGAGGGATATAGGCTAGAATGAAGCTCCCAGACTACTGTAGGAGGATGGCATCAGCGATCAATCCCGCCCTTCAACCACGGAGAGAGCAAAACTGTGGACACTTCTTGCTCCACACTGATGAGGACAGGCTGACCTGGGAAAAGCCCATCCTCCTGAGGATCATAAACGTCCTTTGCGGCTGCAGCAACCAATCATGGTGGGGAAAGGACGACCTGTTGAGGCGGTCAATCTCATTGTTCCTCACCTCCTGGTGAGAGGCCATCAAGTGAAATTCATGCCTCACCACAGGGTCCCACAGACAGATCGCTTCCATTCATAAGGCTGACGAATGGCCTCTCCCACACCTGTCAATGTAGTACATGGCCGCTGTATTGTCTGTTGACACCAGTCCCACCTTGCCCACAATAAAGCGGAGGAACACTCGGCAAGCTCTGTGAACGGCTCACAGTTCTTTCACATTGGTGTGCCGGCACCTCTCTGCCCTTGACCAGACCCTTGTGTGCCAAGGTCGGGATTTGTATGGCACTTTGCCCTATGCCCGAGGCGTCCGATATCAGGGTAACCGAGGGAGCCAGCTCCACTGATGGAACGCCCCCTAACACTGTCTGAGGAGTCCTCCCCCAGTCTAGAGAGGCTGTGGGGGGGACTGACCACCCGGTCCAGAGGTTGCCTGCTCAGACTGTACACCGAGGCCAGCCGTGACTGAAGTGGCCTGAGCTTCAAGCGAGCTAGCCTCACCACATAGGTGCAGACCGCCATGTGATCTAACATCCGTAGGCAATGTCTGGCTGTTGTCGTAAGGCATTGGTGCAGGTGGGCTGTCATGGGGGACATTGCCCCAGAGCACGGCTGGGGCAGGAAGGCCTGGCTTGGGAAGCGACCAGGATCACACTGATGAATTCCATATGCTACATCGGAGTTAACATGAATTTTCAACTGTTCTTCAGCCGGCCCAGCCAGCAGCAAGCAGTGCATGCCAGACTCCTGCTGCTCTGGACTTGGGACTGGACCTGCCTCTGATTATCCAGTCATCCAGATAGGGAAAATTTTTGCACTCCCTTCCGTCTCAGGTGCGCAGCTACCACCACCAGGCATTTGGTTAACACCTTCGGGGTCACGGACAGGCCAAAGGGTAAAGCTGTAAACTATTAGTGGGAGCCGACCACTATGAAATGAAGGAAGCGTCTGGAAGCTGGGGTAGAATAGAGACACGAATACAAGAGTCCCTAAGATCGAGGGCAGTGTACCAGTCTCCTGGATCCAGAGATGGGATTATGAGAACTAGGGAGACCTTGCAAAACTTAAGTCTCTTGAGGCATCTGCTGAGATGACGCAGGTCTAACCTGGGCCTTAGACCCCCATTTCCCTCGGGAATGGGGATGTTCCTCACGTAGAAACCTCTTCCCTCCATGCCCTGAGGGACCTTTTCCACTACTCCCAGGCTGAGGAAGGTCTCTACTTCTCGAATGTGGAGTTGCCATTGAGAGGGGTCCCTGAAGAGGGATGAAGGGTTGTTGGGAGGGAAACAAACTAACAGAAGGGCATAGCCCGCCAAAGAAATTCCAATGATCCAGCGGTCCAAAGTCATTTTGGCCTGCATGGACTGGAAGGGGACTAAGCGGTTTAGAAAGGGCAGGAGGGAACCAGAATGCAGACCATCAAAAAAGGCCTCTTTGATTGCCCGACCGCCAAGATGACCCTTGCTGAGGGGCTGAGTAGGAACTCGGGGTGGATGTGTCTCCTAGACCCTCTATATCTGTAGGTTGTGAATAGCCGTGGCTGAGACCTCTGCTGCTGCTGACCCTGGTGTGGTGTGTAAAGGCCCAGGGAGCGGAGCGTGGTCCTGGAGACCTTCAGACCATACAACTTCACATCCGTCTGATCTGAGGACAAGGCTGACCCATCAAAGGGGAGGTCCTGGATGGACTGTTGGACTTTTTGCGACAGCCCGGAGGATTAAAGCCATGAACATCTGGGCATGCCGATGGCAGGGGCTATAGCTCTGCCTGCCAAGTCAGCAGCATCTGAGGATGGAGCGCCTGGAGCACTGCTCTAGCTCACGTGGTACCCTCTTCTACCATGGTATAGAAGTCTAACCTGATGCGGGGGCAGAGCCTCAGTGAAGCGCCTCAGCGAATTCCAAGAGCTCAACTTATACCAGCTGTTTGCCAATCCTAAACTGTAGGCTTGCTGTTGTAGAAATTTTCCTCCCAAACAAGTCTGGCTTTTTAATTACCCTTGGTGGTGGTATTTTGTTGTTTTGGCATAGAGCCTGCTGCCCTACCTACTCTTGTGGTTGGTAGCATCCACCACTAGGGACTCAGGGAAGGGGTCGGTGAACAAATATTCAGCCCCTTGAGTGGGACGTAATACTTTCTCTTGTCCCGTTTAGATAACAGGCTATGGAGGAGGCGGTTTGCCATGAGGCCCTCATTATCTTGAGCACACCTTAGACAGTGAGGGCTACACACACTGTGGGACCCACTGTTAGTACATTAAGAGGCTGTCTGACACCTGTGGTATAGCAAGGGCAGAGGGCACTGGGAAAGTTCTAGAAGGGCACTATGTAAGTGCTAGAATGCTCCATGCTTTATAAGCCAAAGGGTAATTAGGGTCAGCTAACACCAATTAAGGCCCCACCCAGGTGCCTGATAAAAACCCTCTACTCCTGAGAGGCAGGGTGGGAGTTGAAGGAGTAGGTATGTGGTGAGCAGAAGAGTTTGTGGAGATTGTGAAGAAGAACAGAACGGAGTACAGCGGTGTGTGGAGTCGTGGAGAAGAACAGTACTGAGTACAGCGGTGTGTGGGAGAGAGATGGAGTCCTGAGGAAGGTACTGGGCTCAAGAAGGCAAAAAGACACAGGGGGGAAAGTAGCCCAGGGGAAAAGCCTGCAGCTGCAAGTAAGGTGCCAGCAGCACATAGCTGCTACTCAGAGGGCCTCTGGGCTGGGACCCGGAGAAGCGGGCGGGCCCGGGTCCCTACCCCCCTCCTGGGGAAGACGGGGTAACCAGCAACGCCCTGGCCCACTACGAGAGGCAAAAGTGCGAGACCCACTAGGGAGAAGCCGGCCATTTGCCACACACCCCTTTCGCTCCTTCACCTACAGCCCCCAGTCGGAGGCCACTCCCTTGAGCAGCTCCGGGTGCACTCTAAAATCATCCAGGGTGCTGAGTGGCTCTGGGAGAGTGCTTCATCTGGTGAGGAGGAGGGGAATTGGAGGGCACAACAGGAGGTAGCACCACCTCCCATCGACACGCAGTCTCCACAGACGTCCCTGACTGTGGGACCGAGTCATCATGCAAGTGCAAATGGTGGCCCTTCCCCGGTTCCGGTGGCACTGACTGCATACCCGAGGACTTAAAGAACTGTGGTTCTAACTCTCCTGGGAAGCCCCCAGGGGTCCCAATACAGTCATTGGGAGTGACCACTGCCCTTGAGGCCATCCGGGGCTACCTGCACCTGGGCTTTGGCACCTCCTGTTGATGGTGACTTACCCGGCAACTACCCCCCCAAGGAGACACCAAGGCACCATCAAAAGACCACAGTGGGGGTGTCTCATAGGCTCTCGCTGTGCGGTACCAAGCTGAGGGAGGGAGGGGGGAGCAGAGATCCACAAGTGCTCCGACACTTCATGGAGCATCCCCTCGACAACGGTGACCTCGACTGCAAGGTTCAATGGGAGCGCCGTAGCTGGTGTGGGCACGCGGAAGCATGCTCCAATGAGCTGGGCCATCAGCAGCGTCATCTCAGTATCAAGGACTTTTGTGGTGACACGTGCCTCTTGGCGCTCAGTCAAACTCCAGTGACCGGGTTCAGCGCTGCCTCAATGCAGGGCAAATTCCTTGGTGCCGAGTGTCTCTCTGGCAACTGGGTTTGGCACCGCCCAGGCGAACTACTCGGTGCTGAGTGTGTCTCTGATGACCAGGAGTGGCACCATGTTGTTGCAGGTGAACTCTTCGGTGACGGAGAGTGGGAACAGCGAGTTCCATCTGGGGAACAGCGCCCAGCGGATGTGGACTCTCCCAGTGCGAGGGATTGAGATTGGTGTCAGGCGGGTGACTTCGCTCCCCATCTCGATGCAGGTCCGTCTGGTGACTGCAACCTGGGAGAACTTCTAGGGGAGCAGCTCTGCTCTACCCTAGGAAACCGGCCTACAGGAAATCTTCCTCCCCATACCGGTGATCTCCTAAGCCATTCGGGGGGTGCCAACGCAGGCTTCTCCCGTAACACCAGCCCCTTCTCTCTTGTGGAGGTGGGACTGTAGAGGTGTATGCAAGACCAACAAGGCTCTTGCTGCCCAAAGGGCCTCCAGTGTCAATGGTGCTGGTAGGTGCCAAGGGGCTCCCCCACTCCCAAGAGTCGGGAGGGGGTCTTCCTGGCTGGAAATGCTGGCTCAGGCAGTGGGTCTTTGTGATTCGACCTCAGTGCAGATAGGTGCTCAACCTCCCCTGCTTAGACGATGCGCGGGAGTGTCCGTGCTCTGAATGCTGATTCCATCTCTTCGCAGTGCTGAGTCCAGGTTGGTGCTGATGGTGCCATCTGCACCGATGGCACACTGGGTACCGAGGTGGAGTGGGTTGGTTTGGAGCTGGTCGAAGCCTCCATGAGCAAGGCTTTCAGGAGGATTCTTCTGGAGGTCTAAAAGCCTTGCAGATCTGTTCTCCTTACGATGGGCTCCCCCCACAGCACTTCAGGCAGTGGGGTGTCATTTAGTGGGAATGCCTTCCTGCAGGAGGCACATGGTTTGAAGCCCAGAGACTGGAGCATATCCCGCTCCCAGTAAAGTCTCAGTCAGACTATCCCCAAGTCTCTAACTAACACTAACAACAGTTATTAAGCTAACTAACTAATTAACATGAAAAATCATGCTTAAAGTTCAAAACATGGGGAATTAAGCTCTTGCGATGCAAGCACAGGCATTTCCAGCAACCGTTGCAGGCAGAAAGAAGGAACTGAGGGGGTATGAGGGCCGGCGGCGCCTCATATACCGCAGCATGTGCATGGGGCTCCAGGGGGCACCAGAGCCGTCCCTACGGGATCTGCTAAAGGGAAAAAAGTTCCAGTAACTGTGCACAGTGACGTGCACACACCTATAATGGAATGGAAATGAGCAAGCACTCAAAGAAGAAACAGCAGTTCACAGTGGAGTAAGCCTTTTAACTACTGTCATAGACAGAGCCAATTCTCGTATTTTGTGCATACACTTTAAACTGCCAAACAGAGTTTATGTACCGATTAGTGGAGATTATGTAGAGAGGTACTGCCATTTTTAAAAAATACAATATTATTACAAAGAACCCCTAGAGGTTCATATGAAGATGGTCTCTATTTCAGAGACAGTAAAATCACTGAGGCACATCATCACAGCAATGACTTACTACTCCTTCAGGAGCCAGAGGAGATGAGCTAAGGATTGTTAATGCAGAAAACTGCCCTCCCCACCAAGTGGATGTGTGTGACACAGTTTATAACTTGTAGGTTTTTATTAGATTTTGAATATAGTGCTAACACATCTGCATAATTTGTCAGCTCCTCCAGCCTCTCACAAATTGTGATAAATTAAAAACACCTACCCACATATTTAATATTTGAGAAGTTTTTACTTCTTGTCAATTCTAATAATACCAGAGGTGGCTATAAATCTTTGTCATGCTTTTGGGAAAAGTCACTTTCACAATCCAACTACATGCATGGGAGGATATTAAATATTGAATCATGCCACTGAGACGTTTGAGTTGGTATGTCTCAGGCCTTGTTAAAATATACGTCCAGCATTTTAATCAGTGTAAAACAATTTATCTTCATTAGGGTTATTTATAATTGAAGCAGGTTGTGGTTTCTGAAGCTTTCAAACACAAACTGTTGGTATTACCTATGGTAGCTCTAAAATAAAGAATATTTGTAAATCATACTTAATTGTCTTTATAATATAAAACATTCAACTAGAACTCCATCAACATTTTCGTACAACTACTTCAGAGATAGATTTAGCAATGCATATCAAGAGCCGTGCAGCACAACTGGTTTGGAGGAAAAGGAATAGATTTTCCCTATTTCTGTGTAATCCTCAAGCATACATAATTTGAACCCCCTCATCCTACCCCATCCCACCCAACCATAATTCATGCAGTATAACACTTCATGCATCTTTACTCAATACCCAGTCTCTGCCATGTTTACCCGTGTCTGGAATATCCTCCATAATGCAACCTCCTCCCTCTACTTTATATCCTTCCTCAAAACCTGCATAGTCCTTCAATAATGACCCTGACTTCCACATGATGCTAATAAAATCTAACTGTAAAAACAAAAGCAACCCACACAACTCTATGACACAGTCAATGCCAAAATCTTATTTCATGTAAGCCTGCCTCTTCCTCACTCAGTGTCAATTTCCTTGTGTCAAGTCATAATTCACTTTGGGCCTGATCCTAAAACAACTCACATAAGCAATCCTCATTCACATGAACAGTGTAATTACTCATATAAGCATTTGCAAGAACACGCCATGTAACCATAAAGTCCTTAGTAAAAAACCTGTAGGCCAGGTCTTCAGCTGGCATAAATTGGTCTAGCTCCACTATCTCAATGGAACTATGCCAATTTAGAACAGATAAGGATCTGACCATGTCTTTAACCCCGCCTCAGCAGTTAGGAAAGGGAAAGTGGAGATCACTTCTGAAGAGCCAGTGGGGAGATCTATGTGTTAGCATATATATTTGAGGTTGAATTTTGCACCTGAGATGCTCACTGACAGTATAGAAGTTGACAACTTCCCTCGACAGGCTCAAAAAACACAGAAATATATTATTTTTAAACCAACCAGAGAATTTTTGAATGCCTGGGGTTGGCAATGATGTCTTTCACAGGCCTGTATTTGAAAAATTGTCCACTGCCATCATCATATGGGACAATCAGTCTCTGTGGTAGAAAGGAGACACTAGCAGTTTCTTTCTTCAGCCTCAGTCCAAAGAACAAGAATTTTACAGAAGCTGCAGACCATAGTTATTAGGCTCTCTCTGGCTGATAGTTTTGTTCCATAAGTCAGCTAGGGAAAGGAAAGGAAAGGGCCATGAAGCTGAGGAACCAGATAGCTTGGAAATGAGAGACTATTACAATTTCACCATTTCCTCTCCACATCACCTAAAAACCCAGAAAACAATAAAGGCAAAGATGGGTGAAAGCATCCATATAAGAAGGCTAAACCACTAGGGTGCCCTACAGCAGATTGATGATGGATGGGAGAGCCCTCGCTAGCAGACTGGTGATTGATCAGAGTCTCCATGGAGCAGAACAGTGCAGGAGAGAAAGCACCCTGCAGCCAACTAGCAATGGAGAGTGAAGAGAGAGACAGCAAACCAATGATAGTGTGTGCAAAAAGTTTCCATTAACCTTAATTTTTTAAACCTGGCTGATAGAAGAAGTCCCAAGCCAGGCAGTGCCCTCCATCCACAATCACATGAGACTTAATTTAACCCTAGAGTTTCATTAACTGTGCAGCCACTCAGATTTTTTGTTCCATAAATTGGTAGGATTCGAGAATGAGATGTTGAAAGATGCTTTCCATGAGCTCTCTGACTTCTTTTAGGCACAATTGGATTTTTGAGGGATAAGAGTCTAATGTCCATTTGTGGCCCAACTTGAGTTTTTAATCAGAATAGCAGAAATACCATGTATGGCCTGCAAAATCCCACATATGCAGGTATGAAATATGTACGGAGCCTTGTCTGTTCCTTCTATGCTGCATTCAACTGCTTGCATGAATCAGAAGACTGAGATATTAGTACATAGGTCTTGGCTCAATTTCATTTAATTTTTTTTAAAAACACATCCATTTTTGAACAAATAATGTTATTTCTTATACTTAATTTATTTCATATACACGAGTATATTCACAATCTATGCATCAAAAGGACACTTTTAAGGTACGCCAGAAAATAAAGGCAATAATTAATGAGTGTTCAATTATCAGCTTCATGCACGTTTAATAAAACATACAATTTAAGAATACTTAATCAAAAATAAAGTTAAAATAAAACAAATATAGATGTTTTACTATAATTTGAGAATGTAGCCTTTATGATTATTATTTACTTATTTGTACTGAGGGAACACTCCAAGGCCTCAATCAGGAACCTACTGTGCTAGATAATGTGCATACATGTATCAAAATACCCCTATAATAGAATCTAGAATCCCAAAATAAGCATTTAGTTGCTTTTGTTTTGGTATTATAATTTAAAGCTAAATGCTGTAACCACTAACATCAGATTTGATAGGAAAAGTAAAAAACTTGCCCTCCTTTCCCATTTTCTTTCTCTGGTTGACATCTACTTGCAACCAGGTCTGATTCTCAGGCATTATCAGTATGTGTATTTAGGGATGATCCACACAAGAAAGCTGAACCAATTTAATGGTTAGATATTGATTTTGCTTAAGGCACTCAATCCAATTTTAAGAGTGTCCACTCAATGGGGTTGCACCAATTTTAGTAAAACAATTACTAAACCGATATAATAGTCTGTAAAATTTGTGAATGTGGACAATGCCTAAGACCATTAACCTGTAGAAAAAACCACACAGGAAGGCCCCTAAACCTAAATGGAGCCCCAATGGGTCTCACCATGTGGTTCCTGGTACTTGTTTGGGAGTGTGTATTTATAATTATTCATGTGTATATTTATTTATGTGAGTAATATGCACAGATTAGGAGTAGCACATACCTGGATTTACAGTCTAAATCTAGATCTCATGTGGTTCATATCTCATTATCCCTGATCCATAGGATCAGGATTTATCGAACAAAATGCCCACAATTAAATAGTACTTTCATAAGGGTACCTCAGCGTGGACTGTAGAGTGGGATTTTCAAAATCACTCACTGTTGGCCTGTCTCTGCTCCCAATGAAGTCTCCCCAGTGAGAGCAATTAAGCCAATAACAAGCACTTTCCAAAATCTCAACTCTAAATGTTTTCTTTCATAAAAATATTTTTCTCGAGCCTTTGCGCTAAATAAAGGAGGCCGTCAAGGACTGAAAATTTTTCTTGCCATTAACTGCACCCCTGTAAACCTATGCAAAAGCTAGAGACAATTTGGCCTTGTAAGAAAATAAGACATATAGGCAAAGATAATGAGATATGAACCATATGAGAGCTAGATTTAGACTGTAAATTTTTCTGAATTTTGAATGATACATAGCTGAAAGTATGTGAAATGTGAAATTCAGCTGCAAACCGTATCCCACTGAATTTACACAACACATTTATACAAGGCCGCCATAACCTACACAGTGCATTGCATTAACTTATTTTTATTTTGTACAGAGTACATATTACTATATTTTTTACTGTATGTATTTAGTTAGGGTTAGATTTACCAAATAAACATGAATTTAAAATAAAGAAATACTGTGAACACGTTTTTTTAATACAACTGCATTTCAATTATAATTTAGATTCCATTAAAAAAATCTTTTCAAATCATATGGACTCAAATGTAATGTTTTCCGTTCAGTGATTCTCAGTTAAGCACTAAAACTGAAAATTTTGTCAGCAGTTTATTTAATCTTAAATTGCAGTTTTAAGAAAATACCACCTAATGGTTTGAAGTCCTCTTTGCACCATACTTTTAGTTCCGTATAGTACCTATTAGTAAGAGTTAAAAAACAACTGGAGGTCACATACCACAATATTAGTCACACAAGTGCTTCTGCCAATGAAAAATGAAAAAAAAATAAAGAGATGTAACACTTACAAGGCTACTGTATACTGTACAGAGACCCATCATTCTACTGTATACTGTACAGAGACCCATCATTCTACAGGGAAGAAGCATATCAAGTAGGAAATAGTTTTATTATAGTGAAATTGCATTTACAGTGAAGATTTCGTGAAGGGTAAAAAAACCACAGAAACAAACAGTTTATGGGCCTGATCTAAATGTTAGTGAAGTCAGTGTAGTCTCTCTTTTGATTTCAATGGGCTTTGAATCAAGCTCTGTATGCAATTCCACTATATGACTAAAGAAGGTGGTATGTGATGAAATCCAGACCCTACTGTGTGGTGAAATCTAGACCCTACTGAAGTTAATGGGAGTTCTGTCATTGATTTCAGCTGGGCCAGGATTCTACACATCATATCCATATGTTATATAGATTGACAGAAGACTACAGAATATAGGATTGTCAATCCATCATGCTTTCACAAGCAAAAAACTGAGTTAAAATAACTCACAGATAGCAAATCAATCTGTATGCAAATGAAAAAAAGAAAAAGCACTCAGGAAAGAATATTTAGTTTCAAAGTTCCAAGAATTTTACAAACAGAAAATAAAATCAAAGAAAATATAATACAACATATAGTACTAGACATTTTTTTAAAGTTTTTAAAGAGTCCTTCAACACATCACCATTGCTTATTTTCTTAGCCTTGTGTTTTAATGAAGTTCTGAAATATTAACTACCATTAAATCATCGATCTTCAGAAACATTTTAAAAGAGGTAAAGAAAAAACTGTTAATTCAAAACTAAAACACAGTATAAAGTATAGTCTGACAGTTGAAATTACAGGTATCATATGGTCCCTTTTAAGGATATTATATCTTATTTGAATTTATAATTCGTTCAGTAACATGTTACTTAGAAACCACCTTTAAATTGTTTATTTACCACTGTTTTATAGCTGCAGACAGAATGTACAATTTTATTTTATGGTCTGGTCTCAACTTATGACGTGCTTCTCACATCAAGTTTAGTATTTCAGTGGGAAAATTTTCTTGACAGGCACACTTATTATGTTTAAAAGCAGTGGTGAGACCATTCCCGGTTTCCCACTGAGCTAAAGGGTTTCAAAATAATACTCCAGTTAATCAATGATGGATTACAGCAAAAATTCTAGAGGAGTAGTTACAACAGTCACATTAATACTAAATGGAGTCAGCGTAATTAATGACCTTACAATAACTATCATAAGAATTAGTGAATATTAGTTTATTATTGTAAAGTTTTATCTTTTTATGTGTACAATCTGACCTGTTCCAATACCCACTGAACTCAACAGAACAATACCTGGATGGCTTTTACCCCTTAGACAGTAAATATATGTGGGTGGTATCAATATTTGCTATAGTATATGTCTACTTTTATTTTTGTGTAATAAGTAAAACATGAACAGCAAAGAGATGGTCACAAAAACATTTTAAAAAATAAGGGAACTAGCCAGCCTGGTATATTTGCAGAATTCTGACCCAACAGACTGTGGAAGGATGTTTAAACTGTTTCCCCAGCAGACTGAATTTAAGGTCTAGCTGATAGGAATTCCCACAGCTGAAAGCCTTGCCTTCTTAGTCTTGGGATTCCCTCTGAGACCTCTTTCCACTTAACTTCCCAAGAACTCAGTTATCTTTATTTGGCACACAGGCATGCTATGTTGAGTTGATCAGACTCAAAAGCCGGGGTGGGGGGGGGAAAGAAGATGCAGGGTACATCACAGCTCCAAAATTATACATACTGGCACATCACATAAAAACAAAAACAAAAACATTAATAGAATTTTTTTTTTTTACAGGAGACATAATTTAAACAGTTGTTTTCTGAAAGCCACATTCTAATTTGTTCAGTGTTGAAATTGATTTCTGCTGTCCTTTAAAAAAAAATTAATACTAATAATCCAGAGGATTAAAGATCAGAGGTTAGTGCACAACCTTTTAAAATGAGCAAAGTATTTAAAGACTGATGACACAGTATATTTTTACTCTTCAGTAATTTAGTACAGAAGTTCACATTGATTGCTTAAAAGACCATTCGATTTTATTTCCTATATTTAATTGTTCTTACTGACCAATAAATGGTTGCCAGGAGAGAGTAAGAGATTCTTTTATTCATTTGGTGTCATTAAAAACACTTTCTACTTAACTCACTCATTCATGTGCCCGCTACATGCCCTTCATATTTTCTCAAAACTGTGCACATTATCTGTGTTTCATTACTGCAAAACCTAAAACCCCACCAACCTCTCTAACCTGAACTAAACCCCCTACAATGAATGGAACAAAAAGGGGAGATTTTACTATTCCCAAGGAGCTCTTTTACATACAACGAAGGAAGAAGTATTGGCTTGCACAGAAAATTTTTGTCTTATCTGACAATTTATCTTCTTTGAGAATGGCCTGCTGCCTGATCCCAATCTTGAGTTGACTCTCTTCAGCACTTGTGATGAAGTCTGCTGGAGCTGTTGAACAAGGGCTAGCCTTAGGCCTCAAATCAGCAAAACACTTTAAGCATGTATTTAAAGTTAAACTGCTTAAATCCTACTAAATTCTATGGGACTTAATTACATGCGTAAAGTTTAAAATATCTTTATGTGCTTGCCTGGATTGGGGCCCCAAAGGTGCCACTCATGTTCTCATCTCCTACAACTGCTTTCTATCTTTTGTGAAAGGTTCTCAAAAAAGGTTCCTGCTTCTCAGCATCTTTTAAACTTTGGGTAAAATCCTGGCTCCACGGAAGCTGACTTCCACTAACATCATTGGGGCCAGGATTTCACCCATGATAGTCAGGGATTTTTCCAAGAGGTTTCCCTTTCTCCTCATCTTTAACAGATCCTCCACTCCATCTCATTCTCCTCTGCCACCCCAGACACACACAAAGAGAAGGCAGGCCACTCAACTCTGCTGTGGCAAAAGCCTGCTTGAGCTGTCTAAGAAACCTAAGAGGCATCCACATCCTCATGAACGGATCTAGTGGCTTATTCAGAGGTGAACAAGCAGATTCATGGTATAGGTAAATATTCTTAAAGCAAGGCAAGGTAGAAGTCCATTTCCTCTGTGAATAGAAAAGTAAGACACTCCTCTGCTTTTATCAATGCCATTTGCCCCCAATTTCCCAGCACCTCTGGGGACACTCACTTCACTAATGTACCCTTTAAGTACAGGCACCATCAAATCTTGGAAGTAAATGCATGGCTACGCATGTGGTGTTGGTGAGAAGAATTTGTCGTCTTTGACAATGAGCTGATGTTCCAGGAAAGAGAATTACTGTGATGAGATGGGCTCCAGCTATCAAATACTGGTAAGAGCATCTTTGGACATCGTCTGGCTAACCTGATAAAGAGAGCTTTAAACTGCTTCCCATGGGGACGGTGACAAAAATCTGGCCAAAGCATATCTAGGCTCAAGTAATGAAGACAAGGGAAAGAGGCTAATTTCTGGAGAAGGGTCTAAAAATCACAACTCCACTAAAAAGGCAAAAAGAAAAGCAACAGCTCAGTCTGCCAAAATCTTCAGTGCCTGTATACAAATGCAAGGAATATAGGGAACAAGCAGGATTAACTGGAAATCACGATAGATGAAGAAAATAATGACTTAATTGGCATCACAGAGCCCTGGTGGGACAACTCCCATGATTGGAGTACTAGCATTGAGGAATACAGCGTGTTCCGAAAGGATAGATATGGGAGGAAAAGGTGCTGTGCTGTACATCAAGAATGTATACACTTGCTCCGAGGTCCCAGGGGAAGTAAGTGACAGATCTAGTGAGAGTCTCTGGGTGAGGATAACAAGGAAAAAGAACAGTAACAATGTCATGGTGGGGTTCTATTATAGGTGACTAAATCAGGAAGAGGAAGTGGATGAGTCATTCTATAAGCAGGTAACAAGATCAGCTAACAGTCATGAGCTAGCATTAATGGGGAATTTAACTTCCCTGATATCTGTTGGAAGACTATTGCAGCAACACATAATACATGCTGCAAATTCTTAGCATGTGTAGGAGACAGCTCTCTGATTCAGAAAGTTGAGGAAACAAAAAAGACTTGCCAACCTTTCATAAATGTTGTTCTTCGAGATGTGTTGCTCATGGCCATTCCATGTTAGATGTGCTTGCGACACATGCATGGTGGCCAGAAATTTTTCCCCTACTGGTATCCTTAAGGGCCAGCTCTAGTAATGTCTGGAACCACGCATGTACATGCTGATATAAGGGACACAGCCGGACCCACACCTTCTCAGGTCCTTCTTGCCAGTGACTCCGACAGACGGGTAAAGAGGTTGGGTAATGGAATGAACATAAGCAACATCTCGAAGAACAAGTTATGAAAGGTTGGTAACCATTTTTACTTCTTTAAATGCTTGTTCATGTTGATTCCATGTTAAGTGACACCCCCAGAGGTTGGCTCAATGTTCATAGATGTTCTGATTGCAACATTCCTGTCCCAAAACTGGTATCATCTCAGGCTTTTTGAGTGATAGCCTCGTGGGATGTGAAGGTATGCATCAACGACCATGTCACAGGTCTGCAGATGTCCTGGATTGGCACCTAAGCAAGGAAAACTGCTGAAGATGCTTGGGCTCTGGTGGGCTGTCATGATAGCTGGAGACATGACGTTTGCCTGCTCATAGCAAACCTTGATACGGGCGGTTATCCAGGATGATATTCTCTGGGATGATACTGGTAGTCCTTTCATTCTCTCGATTTTTGTTACAAAGAGCTGCATGGACTTGTGAAAAGACTTAGTCCTCTCACTGTAAAAGGCAAGGGCTCTCCTAACATCTAATATATACAGCCTCTGCTCTTCAATGGATTTGTGAGGTGTTGGGAAGAAAACCAATAGAAAGATGTCCTGACTAATATGAAACTGCAACACCACCTTTGGCAAAAAGGATGAGTGGGGACACAATCAGACCTTGTCCTTGAAGAAAACTGTGGCTCCGATGTGAGGGCCTTAATCTCAGAAACCCTTCTTGCTGATGTGATTGTGACCAGGAAGGCAACCTTCAAGGAGAGAAGAAGCAGGAAGCACCAGACCAATGGCTTGAAGAGGGGCCCTGTAAGCCTGGACAGGACCAGATTCAAGTCCCATGGCAGAGTAGGATCATGAACTTGAGGGTAGAGCCTCTCCAACCCCTTTGAGGAACCTGTCATTTCATGAGAGAACACTGACCTGCCACTCACCAGCAGGGTGAAAGGCTGAGATGCCTGCCAAGTGGACCTTCATAGATGAGAGCGCCAAGGCCTGGTACTTCAGATGGAGCAGATAGTCTAGTGTGGCCTACAGTGAAGAACGAGATGAAAAGAGATTCCATTCAGAGGCCCAGTAAGTGAAATGTTTCCATTTCACCAGGTAAATTGCTGTGGTGGAAGGCTTTCTACTGCCTAAAAAAACCTATCTAACTTGTTCTGAAGAGGCCTGCTCTTCAGAATTCAGACATGCCGTCATGTGCATAGAGGCCAGGTTTGGGTGCAGTAACTTGTTGCAGCCCTGCAAAATCAGATCCGGATGGAGTGGAAGCGTAAGGGGCTCTGCCACTGAGAGGTCCATCAGCATGCCAAACCAATGCTGGTGTAGCAACATCGGTGCTATGAGGATGACCTTCGCCTTGTCCCGTCTGATTTTCAGGAGGACTCCGTGAACCAGAGGGATCAGAGGAAAGGCATAGAGAAGATGGTCTGTCCATGAGAGCAGAAAGGAATCCAAAAAGGAGCCTCGGGCTGTGTCCACTCAGTGAGCAGTCACTGCTGTCACTTCCTGTTGTTCTTGGTGGTGAATAGGTCCACCTGGAAAAAGCCCCACCTTTGGAAGATGAACCTGATGAGCTCCAGGTGGAGGGACCACTTGTGGTGAGAAGAGAATGCCCTGCTGAGGTGATCCACGAGCATATTTCTGACCCCTGGAAGGTATGCTGCTTCGAGGTGAATGTTGTCCTGCACACAGAAGTCCCAGAGATGAAGGGCCTCCTGACACAGGGCCGAGGACCATGCGCCCTTCTGCTTGTTTATGTAAAACATGGAAGAGGTATTGTCTGGCAGGACCTGTACCATTTTCTCTGCCCTTTTTGACGTAGGTACCAGAGAGGAAGGTGTCTGTCAGAAGGTTTGGACAGAGCCCATCACTCCTTGTTGACAGGCAGGGCAATCTTGGCTTGAACAGCTGCAGCCAGGATATCTATGAGGCTGAGAGAGGTCTCCTTGAGTTCCTCCATCTCTGAGCCAGGTTTGATGCCACTCGCTTTAATAAGTCCTGGTGGACTTTAAAATTGTCCTGGGGCAGTAGATTACTTGGTCTTGCTACTGCCTCGTCTGGGGAGGATGAAGATTGGGGTTGTACCAGGGGAGGAGCTCCTTCCTCCTTCTCTGCCTTACATCCCTTGGCAGCAGTTCCTGTGCCTCAGTACCAGGGATGGTACTGGAGCTGGGGTACAGTGCCAAGTGGGAGGGTGTGGTGCCCTGTTTTTCTGACGCCCCAGAGTATAAGCAATGCGAGGGAGGGCCCTGTACTGGAGGGAGCTATCAGAGGTTCCAACAAGACCAATGCACTGATCGTCGGCCAGCTGGCCAATCACCCACTGAAGGGCCAGTGCAGAAGCCCGAGGGGGATGTGTTGGCTGCCTATGGTGACCCCCCACTTGCATCTCTTCTCCCTCGGATCCCAAGGAGGATTCTTCTCCCAGCAATCATGGTGGAGCGGTGCCAGCTTCTGCTTCTGTTGGGTGCCAGGGCTCTGGGGACCAATATCGCACCAGGGACTGGCACCGCACCAGGAAGCAGGATGCCAGAATCTTCTGGGATTGCCTCTGAAAGGTGCCCAAGGGCCCAAAGCCAGGAAGATTCCTTCCTCCCTGAGGAGGAAGGTGCTTGGTGTCCTGATAGAATTGGGGGAACTGGCAGGGACAGCAGGTCTCTAGCTGCTTAGAAAGCTTCTGGCATTGACAGGACCACCAAACGGCTGGTCATGCCTGAAGTTGGCAGGGGTTCCTGCACTGGACTGCACTGGACTCAATGCTCCCAGCAGAATTGATGGTGCCAACGTAGGCTGCACTCCCTCTGCCTGCTTATCCTTCCTTTGTGCCAGTGAATGCCTTCTGTCAGCGCAATGCTTTTTATGCTTCTTCCTTGGCACCGGAGATGGAGAACGTTTCAGTAGGAGCTAGGTACGAGTGACGCACTTTGCACCAAGGCAGACGTGCTCAGAGCAGAATCGGAGTGGCTGGGCTCTGAGGCTGGTTGGAAGGTAGCTTCCATAAGAATAGCCTTTAGTCTTGTATCTCACTCCTTCTTAGTGTGCGACTACTCCAGGCACTTTAAACAATTGGCATGCGGGTTGCTAACAGGCAAGTGCTTTCCACAGGAGACAAAGGCTTTGAATCCTGGGGACTGGGTATACCCATCCCCACAAACTATAAGTCCCTCAACAATAGGAACTTATGCCCTATTACTACACTATTTACACTGTTAAATACAACAAATTTAAAAACTATATACACTAAAACTATTATGTAAAAATGAATAAAAATTAGTACCACTGCATGAGAGCCTTGCCAAAACAAGAGAGAAAACATTCCAGCAACTGTCATGGAACTGAGAGGGCGTGGGGCTGGTGGTACCCCTTATACCGGCACATACACACATAGCTCCAAGGGGTGCTAGAGCCAACCCTGACTCTATGGATACCACTAGCAGAAAAATCTCTGGCAATCGTGCACATAGCGTGCACACACCTAACATGGAATAAACATAAGCAAGCACTCAAAGAAGTAAGGGGTCATCCATTTTGGATCTTCTTTTGACCAACAAGGATGAATTAGTTGCAAATGTAATGGCGGTCAGCAGTTTGGGAGGAAGTGATCATGCGTTGATAGAATTCAAGATCCTATGGAAAGGAGGACATGAGAATAGCAAAACAAGAACACTGGTCTTCAAAAAGGTGGATTTCAACCAACTCAGAGAAATATTAGGCAAGGTCCAATGGAAAGACCAACTGGAAAGAAAAGGAGCTGAAGGGAGCTGGTATTTCTTAAAAAACTGTAATTCTAGAGGCTCAACATGAAGCTATTCCTACAGAGGAAATATAAGAAGAGCCACAGGAGGCCAATGTGGCTGCACAAGGAGCTTTTTAGCTATCTAAAAACCAAATAGGATACATGCAGGAAATGGAAGGAGGGGCATGTCATCACAGAAGTATATATGGGAATAGCACAAGCTTGTAGGGACAAAATCAGGAAAGCCAAGGCAAAGAATGAGTTACAGCTGGCAGGAAATATTAGAGACAACAAGGGGTTCTTCAAATATGTCAGACAAAAAAGGAAGATCAAAGATGGTGTGGGTA
Organism: Mesoclemmys tuberculata; assembly: GCA_007922155.1. Classification (NCBI taxonomy): domain Eukaryota; kingdom Metazoa; phylum Chordata; order Testudines; family Chelidae; genus Mesoclemmys; species Mesoclemmys tuberculata. The sequence goes on along the minus strand of ML675603.1, from coordinate 63,439,797 downwards.
AGCTGCTCAGTTGAGAAGGTGAACTGGTAATGGAAGATAATAGAAAGGCAGAACTGCTCAATGCCTACTTTACTTCAGTGTTCTCACAAAAATAACATATGATTGGATGACTAGCAAAGTTACCATAGACAATAAAGGGGAAGGGATACAAATTGGGCTAAGTAAAGAACACATCAGAGATCATCTTACCAATCAGAATGAATTCAAATCAAGAGCTGGATGCTATTCACCAGAGGGTACAGAAGGAATTAACTGAAGAAATCTTGGATCCACTGGCAATTACATTTGCAAACTCATGGTTGATAGGACAGCTCCTGGAAGACTGGAGAACATTTAATGTAATGCCAATCTTTACAAAGGGGGAAAAGGAGGAGCCAGGGAACTATAGACCAGTCGGCCTGACTTCGATATCTGGGAAGCTACTAGAGCTATGTTTAAAGCATTCAATTTGCAAATACCAGGAGGATAAAGAGGTAATCACTAGCAGCCAGCATGGATTTTCCAAGAACAAATCTTGCCAAACTAGCTTGATTTCCTTCTTTGACAGGGTAACTGTTTTGGTGGATGGGGGGAATGCAGTGGACATAACATTCCTGGACTTCAGCAAGGCTTTAGACACAGTCCCACACGATATTCTGATAAGTAAACTGGAGAAATGCAAGCTTGGTAGAACTACCATTAAGTGGACACATAATTGGTTAAACAACCACAAACAAAGAATAACTATGAATGAAATGATGTCAGATTGGAGGGAGGTCTCAAGTGGAGATCCACAGGGATCTGTTCTGGGTCTGGTGTCATTTAACATCTTTATTAATTACCTGAATGTAGGTATAGAGAACATACTGATCAAGTCTGCAGATGACACAAAGCTAGAGGGAAGCTGCCAATACTTTGGAGGATAGACCTAAAATTCAGAGGGATCTTGATAAATTGGGGAACTGGGCCATAGACGACAAAATTAAATTCAGTAAAGACAAATGTAAAGTGTTATTTTTAGGAAAGAAAAACCAAATGCACAAATACAGAAAGGGGGGAACTGGCTTGGCAGCAGCACTGCTGAGAAGGATTTGGGAGTTATGGCTGATCACCACCTCAAAATGAGTCAACAATGTGATGCTGTTGCAAAAAAAAGCAAATGTAATTTTAATTTACGTTAACTGAAGCATAGCATGCAAGTCATGGGAGGTGATAGTACCACTCTACTGAGCACTGGTTAGGCCTCAGACAGACAGAGTACTGTGTCTAATTTTGGTCACTAATGTATAGAAAGGATGCAGAAAAACTGGAAAGGATCCAGAGGCGAGCAACACAGACAAAGGGATGGAATGCAAGCCATACGAACAAAAACAGAAGGAATTGGGTACGTTTCGTTTTGAAAAGTGGAGGTTTTGGAGAATATGATAGCAGTCTTCGGATACTTGAAAGGCTGCCATAAAAAAGATGGAGAAAAACTGTTCTCTTATCACAGAGGTCAGGACAAGAGGAAGTGGGTTCAAACTACCACATAGCAGATTTAGATTAAATCTCAGGAAAAACTTCCTAACCATAAGAACAGTAGGGCAATGGAACAGACTGCTTGGGAGTTTGTGGAAGCTTCTTCACTGGAGCTTTTTAAAAGGAGGCTGGCTAGCCATCTGTCTTGGATGGTTTAGACACGACAAGTCCTGCATCTTGGCAGTGAGTTAGCCTAGATGAGGCTTGTGGCCCCTTCTAACCCTACGATTCTATGAAAGTAACCAAGTGAACCAGCCCGCCACTGGGCAAGCATGCAGGAGTAAGCTTCAGTTCCCCCAGCCTAACCAGTCACCTACCAGTTGAGTGATGGTGTCTGCTGCCCCAGAAGGTCCTTTTTTCAGTGACTATATATTACCGTGGCAAAGAGCATGATTAGAAAACTCAAGAAAAAGGGATCAAAGTATGCTCAGTTACCTATCTGACCTTTCCAATTCTTCTGACAGATCACAGCAAACTAACCCAAAAGACCAACCATTACATGTAAATATGCAAAGAGCAGAGGAGACATATAGATGTGTAGTCATCCTCCCCTTCCTCCTTGATTGAAAGTGAAGAGGGAGTGTCACTGTGGTGCTGCCACCACCGTCAAAGTACTATTCCAAACAGTACTATGTTAACTAGGAAACTCAGTGCATGCCAGCAAGGTCTACATGGTCCAGTTAGTGCACGACATACTAATATGCACTAGAATTTATACCCCCCTGGTATAATTTATACCCCTGGTAGAATTTATACTCCCCTGGTGCGGACTAATGCACTGTGTAGACAAGGCCACACTAATAACTACACATCAATGAAATGATATCAGTTAGTGAGTGCCATGTAAACTTCTGAAGCATGAAATAATGTCTACATTTTCCCTAGAAATATCTACTTATCCAAAAACAAAAAATCCTTTTAGGGTCTTAAAGAACATGCAGGTATTGAGGTAGTAATTACTTGTTGAACCCAGCTAGATATTTAAACAGCTTCATGTGGCTTCCATCACTGTACAATCTGAACAACTGGCAATCTTTAATATACATGCTCACAATATTTTTGGGGTGAGATAGAGAATATTACCCCAATTCATAGATGGGCAACAGAGGCACAGAGAGATTATGGCTGGGGTTTTCAAAAGGTCCCTTTGAAAATTGCAACCTGAATGACAAGCCTCATGTGACACTGGAAGTCTGTGGCAGAGTCAGGCACTAAACCAAAATTTAATGAGTCCTAGTCCAGTGCATCAACATATTTTCCTTTCCCCAACTTCCCAAAGTCTGTCCAAAATTAGGATTTTTTAAAATCAGAAGCAGCAGCCATCGAGTTTATCTGATATAATGGAGGTCTGACCAGATCCTCCACATTTTAACTCCCACTGTCTTACTCCCATTCCTATTCAGACATACCTCTGGGATGAAATTCGGACCCCATTGACTTCAATAGGTCCAGGACTTCACCCTCTGACTTCAGTGGGCTTTGCATGGATGACAAGCAATAGCATTTTGTGATACATCTCTAAGTAACATAAAAGATTACTTTTCTTACCACTGCATTTAAACAGTGTCAGTCTCATTCAGAGAAACATTACAGATTTTTAATAACAGAAAAATATAAATTAGTAGAGAACTTTAACGGCTATTTGTTGTAAATAGCATTTCTTTCTCTCATCAGAACTTACTCATGTATAAAAAAAGCCAAGTCTATGTTTTTGGTTAATGTTTTCCAAGAAGTTATATTTTCCATCTGGAAAGTCATTATAATAAAAAACGTATGGTGAAACTTCAGCAAACAGGGAGAAAGTAATTTAAATTTCCCTTTTAAAGATAGCAGTATAGAGTTTTTGAAGTTTAATTACATAGTTGAAACCAATACAAATAACATATCTGTAATTTGCTTAAGCAATTATCGATTCAAATCCATGACTGAATAACTGTTGCCCTAATAAGATTCAGACCTAACATTTTTTAAGTTTCACAAATACTTCACATGGTACATTTACAAATAAATCAATTAATATTGTCTGAAAGACCAATATATGCACAATATGAAAAACAGATTTAGCTATTTTATGCTCTCCACAGAACAGCTTTACCTTCTGATGATTAACTTTAATTTACTTTAAAGAATTTAATTGGACTGAAATTTTAATTAAAAAGAAATGGAAAAGTCTATATAAGGTCTGCATAGCATCAATTACTTTGACTTGATATCTTGCACTTCAACTACCCTTTGCACATATGGTTCCTGTTAAAATAATTGAAAAGTACTTCTGAACAATGTCACCCACACATCCACTCTAAAAACTAGAGGATATATTAACATTAAACTTCACTAATATTAATAAAGGAACAATTAATTCTTCACTACCTGTTTCTAAAATACAACATCAAACTCCCTCAGTTCAAACACAAATAAAACATTACATATGCCTGCCAGTGGAAAGGGTAACCATCACCATTATAATTTATACTGCTTTGTTATAAGTTTAATGTCTCATTTATTTATAAAGCTTCTTGGCTGCCATTTAACTAACCCCTCTGAAATATTAAAATATAATCTGGCTGTTACTAAGCAAACTCCCACATCCTCCCTCAACTACTGCCTTATAAAATGTTGCTTCTAATTTATATGATACTTTCTTTAAGGGAAGAAGGCATCACTTATATTTGCATATGTTAGTGCATTGGTAAAACATACTAAAAACAGTATTTTCTGTTAATTTATCTACAAAACATATGTACAGTGGGACAAATACAACCCCAGTGAATTTGGCCATTTATAAATAAATAAATAAATAAACAAAATAAGGAATAACTGTCAGATATTTGAAGTTACTCCAGGGATCAATTATACAGTGGATTTTTAATCAGGCCCTTAAATCAGTGAAGAGACTCCCATTCATTTCCAACTGGCTTTGGATCAGGCAGAAAAAACCCTCAATATTTAAATTATTAAAATACATGGAATTTTCACAACTTTTGTCTACTCTAATCATTATCAGATTACAAGACTCTGAAGTGTACCTGGCACACTGCCTGGTACGTTTATTGCTATTTATAAATTAGGCACTTGTGTAAGAATGCACATTTTATGCATCTTTGACTAAATAAGCCTGTTAAGAGATGACCAGATATTCTTTTTATGGGACTACTAAATAATTATATTCCACAAAGATAAATTATGAATTTAACATTAAAAATGTTATGAATAATATTAAACAGTATCTTGCCAAAACTTTTCGAAACAAAAATATAGAAAAATAACGATACCAATGCTATGGCTAACAAGAATAATTCCTGAGATCTATGTATAAGAGTAATAAATTTTTTTTTAAAAATCTATAGTGCCTCTATTAATCCTGCTAATACGGTAATAGCAATTATTTTTGTATTTTACATCCATAAGTTAAAATATGATCCCAATGCCTACTGAAGTGGTCATTAAAGTTTCCCCTGTCTCAATCAGCATAACTAATGATGCCATATAATGACAGAATACAGTCTCTAATGAAAAGCTGAACAAAGTGTCATTGCAGCAATACTGTTCATGATTTAGTATTCTGAACTTGTTCAGTCCAACATATTTTATTCTGTGGATATTATCACCTCTCAGAAAATTACAATTCAATGAACTTGTCAAGAAAAAAACAATGAAATAACCAGGCAACATAAATCAATTACTGTAGTTTGTTGTGTTATTCTTCTAGGGCCTAACCCTGCAAAAAATACTAGCCGTGGTGCTTACTTCTATGGTAAGTCCCACTGGGTTTAATGAGACTACAGCTGGTAATAAACAGTACTACTAGAGGTAGAGGTGAAATTCTGACAATGTTCAAGTGAATGGGAGTTTTGCCAATATCAATGGAGGCAGGATTTCACCCTATGCATTCGGCGGATTGGGCCCTTGGTTTTCTGTGTTTATTTGCTAGAATGTCATACCATTTAAAATGAAGATGCCTTGTGGCAATCATGTTTTTGTGAGCAAATTCACTGGCCATAACTTCAGGGTGATAGCATACCATTGTTCTACTTGTGCAAATACTGCTGACATCAATGAAAGTCCAGCATAAATATCAAGGATGGAATATGATCTAAATTAAGCCCCATATTCCAACAGCCTGTTTCCCATGTGACAACAAAAAGCCAGGAGAACAAGATACCTTGTGTCAGCAGTAGAGATCACTACATTAATTATTTAAAGAATAGTAGCTAGATTTTCAAAGGTATTTAGGCACCTAAAGACACTGATAGGTGCCTAATGAGATTTTTCAAAGGTGCCTAAGCAAGATAGGGAGGTAACTCACATTGAAATCAATTCAGTGGGAATAAAGCACATAACCTGCTTAGGCATTTTTAAAAATCTTATTAGATGCCCAATTGTATCTTTAAGAATCTAAATATCTTTGAAAAATATGATCTAGTCTCCCTTCTTCACCCAAATCCCTCTTTTTTCCTCCACAGACAAAGCAAGCACCTTAAATCCCATTTTCAAAAGCATCTGTGACTTAGAAAACTACATCCCATTGAAAGTTAGAGGGACTTCACTCTTAAGTCATCTAGACATTCTTAAAAAAATCTCCCACTGTTTGTGCAACACTGCCAGTCTTAGGACCACGATTTTCAGATAAAATTTAGCTAAAGAAGTTTTACTGCTTTTTACGCCTAATAGCACAGCACAGTCAACACATTTCAGATAGAGTGAGCTGCAGTCTATATTCTTCTTGTGCTTCAAGGAAATAGATTTACCGAGTTCCAGTCAGTCATACCGATGTCAGCCCACCAAATACAACAGATTTTTAAAGGTATATCTAGGCCATAATTTGAAGAGCACAGCTTACATGTTAGCAAGTCAGAACATTTATTATTTGTGTAATTTCTACTAACATGATCAGCAAATAAATAATTAACAATATTATCATATGAATTTCCATCCAAAGTCTTTCAGAGCTAACTCACTGGGATGATCAGGGGAGCTCAAATCTCTCACAGCTATAGTTTCTGACTGGCTGAAGTTTCAGTAATACAATAGTATATTGGTTTACATCTAATTTACATTTTTATGGTTATCTTAATAAATATAGGAACTAGAAAGATTTTTAAAATAAATAAAGCTTAGCTTCTGAAGCACAATTCGATGGCAAAATGTGGGAGTCTGTAAGCAGGCGCTGCGGTCTCCCCCGGGGTTGGAGGCCGGGGGAGGGCCACAGCCAATAGAGCGGCGATACAGGCAGCCGGGTAAAACTGCCCGGCAACGGGAGGGGATTGGACCGGCCCGCCAGCCCGCCCATCAACCTGTAGGGCCGACCCGAATAGGACCAACCGGGCAGCCCAATCGGCGGGCAGGAGGTGGGCCTTACCCAGGAAGGGGCGGTATAAAGGCTCAGTCCCTGGCTCCAGTAGGGGGAAGTCAGCCCTGGGAAGCAGACGTGCCGCCCAAGACTCCCGTCAGGGAAGAGAAGGCCTGCTACAGGCCGAGACCGTGTCGACCCGTGGATGAGCCCCGGGACCCAGACTGGGTAGGACCTCCCGGCCCAGGGGACTGGGAGTGGCCGGCGAGCCCCAAAGACTGGCCGACAGGCCCCGAACCCCAGGCCTGGCCGGAGGACCCGGGCCGACCACAGTGGGTGAGCCCACCGGAAGCAGGCCCAGACCTGGAGGAGCTGCCGGCCGCTGACCCCCCTGAAGCAGGACCCGACCTTGAGGAGCTGCCCGACGCTGACGGCCTGCCGCCTTTGCCGCCTGCCAACGAGGAGGGGTGGTGAGTCAGCCGTGGGCCGTAGACCCCTCTGGGCTACCCGGGGACGGCGCCTGGGAACACGGGGAGGAAGTGGCCCAGGGACACCCCTGCCTAGTGGGTGAAGTATGGGCCTCGGCCCGGCGAAGTATTAAGGCCGGAGCCCTGCTGCCTCCGTGGCAACCATTGTGCCACTACTAGGGCCCTGGGCTGGGACGCAGTGGAGACGGGTGGGCCTGCGTCCCCCTCCCCCTCTCCCTAGCTGCCCGGGGGGAGGACCCTCCTGTCTCAGAGACAGACCCTGAGACTGCTTGATTGCCTGCTGCCCTGCTGCCCAGGGAACAGGC
>ML675603.1:63179374-63432207 GCA_007922155.1 Mesoclemmys tuberculata | reverse complement strand
GATTGCCTGCTGCCCTGCTGCCCAGGGAACAGGCCTGAGACTGCTTGTTTGCCTGCTCCCCTGCTGCCCAGGGAAGAGGCCTGGGACTGCTTGTTTGCCTGCTGCCCTGCTGCTCAGGGAACAGGCGTAGAGACTGTGTGCTGCCTGCCCTGCTGCCCAGGGACCAGGCATATCGCCTGCTGGATCGGCTAATCCCCCCTTTCACTCCAGCAGGCGCTGCGGTCTCCCCCGGGGTTGGAGGCCAGGGGAGGGCCGCAGCCACGGGCCGTTGAGAGCGGCTTGTGACAGAGTCCATGGGCAAATGCTACAGCTGTAGAATAAAAAGAGAAAAGAGAAAAAAGCGAAAAGAGAAAAGAAAACACATAGGGTCTTGGACAAGGCAGACATCATTGACTAGACACACATAACGGTGGATCAGACAAGATCCAATCTCAAAACAGTATAAGCATTTCCTTATTTAGTTCTTGTCCATGTAAACAGACATTTTTTGTGCATCTGTCAGACTACAGGCTACCTTACAAGAGAGGACTCTTTAGTCTACGCCCTTTTGAGTGAAAATTCAAAGCAGGTTAGGCTCCAGGAACTCTTCTTTCACTACCTCTTCTTAGAGGTTGAAAGTTGTGTCACCACTCTGAACAGTCTGCATTAAATTCCCAAATAGCAGTTTAAATCTCAAGTAATCTAATAAGAAACAAGATTATTAAACCAGATCAAAACAAGAGAAACTGTTTGTATAACATATGTTGCCTTATATTTGGTATAAAATAAGCCAGATGGGTGCAGTGCATATTAAGGTTATGTCTACATGCGAACACTCAAGAAAGTGAAGACAAATCAACTAAAGGTGTGAAATTAATGCATATAAATTAAAGTGAATTAAAACCCCATGTGGATGCTCTCATTCTGTGCAACTGTGCAACAGAACTCTGGATATAGTCTCTGTGGACGGCACACTGCTGGATCCATTTGTAGTATGAAATCATCCAAGCAAGAATGTTCTTCGATTTAAAGTCCAAAAAAGGAATGTTCTAGTCATCTAGGATCCTTGAAGGAGGATTAAGTTGCAGAGAAGTAAGGCCATTTTACTCTGGAGAATCCACATGAAGGTTTCACAAACTTTAATTTCTAAGCATTGACTTCACATCTTCAGGTGATTCGCCTGAATTTTCTTGAGTGTCCCTAGGTAGACATGACCTAAGTTATAGTTACAGTGAATTTTTAAAAAACAGAAATAGCTATACAATACATTCACTTGGGCTGGGTATACACTGACAGTGGCAAATTCGCCGCCGTCAGATCGATTGCTCAGGATCGACTGAGCGGTCTGTGTAGACCTGCTCAGTCGATCCAGCAATCGACGCAGGAAAACCATCCCGGTAAGTGGCATAGCGCTGTGTCAACAGGAACGCTGTTCCCTTCGGCGCAGTGCAGTGTGAACAGCGTGTGGAGCAGATGCAGTGAAGTCAACGGGAAATACGTAAGTGATTTACTTCATTTGCGTATCTCCCGTCGACTGCCGCTGAATCCGGAAGTAGATGTAGACCGGGCCTTGGTCTCCCGTCTGATCCAATATGACAGAGCTACATTCCACCTTGCTTTGCCACTCAGATGCCACTGATGTTCCTGTATTCTGAGATTTGGCCCCTCCCACCACAAAAGTGGTGTTCCCACAGAATCTGTCTTTACATTCTTTCAGGATTATATTCAATATGGCTAAACAGTTTCGGTTTCTGTTTTCTTGCTCCTCTCTTTGCATCTTATTACTTTTGAAAGTAGCTCCAAAGAATGGAGTACTTTCAGCTCACATTTACAAAATCCCCCATCCTCTGCTGTCCCTGACCAATGGTGTTAACCTAACAGACAGCTTAGTATCTCCTTTGCTTCTAATATTTGAAAAGATGGGGCTCATAATTCTTAGATTTGATTTAATATTAATTATGTTCTATATTAAACATGACAGAGCAAAAACCAATCTGCCACACTCATTGTGTTAATAGAACACACAAGCAAACAGGCTGACAGTTTCAATGTGTACATACAACATAGGAAAAAAGATCCCTGTGAATTAAAATTCAATGGGTAGCTAATTTTCCTCAACTGAAGTTTGTGTGCTATTTTAGCAATTTTTGGTGATGCAATTTACAGCTCACGAGTGAAAAACATTTTAACAGAATGAGTAACTTACATTTTTAAAAAATACATTTTTACAAAAATCAGAATTGGAGAAGATTTATGAGGTCAACCGGCCTATTTTGCTACCAGACTTTCCTGACAATCTACTGTGTTCTCCATCATTGAGTTCAGTTTTCAGTCAGAAGAAATGAGACTTCTCCCAGTTCTCTTGTGTGACAATATGCAGTAGATCAAGTCATTAAGAAACATTCCTTCATATTCAGCTTAAATTTCTTTCATATAATTGTTTTCATATTATCCTAATTATGCCTCATTGGACCACACTAAACAATTCCTCTCCCTTTTTGGGTATTTACATCATTCAAATGTAGGTAAGTGATTAGTCACCATTAGCCAATATTCAGGTTGTTTTTTTTTTAATAAATCTTTGCTCATAAATTAATTCCTAAGCCTGTTAATCAAAGTTTAGTTTACTAATTTTCAGTGAACAGTATCCTGGCGTCAGATGCTTTATCTTACTTTCCAGTGAAAAGAAAATGATCCAATAATACTCACTTCAATGTTTTGCTATTTTGGGAAAAAAATACACTGTCTTTCCCCTTCTCCTCCCCCCCCATTTGCCCTTAATTTGACTTCACTCCACTCCACATTAACAGGAGCAGCAGCTATACCTTCTTTGAAACTTTATTCACCATAGCCAGAAAAAAAGAGCTGGTGAAATTCCTTTAAAACATGCTTTAATCTAGCTGGAATGCCATAAATTGCTTCCAGATGTGCTCCGTGCAAAAGTCAATCATAGCTATTTATACTGACACTCTGCAGTCCAAACAATCTGAATCCGAATGCCATGTCTCCACTACAATAAAGCTATAAATGTCAGTTTTGTTGAATTTGGAGAGGTGTTGAAGAGTTCATGCTAGTTTGCTATTTGTTACCCAGCAATTATTAAAAAAAAGAAAGTTTTTTTTTTAATAGACCCTGTCCTTGTTAAGCAATTCTTAAAGCACACCTGACACCTTCCAATTATGACCTTGAAAGTGCCACAGGTTACAAGTTGAAATTCATTTCACAAGTTAGAAAAATGTAGCACTTAGGCAGAGGGCCAAGAAAAACTGAAGCACTTGGCAGGACTCCCATGCCCTCTCTTAGACCGAACACACACGTAGTACACCTGGGACTAAATGAACTACAGTACAATGAAGCGACACAGTTTCACTGTAATAATATCTCTATTCAAGAAACTTCCAGAGTATGGGAAAAAGCATCTTTTCACACTGCAAGAAAAGGCAGTCAGGAAACTATATCCTAATCAACTGTTTTGCATACAAAAAAGGCAAAGACAAAGTATTCCTCACTTGGGAAAATTATATAACGAACATTCAGATCAAACGATAATCTATGGTATTATTCCACACTATTTCAGAAAAATACAGAAGGTATGTATATTATGCACAGAATTTTCTGGTTAATTGTATAGGTTTCATTATGAAACATTTTTTCTAGAAATCTGCATCTATAGTTTAAATTAAAATTCTGCATAAATCAATGTTAGTGTTTTGTTTGCACAGAGAGGTGGGGAATTTTCTCACTTTTTCCTTGGTTGAAGGGTTTAAAATGTTTAGAAAAGAAATAGTTAGTAATGACCCTGCAATTTCTATGTTATTCTTCAACATCCTTGTCCTTTATTTCCCTTTATGTTTTCATTTCCTCTGCTTTTTTCATCCCATCCTCCACAGTTTCTCTTTCCTTCACCTATTCTTTGCCCTTCCCAAGGGCAGGAGGACTCTCCTTACAAGGTCCTTGCTACCTGCTAAGTGTAGCAATAACACTAAGGCCTTGTCTGTACTACAAAATTAAGTTGACCTATGTTAAGTCAACATACAGCCACTGTAGTAATTACTGCAGTTTTTCATATCGACACTACCCTCCTTCTGCCGGTCGTGTGTGTCCTCATCAGGAATGCTTGCACTGACTTAAGTGGGGCAGTGCGAGGGGCCTGGGAGCTCTGCACAGTGTGAGAGGAGATGTAACATAGTGTTTGTATAGATACTGCGTCGCTCTAACTACATCGACATAAGTGCTGTGCCTCTCTTGTGGAGGTGGAGTTATTAAGTCAGTATAGTGGGGGACTTACATGGATAGGAGCAATGCTGTAGTATAGACACTTAGAAATTAGGTCAACATAAGCTGCCTCAGACCTGGTCTGAGTGTCGTTTGTTAGTGAATAGACTAGGACATGCTATAATAAATATGCATTTAAGAGCCAAAGTCTGACAATCTTGGCCTAAGCTGTTTTCTGTATTTTCAGAGAAAAACCAACCCATTGTACATCCAGAATGTGGAGATTTAAAATGCAAACATGCTTCTTACACTATTTTTCCTAATTTATCATCTAGACAATGCTTAATCTTTTTTTTTTTCTTATAAATAAGCATTTCACACTTGCACGCAGTTTACAGCCATTGTGATTTATATTGTTAATTTTACATTTACTAATGATCCCCAACATACAAATTGACATAATCAACTAGAACATATCTGAATCAGCTATTACCACCTTTGGTCTCAAGGATTTACAGAATAGGACTCTTGGACACTTAAATTCAAACTATTTTCCTCTTTTGCCTTATTCTAAAAATCTGGTAAAAAAAAGAAAAATATGTTTGATTAATGTTACGTTTTAGATACAAATGCAGAAGAATGTGGAAACTCATAATTAGACTCAGACTCATAGACGTTAAGGCCAGAAAGGAACATCATGAACACCCAGTCTGAACTCCTGCACAATGCAGGCCACAGGATGTCACCCACACATTCTGATAATAGACCTCATCACCTTTGGCTGAATTACTGAAATCCTCAAATCATGATTTAAAGACTTCAAGTTACAGAGAATCCACCATTTACACAAGTTTAGGCCTGCAAGTGACTCAGGCCCCATACAAAAGAGGAAGGCAAAAAACCTCTGCCAGTCTGCCAATCCGACTCGGGGGAAAATTCTTTCCCGACCCCAAATATGGCAATCATTTAGACCCTTTAGCACGTGGAGCAAGACCCACCAGCCAGACATGTAGGGAAGAATTTTCTGTTGTAACTCAGAGCCCTCCCCAGCTAGTGTACCATCATCAGCCATTGGAGACATTTGCTGCTAGCAGTCGCAGATCAGCTAAATGCCATTGTAGGCAGTCTATCAGACCATCCCACCCATAAATTTAATCAAGCTCAGATTTGAAGCCAGTTAGGTTTTTTATCCCCACTGTTCCCCTTAGAAGGCTCTTACAGAACTTCACTCCTCTGATGGTTAGAAACCTTCATCTAATTTTGAGTCTAAACTAATTGGTAGCTAGATTATATCCATTTGTTCTTGTATCTACATTAGTGCTCAATTTAAATAACTCTTCTCCCTCCCAGGTATTTATCCTTCTGATGTATGTACAGAGAGCAATCCTCTCAGCCTTCTTTTAGTTAAGCTAAACAAGTTAAGGTCTGACTTTCGTTTTATAAGGTAGGTTTTCCATTCCTCTGATCATCCTAGTAGCCCTTCTCAGCATCAGTTAAGGATTATATTCCCACTCTACCTTGCTTTATTAAGGGTTCATATCAGACAATGGGATTTTTCCAGGGTGCATCACACTGAGCCAATACAGCAGTAATTAAATATTTCAGTGAAAGCTCAAGTAGCTGCCAACGGCAACGTAGGGAAACAAGTAGAGTGGGTGAGTGAAGTTCTATGGCCTGCATTGTGCAGGTCAGACTAGATGATCACAATGGTTCCTACTGACTTTATAGTCTATGAGTCTAAGTGCCATGCTATAGTAGTTCCGATACACATTTCTGACCTGGTCTTCTTTTGCATTTCTCTTGCCTTTTCCATTCCAGTGATGTCAGCCTTGTTCTCCTGTCTCTCAAACAGCTCCAGTTTTTACGCCACGAAAAGCTTTTTATTCTTGGAATGCCAAAATCTATTTGTCAAGCCCTCCCATCATTCCAATTGCTCCTCAAGACCCACTTCTGTAGCATGGTCTACAAAAATTAAAAAATAGTATTTTATATACACCACATTTTAACTTCTAACATGTATGTTTGTGTGAAGTGAGTAACTGCATTATCCTGTATCCACAACCCATGTTACTCCTCAATCCTCTCTCTTTTCTCCTGAGTTATAGCCTTACTTGTTTGTCAAAACTACCACTTATGCTGTAAACTCTTTGAATCAGGGACCTATCATTGACACACTTTCTGTGAAGCCCCTACTAGCAGCCTTGTGGGCACTACAAAAATCTCATAATTTGGACAATAATAATAATTACCACTGCCAGCATTAGATACCAGGGGTCTATTCTGTCTTCACAAGTGTGTTGTGAATCTCCTAAAGCATGAAGGGGGCTGCGAGAATCCTCTACATTAAACTATTAATCCATCCCATTTGAGCATCCAGCAAAAAAGCATTAGATCTCCTGATATGCATAGCTCCTGCATTTGAAGTGGCTGGTTCTCAAAAAGTGGGAAATTGAAAGCAAAAGTGAGTGGATTTCGCAAAAAAAAAGTTCTTCATCAGTTACAGTTTCAAACAGTTCTGCAGCCATTAGTTGACTAGTACAATCATAATTTCAATCAGAATCTTGGAATTTTTTTGTTTTGTTTCTTTAGATTTTTTCATTGCCTATTTGAAACTGAGACCTTTACACTTTTTTTAAAACCAGCAATATGTTTACAACCTTTACACTGATGTTAAAGTAACAAATGAAGATCCTGAGCCTCAGATGTGTAACCAGTAGGCAACTGACTGGATGAATCAGTTTTTGAATCAGAGAGCCAAATGCAAAATCTAGCACTCAGTAGTGACTGTTTAACACTCCCTGGAGGAGCATGTCCATAAACCATTCAATGGATTACACTTAGGCATACAATACGATATATATTTCCACACACAAAAAAACTTCACAGAGGTTAAATTAAGGTTGCAAGACCCATATGTCGTATTTATCGTATTTTTGCATTTTCTTTCATAGACTTTATTAGAACAACATGTTACTGTTGTTCTGTTATCACAAACTGATCCATCTTTCCAAATAGCCCCTTGGCCTGAACTGAGCTCCAACCAAGACTCAGCGACATGCAACATGGTTGTACGTGATTTACCAGGGCCCTCAGGCCATAAAGGCTGCACTCAACACACCTGTTGTTCCATTTCAGCAAATATTGCACTGACCTTTCCTTAAAATGTCCTCAATGATATTCTTTTTAGAATTTCAAGTTACTCCTTATCAATTCCTGAGCTTGCTAGGAGCAAAGTCTCTCTCACTGTTTCTAGGTATTTTTACTGGTAAAGTAACACTTCATGCCACCTCTTCAGCTGATATAAATCAGCATAACTCCAATGACACCTACAGAGCTATGCTGATTTGCAGCAGCTGAAGATCCAGCCTTGTATGGTGCACCTCAGCGTCCCTGATCTATAGGATTATGTGCTCAATACTCTAAGTTCAGTATACGTAAAAACAAATTGAGTATTTCTAATGACCAAACCAGTAAAAGAAACCTAGCAACATATATCGGGCTCTCTGGATCCACTGAACGTCACACTCATGTCCTGTTGTAAAAAAGCAGTTGCAGTGCTGTTGATGTAAGTTTCCTACTTCTACTTCCACAGTTTATTGCCACAAACTCTAATAGTAGCTGCTAGGCACACAGGATCATATCCTTTAGCCAAGGTGAGGGCTGTGCAATGCCCTGAATGCAAAGAAATGGCACAATTCCACTCTGCACTGGAGAAGCGGGATCTACAGAACTGTACAGGGGATCAACAACCCGCAAGAACCCCACCCAGACTAAATCATCCCAATTGTACAGGAGTTTTTGAGGGATGCTATAGGTGACATTGTCGATTCATTTGCTAGCAGTCCCCTCAGCTGCCACAAGGCTGCAATATCAGCCAAAGGTCAAAGGGCAGAGTTCAGTTTCCTCTTCCCCTGACTGCTGTGTAAACCTTCCTGTAAAAAGCCCATTTACTGATTTTACACCAGGAAGAGGATTTGGCTAACAGAGAGGAAAATATTTAATAATTTATAAATGAGCGTCACCCATTTGCTGTATATCTTCAACCGCACAAGCTCTTTGGCTGTTCCCTCTACCAGTTTTCTGAAGTTATTGCTTTTATGAAAAAAATTTCGTAATAATTTTGGACTAATTGGTTATTGAGTCCTTATGGGTGTTTTAACAGAGAGCCTCAGAACTGCAACTTGTTTCAGCCAACCAAATTATTCTTTTTAGAAAATGCCTGTTACTCAAATTTCTATAGCTATTATAATTTCCTGAGTCTGTCTGAATTAAATTATAACTCTCCTGAGAAAGGCTGCACCAATTCTCTAATAGTTTGAATATGATGGTAACATTCAAAAGCCAATGACCTATATATGTGCACTGCGGTCATGGGGTTTGTTTGTTTTTTGATTGCCTCAACTAGTTATCCACTGGCCTCGAAACAGTGACCTGGTGACCTTGAAAAAAAAGTCACAGGTCTCCAATATGTTTTAAGTGACTGGTTCTGACAGGCTAGAGACAAATGAGTAAATTTACACTGAAAACTTACTCAGTGTGTTCAAGAAATGGAAGCAAATAAGAGAGAGAAATTAATTAGTACAGCCTACCACCTAATACTGCATGTACAGTTTACCTTCAACTCTTGCACCAGTAGTCATGATGATACATTCCAGTAATAATAGTGGCTTCACCACAAAAATTTTACACCACAGGAAAGTCCCAGCTATAATAAATCAGTTTGTTTGCTGAATAGCCTTGCTTCAGAAGCACTATTTAAAAAGAAACAGTAGCACTGGGACATCATCTGCAGTTTCTCCTACTCCTTAAGATAAGCCAAAACCCAAGTGGACTGGGTCAAGTTTAGAGTAAGAGTAATGACATGTTGATCCATTATTCTGGCCCCATACTAAGGAAAAAGGTATACAGAAATTATGCTCAAGTGACTATCAACTCAATTAGTCCATTAAAGTAATTATGCCCTCAAGTATTAGTAAAGTGAAAAGTACGCTTGCAACTAAAGCATACAAGGAATGTTAATATCAAGGTCAGTAAGACAGAAGCACACACGTTACTCATTTTATATTTTATCTAGTCCTCAAATGTAGCTCTTGGTGCTTCCAATGCAAGATTTTCATTAAATGTTATATAGCCAATTGACAGGACTGAGCCAGAACACCAAGAAAAACTCAAGTGCACAGACTAACAGCATTTACAATAAAATAAAAGACAGCGTGTATGTTAAATGAGTTACACAGTTAGTCAGTTTTTGAGGCATAGAAGCCAAATAAAGAAAACAACAAAAAAAATTAAAAGGCGTTTGGTGAGCAATTCTAGATAATAGTTCATGTGTTGATAATCCAAGTCCCATAGACCAGTCTCCACCAATTATATAGCTCTCTCTTCATGCCATACTTCATTTACCACATCTCTATGCCAATTTTTTAATATTTTTCTTTCCCCCCCGGATTCTGTCTTAAGATAGCTACCCTAATTCTTTTCTTATTATACCTTTCTGTTGAACTTCCATTATCCTGAAAAAATATTAAATTGGATTCAATATTTTCAATGCATTTTCTTTTTTTAAATCAGCTAATAGAAATTGTGTCAGACATTACAGTACAGGTAAAGAATCCCTCTTTTCTCTACTCAGTGCAATCTAAGAAAACACTGTAGCACCATGCTCAAATGAAGTATGCTGCAATGTGTATGCGAACTTGGGGGTTGAAATAAGAATACAATTTCCCATGAGACTGTTCTCTGTTCAAGTCATTTAACTTAAAAAATTAGTTCATTGTCCGAACAAGACACTATTTATTCCCTTTCAATATTTAAACATGGATCACTTTAAAAATCAATCATAAACTCAAACCTCTTTAAATTCTGAAACAGTTTCAGTATTTAAATGGGTTTTTAAAACAGCAGCTCCTAGGCTTTGGGAGCAAAACCGTCTAAAGATTGTAAAGACTGATGTTGTTTTACTGTCAATATACACAAGAGGCAATTCCAGGAACAAATAAAGGCAAGTTTGTATTTTGCCTCTGAGTTTGAAGAATGAAGTGTGGACAAAGGAGACACATTATCAAATCCTCTCCCCTGCACCATGCTTGAACAAACAGGTTTGGTGCGGGGATCCTTTTCAGACAACAAAATCCTAATTCTATGTTATTCCACATTCTCAGAACTGCAATAGCCTCTGAATTCACATCCCTACATAGGGTGTCTGAATGAGGGGAATTGGCCAGTGGGATCTGTGCTGACAGAGCAACGAACTCTACTTGCCAAAAAAACCACTGATTTAATCAGTGAGAGTATCACACAGAGCACAGTTTCACAATTCAGAAGAGGACGCAGATCCCTTTTCTCAGCTACTCATAACCCACTGCCATTACCCATCCAGTGGATTCTCACCCATTCTCACTGTGTTTCAGGCCTCATATTTCAGCAGAGGTTGCAGCACTAGATAGGATTTGCCCATGGGCAGAGTTTGGGGGTGACATGGGGCATTGCCCCCCCCCCAAATTTATGATGGCTGGGTGTGGGGACCAGCTGGGAGGCAGGTGGCTGCAGCCCACCTCCTGGCTACACGCTGGGACCAGGCAGGAGGGGGCTGCTGTTGCCAGGGCCCTGGCTTTGTGCCAGGAGGCGGGTGGAGGCAGCCCGCCTGCTCGCCTCCCAGCTGGGAGAGGGGACCAGTCAGGAAGCTGGCTGGGGCAGACTGGCCAGCCCAGGGCTGGGGTGGGTTGGCGGGCCAGCCGGCTACAGGCTAGCCTGGGGTAGGGTGAACAGCACTCAGGTGAGTCAGTGCAACGCAGGCTGATGGCGCTGCAGTGGCTGGGAGCGCTTGGGCCAGCGGCACCAGCCTGGGGGTAGGTGGCCAACCGGCACGGGACAGTCCAGCAGCATCCAGGGACTGAGGGCACTCGGCCCAGTGGCACTCCAAGGGCCAAGGGCAGCTGGCCATCGACCAGCCTGGCGTTGGGGTGGGCTGATGGCACTCCAGGGGTGGCCGGCCAGCCTGGGGACAGGGTGGGGTGGGGCAGGGCAACACAGCTCTGCGGCATGGGCTCCAGGGGCACTCATGGCGGGCCTGGGCTGTGACGGGAGAGGGGGCAGAAGAGGTGGGACTCCGGGCAGCTCAGGGTTGTCAGGGGGCTAGCCTCCCCAAACAGGCTGAGGTGGGTCACGAGCTGTCCACAGTGCTGCGCCCCCCAAAATGAAGAGGTCAAATTCTGCCTATGGATTTGCTCCACTAAAAGCACAAAGCTGATAAATACTTCGCATTTCTATAGCACTTTTCATCCAAAGATCTGAAAAGGCCTTACAAAAAACAGGTAAGGATCATTAAGCCAATTCTACAGGTGGAAAACCGAGATACAAAGAGTCCAAGTAACATGCCCAAGGTCACACAGTGAGTTAATGGCAGAAAGAAAAAGAGAACCCCAGTTTCCTGACTCCCCATTCAGTGCCCTATTTATGGGCCCATGCTGCTGTAATTTGACCAAGAGTTCAAATCCTGATTCGTTACAGAGAATAGGTCATACTCTACTCCGGATCTTTAGGTAAAATTCCCATTGACGGGGTAGAACGTTCCAACAGGAATAGCTTCGAGTCCAAAGTGGTGTTACAAGATAGTGAGGTCTATGTAAAATAAGGAAAACAAACCACTTCTTATGAGGAAAACAATCCTAATAACCACAGGAATGGACCCTTTCTGGTTTCCAGTCAACTACTGTATTCATATTCAGTCTAGTAAAACATGTTAAGTATCCTTGCTAGCAGGAAGGCAGAAGATAATTGCAGGAATTATGCTCTCTCTTTGTGATAATGCACATAACCACCTATGACTTTGCATGAATCCAGAAAATATCATTTGGCTGTAAACGGTATGCTTTTATGCACAATATGATCAACTTGCAACTCATCTGTGCCTGTAGCAATCATACTTTTCAGCCACTAATAATACCACCAACCACCCAACATCCTGAGATTGCCACTCTTCACACAGAGAGGAACTGCCATTCATAACTATTTTCCTTACATCAAGCAATGGACTGACCCTATTTTCTGAGCTGTAGCCATGTTGGTCCCAGGATATGAGAGACAAGGACCAATAAAAGATATTACCTTACCTACCTTATCTCTTTGCCATTTTCAGAAGCAGTAGTCCACTCTGTAGCTTTTTTCTCTACCCTTTTTACATGCCTCTAATAAAATATCAGTTGTGGTTGACACAGTATTAATAGGCTGTCTTCCCACATCTCATATATGATGTGTCGCAGAATGCTCAGTTTTGAGAAGAAAGGTATTTGATGAATCAAATAAATGAAGCCAAGATGTAGTTATGAGATGCATTACATCTTTAGCACATCATCTGTAAAAATGTCCTGGGTAAACTAATGCTCCAGGGGAAACCTGACCTTTAAGAGCCTTGCTAATACTACATCTAAATTAATGTCAGTGACAAGTCCTTCAATTTAAAATAGCAGTGTTCTTCCATTCTACCTATACTATTTATCCATTTGTTTTTGTGTAAATGTATGTATGTGTAAATAAATTTATGTCACTTCTGGCACTGAAAAAAAATAAAAGATCCCCATAGTTTGGACTTATTCTCCTTTCTACAAGATGTGGAAATTATTTATTTGGGGGCATATGTATTATAGCTATCAATTCTTGAAGGAAGGACAAATGCAATCAGAATTATTACAAAAAGGTATTTTTACAATAACTAAATCTATTCTGCAATGCTTTGATCTTACATAGCAAGATAAATGCGCTTTAATTGGCGAGGCATGGAACTATTGAAGAAATCTATTTACCAAGTAATTATGGATTAGAACTAAGGACTGGGATGTGCACTGACATGTCTGATGGCCAACATCAAAATCCTAAACGTGATCAGTTTTGCAATTTCAGAACAAAACACTGCAGATAAATTCAGGACAACTCACACTCCCTGCTTTGAAGAAATCTACTTCAACATGCTGATAATGGAATGACCTCTTATAGGCCTAGAATTGGGCATCAAGCCACCATTAAGCACTAGGAATGATGCTGGTTGATGCATAGGAGGTTAAGCCCCAGTTGCCTGCTCTTTGCCAACTGTCTTTTTGATGAGTTTAATTCCATTATCAGCCTCAAGTGCAAAGATTCCATTCTGACTGGCCCATACATGAACTGCAGAAGAGAGATGCAGACTTTCCTTACTCCTGCCATTCACACTACGCAGCTGCATGGGAGATACTACTACAATATAACCCATAGTAAAGTGAATCTTCCCCTCAATCCTGCAAGAAAGAGAAATAAACTTATTTCACAGTTGCCTTTTCATATGACAGAGTAGCTGTAGTCCTCATGCCAAAGTCTGTACTCTGATTAAAAGGATTACACTCTGTCTGAAATAAGGACAGTCATATAACCCAAAACCAAGTGGACTTAAGCTGCAAGGTTTTCACATTTTTTTGATCAAGCAACTTTTTATCTGAACTTTTTTCATTTCATTTTTCATTTCATTTTCAAATTTCAGGTGCATAATAAGCTATGCTCTAATTGGTTTCTCTGCAGCAAAGAGCTACTTGGTGTTTTCTGTACAGTTATACTTCCTTGCAGAGAAGAAATTATCTTGATTCCACATAGGGATGCACACAGTGTGTGCTGCACCAAATGTTAAAAGCCAGTGAACGGAAACATAGACATGACATGTTTCAACTTTGCTCTGAGCTAAACAATCTGCCTCTTTCTTACTATCATCATCCTTCAGCCTTGGGGCTACATAAACACTGTCAAACCTGGTTTCAGTATGAAGAGAGCACATTAATATTCTCATTAATATACATTTTCCATAGCTTTTCCATTAGGTTGCTTAGTTAGAACCCTATGGCAAATCCCATCAAATACTTCAGATTCACCAATGCTAAAGCTATGGACAGCCCTAGCTTCATAAAGTAAAAATAGAGAAGTTATTTGTTCTACAAGCCATAATCTGCAGACCCCCCCACTCAGGCAAAACCTCCACTGAAACCACATTTGCATCAAAAGTGAGGACTGCAAGATTACTGGGCCCCATCTTTTAGTCAGTAGGATTCATTCATCTCCTCACAAAGCATAAGTAAATAGGCTTAGTTCAGGAAGCTAAATGGTGTTGGACAGGAATAATAGCTAATTCCCTTCCATAACTGCAGGAAGTGTATTGGGGGACGGCTGGATGCAGTGGTCCCTTTCTAAGCCTGTCCCAAAAGCACCCCAGTGGATGAGCTATTCAGAGCAGTGTGTAGGTAATGTGGAGGCTCTCCTAGGTTCTAACTCAATTTTGCTTTGGGTTTTAAAGTTCATTTTTAAGTTCTGCATTCCCTCCCATTGTCAGGCTTCAAGTATAAAGCTTAACCACCATTCTTAAGCGTCAAAAACTCACTGATGAACACTTGATATTTTCTTCTTAAATGTATGGTGTGCTTATGAGAACTCAAGTCTCCAAAAACCAATGATTTGAATATTGTATTATTATTTCAATAGCTTAGAAACCATGGCCCCAGAAATCCCAGTGAGAACTAACCATTTTTCAAGCCAGCCTCAATCCAGTCACTAACACTACGGAGGCTCTTCCAAGTCTGTGGACATGAACTGTTAAAAGTAAGCAGTTAAAGTCACTGATGGGGTTGTTCATCATGGATAATTTTGACAAAATACTGTATATTAAATAGAATTGCCAGAAAAGATGTTACACATGGGCTCACAGCTTCAAGTGCCACTGCCAGACACATATATAAGGACTGGAGAGTGTATTAAGATGTGCAATTCTATAAAAATGGGCAAGGCAATGTGAGAAAGTATGTGTGTTAAAGTTTAATGAAATTCCCAATGCACTGGGTATTTTGCATGTTGTAAATATCAATGTAAATTAACAAGGTGCAAATTCACTAGTTTCAAGCCAGTGCATGTGTAATTTGAGCTTGTAATATTTGAACTCATTACAGCTAATATCTGCCAAAAACAACCTGCTGTATGTAAAGACATAGCCTTCATTCGTAGAGTACATCTACACTTTGAACTCAGTAAGTGATTCCCAGTTCAAGGAGACATACTGGCATTAGCTGTCATCAAGCCAGAGCGCTAAAAAGGGAATGTAGCCAGCCCAACTACATATACACCTGGAGCGGCCAGCCCCTCCCTCAATTTGTTCTGCCACAGCTACTCTCTATTTTTAGCACACTAGCTTGATTGGAGCTAGCACTAGTATATGCTGGGAATCACGCTCCCAGCTCAAACTGTAGACACACCCATAAATTGGATACATGGAGGTAGCATCCACCAGGCGTGAAGAAAGAGGTGTTATAATGGTGTGCATGAAAAATTTAGTTTAAATAAATTCTTAAGAATAGGACTCCAGAATTCTTTTTGTGCAGGCCTTAGGAACAATTTCTCCACAGGGCCTCCACTGTGTTTGGGTGGTTCAGACTGGAGGAAGCAAAAGTAAAAGTTGGGTAATCTTGGATTTGAACTTGGAAATATACCCCCAAAAACCCTCAATGAGAGCAGTTATCCAGGAACATTTAAATCCTGCTTCTCTCAATCAAGAATGAATGTCAGCCTTAAGCCTCCTGCCAAACTGAACTTTCAGAGATTCAGGTTCAATCCATTTAAGCTTTCTTCACTCACTAACCCCATTCTTGTTGATGAAATATATCACAGAGCAGTCTTGCTCCTGGACATAGGCTAGTTTCTCACATTATATGCATATGCTTCTGTTAAAGCTGCCTAATATATTCAGAGGCATAATCAGGGAGAGTTCCAGATTGTTACCATCACTGAAAGGAGAAAACATTCTGGGCCCAGTAGAGAAACAAGTGATCTCTGCCGGGCATGTGGTTGTTCATAAAAGGTAAAGGGTCAGATCTATAAAAGAAAAGTGGGTTGGGAAGATGCTATATTTTGGCAAAGGCATACGCAAGAGGTGGAGCTGAACCTTTTGGGAGGCTGTCCATAATTAACACAAAGCTCATTCTTTCCCTCACCCAGTTATTCTCACCCCTCCCTTACCATTTTACCTCAGGAATCAAAGAGCTTGAACTTGGTACTCATTAGGAACAGCAAGCAGTTGACACAGTATTGGTACAAATGGAAAGCTGAGATAGTTGTAAATAAAGTTGTTGAAGTGCTTTTGAATGTCTTGGCAGGGTCCAATGATAATTGACTTTTATAGGAGGTCATGCTCTTGAGAATAATGTAACAACACAGCAAAGCCCTGAGTTGAATATGCTGTAGTAAGTTAAGTATAATTTCATAAAGTTTAAGGCCAGAAGGGATCATTACATCATCTAGACCTGCAGCATAACACAGGCCATTAAATTTCACCCAAATACCCCTATACTGAGCACAATGACTTTAATTACACTAAAGCATTTCTGTCTTCAGGAGATTAAACTGTTGTGTGCCACAGGAGGGATCAAGATGCCACGAATGACCAAGGCCCCTACAATGGCAGAGAACTGATTAGGTGAAATACGCCCAGATAATCCTAGCAGGTGATCCACACCCCACACTACAGAGGAAGGCCAAAAAAACACCCAGCAAGGTCCCCGGCCAGCCGAACTGGGGGAAAATTTCTTTCCAACCCCAAATCTGGCAATCACTTAGACCTGAGCACATGAACAAGAGATACCAGCCAGCAGTTTAAGAAAGAGGATTCTCGATTCTATTCTGGCTCAAACCACTGGTCCACTCCATCAGGTGTCCTGCCTCTAGCTGTGGCCAATCTCTGTTGCATCAGAGGAAGGCAGAAAAAAATTGCAGAACACATCCAGCCAATTGTGCATCTGGGAAAAAATCCTTCCTGACCCCTGCAGGTCACTAGCTGAAGTCCTAGCATGAAATTTGATTATAATCATTGTCTTAACGCAGAGCTGAAAGTGTCATGGGTATGATGAGGGCAGTGCAAAGCTTTCTGTTCTCCCCCAGGCACATGAAGGAAAGGCTTGAAAATAGAGTTACTTACCAGTAACTGTTGTTCTTCAAGATGTGTTGCTCATATCCATTCCAATATAGGTGAGTGCACGCCATCATGTACGGGTTCCCGGAACTTTTTTCCCCTTAGCAGACCCCGTAGGGTCGGCTCAGGTACCCCCTGTAGTGCCACGCGCACGTCGTGGCACATAAGGCACCACCGACCCTACAGCCCCTCAGTTCCTTCTTTCTGCTCATGACAGATTTTGGAACTAGCACTTGTTCTCCGCAAGTACCATTCCCCTTTATTTGATCTCTTTGTTCTTCTAAGCACTGTAGTTAGCTTAAGTAGTGGTTAGATAACAAGTCCCTGAGGGTCTTAAGGTGGTCGGGCCATGTCCCAGCCATCTGGTTTTAAAACCCACCCCCCCATCAGTGCCTTAAGTGCCGTTGGGGGTGGGGGGGCAAAACTCCCTGCAAGATCTGCAGGGCTTTTAACACCAAAGCCGTGCTCATGGAAGCAGCGTTCCGCCCCTGAGCCGTTCCACTCCACGGCACTGAGCGTCACCTTGGTGCAGAGCGCACCGCCAGCACTGGGCATGGCTCGGCACCGAGCAACAGCCCCCGTTGCCGAAGAAGAGGCGGCAGCACGCAGAGCGCGGACAATTCCCTGCCCCGTTGGTAGGGGCAGGGTCGAGTGCGGAGATGCACCAGCCACGTCCCGTCGAGTCTTCTCCGGTGCTTGCATCTCCAAGCAGGGAGCCACTCCCAACACCTGGGAGTGGGAGAGTGCCCCTGCTAACAGTGTCAACACCGGAGGCTTTTCGTGCAGCAAGAGCCTTGCTGGCCTGCTTATGCTGCTTCTGTCCTCTCCCCCTCCGCCAAGAGAGAAAGGCCTGGTGTCCTGGGGCAAGCCCACATTGTGTCCCCCCCAAAGGATGGTGGAGACCCCCAGTACAGGGAGGAAGGTCTTCCACCAGACGGCCACCAGGGATAGAGCGAGGATGCTCCTCCAGGAGTCGTTCCAGGTCAGCGTCAACAAGCCGGCCTGCTTTGACTTGGGATGCGGAGTCCCCTCTTGGCGCTGACGTCGGTCCCTGGCATGGAGGCAGTGCAGGCCAAGAGGCGGCACCAGTCGAGGGCCACCAGGCGTGGCTCAGACAGCTCCTACTCCACATCCCTGGCACTGTGGAGTTCGCCAGTAACGAGATAGCGCAGAACCCGGTCACCGTCGAAGTAGAACAGGTGGATTCATACATTCACAGATTGTAAGGCCAGAAGGAACTGTCATGACCCTCTGCACGCACATGCTATAGAACTTCTCCCAGAAACTGGATTAAAACATATCTGTCCGAAAGAAATCTAATCTCATTTTAAAGGCTCCAAGTGAAGATGAGCACACCACCTCCCCAGTTTCAATGTTTAATTACAGTCACTACTTGCAAATTGTATCTTATTTCAATACTGAATTTGTCTAACTTCAGCTTCCAGCTATTGGATTTTGTTATTCTGTCATCAAGACTGACAAGCTCCACACCGTAACAGAAAGCTACTTACCTTACAGTAACTTGAGCTTCTTCAACATGTGTGATCCCTATCTGTAGTCCACTGTGGGTGTGCACGTGCCCCACGGACCTGAAGTCAGCATTTTTGCAAGCAGTGTCCATTGGTCCGCACAGATGCCCTTGCTCTCCTGGTGTTTCAATCAAGAGCATAAAAGCCAGAGCAAACAGACTGCCTCTCCAGGTCTTTCTCTACTGTGAATATAGTAATGATCTGAAGTAGAGGGGAAGGAGGGTGGGTAATGGAATGCAGATAGAAACCATACATCTCGAGGAACCTAGTAAGTATGCTTCTTTTCTTCTTTTAGTGCTGGTCCCTATATGAGTGACTGACATGCAGTCCTCTATTAGGAGAAAGGTGTGAGGATGCAGGTAGCAAAGCTGTCTGGAAGACCATCATCCCAAAGGGTGAGTCAGCAGAGGAGCTCTGCACTAGAACATAACTTCCATCCACAAATTTGTGGATGGAACACCAAGTAGCTGCTCTGAAAATGTGAAGCAGATGCCACTGGAGATGCTTATGCTGCAGTACAACGAGCCCTCACCCCATAAGATGGAGAAAGATGAAACAACTGATAACAGAACAGAATACAATCCAAGATCTATTTAAAGATCCTCTGGGAGGATACATCCTGACCTCAGACCCATTCTGGGGGACTTTCTGATTAATTTTGTCCCTCTATAGGTAGAAGGCAAGAGCATGTCACATGTTGAGAGAATGAAGTCTCCTCTCCTCCTCAGATGCATCAACCTAGATCGTGTGTCTGCTGCATCAACTGCTGATTGAAGTGCAGTTCTGGACACCAGTTTATCATCTTCAGAAGAGCCAGAAGTGAGCTCTCTCTTCTTGTGATAGCTTGTCTACAAAGTCTGTGAATTTGGAATAATACAGATAGTCAGACTTGATAGTTCACTATGCAAAATCAAAGGCTATTAGACGAGAAGACCTTTTTTATCAACAGGTCTAGACATTTAGCCTTTTTGTCAGGAGTGGCTTTGGGATGATGACGTCTTGATCTCTCCATGGCAACCTGGATGTCCAATGAGTTCAGCATAGGGTGAGTAAAGAGAAATCCCACTCCCTTAGCTGGAAGAAAATGGTGGTTTTCTCTGCTCTCTTGGGGGTAGGGGCACATCTGGCTGATGTATGGCAGACAGCTCTAGCAGGCTGCAGAATAGCTTCAATAACTGGAAGTGCTATTCATCTGAACCCAATGGTTTGCAGGATATCCATGAGTTTACCTTAAGGGTCCTAGATCTCTTCTAGAGAGATCTGGAGTTCCTTGGCAACCCTTTGCAATAAATCCTGAAATTGTTTATAATCGTCCAGAGGGGACAGAGATGCCAGGGTGACTTCAGCAGGAGATGAAGAAAACAGTCTTGTGGATACCAGTGCAACCAGTATAAGCAGTTCATAGTTCTCCTCTTCCATGGAGTCAGGGGGGAAGCTCTAGAAGAGAATGGTGGAGTAACTCCCTGGCAGAACGTATGGGCTCCATATATCTGGCATGCAGGCCCCATGTTCTAGTATGGACAGTATGCTAGGTTTGGAGAGGGCTATGGGGGTACCAATGGTCCCTAGGTCAATGTCAAGGTGGAGACTGGTACCAGGAATCTCAGGATCTTCTCTCCGATTAATATGTCTCAGAAGAGGTGATGATGGTTCCTCAGGTGGTCTGCATTCTCCCAAAGAAGAGAAGAAGGGGACCAGACCCAATGGCAGTACTGATGGTTCCGACAGGGGAAAGGACCAGCTGGCAGATGGAAGAGGGGATAGGCTTTTGTCAAAGGTAACACCCCCTGATGGAGTCATAATCTCCATAGTGAGTCAAGGTCCCAGTGACCGGGGGCTGAGGTGGGGGGAATCTATCTAACTAGAAAACTTCTCCTAAAAGCTAATTAAAACTATTAAAACCATACTAACTATAAAGAACTATATAGAAAAGACACTAACGGCAATCTCTGAAATATCCATAGATCAAAGAAATTGAAGGAGAGCTCTGCACACTGGGGGTTCTGTCCCAGGCCATGAGGAGTTAAGAAGGAACTGGAGAGGTGGCTGGTCTGCTCCTTGGTTAGAAACACAAGGAGAGCAAGGGCACGTGAGCAGACCAACAGACACTGCTTCCAAGAATTCTCAGACTTCAGTGCATGAAGTGCATGCATACCCATAGTGGAATACACACAGGGACCAGCACTTAAAGAAGTTATCTTTTCCATGTGTAAGTACCTGTAACGATTAGAGATTGTCATCTCTCAACCTTCTCTTCTATAAGCTGAATAAACTGAGCTACTTAAACCTCACATTGTGAGGATTATTTTCCAGGTCCCTAGATCATTTGTGTGGCTCTCCTTTAAATTATCTCCAGTATTTACACATCCTTCTTGAAGTCTGAACATCAGAACTGGATACAATATTCTAGCAGAGGTTTTACCAATGCTATATGCAGAGAGACAAGATCACATCCCTATTTCTACTTGATGTTCCTTTTATACATCTAAGGATCTCATTAGCCCATTTTGTTACAGCAGTGCACTAACAGCACATGCTGAGGCAATTATTTACAATGGCCTTTAAGTCCTCCTCTGAACACTGCTTTCAAAATGAAGTCTCCCACCCTGTAGATATAACCTGAATTTTTTGCTCCCATATGCATTACCTCATTTGTTATATTCAAGTTCATTTTGTTAGATTGTGACCTTTAGCCTGATCAACTGACCCTCAGCTCAGCTCTAAGAGAAGGCACCTGGGCCATACAGAGGGAGAAGCCTGGATGAATCAGGTTGACGAATCAGACAAGAAGGGAGCAGAGATAAGGTGGCCACTCACGTGGTCCCAGAATACTGGATATTTCAATTCTTCCAGGAATGGCGTGACCCTATCCCTGCCGGTGTGATGGTGTGAGAGAGGTCACACTATACAGTTAGAGTCAGGGAGCTGAAAGAAGTTCCTGGGAGAGTCTTCCAGAGCCCTCTGGGAGGGGAGGCAGTGGGAACCTGCTAGAGAAAAAGGGCCCACCAAGAAGAAAGACCTGAGTGGGCAGTGCTCAGGGACAGAGCACAGAAGATACTTGCAGAAGCCTGAAAGCAGGAAGGGTTGAGAGGTGAAGAAGAAAAGCCCCTGTGAGCTGTAGCCCTGGTGGGTTTAGGAACTGTTTTTTATTACATTTGGGAAAATAAAACTGCCTGAAAAAAGATTCTGGATGTGGCCATGGGCCTTTATGAGCTAGAGAGAAGGCCAGACTAGTTTTACAAAACAATTCAGAGCACTCTGAGAACAGCAACCTGTCCTCATCATCATTTACCATCCCACCAATCTTCATGTCATCTGCAAATTTTACCAGCAAAGATTTTATATCATCATCTAGATCTGAAGATATTTAATACCACTGGACCAAGAACCAACCCATGATGGACCCTACTAAAAAAGGCCCCACTCTTTGATATTTCCCCATTAACAACAACATTTTGAGATCTCTCAGCCCACCAGTTTTTAATCTAATGTGTGCCCTGTTAATTCCATACAATGTAAGATTTTTTAAAAACAAAATGTCACATAGTACTAAGTCACATACTTTGGAGACATGCAAGTATACTACATCAGCACATACCTGCTGCTTTTTTTTTTCTTCTTCTTCTTCTTCTTTCTCTGGCCATGACAATCCAGCACCAAGTGTCTCTAACCCCGCATGCCATACATGACATCGTTCTAAACAGTGCTGCACAACCCGCTCCCTCACCACACACGTACAAAGGATGGAACATTGCCATGCAGGAGCAATCTAGCTGAGGCATGAAATCACTGGGGTGCCCAGCAGAAAACTTCTTCTTTCCATTTATGCCATAATTTCTCCTTATGCAGTTTCCTTCCTGCCTAATTGTCATATCTGAGGTTGAATAATAAAGAACATCCTTGTCTCTTCACCATCCTCCATTACGGACCTCAGTGTATGACTCTGGGATTTAAATATGGACCTCAGACTTGGAAAGGCATAACTTCACCTCTAGGCCACTGAGCCAGTCCTCTGTAAATCATTGCTCATCTATTCCTGTGTCTTGATGCTTCAGTTTCCTTTTCCTTCTCAGCAAACTGCAGCTGTGATATGGCCACACTGCACAAAACTGAGCAGGTACGATATTCCATAGTGCAGTACTGCTTTTTATATTTAGGAGACCGCTCCAGATTAATCAAGGTTCCCTTTGTGGCTTACATTGACTTGGTCAGGTCAGAGGGCACATACTGCAATTTTCTTTGCCTTTTGATTTGTATTAATCAGCAATTTTGGACTGTGTATCTTTCCATTTCCTTATAGGTCTCTTAACCATCACTGCATTACAGCGGCACCTGGTGGGATTGGCTGGAGCTGAAAATGCAAAGTTACAAGCAAGTTCACCTAGAACTGAAAGTGACTTACCTTCAGGAACCCTATGATATTCATAATGCAAATTAAAATTGCAATCATTTTTCTGCCACTCTCTAATATACCCTATTAATATGAAAAATCCAAAATGCATGTCCCTGAGCATTATTTTAGTATTCACTGAAGATACACAGCCACTGCAAGTTAAGGAATTCAAGAGACCAGATGGTGATTTGTAAGCCACATCTGAGCATTAGATTCTAGCCACTGGGCTCTAAAAGATTATCAATGCACTGAAACACAGAACCACAAAGGAGATCCAGATGAATAATCCATCTTTGGGGCCTATCAATTTTTGATTCATTAGCTATCATTAAAAATTAATAGAAGCACATTAGAGATAAGGCTTGGTTTAACCAGAAGCATGTATTCTAGCAACAGAGTGACACATTGAGTCCTTTTTCTTTTGATTACTGACTCCAATCTCATAATTTTTATTTTATGGGACACAAAGCATCAAATACAGCTTCAAAAATATAATGTTCAAAATATAGTGGCCAATAAATGTTTAATCTTTTTTCCACAAACTAGACCTTAAAAACAGCTTTAGTTATTTATTTTTATAGCAGTAGCATACATGTGTGTATGACAGTAAGGGATACTGATCTCTAAAGACCTCAGATACCTTAAACTAAAAAAAAAAAAAAAAAATCAATATCAAGCCCTGTTTTTATGATGGTTTTCATTATTTATTTTAGGGCCTAAGAAAGTGGCCCATGTCTGCTACCAATTTTTGATAAAAACAATCAAATAACCAAAAAAAATTGTAGGATCTAGAGATCAAAAACTATACAACCAAAGAAAAATACAACCCAATAAATGAAATGATGGGGGTTCATCATAAATGAAACATTTCCCTTAAAATGTCCACATATTATTTGTATCAGTTTTATAACTTTAGGTCCCAATCCTACAACAGATAAGTGAGTGGACTGAAGCCAGTGGGGCTCCTGACAAGTGCAGCAATCTGCCAGAGCATTATCAGATACAACACTGGAGCCTTAAGAATAGTTGCCCCCAAACAATCAGAGCAAAAGGGCATTTCAGCACATATCTTCATTTCAACTGAAAGTTACCCACTGCACATCACTGGAGCTTGCAGGCCACTTATAAGGACAATACTGATTAACTGATTCAGTTTATAAAATATACCTCTTGCATCCTCTAAATGTATACATTTAAAAGATATAAACCCATTACATCAAACCACTTGGATGGATACAGTATCCAATAATAATAATAAGAAGAATTTTCATTGCTTCAGACAAAAGCATAGTTGTTGCAAGGTCCCTGTTGAGCCAACAGAAAAAGCGAAGTCCAAAGTATAGGGTACTCAACTAAGAATAATTCCCCAGGTCAGCAAATGTTCCACCTAGGATGAAGCACAAGGAGAAATGAGGACTGTGACAATGAGCCAGTGAGGATTAAGCAGCCAGCAAGTTAGTTGAACTAAAAGCAACCTTTAAGAACATAATAGAAAAGTGCTGAAATGGTAAACTGGGCCCTTCCTTGTACATAGTTATCAAAGCCACGTTAAGCAGACTAGAAATTAATATGTAGACCTGTACTGTCAGAGAATCAAAATAGATACTAATTGTACTGATCTCTTGATAGAAGTTTAACAATGTGATCTAATTAGCTGGTAGATGCTAAACTTCTATTCCTGTCTACAGTGTTTCATTACTATATTCTATTAAGTCAGAGATCAAAAAGGGATACTAACATTTAGATGACACTTGTGGTGTAATAATATCATTGTCTTTATTCCTCTTTGAAGTTTGTAGCAAACTGCCGATGAACCCTTTCAATGGTCAGTTGCCTTACACTAACCACTGCAACTAGTTATTGGTGTATGCCTAAGACATTTACTTCAAAGCAACAATGTATATAATCTATTCTTCATCCAAGGAATGCCTGCTGTGATCACTTGCTGCAAAAAGGTTTATCAGCTGAACTTCAGCTACAA
Organism: Mesoclemmys tuberculata; assembly: GCA_007922155.1. Lineage (NCBI taxonomy): Eukaryota > Metazoa > Chordata > Testudines > Chelidae > Mesoclemmys > Mesoclemmys tuberculata. The sequence continues at coordinate 63,407,143 of ML675603.1, read as the reverse complement.
AAAGAACTTTAGGACCTGATCCTTACCATCTCAGATCTGCTTAAACTTCGACAGGGAAAATCAAAGCCTTAAGGACTGAGGTCTCCAGGTTGACTCTGGATTATCCCTGCAAATTCTCATGGAAGAATTTGAACAAACTCTGCACGCAGATTGCCTATTGGATTATAACCTATGGAACTGATTCTAGAAGAATTTTTACAAATCATCAGCCTCACCATCTCTGCTATGAAACTGACCTAACAACTTTATTCATATCTTTATGTATAGTGATTTTTCAACCACGGTAACTTTCTTTTCTTTTTAATAAATCTTAGATTAGTTCATAAGAATTGGCTGTAATCGTGTGTTTGGGTAAGATCTGAAATATTCATTGACCAGGTGAGCAATGAGCCTGATCTCTTAAGATTGGTAGAAGTTTATATATGGTAAATTAGACTTTAAGCAATCCTCACTATATTAAGTTGGCTGTCTGGGTGGGAGCTAAAGGCTGGATTGCTTAAAGGGAATTGTATTTTAGCTTTTTGGTGACCAGTAAAGTATTATAGAAGCAGTTTGGTTACTGACTTGGTGAAATCCAAGTAATGAATAAGTCAGTAGTTTTGGGGATCATTTGCCCTATTCTCTGAAGTTTGCCCATACTGAGCATTCTCAGTATCACCCCTCCTGTAACCCTGGTCACAGAGATCCTAAATTACATTGGGCCCAAATTATAAACTATAAAAATACTAAAACAAAAAAGTTAATATTCTTATAGATGGTATCGCTTCTTCACATTCCTATAAGAGCCTACGTCTCACTGCTGCAAATATATAAAGCCAGTTTTCAGGTGTCCATTAGCGTAATATAGATGTTAGATTCTACCAACTGTACCTACTTTCCCTTAACTTTTTATTTGCATACTTTTGCACATTTTACTTAGGTTTCTTATTTTAGACTATGAATTCTCTTTATGCGCCTAAGCCATTGTTTCACACTATATAAGTACCTCTTCTTCCAACACAAATGCAAGCAACTAATTGTTAAAATGCTTAATGAACAGGATGGAAAATATTACTGAACATATGACAATCCTATTGAATGGTATACTCTCTAAAATACCATGTTATGTTCTCATTACCCTATCTTAAAAAAAAAAAAAGGTAAAGCATAAACAGAAGGGTAATGATAATGATTAGAGAGACATGGAAATGATTCTACAAGAAGACAGACTGAAAAATACTGAAACTGCTTAGTTAAGAGGGGACATGTTAGAGAGATACAAAATAAATTAATGAATGGTGTGGATAAGGTAAATCAAGTAATCCTATTTACTTTCTCTCACAATAGGAGAACAAAGGGACAATCAATTAAACAGAAAGGCAGAAACTTTAAACTAACAAGAAGATACACATTTTTAAACAATTAACTTGTGGGACTCACTGCCACACGATTTCATTGACATAAAGCTTACCAAAATTCAAAAATGTTTAGGCATTTATATGGATAATGGGAACATCAACAGTTACATTAGAGAAGGTTTTAAAACACCAGAAGGGATATAAATCTTCTTGCTACAAGGTATTAATCAAGCTAATTGACAGGGGTTAAGAAAGAAGTTCTACTACATGCAGGCTCTCTCATAGTTTATTATAGTATTTCTTGCCTCTCTGTCTGAAAGATCTGGGTCTGACCATAGTCACACACAGGATACTGGGCTAAATGAACCATTAGTCTGATCCCATATGACAATCCTCTCTTCTTATGTTCCTATCCTGGTACTCTGTGGTAACTAGAGTGACAATGGATGGGTACCCACTCTAGTAAAATAATCTCTCATTCGACTTCTTAGTGCACTGAACTGGATTATGTTAGGTTAAGTGTAGTCACACTGAATAATCTCATTCTATATCACATATTCAAAGACACAACTGAATGTAATATGTAGGACAATGCACTAAAGTTTACTATAGCTTTGTATTCAGGACAGGGGAATCAGGATGAGTTTGGGGGTGGTGAAACTTGTCATTTCTTAGCATAATAGCCACAAAATATTTTAGAATTCTTAAATTTAAAACTGTTTTTCTAGCAATAGAAATTACTCAAAATATAAACATTTCTCCACTTGCTTCCTTCCCCTGTGTGTCCATCTGTCATCCCTATCTGAATTAAGAAAAAAATTAATCAGGAGCAGTGATTAGTGGCTAAGAAATTCAGCATCACTGTGCACTGTGCAGTGCAGAGAGAGATGACATGAACTCCACCTTTATTCACAAAAAAAAAATCACATTAAACTATATAAAATGTTTTAAAATTACAATGCATACACAAAAAGACATGAACAAAATAAAGCAAAACAGGCTTTCAGCAAAAATTACCCATGATTACTAAAGTGTCATCATCAAGTTCACTCAAAGTATCATAACACACAAGTCAACCAGTCGGTGTCCAGGTTGCAAGTCTATCTATAAAAAGTATAATCAATCAGCAGCTGGGCCAGTATAATCAAACGGTGCACGGACCCACCCTAGCACTCTCCCCAGCCATTCTGTTCTGGAGAGATTTCAAAATGGCTAGTTTTTCCTGACCCAGCAAATAGTTAGTCATGCACTATTAGTTAAGCACAGTTTGTCACTCAGAGGACAAACAGGGACTTGGAGAAAACCAGTACCAAATTGCTGAAAAGTTGCTGGGGGGAGGAGGGAGGCCAAGAACAACCCCCCCCCCCAAAAAAGGAATGAAATGGAAGCAATGTAAGAAAAAAGAAAACACTATGTCTGAAGCCAAAACCAAAGGGGCACTGCATAGACACCTGAGAGATAATATGGTGCACAAAACAACTGGTTGCAACAATGTCATGCAGGACCTGCCACTGCAAGATTAATAGGGGGTCTTATCCACTGCTTCCCAGTTTGCAAAGGCATTCATCAGGGCTGTCCTCTGTTTGGAATGCTGTATGCTCTTAGTTGGGAGCCATTCTTGTACCTCTTCAGAAGCCATCTGAGTGGCTTTTCTGTGTCAGAGGTGCCAATGTTTTCCCAGTTATGCTGATAAAATCTCATTTTTTGTCATATCTGACAGTGACTTTGAATTTGTTTACAAGTGTATGAACATGCATCTTTTCCCCACATTAACTAGACGAAGAGCAATTCAATCTTACTGGGTTCTTGGCAATGTAGTGGTTACCCTTTGTTGCCCCAGCAGTTGCAGTGGGGCACTTTTGGGATTAAGGTGTCAGGGGGTCTTTTTTGGAACTGAACAAGATATATTAAGGAAGCAGAATGGGGCTTAATAGAAGGTGCAAGGCCACCTGCAGAAATGGCATTGGCCTCTTCCTGGATACTCTCTTCAGAGATGGGTTTTGAGTGCCAACAACCTTGTGGCCTCAACGTTGTGGCACTGGCTAGTGTGTCTGGACCCTCCCTGGGCCTTTTGGGTGGAATTCAGAGGAATATTAACTTTTTTTTAAAAAAAATAGTTACCACTAGTTGTGCTCTGCTTCACTGTTCCTTCCATTTAAAAAAGAAAAAAAAAGCCAGGGGCTCATTGGCTTAGTCAGCAGGGTGGTGGGCTTTCAAATGCAGTCTGTTAAAACATTTGCTGTACTTTGACTTACTGGTGTCCTGGAAGTCCCTTAATTTTTCTCTCCTCCATCATGCTGGGCAGAAGGGCTTTGACTCTCACCTATTTTTGTTGGCACCTAGTTGATTAGAGTCTAGAATTTGCCTCCATTCTATAATGGTCTTTTTAATACCCAGCGACTTCTGCAAAGTGGGTGGCTAGACTGGGCATTTTCCAGTTTATGGCTCTTGGAAGGGCGGCTGTTTGGTAACCCACTTTTTCCTGCTGAAGTTATCTCCTTCATGAGGCTGTTTTCTGCCTTTACTCAGGATGGGTTGACCATGCTCTCCCACCTTATTGTTCCTAGTTGGTCAGGCTTGACATCAGTGACAGCTGTTGCTGTGCAAATCAGAATCATTCTGTGCATTTCTGGGATAAGGTCCTTGCTGAATTCCAAGCAGCGTGCCCTCAGCAGGCTGCTCAGTATTTGCAGAAAGTTGTTGCAGGGATTGTTCTTTCAGGAGGGAATCCTGTGTTTCTGTCACTAAGCTGTCTACCCTTCTGTGGATGAGATTCTTGTGCAACTGGGAAAATTGTTATCCTGGAAGGGTTTGGTGAATGTTCCTTTCACAGCTATGTCCAAGAAGCAGCGCTGTGGTATGTGTTTCAAGATGAAGCATTGTGCCACTCTCGCTCTGATCTCCCTGACACAAACTGGAAGATGCCTGTCCTTGGATGACTCTCTCCATAGTTTAATGGACTTGTACAAACCTTCTTTTCCTAAGCAATCAAGTGACTTGCAGTGGTTTGCCCTCCTCTAGGATGGCTGTGAACTCCTGTCTAAGCTCCTGCAGCACAAAGTCCTTAAATTTGGACGAGATCCACATATTAAAATTGTACCACCCCAGCAGGGCCTGCTGGTTGAAGATATGCAAGTGGAGGCTGCCTGTTGAATAAGTCTTATGATCAAACAAATCTGGTCTCTTGACCTCTTTATTTTTGGGGCTGGCACTGAGTTGCCTCTGTCTGTCCTACTCATTCGCCGTTGACTCTTCTAAAACTCCCAGGGCCGGAGGATGCGAGTAAAGGGGGAAACGCCCAAGGATTCCAGTACTGCCACTGCATCAGCCAGTGACTCAGTGGCCAGGAGCCAACAGGAGGGCCAGAACGGAAGTCCAGTATATATAGGATTGTTGGGTAGGTTCCAGGGGGAACAAAGGATTCTCCTTCAGACTCCAATGAGGATTCTTCCCTTGGAGACCATAGCCATGCAGTACCTGCTTCTGCCTGTTGGTGATTGTTGTAACATTGTTTTATTTTATAATTAAAGTGACCCAACTCCATTTTAAATTAATAGAAATATAAACTCATTGGGCCTGGATGTAAAATGTAAACTGCCTTGTAACAACATCCAGCCTTGTCTTGTCAGAAGTCTCTGTGATAAGCACCGGGAGAAGGTGTCAAGTACTGAAAATCAGTATGTGGCCTGTAGGTTTCGGTAAACCTGTTACTTGAAACTCAGTAAACTTCATTTAAATAGTATTCAGACATGTATTGCAATAAGTGATCCTTTGTCAACAGCAGACAGCAACTGGAGTTTATCCACAAAAAAAGTACGACTGCCCAAGCAGGGGGCCAAAATTCTGTCTGGTAAATAACTGGGCGATCAAGGAAAATAATATCGTGTCGGGGTCCAGCCCCCGATCACCCCATCGCTCTTAGACACTTCATAATTGGCTAAGCGGGCATATTGCTGTGTGGAAGAAAAATATAAAAGGTGGTCACAAACAGGAAGTAAACTGGAGATGTCCTATATCTTTGTTGGAAGAGCACCAGAGTAGCTCTACGTGTGGGCCTGATCCACCTGCCGTCTCTCCCCAGCTTGCCGCTCAAACCTAAGTATAGAGTGTGGGGCTGTGTAACCTGAGTGTGATAGTATTTTCCACTCAGATGTGTAACCTGAGTGTGACAGTGTGTTCCACTCAGATGTAAAACCCGGGAATTGTACCAGCAGAATGAAAAGGCTGCTTTGCTGCTGACGAACTTCACTGGTGCAGTGTAAGTATAATAGCATAAGAATAACCCTATAGTGTAAGCTAGCTTTGTAAATATATTTGTATAGTTGTAATTGTAATTGTGTTCTAAGTAGTTAAATTGTTGTATTAAATAAGAATCAATGGTGAGTTTTAAATTGTAATTGGTGATGTATAAATTATTGCAAGTAAAACAAAATTGTATGCAAAGCAATCTTTGTCCCTCCTTATTTGAGGGATCCATATAAATCGAACCTGACAGCAAGCTGGTTCTTGTTGTCACCTCAGTGATGCCAGGGAACCTGGAACCAGCAACAAGCTGGTGACCACTGCATCAAGACCATGGAGGCCTTCCCCCTGGATGGTACCACACTGGAGCTCGCTGCACCTTGCTCCTTTCTGTCCCCAGTCACCTTGGCTGGCAAGGGACCTTAAGGGGTCAACGGAATTGGAAGAGACAGCAGGTCCTTTACCACCTGGAAAGCCTCTGCGGTCGAAGGGGCCAGCAGATGCCTGGCTGCTCCCAGGAGTTGGTAGCAGGTCACATACGAGACTCAGAGCTCTTGGCAAAGTTGGGAGAGCCATCAGAGGCTTGGGAGAGATGAGTGGCCTGACATGGGTCTCACTATACTAGTCATTCCCTGCTTGACCTGCTTCCGCACCGGAGAATGCCCTCTCTCTGTGGGTTCTTTCTTATGCCTTTTCTTTGGCACCATGGATGGAGAGTAGTGCTGGGAAAAGTACAGTGCCAGGGAGCAATCCACATGGATGCCGAATTTGGTATCAATTCTGAGTGGCGCGGCTCCAAGGCTGGTCTGAAGGATGTCTCCATGAGAATGACCTTCAGCTGAACATCTCTATTTTTTCTTGTACAAAGTCTGAGTTCCTTCCAGATCTGCCACTTCTCCCTAATGTAAGACACTCCCAGGCATTTTAGTCAGCTAGCGTTCAGGTCACTCACTGGCACTGGTTTATTGCACCAGGCACACAGTTTGAAACCCAGGGCATGCCTGGGGTAAAAAGTGCCTTGACGACAGGGAAAACTACTAACCCTACTATGTACACTAGCTCTAACTAAGAACCACTAACTACAATAACTATACAAACAGAAAGTCCAAACCACTCAGCAAGAAGCCTTGTTGCAGCAATATGGATCATTCCAGCAACCGTCAAGAGTGGTAAGAAGGAACTGAGAGGACACGAGGCCAGCAACGCCCTTTATACCGGTGCATATGCATGTGGCTCCAGAGGGCGCTAGAACCGGTCCTACGGATACCACTGAGGGAACAATCTCCGGCAATTATGCTCGCAGCATGCACACACCAAGCATGGAATGGACATGAGTAAGCATTCAAAGAAGAATGTAATTTACTCATTCAAATTTGGTCAGGATGCCGGGGTTAACACCCATTCTCTTGAGAGAAGTTCTAGAAGATCTCTAATGAGCAAGACCTACATATCATCTTATACGGAAAAACTATAAAGGATGGTCAGGGGAAACTCATTTCCATAAAGATTTGTTTCCTGATATTGTTAACATTGCACTTTGGCATTGGTTCATTTTTGAATCAAAGGAACAAGCCACCTATTAAAATTTTTTTAAAAAAACAACTTCCTGTAACACCTAGATATTTCTTCGAGGTCTCTCATCAAAATAATAATCTAGCTTGACCTAGTTTAGCTTGAGAGATCTAACAAGATCACAACAAAGGTGGTACGGCTACCAGGAAAATGCATTATTCTGTTTGACATCTACAGATGAGATGCTTTTAGTTCCTATGTATTTTCTTGTCCTATGCTATCATTTAAAGAATATACATAATTTTGAATTTGTACTTGCTATTAATATTAGGTTTGAGAAACACCTAGATTTTATAATGTTTTGTTTTACACTATATGTGGTGTTATGCTGCTAATGCCTCTGCAAAGCTCTATTTGTTGTAAGTCTTGACTGCCCATGTACAGTAGCAGCAGGCACTCGCTTCAGTGCTGTGACATATCTATTTAATTAACACAGCTGTTCTAGCTACTGTGTGAAGCAATAAGCAATGGAGCCATATTGGAAATAGTGATTCATAAAAAGAAAAAAAAAGTACAAAGCAACTTGAAAAATGAAACACAAAGAAATTGTGCTTTAAAAAACACTGGATAAATGTGTTTTTATAGGTTTTGCCACTACCCCTCCATGCAATCAAATAACCTAGGATATTGTAAAAGGATGAAAAAAAGGTATTATCTGATATTCTAAATCCATCTCCCTTGTCTTCATTAAGAAACTCATCAGCGTACACACAAAAACAAAGGCTCCACCTGAAACAACATAAGGAAGTTTATTAGCAATCCCTATTGCTTATTATATACAGTATTTACAAGTATTTCGTACGTCTACTTTGCAATAAAAGACTCGTGGCTTGGCCACGGCTGGCCCAGGTCAGCTGACACAGACTGCAGGGCTAAAAATGGCTGAGTACATGTTCCAGCTCTGGCTGGAGCCAAAGCCCAAGCCCCACCGCCATCATGGGGTTTCAGAGCCCAGGCTCCAGCCCAAGCCCGAACATCTACATTATACTTTTTAGTCCTGCAGCCCAAGTCAATTGATCTGGGTTATGAGACTCAGTACTGCGGGTTTATTATTGCAGTGTAGATGTATCCTAATGCATCTGTCATGCGGACTGGAGTGAGGGGGGGGCATTTGTGTTATTTGACATTAATACGTCGAAGTCATGATTCATGTAAGACATGCCATGTCAGGTACTGTTAGAAAGGTTATGATATGCTGAATAAGATGATAATATTTGTGTTCATGTGTAATATGTGTGAGGAAAGTTATGAAGATCTTTGATATACCTATATTTCAAACTGTGCTGTAGAAGACACACCCCAGACAAAGAGGCACCAGGACAATAGCCTGCTTAATTGCCCATTAAGACCTTTACAGAAGCCAAAGGCCCAGGAAGAAACTAAAGGCATACCTGAAGAGTTACCAGGATTGGCCCATGTGACTCTGGACTCCATTTTGGTTCCTGTAAAGTTCCACAAGCCGCATGGCCAGAGGCAAAGGGTATATAAGATCAAACCACAGAAACCATTTTGTCTTTGTTCCTGTCCAGCTGCGGACACACCTCTGGATCAACACACTTTGCAAGTGAACTGAAGGAGTTAGACCCATCCAGTTACTGGATGTATACCAGAGGGACGATGCAAGCCTGCAACTCCACAATTGTTCTAGAAACCTGATGTATATGGACTTTCAAATCATTTGTATATATCTGATTGCTTTAAGTCTTTAACACTTCTCTTATTGTTTGTTTTTCTTTTATTAATAAACCTTTAGTTTTAGTTACTAAAGGATTGGCTGGCAGCATGGTATTTTGGGTAAGATCCAAACTTATAGTGAACTGGTACTGTGGCTGGTCCTTTGGGATCAGAGGGAATCTCTTAGTAAAGAGCATAGAGTTTAAATGACTGGTCTCTTTACTTGACCTAGTGTCTGTTTGGGAGCCAGAGACTGAAATGCAGTAAAGGGGGCTATGTGTATTTGCACAGTGGCTTCTTGATCACCAGTGTGGGGGAATCAGAAGTTCTGTTGGTGGCTGTTTGGGAAGTCTGACTTCAGCGTCACCCACCAGTACTGGGAGAATCTGCTCTCCTTTTACAGCCTGCCCAGACCCTGGTATTATCGATGGGCTACCCTGGGCATGGACAGGTCACAGCATCCATTTTGCATTCTATTGTGCCTGTAGATATTTGCAACATAAGACAGGATATAGGAACAGGACCTACCAACACCAGACATCAGTATATTAAGCACTGCTTCATGGAACATTTTCTTTAGTTTAAAAAAAAAAAAAATTAATAGATGGACATCTCCTGTCCTGTTAATTTTGAACACTGGTTTAGTTTTGAACCTACTATTTTGCAGCATCAGTTTTAATAACAACAAGCAAGGCTTTAATAAATTGAATAGCACAAGTTCACTTCACAGGAGTGACAACGGGAAAGTATATATAACTCGAAAATGTGTTTCCTGAAAACCACGGGAATTAAATCCCTGGGAGTCAGTTCCATCAATGCAGAGCACATGAGCTATCCTCTTTTGCTGTAAACGCTTGTAAATCCTGATGTAGATGGACAGCATCCACTTGAAAATTTCTGCGCATTAATCAGGTCTCATCTTTATTATATTTAAGATCTAGCTGATACTTCCTTAGCATCAGACACTGGCTATTTTAATGCATACAAAACATTTTTTTTTTAATCTAACAATCCTGTTAACTAAACTTGCAACCTGGTGGCACTTCTGGATAGGTGGGGTTGATTTGCAGAAATCCAATTAACTGGAGGAAAAAAAGGTATTATTTTGTTCAGCTTTAACACTGAAAATAAAATTGAAGTCTCTGATCAATGACAGAGAGGGAATCTGAACTGAGGAGTCTTAGAATATTGCATATTGTATGTGTCCAGAAAGCTGTGTTCAAGAAATATCTGACTTCCCAGTACCAAGTGAAGCAATGAGTGGGAAGCCAAAAAGCTGAATAGAAAATCTTTTCAACTGAAACAGGTTCTCAGTACACCCAAGAGGCAGTCATATATTACAAGTTCTTAATGCTACAGGTAATGGTAAAACACAAACTCTAAGATTCTCTAATGTGAGATCTGTTCCAACCTGCAATTGCAGACCTTGAAATGCACTGACCTTTCCGTTGACCTTTTTAAGAGGGATGAATTTTGTCAAGTTTTTGGTTTTATGAACATAACGTTAGAAGAGCCCTTACCAAATCCAAAGTATGCTTTGTAGCTCTTCTCTGAGACACTAATGTAGACAAATACTTGGAAGATTAATTTGTTGGCTCCTGTCTAAAGTTGAATCCATCTTAGAGATAAAACTAGAACTGGCCCTCAATTACACCTTGTCACTATAAAATAAAAATAAAAAGATACTGACAGAAAGGTTCAGTTGCCTCACCCAACCACTTGTTTAGGGTCATTTCCATGGAAAACAACTTCAGCAGTTAACCACATTAACCAACAGCATCTAAAGTTTCAGGCAGAGGACATTAATCTTAACACACATTCAGAAACCATAAAAAACCTAATATTCTTAGGTCAATAGAAGTATGTCTAGAAAAGAACCTATGGAGATGAATTATTAAAGGATCACATTCTACTGAACAGTCATTACAGCTACCCTGATTGCTGAGGCTTGACCTGATCGTATTAGAGTTAAGGTGTTGTTTGGGTATTTTTAGTTATGTCAAAAGCATAAAGAATGGCTGGATAGGTGCATTTTTAATTTGTAGAAATCGAAAGAAAATAAACCATTCATTCTGGATTTAAATTAATACTACAGGATATCAGCAATGGATAATAATCTTCCTTGAAATTGTCAGGAACACTGAGATTCAGAAAAAAAACTCTAGTTTTGACAGTAGTTATCAGAAGTAAAAGGGTGTCTGGAATGTAGAGTAACAGAATGTTGATGCCCTTGGAGAATAAGCAGGACTTCCTTGGGGTTTGCTTTTCAGAAATCACATCACCAAACAAAATCATGGTGGGGAGTTAACTGGTTTCTCCCTATTTTTAATTTGAAGGATCTAGACTCTCTCGCCAGCAGAGAGACCGGCTGGCTAAAAAAGGAAAATTGGTTGTGTTGGTTAGTTTAGATTTCTGCATTCTGGAATCCACACAGACAAGAGGATTTTGACAAAAGAATGAGAGTTTACTCTGGCCCAGTTGACTGCAAAACTAAAGATAGAGGGGCTTTGAATGGAAATGTTCCTGCAGGCTAAACTATGGTTGTTGCCAATGCTCCAGCTATCACAATAGTGTTGGGAGTATGAATGCTGAGAAAAATAAAGGGAGAACAGATGTGCATTACCATTACGGTAATATGTATTTTGCATTTGTATCTATTGAAATAAAGATTTTTGTTCACAACTATGTTTTCATTAATTGACGTTTTGTTTTGTTCCCAAATAATCATTTTTATTAAAGCTGAATATGTTTGACTTACTGATCATTGTCAAAAGATAATGAAAACTACCCATTAACATTCTTCTCTAAGCAGGATTATTCATGAAGTGCTACATCCGAAGTGTAAGAGCAATTTTTAAAAATAAAGCAGCAATGTAAAAGACAGTAATGGGATTAAATAAAAAAACCTTTATTTTAATCATGCAACTGACTGATTTGGGAGACTTGTAATGAATATGGAGCCTCTCACCTCTAGATCAGTGATACAAATCTGGCTCAGTCAGTAACGGGATAGATATATCAAGTATTAATTCCCATGCTATATATTTAATCTGATCCAAAGAAGTGGTTATTCCTAGAAGTACCATTTTTGAGACTTGTGAGAATAGCAATAATGAACACTATGAGGTTCACTAATTTGGAGGAAGCAGGTAGACACTATACTGACAGGGTGGATGGATAGATAGTAGGTAGTGTAGCAACGGGATGAATAAAGTCAGCAGCCCACTCCGTGACTTCTTAGTCTACATCAGGACTTCAGGAGACCACCCTGGTATCATTAGATGGCACAAGTTATGTTGATTTATTTTGGGAGCCAGAGAACCAGTGGTAGTGGCAGGGTTTCAATCATTTTTCAGCAGTCACAGTAAAGTAACTCCTTTATTTTAATTACAATTCCAGGGTCTCGCTTTGTTTCTCTACTGCAAAGGCATTACAAATACATTATCTTACATGCTCCAAAGAACCCCCACTAATCAGAAGTGGTGAGCAGTTAACCTCAAAAGGTTGCGAAGTTCACTTTGGCTAAACACCTCCAAATTTGAAAGCTTTTCAAATGGTAGCCAAGCTACCCAAATTATTTGTGTCTGTAAAATCTGAGTGTAGTTGAAAAGCTCACAAGAAGAGTCTCTCTCAACTCTAGGTTAAGAGGGGTATAGGCTCTGGTTCTGGTCAAAGAGGAAATACCAACAACAGTATTTCTTGTGGTAGTTGGTGCTTCTGCCTCTGACTCCCCCTGGAATCAGGAAATACAGATGAGACAATGAAAACAAAAGTTAACCAAGTTTTGAAAATCTTGGAGACGGTGACACGACGTTTGAGTCACTTATTACTTTTTTCCAGAGCAGTTCACCTGTCTCCAGCTGCAATTACTAAAAACCGGGATTGCTATATTTTCCATTGGAGACTTAAAAGATATCTTAAAGGAAGTAAAACAGCAGAGCAATAATGAAAAGATTACATATATTCAGAATGTTCCTGAGGAAATGAACACTGTTAAAGTATTAAACTGAGCGAATCTCTTCTTTCTTTTCAAGAACCGTCATCAATTGTCATTCACTGAGAGTAATGGAAAAACAACAAGGTTGATGTTGGGTTAATTTAACCTAACTTGCAGAGTTCCCCTTGTACTTTATAAAATTGAGATGTATTTTCCTGAACCTTAAAAACAGTTTTCCGCTATGCACACTTTCTCATCCCTCTCCACCCCTACCTCCCTTCTTGTGTTTTTGTCCTATTCAGTGGAAGACTAAGCATTTGAGGCTTCATTCTCCATGGCAATCATGCTCCACCCAGGCAGACTGAGAGACGGTGCTGTCCGAGAGCTGGTTATAGCTCCGTGATTCTCAGCCACTTGGCTCCAGCACGTTAAATCTACAGTGAGCCGCTTTAACTTACGTAATTGACATATTATCCTTCAGAATTTACACCAATAGAGAATCAAATCAGGTGTAGCAGAGTCTCACTCTGCCATTCCCTCTCTCCTTGTAATGCTCCATCCCTATCCCCAACACATTCCTTCTCTCTCCTCATACTGGGAGAGTAGTTTCCAACACCAGAGGAGTTTTGCAGTGGGACACTGTCCATTTTAGGTTAATATCCACCAAGTTTAGCTGGTAGCATTTATAGGGCACACTGGAGATTCCAGCCCTTCATCTAGAGAATCTGGCCCTCACAATGATCCCTAAACAAGATGTTAAAGGAAATAATATCTTGACAAAGCATAAACTTGTCCATTTATCAGTGTTTGGGAAACCAACCTCTCCTAAATCCTGAGATAACTTGAGTTTGGTTACTCCAATTACTGCTGGTTTGACCATCTATGAGAGATGTAATAACCTACTCCCTTATTACTAGGTGATTATGGATTAGGTCCCATCTTCATGAAGCATGGAAGCAATAGAGCTGCCAATCACAGATGAGTCACATCAAACAAAGATCAAGAGAGAATTATTTGAAAACTAACAAATTAACAAGGAGATTTTCCACTATTTACAGCGTTGCTGTTATAGCCATGTTGGCCCCGGAACATGATCGAAACATGGAAGGTTTGGACCAACTTCTGTTAGCAGCTATAAAAGACTGCACCATTACCATCTGCAGTATATGCTGAAAACTCAATATTTGAATATAAAAGACAGATTCACTGTGTGTATTCTGAGAAGTACTGGTAAATCTGTGTACCCTTTCCATTCCAAAGAAACTTTCAATATTCAATGTGATCAATTCTGCTACTATATTTTCAATATCAATCAAGCTATTTCTGGATGTCCAGATAGTCTTAAATTTGTTTTTGCTGCTCCTATTCTCTTGATTCTCCAAAGATCATTTCCAGAAGCTTGATTGGATTACAAGTCTTTTAACATAAGCAATTCTTCCTCACATACACCAAGATGTTCTTTCAGCTTCATTCACCTTTTCTCTAATTTCATTTAGGCTGGCTTTCATTTGAGCTACCTCAATTTTAACCTGTGTAAAAGCTCCATCTACCTTATTTACGGTTTCTCTGATTTGAAAGATCTCCTCCATTAAGTCCTTAAGCAACAACTCAGTGGCCATTTTTGGCTCCCGCTGTTTGTCAAGAGAGGTCAACAACTGCCTCAGTCTTTTATTTGTCTGAACAACATTCAAATTGGTTTCAGAGCAATTGTTTTGTTCCTGTTCCATGCCATGCTAGCTTTAAAATAATAACAAATTACCTCATTTCTAGTGTGGGTTTTATTTCTTTACCACATTACCAGGGGCACAGAGCCAGACAGCAGTTTCAGAATTACCTTCCCCAGGACATATTGCGCTTGTGTTCTACTATATTAGGTTTGTCGTATATATAGTTATTTTCACTTATATAGCATCTTCCATCCAAGGATTTCATGATGCTCTATAGACATTAATTAATTAACCTTCATAACATCCCTGTCAGATAGTAATACTTAACTATCTATTTTATAAATGAGGAAATTGAGAACCAGGAAACTAAAGGCTCAATTTTACAAACCTTATTTATAAAAAGTTTTACTCATGTGAGTAAGGGATTGTAGGATTAAGCTATAAGTCATACAAGAAGTCTGTGGCGGTGCTGAAAATAGAATCTAGGTTTCTGATTTCCAGTCCTGTTCTTTAACCACAAGATCATCTTTCCTCCTTCACATGAGTATAGCAAAGGACAACCAAAGGAAGTTAGATAAAGCACATATAGTATTAATGAAACTGGAGGGCACTTGGTCAGAAAAGGGTGTGCTGGTGTTCATGACGTTCAGTCGTCAGCAAGCCTGTATGTGTCTTATTACCTTGTGTGTCTATCAAAGGCAGAGCCTTAAATCAGTGGATGAGAAAGATACAGTCTTCTACATTATGGGGTTGCTGTGAGACAGACTGGAGTGATTTAAATGAAACTTGACTTTAAAAAAATCAATTACTTAAATCAGGTTAAGGCTCTGTAAAACTAATCTGAAAATTTGTGCTATTGCAATTTTAGAGCAAATGAATGATGCTCTAAATTTTTAGATCAAATGTATGATGTTCTGAATCATAGATGATTTTTCTAAAATGCTGTTATTAGTAGGGTATCTGATCTGAATTTTAAAAAATTTTGTATGCAAAAAAATTAAGCCCTGAAAATTAAGGCTCCAATCATCTAAACAATAAAGTAGGTATGTAACTTTATTCACATGAATAGCCCCTATTGACTTCAATTGGACTACACATGTGGGCTTTTATCTTGTGGGCTAAAATATTTGTCACACCAGTAGCTTCAGTGCTAATAGTGCAAAGTTATTTAGATTTTCAACACATTGAGCATTCAACTTTTTTATACACATAGGCCAAATTTATTTTAAAACAGGAGTCTAAACTTAGACACCTAAAACCATATTTAGGCCCCTAAATTTGGGATTTTCAAAAGCATGTAAGTGACTTAGGCGTTCACGTCCCATTGACTCCAAACTACAACCTCTGATGGAGGAGCATAGCTTTGTTGAAGTATTTTGGCTTTTTTTACCTCAGAATTTGCTATGTTGGCAGCTGATGTAGGTTGCAAATACAGGTTGGGCTATTTGCTTATCAATTTTGGGTCTGAGATTGAATTTTTCTCATAGCAAGAAGGCTCTGGACTTGGTTTTGTGAGCTAGATGACCATTCTAAGCGTGAAACTTCTTCATACAAAAAAAATCTACATCAAATCTGAAAGTCAACCAACAATTAGGAAACTCATGAAAAAAGGCACGAAGCATCCACATTAACAATTTAAGACTATAAAACGGAAAAAGAATGAAGCACTTTCAGCATGTAAATAAAAACATTTGATTTACATTTTTAAACCAATTTTTTTTTTTAAATAAAAAACGTTATCAAGATTTTTTTCCATCCTGCTGTGATATATTTGGAAAAAAATCCTAAAGAGAAAAGACAGATGAGGCCTGATTCTCATTTCCATATAGGCCCCTTTTTACTGCCCAAATGGTGTAAAGCAGTCTTTGTGTAAACAAAATTCATGCTGAGATGAATGTGTACCACTGCAAAAGTGGTAAGTGGTAGCTGTTCGGAGAAATCCAGAACAGGATGTTGGAACGTGGCAGGAACTGAACATGGAGAAATGGAGGCTTCCTCTGGATATGAGATTACTATATGCACGAGTGTCATGGCAAAGAATTAAGGAACAACAAATAATTAATAATTATTCAGATTTCTAATGTATTAATAATTAATCATTAAAATAATAACTGAGCAACCAGGGGAGATGTCTGTAACATTATGGCAGTGATATAAAAGCGAGCCATCAAAATTGGTGAACCACACCTGCCTACCATCAGAAGTAGAGATGAAGTTTTATGAAAATGATTTTAAACAGTTTTAGGGCTCCAGCACAAAAACAGCCATTTTGAAATTCTGACCCTTCCTTGCTGTGTGCCTCACCAATTGTGTACAAAACTGTGTACTGAAAATCACTAGCCAAGCAAAATTTATGGTAGTTTAACTTCACAGTCTGGCTTCCAGTGACTAATACAATGTTTAATGGTTGCACAGCAAAATAAATCCTATGATTGCAGCATTTTTTAAAAAGGTAAATACAGTATTTGCTATATTATTTGCCAGGTCTTCAGTCACAACCCAAGAATGTAGATCTTTCACCCATTCATTATAGAAAATACCGCTCGAGGGAAACTGCTTTAAACTGATTTATGTGGTACTCATCGAAAGACAACCCAGTCAAATTGGACAATGTGGCAGATGGTAATGGATTTATGCATATTTATGTAGCATGTATTTACTTGTCGACTTTGTTATCCATCTTCCACCTCCCATCACCCCCCAAAAAAGTAGACGGTAATTTATAACAACTGTGATGCTGTGACTGGCTGACACTCCCTTCACAGTCTTTTCCTTTGGACAGCCTAGAAACCAGCATGCTTTGTGAAGCTATTTTAATTGTTTTACAGTTTTATTACAAAACATCCTGTCTGTTACACTTGCTTCCTGAAGCTATCATAACAATGTTAGTTGCTACAGTTTATATCTCCCTCATGGTATCTATTTTTACAGTTACAATTAAAATCAGTAAGTAGCTTACCAGTATGATAACATTAATTTGTTTTTCTAATTTATTGGACCTTTTAAACGAAGGAACTAACAAATTAATGTAGAAGATGTACATCAAACAAGATTTCATTGGCACACATCTTTGCAACATCAGTCTTTTTGCTTCTTTTTTGCCAAAGCAGCAAGCCTATAGCTGTGAGATACTTTTATTTATTCTGAATTGCTTCAGCACAGTTGTAATACACTCATAATACAGTATTTAACATAAATATGTAAAATTTATACATATAAACCACATCATGGTTCTAGTTTTAAAACTCATAAAAGGCCATCAAGGAAAGAATCTGAGAATAGGTTTTTAGAACAGATACATTAAAATTACTCCAAATGTACACAGTTTTTTCTAGCATTTAAGTTCAGTTGCAGAAGGAGCAGAAAAAGCAAGGAAAATAAAGACCACAACCCCAAGCCCTAAATGAAGATAAAAGAATATACCAGGGGTGGCCAAACTGTAGCTTGTGAGCCACGTGCAGCTTTACAGTTAAAGTATGGCTCACAGAGTGCATTATGCCCCCACCATTCTCCACCTACCTGACTGGGGTGGGGTGCTCGAAGCTTCTGCCCTGTGGCAGGGTGGTGGGGCTAGAGAATTCTGCCCAGTGGGGAAGTGACGCCTCAGGCAATCAGTAAGTTAGGCCACCCCTGGAATTTACTGTCTAAGTTCTGAACACATATATTCATACAGGTATAATTAATGTAAAAGAATGCCTACCCAAAGCATTAGGCACCCTAGCCAGTAATTAAAAATACAATCTTAGGCCTGATCTACACACAAACTTGTACCACTTTACTAAAGATGTATTTGAAAATTGAACTCATTAAAGCAATGCAAAAACCTCTGTAGACTTTCTTATTTTGATTCTAAGGGTAGCTTATATCAATGTAGTTTAAGCTGATTCCTTACTCGTTTAACATTATACTGAACTGATAAACTGAGGTAAAACTGTCTATGCAATGTTTTGCATGAGTTTAAGTCAGTCTGTCTTTAAATCTCTTTGTGAAAACAAGTTCTTAGTCTATGTTCCTGCAACTGACCGCATGTGACTGGATTGCTGCACCCACACAGAACCTTACTGAAGTAAATGAGTCTCCAATTATCTCAGGAGCCCTTCCTATTAAATTGGGGGAGTGGGAGATGATAATTAAATAGTTCTTACTGTGGGAGCCATTCAGTCCCAAATGGGAAGAAAGGTGGAGGAAGGCAGGAAGATGGGAAGAAAATAAATTCTTGGCCCCTGGGGTTGGTGAGCATGGAAAAGGCAGAGATTAGTTATCGAAGACTAACGAATACCACTCCTTTTAGTAGATGTAGAAGAACCTCATTAAAGCAAGGGAAGGATATATTCGCTCCATCGCAGTGACTAAAATCTTCCATTCACCTCCATGGTATCAAATCCTCCTCTAAGCAGTCAAAGCCCTGACCCTCCTCACTTTAGCTTAAGACTACCACCTGCCTCCAAGCTATGAAATCTTTCCTTCACCAATAAATGCCCTTATGCACCCTCCACCTATCCAGCTACCAAGGGATCTGACCCTGCCATCCTCCAAACCCAACACTGTTACAATGCAGTTATGTAAAGTTAACACTGAAGTCTGCATCAAATTGTAAATTATGTCACAAAAGCAAGCTTATTTCTGGAAATGATGATAAAATATTCAAAAGCAAAATGTTATGACCAAATGAAATATTATCTTACTAATCAAATCAATACTGCAGCCCCATGTTAACTTTGATATTTGATGATGCATGTGATTCTTTTAAATATATAGTGCAATTCAAAGAATCAGTTAAACTCCTTTCTGCTCGTCCTTCACTGCTGCAGAATGCCCATCCCACCTGGGATGCAGTGAGCTGCATAAATAAGAGTTAGACTGCATCACTTCAGCATTCACGCCACAGAATACGTAGGAGCATTTTCCTTCATAAAATGATTTTTGGTGAATTGCTCGCCCTTTAAAATTCTATTATCTTCCAATTCTTTGAAGAAAGGAAAAAAGCCACTGCTGAACAAGAGTTGTATTTTCATGAAACATATCCATAAGGAGGTTCTTTCCATATGTTGCAAGTCATTCAGTTGAAAGAGTGGTTCCTAACCACACTGACTGGGTGGCTCAGGGTATTGAGCAAAGCGCTGGCATGAGAAAGGAATGGATATGTGGCAACATCAGAGAAGTAGCCACCGAGTGCTAAGCCACCATAAAATAAGTCAGAAAAGACTTTTGGATGAGATTCAGGAAAAGGAAAGCCAGCTAAAATGCAAACCAGTATACCCTGCAGGGAGCAGCAAGGCAGTTTCTCATTTTATCCGTGACAAACTACAAGATGCGTCATGCTGGCTAAGGACATTGGTGTAGTTACGCTAGCGCAAACCCTTCCTGTAGATTTGCCGCACCAATATAAAATGGAGCTTACCATGGTGATACTTACTCCAGCAATTTACCAGATAAACTGCTCTGTGCCAAGGCAGCAGCTCTCCGTTAGGGCTTTGCACCAGTATAACATCAGTGTAGCGACACGCGCAATTTTTAACTTTTCCCACTGCCTCACACAGCAAGCCCTAATAGGCCCTTATAGAAGTGATCTACTATATACTAGATTAACTCTTGTGCTTGCACTGATCCTCAGAGACATTAGAAACCCTTGCTGGGATTAAATGACATCTGCATACCATAGCCCAGTTCCTAATAAAAAGCTGTCTACTAAAAACCAAAATGTATTTGCTCTGTCCTAAGAAGGAAAGCTCACTGTATCATATACGCCCAGAAGATATGTAAAGGCACCACAGACAGAGACACACTGTGCGCTCAGTACCTCTCTGGATCAGGACCAAAGGACTGATATTACCAGTGCTGTCAATTCCATACCTTTGAGAAACATAAGCATTGGGCAAAAACGTATAAAAATCAAAGCAGAAAGGAAGGCCATTGTAAAAATGTGTCTGGCATCTGCTTCTCACTCTTATAATATACTCTGTAAGGAATCATTTCCCAGGAATAGGCACCCTCTGCTGGTCGCTGTTTTTCACAAGATGATTTAGAGCATCTAAATGCATAAAGATTACTGTGAGTTACTGTGGTTTTTCTTATATTGAAATAAGCCATGAATGAAATATGAAAAAAATATATTTGCTGTTCCTTATGAAGAAAAGTAAACAAACAGATTATAGAAATTGTAACTAACTAATCACGAAAGGGAATAAATTTGTGGGCTGGTTTTTATTAGAATTAGCTGGATAATCTTTTACATTTTGCTTTATCAAAAAAAATTAACCATCCTTTAGTAAAATCTGTACGCACTTTACTTCTGAAAAAAATACCCAAGATCTGAACAGTCCTGGACACGTAAATATATAGTGGACTACAAAGAATGGCAAAAGCAACTAAAAAAGGGCAGTCAGTCATATCTCAGTCAGTATTCAAAAGAGCAGGTTTGTTTCTCAGAAACTGATATTTCGTTATTTCATGTTTACAGTGCACTCAGAATCCCAAAATTACATTTATGATTGGCAACATTACAATAAATGATCTCACCTTCCCAGGATGCCGGAGTACCTAATTCCTGCAAAGCAAGCCACACTCAGGAGTTAATTAAATGTAGCAGCCAGGCTGGGGAGCTGGCATTAAGGTCACTTGTAGCATCCCAAACAACCGATCAAGGACGAGAATGGATATTTCTGGTGCGTGAAGGGCCTGATTCAGTCTGAGTTTGTGCAGGGAATTCAGGACAGATCGCTCAGGTGCCTGTTCTTGCAGGGTGGGGTCTGTGAGGAAGGCTGCCCTGGGACACAGTTTTCACCACACACACACACAGGCACACAGAACTCCACTCCTCCAAATGCAGTTGTTATAATTTAATTATTTGTACTGCAGTATGGTGCCCAGGGACATCAACCAAGAATGAGAGTTTACAATCTAGTGCTCTAGTCCTGCAACGAGAACAAATCGGGCAGACTCCTGGATCCGTGCAATTCTCAGTACAAGATGAGCTCCAGGAGGTAATAACAAGATGCATGGATATTTTATCTTCTTCACTCACTTTGATCCAAAGCTTTGCTGTTGGGTTCATTAGCATTTGGCATCTTTAAATCTACCCAGTGTAAAGAAATCAATAAAATATATAAATAAAAGATATCCAATAAAGTATCAAGTTCCACATACATGAATTCCACCATCTAGTAGAAGCTGCATATTTCTAAAGCAACACTAACAACTTAACAGTAAATCAATGGAGTACAGCAAGTCTACAAAAAAATTAAGCCCTCCATTAAAATGACATTCAAGACTTTCTTCTTTCTTATCTCCATTTTAAAATGTACGGTGATACGGTATTTTGAGATTAAATTAATTTAATCCATACATTAACTCAAGGATGGAAAAATCCAAGCTGCAAGAAAGGATCTAGTCTTATCCATCAACACATTAAGTACATGCTTAGCTTTAAGCATGTGAATAGTCCTACTGAAGTCATTGCTGGATCAAGGCCCCCCATGTTCATTTTACCCAGCCATCTAGGAACTACTTCTATAAAAACCGAAAGTTGACATACAGAATGTTTATCAATCCACTAAATGCTTCAGACTGTCAGGTATTGATACTTTGCAAGGTATCTGAATGTGGTTTGCAGCCCAAAGTGTTTTCAATAAATAATATTTATTTAAACTAAACCTATTACTACAGGTTGTGATCTGTCTCAAGCAGTCCAAAGTGAAGAAAATAATATATTCTACCTTGAAATTTCAAATGCAACTATGGAAAAGCTTCTAATCCATCTACTTCTTCTATATCAGTGTACTATCAATGATTATTATTAATATTTATATTCCAGGAGCACCTAACAGCCCCAGTCATGATGGATGCCCCATTTTGCTAGCTGCTATGCAAACACACAAGACGACATATTCTTTGCACCAAAAAATTGGCACTCTAAACAGACAAGATAAACAGTAATGCAAAGACACCAAATAAGCAGAATTTTAAAGGTAAATCTTAGTGCGTGCATGTACATATATCTATATATCGATATAGATACATATGTATACGTTACTCACAAAAACTATGGTAAAAGAGCATTATTAAGGTTGCAAAATCAAGCAGTCAAAAATGCCAGAATTATGGCTGACTGTGTTCAAACTTAATTCCACCCCTTGTGCATATGTATTACGATACAGTATTTAAATTACCTGATCCCCTATAATTTTTTTCCAGGACTTTTGCCAGCCTCCAGTCCCTATCATGTGTCTATTCCCCCCACATCCTTCTTTGCTCTTTATCCAAATCTGCTCCCTCCTCTCATCCCCCATCCATCTCTTGTCCTGACTGCACTGAGGAAACTTCTTCCTCCATCCTGCCTGCATATCAAGCAGGGCAGTCACTGAGAAATAGGAAAAAGAGGCTCTTTGCTTTCAGTTTCAGTGCTTGGTCTGGCATAACCCACAGCACCAAGAGCTGCAATTGCAGGGAAAGTCTTGCTCAGCTCCACGATGGAGCGTGCTCAGCACAGATGGAACCTCTAGGGATTTTAGCTGTGATGTTTGAGGAAGTTTCTACTGAGCATGCGCAAACTGCAATTTTTCAATTGCTTATATCTTGGTCGAATTTGGGCTGATTTTCAGAGGAATAGTGACTGATACATACATCAATGTCGCAAAGGTCACCTCCCTGCCAAAGGGCAAGTCCTTGCTTCAAAGCATGGGGCAGTTAAAGGTCTACAAAGAAAAAGCCACTCATTTTTATAAGGGCAAAACAATGCATTTTTCACTAGCCTCACTCTCAGAAACAGCTGGCCTGTTTTGACTGGAATTTTCCCAGAAAAATTCAGCCTGAGGCAGACACCCAGCATGGAAAATTCCAGCCCAAACAGTTAATGTTTTGCACAGTTACAAGCCACAGTAAACAATCTTATGATAGGAAGTATCAGACAACCTAAATAGCAGGTTGATGCTACCGGACCCACCAATGAGGCACACACAGACTTTTAACATAAGTTATATCTACACTGAGCTGCAGTGCAGAGTATGGAGTATGAGCTGCAGGTCACACCAAAGCATTGCACACTAATTGCCCTGTGGGGACACTGCTGGCATGAACAATGAGGTACCTAATTTGCCTAAACATAGTCCTGTTTGACCGTGTTCATAGTCTCCCTAGTAAATGCAGAACAAATAAAATACCTGTACGCTGTTACTGTCAGAGCATACACCCCACTTCACAGATGACTATAGGCCCAAATTTGTTGCATTGTACAGTATCACCCAACCTACACTGTATTTACTCTAAGAAAATCTTCTCCACTAATTCTATTATGTGCTAAGCTCCTTCAAGTCCCATGGGAAGTCAACAGGCGTTAAGGACACTCAGCACCATGCAGGAAGATTGGATCCTAAGTAATTCCACATAAAGGATAATTAGCCATTTATAATCATTCCACTTCACAATGTTACTTTGGTCACGCATCCTGTAAATTGATGAAAACCACTGATACAACCAAAAAAAAAAGCTTTAGATGCTCATTGCTATATAATACAATCCTTGACACTTAACTTGAGCAGACTAAAGTTGTTTGTTCAACATGGCTCATCACTTGATGGATGTGGCACAGTCCTTTAGAATAGGATACCACAGACGTCTTGTAGTGATTTACAAGAATTAAGTGATGCCTTAGAAATCCTAGTTTTATTTTTAAAAAAGTATAGCTAATTCATTTCCAAGAGGCATAATTTTCATTCACACTTACATTTATGACCACTTTTACAAAGCCAGAGTAGTGTAAGGTCCCTTACATCCCCTGGGGAATAAGACCTTTTATCTAGGCACTAACCAGAGCTGTAGATTATATTTCATAATCAATCAATCATAGTCACTCTTAGTTCTAAGACTATCATAACGTTGGTAAACAATATACAGGCAATAGTAGTGTGAAATCAAGCTTATTATAGAAATAAGGGCAGTCATTAACCAACCATGAGCTAGGCTCAGCAGTCTTTGCTCATGTTGATAGAACCTTGTTCTTTGTGTACTTCCCTTCATTTCAGTAGGACTACCTGAGGAACAAGATATTACTCCAGAGTGGTAAGGGAGCAGAATGTGACCCTGCAAAAGTACACATCTATCCAAAATCTTAGACTGTAAGTGAACATGTGATGTATGAATAATATTAAAATCAAGGTAAGCAAATAAACTTATATTTTATATTCTAGAAAGCCTGCGGCCCAAATATATGATAAAGTGTTAATACACCTTAAGGACAGCTGTTATTAAAAATCACATCCAGCATCATAAATGTACACAACACTTTGCAGAGTAAGATAGGTTCCCTGTCCAGAAAAGATATGAAATTATAAAAAAGTTTGTGTATAGGCTCAGACACACAAGTATACATACACTCTGGGCTAGCTGTGACTCGGATGAGAGAGCCCCAGATGAGTAAAGAGGAGCAGTGTAAAGGAATCTTAAAGTAAACAACAACCAGGCCCACAAACCTTTATGAAGACAGTGGGCTTTTCCAGAGGTGGTTTTATTAAATCGACTTCTGGATCGATTGAGCAGGTCTTCACTTCAGTTCAATCAATCTGGATAAATCAATCTGACAGCACCAAATTTGCCGCCACCAGTGTAGTTATACCCTTGGATTTTCCAATCTCTTCCTCCATCATTACTAGGCTCCTAGTTCAGAATCTTTTCCTCAATCTCTTACAGTCCCACTTTCTTTAGTAATTATTATTGTAGTACCTAGGAGCCCTAGTCATGGACCAGGACACTCTACCTCCAGTTCTCTGACCTTCCTGGGTATTCAGTCTTTATCTCACTCTACTCTTCCCTCTCCAAGATGTTGGATCCTTTCCTTCTTTCTCCCTTCCCAAACAACGCAATTTTTCCCTACCGCCAATACATTCCCAATAGTGTCTCTCCTGCAACTCCATCTATTCCGTCCCTTACATCAGGGATTCCCAAATTTTTTTCCCTGAGGCCCCCCTGTGCAGCTGCAATAGGCATTGCAGCCCACTATTAACACTTCTTGAGGAAAATTATTAATTTTAATTACATACATTATAAACTGTAACACTGTAAATAAATAATCAATGTTTTTTCCTTTTAATGTAAATAACTGTAATGACAGAAATCCCTAGCAACATGCACTCAAAGAAATGCTTCAAGATCTTTGAAACCAAACAGTTTTAGTAAAACTACATTTTAAAAAAACGTTGAAAGCAAGATGTGTTCAAACAGGGAAAAAAATTGTATAAAACTGAACAGTAAGCAACACAACAGTAACAAAATAGTTAAAACACACATTGTGTTTATTTTAAAACAAAAGTTGTCCAAATTTGAACCCTATATTGTGTTTTCAACTTTTCTTTTTAAAGTGTAAAATCTGAACTGTGCTGTGTAAGTCAAGAGCCAACCCTGTTCCCAGCTAATCAGAAAAGAATCAAATGTTGTAAATAAAAAGATAAAATAACTTACAGACTCAGGAATCATCTTAATGGGATGGATGTGCCCGGACATAGGCATAGTTCGACTTCTATATCTGGGTGGGCAAGGGGCCAGTACACATAGTGTGTATCTTTCCACACCCCTCCTGACCCTGGCCCTTCAGTGCTATGGCCTGAGGGCAGGTACCAACCCTCCTCCGCAAAGGCAGTGCACCCCATTGATGCCCAGCACCCCTTCTCTTGCAAAGTCAGGGGCAAAAGCCCTGACTTCACCCTCCAAGTTGAGCCAAAGCTCTATGTCCCTCCCCTTACCATAAGCAGGGTCCCCCTGGCCTCTGCCCTCTCCCCCACAAGGGTGCTAGGGGGTGGCTGAGGTCCCTTGGTGCTGCCAGTTACCAATAGCAGGAGCAGCACGGCACATTCCACGCCACCCTGGGACTGACATAGCACCAGCTCGGCCTGCAGGGCCCGATTCTCCTGCAGCAGGCATCGAGAGCGCCCCTTCCAACAAGGGAGAAGGAGGGGGCAGAGAAAGGAGACAGAACCCATTATCCCAGTCGGAGAAGAGGTTCAGGCCCAGAGAACCCCAGCCTGGCCCTGGGACAGACGGGTGGGGGGGAGACAGAGGTCAGTTTGGTCCAAGATGAAGGACACTGATGGGAAGCAGAGAGGGTGGGGTGGGCTGTGGTGTATGAAGAATTAAGGGTGTTTTGGAAGGGGTAGGGCAGCCATGTTGTGGAGGGGGAGCTAAGAGGTGTGGGATGAGGGAACCCCAAGTTTTAGGGAAATAGGACAGGGAACCCTGAGTTTGGCAGGGGAACCCCCAGTCTACAAAATGGCTGAGCAAGCCCAGCTGCCAGGGACAGGTTGAGGACACTCCCACTGGCAGCTGCATGCTCCACCCTGGTGATGGATAGATGGCTGGGGAGGGCACCATGTGCAATATGCAAGGGGGGGGTTGTCTCCTAGCATGGAAAGCACAGACAGAAGGGGGGGGGGAAGAGGACAGGTCAGTATCCTGGGGGGTCCCAGATACTCCCCAATGCAGAATCCTCCTACCCGCTGCTTGCAAGACAGATGCAGAGGAAGAGAGAAGGAAACCTTCTAGCTGAGTCTCTGCTGATCCCCAACCCCAACTTTCACACACACAAAAATATCCCTCTTCCAGACCCTTCTCCCCAAACTCCCCCCTACACACGCTCTCCACGCAGCCTCTGCCAGGCTGGGCAAATGGACCAGGCTCTGTGTCCTGGTGCTGTGCCGAAGGACTAGGAAATGAGTAGAAAGATGCAGTTTGGGGGAGCAGGATAACACCCCTTCATGTCCTCCCCTTCTTAATCTCGGTCCGTGGGGGGAATGGAGAATGCCATTGTGGCAGCTGACCACCCAAGACTGTGTCCTGCCCACCTCTGGTGTCACAGTCCACAGTTTGGGAATCCCTGCCTTACATTATGAAACCAATCTCTCCACTTTCTCAACATTCTCCCAGCCCAAGTTCCCCTGCTCCGACTGGGGAGAAGAGAATCCTGACATGTAGCAGCTCAGGGTCCCTCTCCTGCTAGCTTGAGGGTGGTTGCTGTGGGAGGAGCTAGGAAAGCCAGAGGAGGGGGATGAGCCTGAACAAGATATAGGTTCTTAAATTTGAGGTGGGGACAGAGTCAATCCTTGAGGGGAGAAGGAGGAGCAAGAGCTGATTATTGGCGAAGAAGGAGCCCCACTAGTTGTACAACAGAACAAAGTGCTGCGACCTTTAGCATGTTTACATGTTAGGCAATGACTCCAGTCAACACTGGCCCACATTGTTTTTTTTTCAAATGAGGCATGATGTGAATAAGGAGACTAAGAAGGTTGAAGAGAAGAGCTTTAAGGAAGGCTAATGGCTTTCCAGGACAGAATGCAAATAAAATACATGAAGGAGTGTGTTCTCAGTAAATCAGGTTATCTGGTATCCGCGTCTAAAGACTAACTACAGAAGGGATCATCAGTTTGACTCTTCTGTCTTGGGACCACAGAACAAAGGAGCAACCAGATGTCAGTTATATAGAATTCACATTTTATAAAGCTGTCACCTGCATCAAAAGGAACAAACCAGTATGCCTTTAATAAACAGCCATGCCAGGAACATCATTTCCACGTGTACAAGCGTAAGGCTCATAGGCAGTGGGAGTTACACCAGAGTAAGGACCCCAGCATTAGATCGCAAGTAATTAAGAACCTTTTCCTGGAAATTCTATGTGGATTCAATTTTCATCATGCTTTTTAAAGAAGACTCATCTCTGAAGTAATCTTTTGGACCATCAACAGTATTAAAGTACAACACAATATTTATACGATAACAGCATATTACAAATTGATCCTGCGGGCAGGAACAGTAATTTAGCTGTCTACATAAGCCATCTCTAAATGCAGTTAAAAAAATCATTTCACAGGCTAAAGAATATAATAAAATAAAGTTAATAAGCATGACTGAGACAGAAGGAACAAATTATTTTCTGGTAATGCACCCTAATGTTAAGGCTGGATGAGTCTGTTAACCTAAAGCAGTGCAGAAGTTTTATGATCTGCATGGGTTCCTTCCTCTAAAACAAATGAAAAGGACACCAATGCTTGAAAAAACAATAGGCATGCACTTACGTTACGTGCCCAGTTACGCAGAACATCAAGATAGGGCATGAGCCAGTATAAAATGTATTTATGTGGCATTACAAACTTTGAAGAATTGCTTTATTTGACTAGAAAATGCTAATTAATAGGGTCAAAGGTAACATGGAGCAACGTTCTACTTCTGTTCACTCGTATCTTTATGCTGACATAACTGCTGCAAGCTATTCTCTATTGCTCCCCACCCTGTTTTACAGATTGTAGTGATCTAATACTTGAAATTAAATTCAAGTAAATTGAGAAAAGATTTCCTATGAAATAATTACTTGCTTGTGTATGCGTGAATTACAGGTGCTTCCCCTTTTGTAATTAAACAACACTCATCTTTCACAGACAAAGTCTCAGTTTATTATTTCTTGTCAGAACATGTTTTGAGAATGGAATTGTGAAATGATTAGTAATAATTTCACTGAAG
This sequence comes from Mesoclemmys tuberculata, assembly GCA_007922155.1. Classification (NCBI taxonomy): domain Eukaryota; kingdom Metazoa; phylum Chordata; order Testudines; family Chelidae; genus Mesoclemmys; species Mesoclemmys tuberculata. Next base: position 63,378,218 of record ML675603.1, on the reverse strand, counting down.
GATTACTCTGCATAATTGACCATCTACTGTAGTTCCAGTCCTAGTTCTGAAAGCAGAATGTACAGTTATAATTAAGAAATTGTTCAATATATTAAATGAATATCCTTCCATGCTCATTTAAGCATATCAGCAATATAAAACCATTTATTTGATATACAATCATTTCCTTTTATCATAAAAGAGATAATACATGGCATCTCCTTGCACTCAGCAGGAAGAACAAACTTCCTCTTCTAATACTCCTACGCTGAAACTAACTAGGCATACACGTCTAAACCTACAGCAAATGCAACAATCTCTCTGCATCTCTAAAGCAAAGTGCAAGCATCTGACATCAAAACTCAGCATCTCCGTTCACAGTCCTAGACGCTGCTACCCTTGTTACACTTATGTTAGTTAAATTAGCTATTGCCTGAAGGCCTGAGGGTGAAACTGCTGCAATGATGTATGTGCACATATGTGCGAGGGACAGGAATTAAATAACGAGGAGAGTGAGCCCAAGTTTGAGAGAGAATGTTGGTGAATTCGCAAATACCCGATCTACAAAGGTGGTGGGAACCCATATTTTGTTAATTCTAGGCCACTGCATGCACTGAAGTATAAAAGCTTTAGGTTTTAGCTTAGTCAGCCAATGCCTGCTTTCAAAATTGCTATAAACAAAGTTTTGTTTAAACAACTCTCATATTGTAGACATGACTGACCAACCCAAGATAAAGAACAGAAATCGGAGTTAAAGAAAAGCTGATGTGTTGCTTTCTTTTTTATTGCCAAATTCAAATAAGTGGTCAGTTTCATTCTGTCTTGGAATCATCATTTCAGTCAACCTGCATAAAAAAACAAAATAGAACCCACTTTCTATTTAAAAAATGATCAGACCACACTTGCATAATGTAGCAGTTTTTATCCAGTTGCTAAACATGCTTTATGAACATTCTTTAATCTTCACAAAAACCCTGAGCTAAATTTATCATTCCCACTTCACAAGTGAATGAACTGAGTCATGGAGAAGTTGTGATATGCCTAAAGTCACAGACCCAGACAATGACATAGCTGAGAATGGAGGCAAGGGTTTTTAACTCCCAGGTTTCTGTTCTAACTACCGGCCACACTTGGCCAAATGCACTCACTCACATCAGATCTAAATTTGGCCTGCTGCCTCTGAATAACCTAACCTAAATACATATTTCAATTTTATCCATGATGACAAATCCTTTATGTATTATATTTTGTAGCAAGTCTATCTTTAAAAATGTGTTTTGTACCATTTTACAGCATTAAAAAAATTGAGCACACATACATATTTATATTAGCTTTATCGGAAACCACAACTATATTTACAAAATATAGCTACTCTTTGCTGGCATTCTCTAATACTTTCCTAAAGATTGTGAGTGAAATTTTTCAAAGTCTTCTAAGGGATTTAGATACACATCTTCAATTAATATTAATGAAAGGTATGTGCCTATATCCCTTCAATGGCTTTGAAAATCTCAGCCTACAAGTCCTGCCTCCCACTATTTCCCTTGCTTTCTTCCTATTCTATTTTATAGGGTCTATCTACATTGGAATAAAAGACCTGCAGCATGGCCCAGGTCAGCTGACTCTGGTTCACAGGGCTCAAAATTGCTGTGTAGGCAGACATTCAGGCTCAGGCTGGAGCCTGGGCTTTGGGACTCTCCCCGAGCCCAAATGTCAACCCAACAATAGTACAGCCCTGCAGCCGGAGCTCTGTGAGCCAGAATCAGATGACTCAGGCCAGCTGCAGGTGTTTAACTGCTGTGTAGAGGTAGCCATAGTTATCACATTAAATCCTTAAGTAATCTGCAAAGATTAAAATGTACATGAGCCAAAGTGAAATATAATGCCCCCGCTCCACAGTAATATCCATATCACATGTACAACTACAGGAACACACAACTGCCACCCCAAGTTTAATGTTTATAGTTCCAAAGGTACAACGATACTAACTGAGTTTAACACTTCATTTGGTATGATTCAACATAGCCCATTCAGATAATGAATCCCTAGTATATCCGTAGGTGCAAACCGCTATTCTTGTTTTCCTACAAGATGGCATCTTAAAATAGTCTGACAAAACATTCAAAGTGTCAGCGCTTCTTATAGTTAGACAAATAAAGACAATGGATATCCATGCAAAGCTATTAACGTCTGCTCAAAACCTGCAGTTCTCCTTTTCTTCTTCCAGCACTTATTCAAGTTAGCATTCATTTGTATAATTCTTTAGACCACTGCACGTTTAAGCATGTCACATTTCACTATGTCTCATTTATATAATTAGTACTAACATATGGCCCACAATCAATATAGAAAATTTAGAATAATTTTTAGCACGCCATCAGACCTAAAGGGGTCTATTTTCAACATGGAGTGAAGGGAATTAAACATGCAAATCCCATTTTCAATAAAAGGAGCATAGAAATGGAAATTTATCCCAATAGGTGAGGCTGCTTATCACAACAAATGCAGAAAATTACATTGCTACTAACGTACAAAGAATAGAATAAAACGCAATAGATTTTACAGAATGCCTTTCCTGTATCCAAGTGTACTGTAAAAAAATCAGTTGGCTGCTGGTAGTGCAGCAGAAATGTATACAGTAGGTAAACCGAAGTCCACTCTTAGTTAGCAATAGTTTGCATGGCAATAGTTAGGCAATAATTAGGATACATCCTAATGAGAGAGATTTTATTAATACTTGTTCTTTCTGAAAAAAATCTAGAGATATTTTCTCCTAGTCAGAAATGGACAGACATCATTTTAACATCTCCAATGATAGGTGTAATACAGCACACACTAAATCAATGCTTTGGTGCTGGGTATTTGTATATGAGCTCACTCCATAGTAAAGCAACAGATTTATGATGACTTTTCATTCAGATGTGAGAGCACACCAGCTCTAAAAATCTTTGGCCTGATTTTCCACTCTGTTACATTAATTTTACACTGGTGTAACTCCGTTGAAGTCCATGGAGTTACTCCAGCATAAAAGTGACATAAATGAGAGGAGAATCACAGGCATAATCTATAATGTCAATAGACTATTTGCCACTTCCCTGAAATAAACCTTCTGCAGCAACAGTGAATTTATTCTGTGGAGTCATGTTGCAGTTTCACTGATGATCAATGTGTCAAACGTACAAAGTTAGAGTAATAAACTATCCTCAATGCATAGAAGATCTTCCAGTGATGACAATGGACTTCATCCAAAGAGCGCTTCAATACAGCTGCAGCAGATCAGCATCTCAGGCTTACAAAGATCAGAGATATACTGAAATAGAATGTCCTAATGTAGTCAGAAAATTTTAAGACCAAATTCTTAGCTCACCTACACGATGCATCTCAAATTAACCTCACCAGGAACTGCAACAGTATAACTGAGAATAGAAACTGGACATTAGCTAATAAAGTTACTGTTGAGTTCAGCATTTTTCAGTGGAAAAAATAACTGTCATGGTATGTACAGTTATGTGATTTGCACAAAAAATGCAAGTGCATGTTTGGTGCATAGCTGGACACTTAAGTTACTTGAAAATCTGGAACATAAAGAGCCATTGTTAGGTTTCAAAGTTACTACCCCATTGAGATGAATGGGACAGGTCACACCCACTCTCACAGCTGTTGCTTTAAGCAGCATAAGAAAGGTCTTCATTGAGCCACATTGAAAAGAACATCACTACTTTTATGGTTAGCAGTTTACTTTTTATCTAAAATGAAAGCTTGCACTGTGCAGATTCATAATCTGCCAAGTAGGCCGTGTAAATTCACCAAGGAGGGCTGACATCTGTGGTTTACAAGCAAAAGGTAGTAAGAATATTAATAATCATTTAGTTTAAAACAAATGCTGAGAAAATCTGAAGATGTGGGGCAAATGCTGACCTGACATAAGCAGGTGAAACTCCTAGCTTCAATGAGTACCACTTGCTCTTATCAGATGTAAATTTGGCTCTTCACATGTTTAGCATCATTTATCATTCCGTGCATTCATCCTTAAAAACACAGAAGAGTAAAGTGTGCTTCAAATGTGTGAACAGCAGTGTGGTGACATAAAATTTAATTGAGTCTTAGAGTGAGCCCTAAATGTGCAACATTTGCCTACAATAAGAGCTACACAAAGCTGGAAATCTGCCAGTTGTGAAAAGGAATTAAATGTGTTAACAGGTATTGAAAAAACATTTAACTATTACGTTTTATATATGTCAAAATGCATTCAGAGGCCTCAGGCATCATGAGGGAAGGAAGAAGATGGAGGAAGCAAGACTGAGCTGGTTGCTGCAGTTACAACATTGGCTAGCACTGACATTATTAATGAGATTCACAATGGGCACTAAGGCTAGGGAGTCATAATGACTAGGAGAAGGGAGAGGGATAAACCAACGGAGATGTAATGAATTCTTTATGATGCAAAAATTGTTCTTGTTTACAATGTTAAAATGCAATGGTCTTTCCTTATGCTTTTAACCACAGTCAAATGATCTGCTTACTTAATTCAAATTCTCATGATAACCTGCTTGACAGTGAAGGTTCTGTTTTATACAGTCTTTTTCAAAAATAGAAGAAATATGTTGAGGAATTATGCTTTAGTCTGTCTATATAAGATTTTTTAGATGACTATCACTTTTATCTAAGCGCTGTGCAACAAACACAGAACTGAGTGTGCTGTAAACAGGAGTGGCCACATCCAGATGTTCATACTCATATTTAATTACTACACATTTACTCCCCTTGATTCAGAGAGAGCAAAAATGTCAGACTGGCACAATATTCCCACAGATTTGTTTCTGGCATAAATATATGGGTGAGTTTTGTTTTCCCTTCTTCCTCATTTCTTTTTCTTCTTTGACTTCTACTACTTCTGTTCCATGCCATTACTTAGTATTATTACAAGGAACAAATGGTTAATATGAACTGTAAAAACACAGATATCATAACTTTAAAAGTAGTTTGGGTTTCAATCAACTTCTGCTTCACCATGCATTCTTTCTAGCTTCCATGCAGCAAACAAGATTGGCTCTGCTTGGAAAAGAGTGTTAATGGACAATTGGGAAGGCATGTCGAACGGAGGTCACAGAATTAAATATTACTTAGGAGCACAATATGCAGTGACAAAATTGACATCATCACAGAGGAATGGTGACATTAGCCTTAGAGTAAGTGAATGATGAGCATCCTTCCCACAGTTAAACTACTCTTTAGTAGAGACAAAGCATGAGAAAGCATGCAAGGACTTTTAACCACAAAGGAGGTTACAACCCAAAACATCAGGCCTAAATCTCATTTACACTAATGATGTAAAGGGGATTTAACATGAGTGTAATTTACAACTCTTTATACCGTCGGAATAGACTAAAGCATCCTTAGTGTAAATAAGAATCGTGATTCTATCATGATTCAAATCTAGGTGCATATATACACAACCACATATGCTCAGAGGAGGCATTAGGGATGCAGGTAGACTATAGCCTCTGTTTGACTCTTTTCCTAAATTCCAACAGCAAAGCAAGACCTTTTCATATTTCAGTCTGAAATCTGTGTAACGTCAGGGTTACTGGTCTAATTTAAGATAAAACACTAAAAATTAAATCTGTGGTTTTAAACGACACTAAAAATACTTTGCAAGATGAGTTTTGTTGCTCCTTCCATCCATACCAATCTCTCATTACTGTCTGCTTGCCATTGTTTCCCAATTAATTTAAAGAACATTTCACATATTTGACCTGGAATTTTCTTAACAATTTCAGCATGGCCCAGCTCACATGACAAACTGTGTTTAAGTAGCAGGGCTAGTGCATATTTAAGTAATGGACCAGGTCACTACTCTGGTTCTATAAATCATAAAAAGGTCTAAGGTAATATCACTTACCGTGGCATGAACCATTACACAGAAAGACTAACAACGAACAGCTAGTTTTGTGCCAAGAAGATGTTTTTAGCAGAATTAAAGGCCCACCACAGCTAAGTCCAGACAGGGTGTGATGGTATCATTAGTTATGTTTAAAGAGCCTTGTCACTATAATTAACAGAAAAGGAGGAGGCCATTTACAGAGCCAAATATTTAAAAAATTCATAAAATATCTGTAACTATGTTAATGAAAACAGGTTTTTTCCCATTTAAAGAGTGTCCTGCAGGGTTATGAAACCATACAAATATAATTGAATAATGTATCAGAATAGAACATGAAACTGGCTAAAAATAATAATGAAAATTACCATACTAGTTTCACTGAAGAAGCAGAGTGAAATAATAAGTAAATAATATCTTTTTACAGTGTTTTCCTTTTTTAATCAGGGAAGTTATTAGTAACAACAGACAAGAAAAAAAAATACATGGGGTTTTGATAACATCCCATGCAAACCCACTATCTTCAATGAGGCTGTACCAGTGTATACCAATGCAAACTCTGGCTCATGAAACCTGTGGTAGTAAAATAATGTACAGAATGAAAAATTGATTTATCATCTCTTATCTCCAGTATGACAGTTATGATCACCTTGCACTTTGTTTTCCTACACTGTTAATACCTGCAAAATGTTAGAAGGGCATAAACAATGTCTTACAAAGCCAATGATACAATTCGGGAGATGAGGTTAGACTGTACAATATATGAATACATGATTATTCAGACCATCACTGTGCCATCATCATCAGTCTACACACTCGCTTCCAAAAGCAATTCACTCCTTTTCTGAAACTCAGTGACATTGCCTGGAAGCACCTTGTGGACTAAATTAATCTATTTTGTAGAACTGTTTCATGAGCATGAATGACAACGCCTTTTCCAGCTACACAGTGCTTATCTGACAGATCTGCAGAGGGATCCTGAGAATTGAATAGGGGCACCAGTTTCTTTTACCCCCTCCTGCCCTTTCCCCTCCAGGTGAGTCCGACTGCAACCCCATGAGCTCCCAGTGATCTCTCAGGTGAGATTCCAATGCTCAGCCCCTCATTAGGAAATTCCCAGAGCTCCATTTCTTACTGTTCAAAATAATATTTATGCATTTTGTCCCAGCTCCAATTTCCACCAACTTGCGGGCCTCCTTTTTTCCATGCCCCTCATGTGACTGCACTGTTTACACTTCCCTAGAAACAGCTCTGGTGCTAAATTTGAAGAATTCATGGCGAATGTCAAGTTAACACAACTTTGACCCAATAATAACGTATACAAGTGCCACAACGCACCATTGTACGTTCACCAGGCAGTTCAACACATGGGTCAATTCACCAGGCAGTTCCTCTCTCCTGCAAAACAGATTTCATTCTTTTAGCTGGTAGTATAAATGATTACAGTGCTTCTCTCATATAAACTCTAACACCAACAAATCCTTAAGAAAAATTAGTAAATTGGGAAATCAGCTGCAAGAAAACAGAATGGCATCTATCCAGGACTGTCAAAGGAAAACCCTACACTACAGTGTGAATTTCTTTAACATGTAACTACATGCTAATAATATATTTCACATTTTAATACTAAAAACAGGGATACACAAATACAAGCTACTATTATACACAACAAGATGGAAAAATTGTGAAAAAAATAACTGTACAGATATCAATTAAGGAACAAGGATTTTTATCAATATAAATTTCTTGTCTATTCAAGCAGGGCAATGTTTTCAAAAGCACCTAAATAAATTAGGTGCTTTAGAAAATGCTACCTATTGAGTTTAAAAAGGCAAAATACAATTTAATAAAAATAATCATAATCTAATACAGAGCCAGCAAAAGTAAGCAGATTTTAATCTTTAAATCTACTCTATAAAACACAGAAGGAATTGTTACACTAGCCAGGAAAATCTGTCAAATAACCTCTCCATTATATTTACACAGCCTCTGAAGTGCATCCTTTACCACTTTTCCTGCTGCACAGCTGGAATGGCTGGTCAGCACTGCCAGATGTTAGAAGACTAAAACTGAAGCATCCGAGTTTTTATTCTGGAAAGCGCCAGCATAACACCTGGCCTTTTTCATTTTGACTGGCCTGTATAATATCACACAGCTGAGTTTCACGAGTCACAATGAATGTGACAGTTCAAACAATACCCTTTGGTGATGCAATGACTGAAACACCACGATTATTTGTCATTGTGCTTTTGCAAAGGGGAACTTCATTGGGAAGCTGCAGGAGCTCTCTTTTAAAAAAAAAATTCTTGCTTGGTTGGCTCTTTGATATCTACAAAGGGTCTAATTCTATTATTAGTGTGTGCATATAGTTGCCATTGATGATAAAAGTCAAGCTCCACATGTACATCAAGGAGAGAGTAAGGCCCATAATCTCTATAATAGCATCCTCCAGTTGAAACATAGCTTTCCACTAAGATCCTGTATTTGCAAAAGAATAAAGTACAACTTTAAAAGTTAAAATGAATCCAATGCATTTAAAGCGGTAACTGCATGAGGCATGCTGCCTAAGATAATCAACCCCAGGGTCCAGGCCTATTCAGATAACCTCAGCAATCTCTCTCTCAACTCTGTATATAATTATGAACAAATGCCAAATTAAACAGGAGTCTAACTTGGATTATATAGACGTGGTGTAATTCTGTCATTGCACTGCAATAGCAGAAGACCTACGCATCAGTTAAATTCCACATACACCCTGTTTTCAAGACTAATGTGGTGTGTAGGCATTGTGCTGCCACTATGTACAGTGGTAAAATCTGCCCTCTATGAACACAATAACTCCATACACACAAATTATAATATTAACCTAAGTGTTTCTGAGAAACTATATAAGAATATTTGGAAATAAAAAAAATCACATTCACTTCACCTCTAGTCTTACCCATACATTATTTCTTCAGAAATTTTAATGGAACAATTTGTTTGACTTGTTCTACACATAATGATGTGTTTCCCCCCTTTTTCTGACTGAAGAATCACATCCTTCATATTATGAATGTGTTTCCTAAATAAAGGAGAGATGTAGCTGGAATATGATAACTTGAAACACTAACAAAATCAAATTTCATAAAATATAACTAAGCAATTTCCTCGCTACAAATGCAAAACCAATAAAGAACGAGTGATTATCATCTTTTGGGCCTCCTTACGCAAATGTAGAATGGGGATATATGAAGCAGCAGTCATTTTTTAATGCTCACTGTCTTGAGAGAGTCATATATATTGATAACAGCTAGTGCCCTTGACTGAAGCCCAATGTAAATTCCATCAATTACCTTGTTTCAAGAGAATTTGCTGGCCATAACATGCACAGCATTAGAGGTTTCTCCAAATCAGCACTTGATTCTATTGAGAAGAAAAATCCGGAACACCCACAAGTATACACTCTATTCCACATGACCTCTTTGACTATTGTACACGGAATCCTTGGTCGGATTGACACTCCTCATTTAATATGACTCGATACCTGCCTTTATGTGGAATTTTTCCATGAATAATGTCTAAATTTAATGAACACAGATCCCTAGATAGCTATAAAAAACTCCCTTTACTAAGAAATAGCTCTCCTCCTGTGAATAAGCTATGGAACAATAATGAGCAACATCTTCCCACCTTCAGAACCAAGTCTGAATGATGAGAAGCTTGAGACCTTGGTTGCTTCTGCATTCAAGGCAAAAATACAAGTAACTCTGAAATAGATGAAAGTGTGTTAAAAATAAACTAACGAACAAACAAACCAACCTTCAGGACATTAGAAATACCCAACAGCTGAAAATGAATTGTTAAATTGGGTCAGACCAGTGGCCTGTCTAATCCAATATCTGAACCCTGACAGTGACCAGAACCAGCTGTTCCTGAGGAAGACGCAACAAGATGCAAGAAATCCTATAATGTATAATTATAGAATAATCTGTCCATAATGAAAGTTTCTTTCTAACCTAGGCAATTAGTGATTGATTTATACTCTGAAACATGAGGGTTTACATCTAATTTTTTAATCCCATCTAATGTAACTAATTGTGCTATCATCCATATCAATGGATGATTTTTTTTTTAATTCCATACTCTTAAGATCAGTAATGTATTTTGGCTGAGAATTACCCTTCTTTTGATAATTCTCAGGTTTTTTTCCTAAGTGGTCACAGTTAATTTGGAACTCAACCATGTGTAATTAGGACAAATTATTCCTTCTGAAATATTTTTCCTTGCAGTTGTCAACAATAACTTTCATCTGCCATAGTGCTGCCCATTCATCTAGATTTGTTAGGTCCCTCTGGAGCGCTTCACGTTTTTTCTAGTCCTGATTTCCCTAAATAATTTTGTGTCATCTGCAAATGTTGTCACCTCTTTCTTCACCACCTTTTCAATGTCATTAATGGATATATTAACCATGCCCACTCTACTGTACAAACTCGGAGCACCTCGCTGTTAATCTTTTGCCATGTTGAAAATTAACTATGTATTCTGACCCTCTTTTATGCATCCTGTCTTTGGCTAGTTTCTAATCCACAAGAGTACTATACCGAACCTGCTGACTCCTTACTGGGAACAGTGTTAACTCCCACTGCAACATCCAGCCAACAAAGTGCTTCATGAACAGCACAGGAAAGGAAAATACTGCCAGAGATGAAAGGGCACCTGGCTCAGGAGGGTGAGAGTGCAGGAGCGGCAGATCAGAGACAGGAGTCCGGGAGCTGGCTGTGGAGAGAAGGCCAAGAACCACAGGCACTGGGACTGAAAAGCTTAGAGCCAGGCTTGTCACAAACACAGGGGCCTGCATGTGACTGCCTCTGGCAGACAGGTGGCTTGGAGTCAGTGTTCTTGCTACCAGGCCCCACCTGGACTCAATAGCTCTGAGGGGATAAGTTAGCAGGTACAGGTTCATCTTTTGTTTGTGACTTAAAACCACTGTGGCGAGGGCAACTGCCTCTGTTTATGTCAGACGCCCCACAAACAACGCACTGTTCTTCAACGGACTATGAGCAGAGCTTAAAGCGCACAGGAATGCAGACCCGGTAAATACGATTTTTACATCTTGAGCACCAGGGGCACACATTTCAGTCCTGCCTGGAGGAAACCTCCCTTCTAATTGGCTGCTTTCCAGTATTACCCACCCCCTGGGGATAAGCAGCTAGTAAGAGCTGCAGTTGGAGACTGGCTGAGGTCTCTCCTCTCCCTCAAGAAGCTGAAGCCACTCTCAACGGAAGGCGAGGAGGGAGCAAGAAGAGCCCATCAGCCCAGGGCAGTTCCACTACCTTTTTTACGCTCTCCCCTACTTTTCTGTGAGCAATGGAGATGGATCCTCTGCTCCCCTCCTTTAACTCCTGGCCACGCGAGAGAGCACCACACTGCAGACCTGTCCCAGGCCTGGAAGAGGGCAGTGAAAAACCCCGGAAGCTGCAGGAAGAGTAGATATAAAGCTGGAGGCACACAGCTGATGCAGAGGTAGAACTGATCGGAGTGGAAGCAGGATAACAGGTCAGCTTAAAGCATGTGTATTAGGAAGATTCACTGCTGCTGTCTGAAGAGCACTACATCCAAAAGAGGCAGTCAGATAGAAGCTTGTTTGCTGGCTTTTTGGGTTAACAGCTCACACCTAACTCAGAGAATACATTGCACCCTTTCAAATTCCATCTGATAAATGTATCTAAAAAGGCACCTCCATTTCTGGGATTTTAGTAAGTTTTTTTGTACACCGAGTTGCATTCATCCTTCAGTAAGAAATTACTCCAGTGCATCAGACATGATTTTCTAACACTCTAAAAGTACTGCATTTAGACTCCATTCTCATCTCAGCCCCCCCGCTTTAAAGAAAAAAAGTATTCCTTCCATTTTTACAGTAGTTTGACGCTGTTTACTTCAGCTGTAGTGTCTCCCATCTAAAACCAGCAGACTCAATAGTTCAGAAGTGTCTCTCATGGGAAAGTTTTTTCTTAGTGCACAACATCAAATGGTCATTTCTATCTTAAGAACCAACTTTCCAAACTAAAAAAAGAACATTGATCTCCATAGTGATAAGAACAATGTCTGAGTCCATCAAGGAGAGGGGAAAATATTTTGCTTCCCCGTACCTTTACCAGCAGCATAAACTTTAAAGTATTGAAGCTACAGAAGGTAATGAGCCATACTTGTTATTGTATCTGAGTGAGCAAATGGGTAGTCCAATAGCTTAGGACACAGACCATTTAATCATAAGGCGCTCAAGAACACGGCTTTGAATCAAGTACTTTAAGAGAGAGACCTGGTAAATGACTTCTTCATGAAATGTATTAATTTGAATGTAGGCCTGATTGAGGGTATATTACATTGGCTTTTTGTAATCCACTGGACTACTATTCTACAATGAGATATTGTTTACTAAGACTGTATAGAGAATGTTGTTTGCATTTGCTCTACAAATAAAGTGTGTGATACGGTGTTTAAGCCACACAAGTCCCAGGAATCTACACCTACCTCTATTTTAGTTAGCCAGTTACTCTTAATAAAAAAAAAAAAAAAAACACAGCAGATCAATAGCTCTAAGGAGTGATGACTTTTGCTCTAATTCCTGCAGAAGTCTCCCAAAAAGACTAACTTTGAATCAAGGGTCTGATCCAAAGCCTACTGAAGTCAATGCGAGTTTTCTCCCCATTGACTTCATATGGGCTCTGAAGCAGGCTCCAAGAGGGTAAACACAAACTGAGCTGCCATGCTTACAATTCTATTCTTCAAAATAGTCAGGAGATTGTAAATTTCAAGACAATAAAAAGAGGTTTGATTTTCTTAGGGCAGGTGCTCAGTACTGCACGTTCCTTAAAAATCAGGTTTCTTTTATGCATCTGAGTGTATGTCTACATTTCCAGCGGCATTGTCAGCAATGCAGGATCGATTTTGTGGGATCGATTAAGCGGCAGTAGAGACCTGCTCAATTGATTCAGAAGTTGACTCAATAAATCCACCCTCACAAAAAGATTAACTCTGCGTCGATGGGAGAGCATTCAAAGAAAGCGTATGCTAATTCGAATTTAGGAAGTTGACGGTAGATACGCAACCTACTCTATGTAGCTTGTGTATCTCCTGTCGACTGCCAACAAATTTCACCGGCACTGTAGACCAGGCCTAAATTGGATACCCAATAGCTGAAACATTCAAAATCAACATTCACTTTTGAAAATGTAGGCATTTGTTTTGTTGTTGCTGTTTTAATCGTAGTTTAGTTTTAGTTATTTAGGGTGACCTTGCATAGCATGAGCCAACTCATGATTTTATCACAAATATTGTTTTTCTTAACCCCTCAAAACCTAGACCACCTACAATCATGTAATTCCCTAAGAATAGCAGCTTCCATTTAAAAAATTAAGTAAATTTCTAGTCCTCATGGTTACACAGAAAAGCCTGAAAGTGAACACTTAAGGCTGTAAAATGAGAAAGCATATCAAAAGAACCCAAAATGTATTATTTTTTATTTTTAAGCCTCATAATTTTTTGGAGCCTGACTCATTATTTTTGAAGACTTGGGATTGGAAATACTGTAATTGTTCTTGTTACTCACCACTAAGGCACTTCTTCTTTGCTGCTCTGGGGATTAGTGCCATCCAGATCTGATGCTCCTCTCTCTTGCCACATTCTTTCTTGCTCTCTGGGACTCTGCACACTTTCTGTTTGTGACCCAGCTCTCCAGCCTTCTCTGCTCTATCTACTAGTTCCTCTCCACTCTGGATTTACCAGCCCAAACGCCGTCCTCCCAGGGAGGAACTGCAAACTACTTAACTCTGTAGCCCTTTTCTGCTGCAAACTTCCTGACTATATACCAGCCCTGCCTATTCCTTCTCAGATGGGCTCCATCAGTCAGGCTTTCAATCCCAGGCTCTTCCCCCAAAGTGCAGCCTATCAGGTTAATTAACCTAATTTAACCTGTTCTGCCCTGTGTGGGGTGGACACCCCACCACAGTACTGTAGTATGTTTTGTAAAATAATGAAGTCTTATAAGTTGTAAATATAGCTATAGCACCCGACCATCTTTCCAGAGGAGGAGGAGGAGACTGCCATTTTTCTGTCTTGAATTATGAAGTGTGAATTAGTGAAGTGCAGATCATCAAGGTGAAAAGACATTTACTTACCTTTGTAGCTGTTGTTCTTCAAAATGTGTTGCTCGTGTCCATTTCAGCCTAGGGTGTGTGTGCCCAAGCGTATGATCACCAGAATTTTTTCCCCTTAGTATTTTTAGAGCCAGTGCCAGCACCCTCTGGAGCCCCATGCCCAGGCCATGGTATATGGCGTGCCGCCAGCCCTGCGCCCCCTCAGTTCCTTCTTGCCATCAACTCCAACAGTGGGCCATGGAATGGACATGAGCAACACATCTCAAAGAACAACAGTCACAAAGGTTAGTAACTGTCTTTTCTTCTTTGAGAGCCTGCTCACGTTGATTCCATTTTAGGTGACTCACAAACAATATCCCTGATGTGGGCTCGGCGTTTACTGGTGTACCCTTTGCAGCACTGCTCTGCCAAAGTTGGTGTAGTCCCTCGCCTGCTGTGTGATAGCATAATGGGATGGTGAAGGTGTGGACTGACAACCAGGTAGTGGTCTTTTCCTGTATTGGTACCTGTGCCAGAAAGGCTGCCGAAGAGGCTTGCACTCTGGTGGTGTGGGCTGTGACGATTCCCGGAGGAGGAACATTTGCCTGCTTGTAACAGAATTTGATGCGGGAAGTTATCTATGAGGAGATCCTGTGAGAAAAAACTGGTAAGCCTTTCTTCCTTTCTGCCACTGCAACAAAGAATTGGGTGGTTTTATAGAACGGTTTTGTCCTCTCTATGTAGAAGGTTAAAGCATGCCTAAAATCAAATTTGTGTCACTTACATTCTTCGTTTGAGCCATGGGGTTTCAGAAAAAATACTGGAAGAAATATGTCTTGGTTGTTATGGAATTGAGACACTAGTTTGGGTAAGAAAGCCAAGTGAGGATACAACCGGACTTTGTTCTTACAGAATACTGTATACAGTGGTCCTGAGGTAAGTGCTCTAATCTCAGACACCCTACACGCTGAAGTGATTGCTACTAGGATGGACAACTTCCAGGAGAGTAGTAACAAGAAGCAGATAGCCATGGGTTCAAAGGGGGGTTGTGAGCTTTGACAGAACTAGGTTCAGATCCCAGGGGGTCAATGGGTCCCAAACTTGAGGGGAAAGCCTTTCTAGGCCTTTCAGGAACCTAACCATCATGCAGTGGGAAAAGACTGATTGCCCTTGTATAGGAGGATAAAATGTGGAGATGGCTGCCAGATGAACCTTTAATGAAGAAATAGCTAGGCCCATGCATCAAGAAGAACTGATGACACTTCTTGTTCAGTTTGGATGCAAAAAAAGTCCATTTGAGAAGAACCCCACCTCTGGAAGATCATGCTGGCCATCTCTGGGTGGAGGGACCATTCATGGCAAGGTAAGGACTTGCTGAGGAGGTCTGCTGTGGAATTCGTGACACCCAGGAGATGGGAAGCCATGATGTAGATATTGCGTTGGACGGCAAGGTTCCACATGTGCATGGCCTCTTGGAACAGGGCCGGCAAGTGAGCACCGCCTTACCTATTGATGTAGTATATTGCAGCAGTGTTGTCTGTCAGCACCTGAACCACCTTGCCTGCGATGAAGGGAAGGAACACTTAGCATGACAGAAGTATCGGCCTGAGTTCCCTGATGTTTATGAGCAGGGTGCAATCTTCCTTGGGTACTTTCATTAGAATTGATATGAACCCCCCAGCCCAAGTCCAAGGCATCAGACAACAGGGTGACAGAGGACTAACACTTTGAAAGGCATGCCCTGCATCACTGAATGGGGATTCAACCATTCAAGGACAAAATATGTGGGGGCACTGTGACCGCATGGTCCAGGCTGTGCCTGCTCGGGGTATACGTCAAGGCTGCCATAACTGTTGTGGCCTGAGCCTTAGATGTGCATGGCACACCACATACATGCAAATCGCCGTATGGCGCAGCAACTGCAGGCAAGTTTGGGCTGTTGTCAGGGGAAAAGCGCAGATGTGTGAGATGAGGTCTGTCTTGGCTTTGAATCAGGGCTCTGAAAGGAAAGCTGTCATGCGGACTGGATTGGGGAGTATTTGTGTTGTTTGACATTCATGTGCCAAAATCCTAATGATTCATGTAAGACACGCCATGTCAGGTACTGTCAGAAAGGTTATGATATGCTGAATAAGATGACACTATTTGTGTTCATGTGTAATATGTGTGAGGAAAGTTATGGAGATCTCCGATATACCTACATATCAAACTGTGCTGTAGTAGACACACCCCAGACAGAGAGGCACCAGGACTATAGCCCACTTAATGGCCCATCAAGTCCTTTACAGAAGCCAAAGGCCCAGGAAGAAACAAAAGGCATACCTGAAGAGTTACCAGGATTGGCCCATGTGACTCTGGACTCCATTTGACTTCCTGTAAAGTTCCACAGGCCACGTGGCCAGTGACAGAGGGTATATAAGATCAAACCACAGAAACCATTTTGTCTTTGTTCCTGTCCAGCTGCAGATACACCTCTGGATCAACACACTTTGCAACTGAACTGAAGGACTTAGACCCATCCAGGTACTGGATGTATACCAGAGGGACGATACAAGCCTGCAACTCCACAATTGTTCTAGAAACCTGATGTATATGGACTTTTAAATCATGTGTGTGATCTGATTGCTTTAAGCCTTTAACATTTCTCTTATTGTTTGTTTTTCTTTTATTAATAAACCTTTAGTTTTAGTTACTAAAGGATTGGCTGGCAGTGTGGTATTTTGGGTAAGATCCAAACTTATAGTGAACTGGTACTGTGGCTGGTCCTTTGGGATCAGAGGGAATCTTTTAGTAAAGAGCATAGAGTTTAAATGACTGGTCTCTTTACTGGACCTAGTGTCAGTTTGGGAGCCAGAGACTGAAATGCAGTAAAGGGGGCTGTGTGAATTTGCACAGGGGCTTCTTGATAACCAGTGTGGGGGAATCAGAAGCTCTGTTTGTGGCTGGTTGGGAAGTCTGACTGCAGTGTCACCCACCAGTGCTGGGAGAATTCGCTCTCCTTTTACAGCCTGCCCTGACCCTGGCATTATCAGTGGGCTACCCTGGGCACGGACAGGTCACAAAAGCTTTGGCTTGTGTGGAGTCGAAGACTGCTCCAATGAACTCTATTCGCTGAACCAATGATAATATTGATTTTTGTTCATTTATCATTAGGCCCAGGCAGTGACAGGTAGTACATACTAGGTCAAAGCTGTTCTGGACCTGATACTGGGACCTGCTTTCGATCAGCCAGTCATCCAGGTAAGGGTAAATCTGCACTCCTCAACGCCTAAGGTGCACGACCACCATTGCCATGCATTTTGTGAATACCCTTGTGGCAGAAGACAGGCCAAACGGCAGAGCCATAAACTAATAGTGGAAACAGTTTGTGGTGCGTTGAAGGAAACGACCCGTGCCTGGAGAATATCACGATGAGGAAATACCCATCCTTTAGGTCAAGGGTAGAATACCAGTTTTCTTGATTCAGTGACGAGACAGAGGATAGGGAGACCATGCAGAACATCAGTCTCAAGATACTTGTTGAGATGTCACAGGTCTCGGATGGGTCTGTGGCCCCCTTTTGCCTTGGGGATGAGGAAATACTAGGAGTATTCATGGAGGAACTTCCTCTAGAGTCCCACCCTGAGAAGGTTCTCCAGCTCCTGCGTGAGAAGTTGCTCATGAGACGGGTTCCTGAAGATTGTTGGGTGTAGCCTGCTGAAATGATGCTGAGGATCCAACGGTCCAACGTAACCTGGGCCCACACAGGAAGGAAGAGGGCAAAGCAGTTCAGGAATAATTAGGAAGAAGGATCCTGGACTGAGACTGGAACACCATTCTCAGGCACATTCTCAAAGTAACTGGCATTGCCTGCTTGAGCACTGGGAGGGCCCCAGGTGGGTGGTAAATGAGAAGATCAGGGCTGATTGATGCCTTCTGAAGTCCTTGTTCTCATGCCTCCTCCTGTAGGGGCCAAAACCTGGGCTGCTGCTGAGGAGGGCGAAACAGTCATCTGAAGGCCTTTGATGTGTATAGGCCTAAAGATCGCAGGGTGGCTTTTGAATCTTTTAACCCATGGAGCGTCAGTCTGATCCGAGAAGACCGCACTTCCAACAAACAGGAGGTCTTGGATAGATTGCTGTACTTCCTGGGATAGACCTGACGATTGCAGCAATGAGCACTGGGGCACGGAAACGGCAGAGGCCATAGATCTTGTTGCCGAGACTGTCCGCAGAACGGCCCTGGCCACTGCCTTGCCCTCCTCCAAGAGGGTTGCAAAGTCCTGAGCTTGCTCTTCTGGCAGCACATCTCCAAACTTCTTAAGGGAGCCCCAGCTATTATAATTTTATCTCCCCATCAATGCCTGCTGGTTGGCAAGCCTAAATTGGAGGCTGGCCATCAAATAAATCTTCCCAAACAAATCTAAATTTTTGGAGTCTTTATTTTTTGGGGTCAAGCTCTTCTGACCCAGTCTATCCTGCTCGTTAGCAGCTGCCACCGCTACCGATCCTGGGAAAGTTTGCGTGAACAGATACTCAAATCCCTTGGCTGAGATGAAGTATTTCTTTTCTGCCCTTTTGGATGCTGGTGGCAGAGAAGATGGTGTTTGCCACAGGGCCTTGACCACTTACAGCACCTCTTCGTGTATTTGCTGGGTGGCTTGGGCCAGCGCTGCAGCTGTCAGCACATCAAAGAGGTTGTCCAAGGTTTCCTTGAGCTCCTCTGCCTCCAAATCCAGATTGGAGGCCACCCTCTTGAGGAGCTCTTGGTGGGCTCTAAAATCATCTAATGGGATCAAGGGCCCTGCGGTGACTGCCTTGTCCAGGGATGAAGATGACAACAGCAGCGGTAAGGAAGGTGGGGACATCTCCTCCTCCTGCAAAGGGACTGATGTAGATGCCCCCTCCTGAGACTCAATGCCCGCCTCTGATCCTGAGCCTCCTCTGGGCCCACTAGCGCTGCTGAACATTTTCCCAGTGACTGGTAAGAGTAGGGCCCTGGTGTCATGAGAAATTCCCACAGAGTCCAATACGGCCATTGAGCTGGTCACTTGCCCTGGGGCCAACCCAATGCTGAAGGGCCCGGACCAGCTCTTGCACCTTTGATGGTTGGCAGTGGCTGGTTCAGGCAATGAGCCAGTCACCAATCAAGGAATAGGATTCCTCTCCCGGAGACCATGGAGGGGTTTAAAGTCACCTCCGTCCAGCTGTCCTGTGGTGCTAAGGGACAGTGCCACAGAGAGGACCACCAGTGGAACCCACGGTCCCATGATATTCTGGTGAGCAACAATGTGAGTAACGTGGTGCCAGAGAGTGAGGTCAGAGATTGATGGTGGGACTCCCAAGATCAGTGTCACATTATAGGGGATTGGTGCCAGGAAGAGGACTGGGATCTGTGCTGATCAGCTGCAGGCAAATATCTTAGCACGGGTGAATGCCTTGGTGTCGGGAACCAGGATCGGTGCCACTCAACTGCAGGTCAGCACCTCGGTTCCGTGGACCAGTGCCATAAATGTGGGGACGTCCTCCTCCTCCTCCTCCTGGTGACCAGGGCCACAGTGATACAATGCGGCATTGTGGTTAATGGAAGCAACGTAGCCACTGTAGGGGCCCCATCATGGGCCTCCCTCGTGATATTGTTGCCTTTCCTTTTTCTGGCACTGAGGAGAGTCTAGGTGTGGGAGGCAGAGAGAGGCCCATCAGGTCTCTTACCACTTGAAATGCCTCTGGCACTGATGGCACCAGAAGTTGGAGTAGCCCCCTTACACTCCCTGGAGTCGGAGGTAACTCCCTGGGTGGCAAGCCCACACCCATCTGCCTCGGCACAGGTGGCTGGTCCTATGCAGAACCTACACTTGACCCCACTTCTCTGCTCCTTTTCTATCTACCACCTCTATCAGAGCGCTGCTTTTTCTGTCGCTTCTTCATTGACAGAGAAGAAGAACAACATTGAGAAAAGACCGGTGCCGGAGGTGTGCTAAGCGGGAAGAGTTTGTTGCAGGTAGAACAAGGCTTGAAGCCCAGGGACCGGGGCACACCCCGCTCCCAGACAGCAGTCCCCAGTGGGACTAACACTTAACTAACTATATACAGATCAAACCTAACTAAAAACAAAGACAACTAAACTAACTACTAGGGAAACCCAGAACACTTGCAGTAGCAAGCAAAAGTGAGGGTTCCAGCAACCATCAGGGGCGGAAAGAAGGAACTGAGGGGGTGCAGGACTGGCAGCACCTCATATACTGCAACATGAGCGTGGGGTTCTAGAGGACGCCAGAGCCGGCCCTAGGGATACTGCTAAGGGAAAAAAATTCCAGAGACTGTGTGTGTGGGTGCACAAATACCTAGAATGGAATCGACATAAGCAAGCACTCGAGGAACCACAGACTTAATCCAAAAGTCCACTAAAGTCAATAAAAAAAATATCCCACTGACTTAGATGGGCTTTGATTCAAGTCCCATCATCACTGTCCTATCACCAGAACAGCACACAATACTTGCAGGTAACTCCCTCCTGTGCATCTGAGTAAGATGTCCAGTCTTACAACTTTTGTGATTGTTCATGACAAAGTTACAATTTCCCTGGAGTCTCTGAAAGAGAACGTTATAACTATAGTTCTGATCTGATGCTCATGTGTGCAGCAGAATGCCTGAGGCTTCTTGATCATTAAGGTGTTCAAGAACAAAACAAAAACCCCTGAAACAACTCCTGACTGGGTAGGCTGAGCAGAAAAGTTTACTCCTCAATTCACAAAAGCACTTAAGCAAGAGCTTACATCCATCCCTGTTAATGCAAGTACTAAGGTATATGCTTAACTTTAAACATATGCAACATCCCACTGACTTCAGCACATGTTTAAAATTAAACCCTTTGTTAAGTGATCTTTGTAAATAAGGATGTTTTCTGAATTGTGCCTCAGTGCTGATTCTGGAACAAGAGTACATGGGATATGAGAAGCAGAGAATTCAGTTGCTGAAGACGCAAGAAATTTTGAAGTGAGTAAATGCTGAAGTTACATCAATGTTGAAGCAGCTGAGAAAAGGCCAACCCAAGAGGATAATTTATGTTCTGAAGCAGGAGCATGTATCAACACAGTAGGCTTGCGTAGTAACACTACAGTATGTGTCAGTGGGGTAAACTTGTTATGCAACCTCACTATAAAGTTAGTTGTGTCTGTCTAAACTGTTTGTTAGGAGGAAGTAACATATTGCTGCAGGCAACATGAATGGAATACAAAGAAACAATACACAGGATAAAACCATCCAATTTTCATTTGAAAAATTATGCTGGCCATGAATTCCCTGATGACAGGGAAAAACCATGATGAAAAACCACAATTTTTTTCCTTCTAAAAACAAACAAGAGGTCTATCCATGAGTAACCAAATTTTCAGTTTTTTATTGGATTGCTATGTTGGCAAATTTCCTTGTTACAAAGAAAAATCCTGCTGGCTGACTACAGTTCCCTTCTGTAACAACAATAAAATATCCATAAGAACAGCCATTCTGGGTCAGTCCAATGGTCCCTCTAGCCCAGTATCCCAGTAGTGACGTTTGAAAAATTCAGTGTTTCTGTAGAGTTTTAATTGTTGTCAGTGTTTTCAAATTTCTACAAATTCACTGTGATCTATCTGCCCCAGTTTAGTCTTGATTCTTTTATTTAAATTCTTCCTGGGTAGTATTGGTGCCCAGGGGATTTATAAGGACTCTTTTGGGTAGTTCTTTTAGGCTCATAATCTTCTTTGTAGTGTTACGAGCAGGGCAAGTTTGGGTCAAGAGACAAACTCTGTCCACATTCAATGCTCTTGTGAGTTTAATCTGTTGTAGGTGTCTTTGCACAGCATGATGTAGTCAGTTTGTGCTTGTACTGTGATCTTGGGTGCAATCCATACTGTTCTAAGTTTATGAGTCTAGTCTAGTGGGAGACTTATATTGTTGATAATGAGTTGGAAAGGTGAATAGACAGTGATTGTATTAGGTGCAAGATAATAAATGAAACAATAAAAATAAATATCCAACAATATAATGATTAACAATACATACCTTCCAATGCCTGATACATTGTACAGCTAAAAACGTCAAAAGATACAAAAGTCCCCATGTGTTTTTAATCATTCACTGATATTCAGTTTACCATTTTAAAACTTCAGTACATCTTTAAAGGAACAGTACATCCAATATTAGAATGCAGACAGCAGTTCTCAAAGTAATTTTGTGCATTTTCTATATTTCTCTCTTCAAAACCGCCCAGATCCTTATCACAATACTATAGTTTTTTCTACCTTAGCATGTTAGATTCCGGGATTAATATTAAAACTGCAATTACTAATTTCAAAAATCATTTTTCTTCAAGTATGCTTAATATTTACAATAGTATTTCTATTACGGTCTCTCACATGAACACCTCAACGCAGAAATGCAGAGGAGATGTTATACCAGTTTTCAAAAGCTGCTGTTTTAGAAAAACCGTGAGCAAGTTTGAAGGAATGTGCTAACACAAATATTAAACATAACAGTATGGTGCCTGATACGATGCATTAACAGTCCTTAATGTTATTGAACAGACTAGAAGTGACACACTTTGCTTGCACTTGCTTGGCAGACAATTACTCTTTGCTACTGTAATACTTCATGTGCATACTTCCAAGGAAGACTCATGAATGCACAGGTTCATTAAGGGAATGAGAGAATCGATTGTAAAATGGAAAAGGCCGAGTGAGGTCATATTTCAAAGAGATGAATATGGTACACTCCATTATGTTGTAATCAGCCTCTCACTTTCATCCTAAAGAATTGTAATAGTCTATCCTAATTTTGAGAAAGGAAAAAAAAAAATCCTGCTGCCATCATCCCAAACACAGTGAGGAATTCAAATGTGCTGCAAGCAGTTTCCATTTACAATGGTCTTTGGAGTAGACCCTCTTGATATTGCTGACAATTTTTCTTCTTAATAAGAAAAACATTCAAATGCTGCTAATATTGCTGCCTTGGCAAACCACATATAATAGATGGGGCTTGCCCTGTACATGACACACACAACATCAGTCAAGACTGAATTTTATTTCAATTTATTATGGTTGCCATCTAACTGAAAAAGTGTTTACCTTGTAGAACATTTGAACAACATAAGTGTGCAAATGATGTAATCACCCATTTTGGGAGAAAATTCTGATTTTGATTAAAAATATGTACATTTGAATGACTAAATATTTAATTAATATGAAATAACAAAAAACCCACAAGCACATTAAGAGCCTATGGTCATTGGTATTCATAGTGTAATGTCATAATCACATGGTTAATAATTTGTATCTTTATATGGCAAGTTTATTGCATTTTCTTCTTTTAAAATGGTAAACCCTGATATTTGTGAATAACGAATATATCATTTTAATATCTTTTCATTCATTAATCATGTGCCTCATTTTTTCAAGATGATCATTTATTATAGTATCTTACCCACTAGCGTAACCTCTGTAGATTCTGCAGCTGCAGAAACTTTACAGGCCTCCAGGGCTAAGCAACCAGAGACATTGTACACTAGTCCAAAGGGGAACATCTATCTCATAAGCAGCTGTGAAATGTTGTTTTCATTACTATATGGCTGCCTGACCTGTCCAGAGGCAGAGCCTATGGCTCAGCCCAACCCAGTTGCCATATGCAGCAACTGGAGTCAGAGGAAAGATGTCATGATAGGTTCTTCCCTAACTGGTACACTCAGGATCATATAAGATAATAGATACAAGATAATAGCCATGACGTGGCGGGTCTCACGGACCTCTATAAAATCCAGGCCACTCTTTAGTACTTATGGTTAAATCCCATTAAATTGTCATGTATTCTTTCTAGATTTCCTTCTTCTCCCCCCCAAATCGTTGCTTATCACCAGATTATTCATGTATAAATAAAAGCTTTGCCCTTTGTAATCAGTTGGCTCCTTTTCCTTGATTTGTGCAATGATGCTTAAAACTCCAGAGCCTAAATGCATCATCATTCTTCAACATGGAAACAACTGTTTATATATAATGCCATGAGAACTTACCAGGCAAGAATAGCAGGCTTGCTATAAAAGAAAGCAATTCAGTCTGGATCTGCTGGCAAATCATGAAGTCTTCCTTACTCAGGCAAAATTCAGGCTGGAATTTTGACAGAGAAGACAAAATCAGGACTTCAAGAATTGGATCAAAAAGTGTAGAGAGAAATAATCAGTTAGTGGATTTGATACATTTTGCACCATCATGTGAGGGCTTTAGCATGGTTCCACAATGTACCATGCAGTTCTGCAACTCATTACATAGGGTCAAATCTTACAGCCCTCACTCAGGCAAAATTAAAAAATTGGGAGTTTTTCCAAAAGGACTAAAGAATTTGGCATTAGCCAAAAGGCAGAGAAGTGACTGCAGTTGGCCTTTAAAAGAAATTGGATAAATAAATGGAAAAGAAAGTAGTACTGGAAAACTACATGACACTTAGATGAGATTTTCATAAAACATTACCTATTGTAAAGTTTGCCAGAATGTGTTGAAAGCAAAAAAGCCAGTTACATTGTATCTTGCTGTAGCTGTCCAACTTCATAGCTAAAATGTTCATGATAATTAC
This sequence comes from Mesoclemmys tuberculata, assembly GCA_007922155.1. Classification (NCBI taxonomy): domain Eukaryota; kingdom Metazoa; phylum Chordata; order Testudines; family Chelidae; genus Mesoclemmys; species Mesoclemmys tuberculata. Next base: position 63,353,664 of record ML675603.1, on the reverse strand, counting down.
ACACTGAACAAGTAGAAAAGGAAATCCACAATATTATGAGGAGAATTTTGGCTTCATTGTTGCTTTTTGAGATTAAACAACAGATACAGTACTATGAACTGCAAAGGGTGATGAATTTGTACAAAACTTTGGGAATTCACACCCTTGGGACTGCACAGTCTCTATATAGTTCTTTAGAAACCCTAAAAAAAATAGTCAACTTCACCATAATAGGTTTTACATTAGACATTACAGAAAAGATAGGAAGGACAATCTTGTGGTTAAAGCACTGTTCTGTGACTCAGGAGATCTGAGTTTAATTCTTGCTTCTGCTACAAGAATTCTTAATTCTGCTACAAACTTCCTGTGTCATGTTGGGAAAGGTAATATCTCTTCTGTACATCAATTCCCCATCTGTGAAATGGGGGCCATTTAACTACATGAATCAATACAGCAATTTTTAAGCAAAGTGGGGAAAAAAATCTCCTTTTTTGCTGTTTTGCTTTTTTTTTACAAAATAAAAATTTCCTTCCCTGCTCAGGTGGGGAAAAAAAAAAATCACATAATAGCTGAAGCTTCCAACACCCAGTGTTATATATTTTCAAACCACAGAATCATAGAACCCTAGAAATGTAGGGCTGAAAGGGAGTTTGAGAAATCATCAAATCAAACAAACCCCCATGCTATGGCAGGACCAGGTAAACCTAGACCATCCCTGAGTGTTTTTAAAAACCTCCAATGATGGGTATTCCACAACCTCCACTAGACGCCTATTCCAGAGCATAACTACCCTTATAGTTAGAACATCTTTCCTAATATCTAACCTAAATCTCCCTTGCTGCAGACTAAACCAATTATTCTTCTCCTACCTTCAGTGGACGTGGATGTGGTGAACTGATGAGAGAGAAAAACACCTTTATTTAATTAATTAATTTATTTAATAAACAACATGTTGCTGTTCTTGGTGTCAGAGGATATTGTTACATTTACAAAGTACAGCTCTGTGATAGAAAAGATATAGAAGAACCAGCACTGGTGAAGTTAATAAACAAAATGCATTCATGGTGCATTACTTCAAATAACTTTACTATATAAATAGTCCACTCATAAAGACATGGCCTCATTTAACATTTAATTCTCACACAACATATTCAGAATGTATTGCAAGTATTAAAAATTATGCATGAACGTTACTGTTATACAAATGCAGTAACAAGAAAAAACTACCATTTTCCACTCATTTTTAAGTGTTTCCTGGTGCTTCATTTTACACAAGCTTCTAGTGCTAGAGCCTTATTATTTTAAATCCTTTTTTGTAACTATTCCATGTATCGTACCACCTGTTCTCCTAGTTAACAATGATGCCCAATCATATCTCTGTAAATCTAACACCATGTTGGTATTAATGCAGCCATGCCGTGTGTTAAGGAACTGACCAAAGATTTAAGAGTGGGCCCACTTTAGCACTCCGAATAATAAAAGGGAGTTATTTCAATGTGCTCCAGGTACACAGTAGAGTAAAAGACCTACACCAAAATCTTAAATTTCCTTGAGGACAACTGCTTGACTCACTGTGGGCAAGGCCATGGCACCAGTAGCAGTGTTTTGCCTGACAGGATGCTAGCACAGTCTTGCTGACAGTATGCAGGACAATTACAACAATATGAAATGCAAAGACATTTTTAATTAAAAAAAAAAACAACCTCCCTATCCAGATTCTTAATGATTCTGAGGCACTCGGAGGCAAATGAAGTGCTTGATATTCTCTATTTAAACAGAAAAAACAGAGGAATTAGTTGGAAAAGACAGAACAACCTCATGCTATAAAGACTGTGCTAAATTCTGCTCTCATACTCATGTAATACTATTGATAGGTCAGAGAAAAATATGGCCCATTAAATTAACTAAATAGCAACTCAGGCCACGCTGCTTGGGACTACTAGACTAGGTTCACACCATCACTGAACACACTTCATAGCACTGTTATAGCAATGACACTAATAGTGTCATTTTAGGAAGTAACTCTAGCACACACGTACATTTTTAAGTCATTGAAACTTGGCCAACACCTGTAGAAAAATCTACAAGAGCAAATCAAGCTAGCACCATATCTACAGTAGAACCTCGGAGATACAAACCCATTAGTCAACCACACACATTATTTGGAATTAGAGGTTCACAATCAGGGAGCAGCAGCGACGAAGGAAAAAAAAAAGCAAGCAAGTACAGTACTGTGTTAAATGTAAACTAGTACTACCAAAAGGGAAAGCAGCATTTTTCTTCTGCATAGTAGTCTCAAAATTGTAAGCTGTATTAAGTCAATGTTCACTTAACTTTTGAAAGAACAACCATAAGTGCTTTGTTCAGAGTTACAAACATTTAAGAGTTACAAACAACCTCCATTTCCCGAGATGTTCATAACTCTAAGGTTCTATTGTAATTGCTTTTAGAACATGCTGAAAAACCCAGATTCTTGATCATGCTTTTCCACCAAAACTCCCAAGAAATGCTTCCCAGAACTAAGGAAGGAGAAGAGTAGAACGATCCATGAAGTCCACTATGGATCTCATCATACCATAATTTACCCTTGCAGTTCTTCATTATTATATGATAGATGCTACAGACAGCTAATAGCAGAAGACAGATCTAAATCTAAAATCTACTAGTGCATATCATCATCTGTAACTTATTTAGGGTTGCTTTGGAATTTCTGCCCATAGGTGAACTATAAGGATGTGTAATATAAGACAGGGAAATTGAAACACATAGAAAACAACTTGCTTTCCTTCTATTATTTTCCTTCATAAAATTTGCCTTACTTTCAATTTGCTAGTATGGTGTGTTAGCAGATGTCTTTAATATGCTTTGTATACAGCAGTAAAAACTGGATACACCAAAAAACAGAATGCTTCTGGTTTTGCCCATCATATGGCTTTTTTATTTGATATGTTCTCTTTTGAAAACTATTCATTCACAAAATGAAAATTCAGCAAAATCTCTAATAGCTTTCATATTTCAAACTAATAAGTATCATGGCATTGCACTGCCACCCACCTTCACTACAATATTGCACAGCACATTTAACAGACATTTTCTTCCTTCGGAGACAGACCTTATGTGTGGTTTCTGCAGGATCTTAGTATTAACATTTAACAGAGTCTATGGGCATAAAACACATTTGTGAACACCTGCTGGAACACTTTATTTGCCTTAAAAGTTTTATTATAACTGTTAAATTTTCTTACTATGCTTTATGGGCCAAATCATAGTTCTATTGTAGTCTAAACTCCTATTGACTTCAATAGGACCCAGATTTGGTTGTATGGTGCAGATCCTAAAAGGTATTTAAGTGCTTAAGTTTCACCACAATCTTGGGCCTACGTGACATGCTATAAACACCACAAAATTATTGGTAACCTGTAGCCAATGCTGAACAGAAAAGGTGAACATTTCAAAGAACCAGCCAAGACACTGATCTACCTTCCCATCAAAGGAGACTACCCCTCCATTCTTTAAAACAGAACAAAGTCCAATTCATTATTAAGTGTAAACCAGTGGTTCTCAAATTTTTTCAGTCATGCCTCCTCTTACCAGTAACGGAACCTGTCTGTGCCCCCCCTCCCATTATGGCACAGCCAAGGTTTCCTCATCAGTGGAGCGTGGGCTGAAGACAGAACTGGGGATGGGAAAGGAAACAGGACTAGAGGCGGAGCTGGTCTGGAGGCAGAAAGGGACTGAAGGCAGAGCCTGGCTGGGGGTGGAGTAGGGAGTAGATCCATGGCTGGGGCCAGAGCTGGGGTCTGCGGGCAGATAGGGAGTGGAGATGGGCCTGGAGGTGGAACAGGGCTGGAGGAGGAGGGAGGCTGGAGGCAAAGCTGGGCTGGGTGTGGAGCGGAGCAGGGCTGGCAGCGTGGTGCTCCCTCCCCGCCTCCCATGGAAGTTGGCCTCGGCTCCACTGCACACACCCCTGAACATTCCTCCATGCCCATTTGGGGAGGCATGCCCCCCCAGTTTGGGGACCACTGGTGTAAATGAACAGCTGGGGAAATTCTTTTTCCCTGCTTTAGTTAAAGAGGAAACCTTGACCCTTCCTCAATTATTGAGATCTGGTCACAGTGACCCAAGCTTCTGTCAGTTCCAAACTAGATTACATAACAAAGTGGAAGCCATACCGAGGTTTCAGGTTGTGGAAAACATAGAAATCCACCTCCTCAATGACGTGCTACTGTGAGTACACCACCCCTGTGCTCTGTTCCTTCACAGATACTTCAGTTGCCAGTCCGAGATCTTGATCCTGATTTCTAAAGTCATCAGTGGAAAAACACCCACCTCACCAACTATGACACACCGAGACAGCTATGCCACTCTAACAATGCAGCACAGTGCAGAACAAAGTATGTGAAAGCATTCTTAGTGAAGGGACTTCAGATACGGAATGAGGTTAGAGAGGAGACTACAGTTATTAAGGGTTTTTCTTCACTCACAACAGTACTGTCAGCGCCACTGGATCGATTCTTCAGGATTGATTGAGCAGCAGTGGAGACCTGCTCGATCAATCCGGTAGTCAACAGCATTATCCCACCCCTGCAAAAAGATTAACGCTGCATTGACGGGAGGGCATTTCCCATCGGCACAATGTAGTGGGGACGTCACGATATTTAAAAGGTAGGAAGTCAACAGGAGATGTAGCTTGTGTATCTCCCCTCAACTGCGGCCGAATTTCGCCATCAATGTAGACCAGGCCTAAGAATCTAATCATTTTTAAGGGAGCACTGAAAGACACTTCCCTTTTTAAGTTTCACACTATAATCAGAAGAATTTATAATTTTTTTAAAAAAATAAGCACATATAAATACATATATATAAAAGCAACAGAGCTTCCTATAACCAGGAAAGAGACAAGTATAGATGATTCTCTGAAGTTCACTTGGAATCCCTCTGAGATTTAATTTAACTTGGAAATATTTAGATATTATGCTGACGGCACTATAGAAAACCCTAAAATGTTTAGCTAGACACAGAGACAGTAAACTGTATTAACACTTGGAAAGATTAGATTTTAATCAGTAAATGTCAGTAAATGCAGATTTCACTGTACAACACAAAATATCTCCAGATAGGCAAAATAAGAAAACTGCTACAGTACTTGCAAACTTATTACAGTTTGATTTAAGGTTATTTACTTTGTGTATTTTACAAGTGATTGTGACAACTTTGTTTTAACAATTAGAAAGCTTTAACTCTTTTAATCTTAACATCTTCTGTCATTAAATAATTACTGTCTGAGCTCCCCATAGTTTCCCACCACTATGAAAACTTAAATTGAAAGCTATTAAAAATGCTTACAATCCATAATTTTGTGCAACGTTGAAAATGTAAATGGTAAAAAAAATTAAAATGTTAAAAATGAACATTGATATCTGTCAACATTACAAAAAAATAAAAATAAAATTCTGCCAAGCCTAACTGAATAGCCGCATAGAATCAAAGAAATGTAGTGCTGGAAGGGACCTCAAATCTAGCCCCTGCATTAAGGCAGATGAAGGGTATTTAGACCATCCCTGACAGGTTTTTAAGCATAGGTTAGATAAAGACCTCTGTTAAAGGGGGATTCCACAACCAGGGGAGTACCATGGGTCTCCAGTGCCCAGGGGCCAAGCCTGCATTTGTACATGCCCCTCCGCATAGGGCAGGAGGGGGTCCCCAGCTCCTACCAGACAGCACCACCCCCCGGCTGCCCCGGGATGGGGGGGAGGGGAGAAGAGAGTCTGTACCTGTGGAGAGGGGTGGCGCGGAGGAACACACCACTTACCTCATCCTGCTTGGAGGGACTTTCTGTGACTTATTGTGATCCCTCTGGCTGGGATCCACCATGCCATCGCCTCCCCTCCCCCACACTTACCCACAGCGCCCGCCTCCCTCACTTCAGCCCCACACCCTGGCAGGTGTGGCAGCCTACTCCCCAACCTCGCCCGGGGGAGGGGGGGAGGCGGCGCAGGCCAGCCCTTCAGGATGCGCAGGGGGTGGGGAGCACAGGAGGCTGTAAGGGGTGGCAGCTACCCCTTAGAGCCTCCTGCACCGCCCCCTCCCCCCCCCCCGCCGCCCTCTGCACATTGTGAAAGGCTGGCTTGGTGCCTCTCCTCCCTCGGTACGCCACTGTCCACAACCTCCCTTAAAAGTCTATTCCAATGCTTAACTATCGTTTCAGTTAAAAAGTTTTCCCTAATATCTAACCTAAATCTCCCTGGCTACAGATTAAGCCCTTTACTTTTTGTCCTACCTTCAGCAGACATGGAGAACAACTGATCACCATCCTCTTTATAATAGCCCTTAGCATATTTGAAGACTGTTATCAGGTTCCTGTCAGTCTTCTTTTCTCAAGACTACACATGCCAAGTTTTTTCAGCTTTTCCTCATAGGCAGGGTCCTATCAAATTCACGGCTTTGAAAAACACATCATGGACCATGAAATCCCCTGTGAAATCTGCCAGGAAGAGGCAAGGCTGGGGGTGCCTCAACTGCAGTTCCTACCATGTGCCAGGCTCCAGATGCTAGTCCTGGTGAGGTTGGGGAAGGACGGGATTTCCTCTTTTCCTGCAGAGGCCACTCCTGGGTCTGGGTCAGACACACCTCCAGGAACCCAACCTGCCCCCATCACTCCACAACTACAGGGGAAAGATCACTGTACAGGGAGCACCAGTGGAGTTTCTTACAGCCAGATCATTGTTCTTGATCATCATCATCAGCTGCCCTGACACAAAGCGCAGCCCCTGCAGTTTGGAGGGCAATGCTACCCCCAGCCCCTAAATTACACCTATGTTAAAAAGTAGAGGGCATAGCCCCAGCCTCCCCAGTTCCTGCCCTGGTGGCCCGTCTGCCCCCCTCCACAAAGGTTCTGGTGCCCTTGCCCAAGCCCTGCCCCTCCCTGGCTCCAGGCCCAGTGCTCAGGGGGCAAAGGGGCCTTGGGGCTGGCAGGGAGGAAGGGGGGGAACCACAGAGTTCCCCTAACCAGTGGGCCCTGAGTGGTCACCCATAAGTGATGACCCCTCCCATTTAAGGCTACCCTCACGTCTGCACTGCCCTCTGCTCTCCAGCTGCCCAGCTCTGAACGCAGCACCTCCGTCAGCAGCAGCACAGAAATAAGGATAGCAATACTATGACCCTCCCACAACCGTCTTTTGGGTCAGGACCCCCATGATTATAACACCATGAAATTTCCAGTGTAAACACCTGAAGCCATAACATTGATTATTTTTAAAATCCTATGACCATGAAATTGACCAAAATGGACTGTAAATTTGGTAGGACCCTATTCATAGGCAAGGCTTTCTAAACCTTTTACGCTTTTTGTTGCTTTCTGGACTCACTCCAATTTTTCCACATCTTTCCTAAAGAATGGGGCCCACAACTGGACATAGTACTCCAGCTGAAGCCACACCAGTGCCAAGCAGAGTGGGACAATTACCTCTCGCATCTTACATATGACATTCCTCCAAATGCAGCCCAGAGTTATATTAGCCTTTTTTCACAACTGCATCATATTGCTGGCTCTCAGTGAATTGTGATGGACAATAAACTCCAGATTCTTTTCCATAGCACTACTTGCCAACCAGTTATTTCCCAAGCCATGTCCATTATAGAACAAAAACAAAAACAAAAAAAATCAAAATAATTATAAAAATGGAATTATAGACACAATGATGAATGGAGTCAGGTGAAATGTTAAAAGATCTAGCACCACGCACAAAAATTATTGATATTTTTTCTGATTACTGCTTAGGTGATCAGAGTGTATTAGGTACTTGTTGCCTTCTTGCACCGTGTTTTATAAATGCTCCAGATCAGACACCCAATTTGGAAATCAATGCTTACTTCATCATTTTTCTCTGAAGGGTTCTATTATTCACAATTGATTTAACAGAAATGAAAGGCTTACCATTAACAAGGCCCAGCTGCTGACACTTCTAAATGAATTATTGAACTTCTAAAAGTGAATTAACTTAACCATCAAGACTTACTAGTTGATGATTCTCACACCAGAGCCACTGGATGTATAATTACAGAACCAAAACAATTGATTCTTTTACTTTGCATTTCAAGCTCAGAAAAAAAAATATTTATTTATGGGGGTGCTATCTTTTATTAGGTAGCATGAGGTTTCTGAAATTGAAGATTTAAGTTCAAAAGAAGATAAAGTTTGCTAGTTATTTTCAAAATTCTTTTATAAGTACAATGCACAGATCACTGTCTTTTGAACCATTAATACACTAATATTTTCTAATTAATGTATTAGTATATTAATTATATAGACTAGCAAATGCAAAAACCTTATGCATGTAGAAGCTATAATTAATAGATGGAACCTGCCATCTGAGCTAACAGGACATCTGCTCAGAAAATGCATTCATCATGCTCATTTTCCAGTCTAACAAAGATTATAACTATTGTCACAAGGTGAAGTTTGGTTCCTAAGAAGGGACATGAATTTTTTTTTTTTGAGTCATTCCACCAGGTTACACCACCCTTATTAGCAATCTCAGCAGAGGGACCAAGTAGTAAGTAGATACGGAGAAAGATCAGGTCCCTAAAGATGGTCCCTCCAGGTCAGCAAAAGGAAACATGCACTGACCCTGCCTCTGAGGTAGCTGTTTTATGAATAAACGATGCCAGGGATACCAGTTCAGCAACTGTTGGCTGAGCCTGCCAGGGTTCAAGCATCTCGACACTGGGAAGTGATTTAAGGACCCAGTAAAAGCCATAATTGCTAAGCAAGTAAGTAGAATCCATTTGTTCATGTCTGAACATGGGTGACATCACTGCAGAATTTTCAGAAGTCTTGATCCATCACTAGCTTCAAGCACTCAGCAGGTGACCTCCCAGTGATCTGCCACACACCAGCTATCCATCTCCTCAACGGCTGCCACTACTATGGGGATCCACCATCATTCCTTCCATGATAACTTTCTCAAGGTTATCTCCCTCTCTACACCTGATGTGACATAAATTTGTGCCTGTTGATTTCCAACACCAGGGTTTTCATCTCTCCAGGCACCAAAAGCAGCCTACATCTCAGGGTCTTACCCAACCACTCCCTACTGTGCTCAAAAGGTTGCATAAACCTCCAAAAAAACATTCTTTCACTTCTAGAAAGGAGACTGCACATTTTCCTACCAAATGCAGAATCCACTTTGATCATAACTGCCTTTGTATAATCTCTCAAATCTCCCCTAAGGAGATGAGAACCAAGGATTTCTCCCCTGAGCTAATTAGAAAATGCCAGATTTACAGTCGCCTGTGCAATCTTCATTCTGCCCCTTTATGAAACCATCCTGTGCAATGAATGCAGTAGGAGTCATGTGGAAACAATAGCGTGGGATTACATAATTAAGATGACTGCATCGTAATGCATATGGAAGGAGAGGTTGTACAGGCCAGCATAAATCTGACATTTCTTAACTACTGAATGCTTGACTTTGCAACCTAAACAATGTTTTTAAAATATATTTTGTGTTATTTCCTAGATTATTTCACAAAACATGGTAAATACAAACTCTAGTATATACAATTTTGACAATCCCGTGCCCCCTCCTCCCTTTCCTAATTGCACATCATCACCAGCCTTTGAACACTCAACATTGTTGCACAGACAGGTACCACACTAGCAACTTCAGCTACCAGCAGGAGAAGGCCGCTTACCAGAGTGAAAGATAAGTTGCTGGCTTGGGCAGCTGTTGGGGAAACTCAGAGCAGCCCACATCTGCCTCTCAAGGCACCACCCCAAACTCCCAGGTGCGGGGTGGTGCCTTGGGGGGGGAGGGGTAGTAAATGGGTCCATATGCTTGGCCCAAGGTTTACAAGGAGAGGGGGACAATATGGAGCCCACTACACCTGGTACAGCAACTGCTATTTTAGCAGCCGTGTTTTCTTAGCTTTGGAATAGTCCGTGACTTTGGGAGGCAGCCAGAATTTGCCGGAAGAACACAAGCGAAAGGAAAAAAAATAGTGATTTTTAACTCTTTATGCTTGAGCCAAATCTCAGTGGAATTTCACTGTACAAAGTAAAGGCACTTCTCCAACCAGAGATCTCCCCTGTCAAATATCAAGAACTACTGCAAACAATGAAGGGATGAGACCTGATCAACGAAAAGATCTCAAGAATCCTTCATAACAGAAAGTATTAGGTAATCTAAATACAGGAGTCTCTAACAGCTTCCTTCATATTTAATATAGCTGTACTGAACCATGTACATCTGTGGACAATGGTCCAGATCCTCAAGGTATTTGATTTTGACTTAAATGGGAGTAAAGTGCCTAAATGCCATTGAGGATCTGGCCCAACATCACTTGAATTCAAGAAATACATTATTGTAATTCTAATGATGAAAGTTTCCTTTAGCCTATTTATTGTTTTACTGTGGTTGGCAGTAACAACAACAAAAACAAAAAACAAAGCATTGTAGAGTGGGTTTCTATTACTTAGGATTCTTGAGAATTTGGATTCAGTGTGTTACGACCCACTGACCATTTATGAGGCTCCAGCTAAACATATTTGTAATATTTGATTCTGAACAGCAAGGTGACCACACAAGATGAATAAATGTCTCCAATAAATGCAGCACTGATTTTATTTTAATCTTTTATTAATGCCAGACAGTTCAATAGTTTGTGAGAAAACAGGAAACTGAAAAAGGATTATCTTCTGACCAGACTCAGAGTTTTAAATTAGCAGGTGAATCTTGTGAGTGCAATTATAAATCATTGAAATGAGTTTAACGTATGTTGATATGTTATGACTGGATTCAATAAAAACTTTTCCAGCTTTCCTACTGCAAAAAACTGTGCATAACCCCACAAGCCTTAAAAACAAAATCTGTTTTGGCTTTTATCTCATAACCAGAGTTTGTTTTGTTTTTTTTCCAGCCTTTTGTAATTAATGTGCATTAATAGAAAATCCTAAAAATAAAGCTCATAAACAGAGCCCCATGCATTCCATGATTCTACAGCTGTGGAATTCATCTCTTGCCACTAAATACAAGCTATCATACTTTGGTTATGAAAATTAGAAAGTTTTGTGATTCTAGCACTTAAGGTTGTGCAAATAGCCTGGAACATAAGAACCGAGCATACAAGGATGCAGTGTTGGCTCCCTGAGTTTGCAGAAAGCCTAAAAAAGTAACTCATAGGCATGATCTGATCCCTTCATTACAAAGGGACGTTAACTATGAAACCTAAAGATTGTCATTAAATATCAAGATGGGGGAGGCAATATCTTTTATTGGACCAAGTTCTGTTGGTGGAAAAGAGAAGCTTTCGAGCTACACAGAGCTCCTCTTCAGGTCTGGACAAAATTTTCCAAACCTAAAAAGCTCTGTGTAGCTCAAAAGCTTGTTTTCCACCATAAGAAGTTGGCTCAGTAAAAGATGTCACCTCCCGCATCTTGTCTTGCTCATATCCTGGGACTGAAATGATTATAACACTACTCCAAACATTAAATTAGTTAACACATAATGTCCACAATGTGCCTCTCCACCTGCCAAGCCCTCCAACTTCCACCCTTGACACCTGCTACAATGCAGTAAGGCGTTCTTCATAAAGGATTTTGTGGCACACTAAAATTGTGAGTACAGTGAAAAATAAAATGAACTGAATATAAAAAAATGTCTCTCTGGCTACGTTACTGACTGTATTATTCAGGTTCAGATTTAATTTAATAAAGCCTCCATTTTTAAATGTCACTGAAGCTGCCACAGAATTACTAGCAAAGATCTTTCATAATTTAGGTCCAAAGCATGCCATGGAGTACATGGCCTTTTTTATATACATCATCAAATAACGTTTTTTTCACTGTGGAAATAACATCACAGATGTTTCAGGAAGACTGAGTTTTGAAAACCAGGGATCTATTTCCACCCTTATGTTATTTGCTCTAACAGAAAAACAGAGGCATGTAAAACTACTTCGTTTTTATTTAAGCTAAATCGTGCCCTTACGGGGCACACTTATGTGGAAGAGAGGAGGACATGCAGCTGGCACTCAAGACACATTGCCAGCGCAAAGCTGCCAAAAACACAGAGCAGGGAGCATGTTTGGGCTCTCATGGGCAGGCTCAACATGCACTCCTTAACCACTGCCAGCTGGCACTTCCTGCTGAATGCGCAATATTCACTAGGCAACCAGGAGGACTGGACGTACATCTCAACCCTAGACTGTGCTCCCATAGGGGATGTGTTGTCCCAGCTAACAAATTAGCCAAGCCTGCCTCCCAGCTCCAAGAAATCTTGCCTGCCTTCCGATGCAAGGCAGAGGAGGCTTCCTACTCTCTTCTTTCCACCAAGCATCAGAACACCAATGCAGAATAGAGATCTTTGGGGCAAATCATGTCCTGTCCCTACCCATAACTGCACTGACAGGCAAGTCTCAAGGAGCAGCACAACTACAATTCCATTGCAGATAGACAGCCCACAAAAAAGGAGCCTCCTCAGCTCCTGCCCACCAGATTCATGGATGGGGAATAGGAGTGGCAGAGATGGTGGCCAGTGGGTCTACAAACCATTCTGTTTCACTATGTAGAACACATGAGCAGAGGGTGGGAGAGAACCACAGCCACTGCTACAGCTCAGAGACTGTGGAGAAAGCTATAGAGCCGCTGACTGTTCTGTGCACTGATCTGGTTTGAGGTGAGAGGAGGCTTCTGTCCCCCCAGTCATTATGCAAGTCCCCTGGATTTTGCACAGATGATGGGAAGTTGCCCTTAGTGTGTAATAGAAAATAGGAGCGTTTGTTAATTCCTATATTCAGAAATGTTTCTCATATTTCCAGTGATGTTACCAGTTACTAAATGTGTAGCTATTTCAACCTTACTTTTATCTGTAGGGAAAAAACACATTCTTTTATCAACATACAGTGCAACTATTTCCTATTGATTTTCAAAGTAAAATATTTTAAAAGGAAAAAAAGCAACAGTGAGGCACTTTGTGCTTTTAGAGAGCTCAGCTGATGCAGTTTCCATTGGTGTTTTCCCTATACAGCGTTCTTTTCGTTAACTTTTTGCTGCCTCTTCAAAACGAATCCACTCCTTTAGACTTCCAAGTCTTTCTGCTGACAGCCGACTGTCATGGACAGAATGGCTCTACAGGAGGAAACATACCAAGGGCTGCCTTGCAGAGAGCATGTCACCAATTACAATCGTAATTTTTTCCAGGGGATTTTGAAAATAAATCCTAACTTACCTCTTGCCTGTACCTTCACACCAGTGAACTGGACGCAAGTCATTGCGAAGTTGACTCTGGAGTTACCTTCTTGGACCTGGGAGAGTTTAAAATCCTGGAAAAGGAAAGAACTGTTAGAGTACAACTCCAACATAATATGGCAGAGATTTTAATCACTTCCAACACGTCTATAGTAAAAGCAAATGAAGAGCTCAGTGTTACCCTTTTGCTCCACTTCTTCCTGACCTCATAGAATACCCTCTGCAGGTGCTCCAAACAATTTCGCCTTCACAGCTTTGGAGGGAGCAAGCAAGAGGAAAGCTGCTGGATACAACATCATCCCCTTTTAACCCCACAGGAAATCTTAGCACACATTAATGATAATCAGAATCCACATTAACACATGCTGGTTTCCCCACACCCAAAGTGGGGTTTCAAGGTACCTGTCAGTAGAACTGAGAATACAAAAGAATTTCGCCTTTTAAAAAATGAAGTTAAAACAATGTAAATGAATGCACTGAGCTTTTATTGACTCAGCTGACAGACTAGTCAAGTTGGCTAAAAGTAAATAAAACTGTAAATGCTCTCTCTTTAGTCTCCAACACCTGCCTGTGCCAGCATCCTCATGCACCTGCTTTAGTTCAGTCAGACTTTACTAGGCATTCAGCAATTACAGCCACAAATGCTATTTGTATCGCTTATCTTTAAACAGGTTTGTCTGAGAAACTAAGATGAGTGTTGAACAAAGTGCTCCGCTACCCCACCTCTGGAGACAGACTAGATTGCTTTGAGAACACTTTTCTATTGACATTCCACAAACCATGCCAGAAATACACCAAGGCACTGATATTCTATTTATTAGTATCAGCAAGACACTAGGTTCAATAAGTGCCTGCAAAGAAACTGTAACCTAGAAGGATTCTCATGAAACCACAAACCTGGCTCAGTGCTGCCAACTCCCATGATTTTATTATAAATCTGGTGATATTCAGTGTTTCTCTTAAAGCCCCACCTCCTCAAGTTTTGTAATTACAAGAAAACCTCTGCTTTCATTTAAAAAAAAAAAAAAAAAAAAGTACATTTCTAGCCCCGTGATGGTGCAGAAAACTTAATGTGACTCAAGAGTAACCTGAAGGCTCAAAATCCAGAAAGCAACTAAAAAGAACTCACATTTCTTTAATTTTGTGATTTTTACACCAGTCTCATGATTCTGGGGAGCCCTGACTCATGGTTTTGAACATCTGGGGTTGGCAATGCTCTACAAGAAGCATTGTTAAGGACAATGATAATTTTAAAGAAGCACAGCTCGTTGTAAGGGGCAGTATAGAGCTTCAGCCTCATCCCCTTCCCCCTCCCCGTGAGCACCAAGAGTCAGTTTTCCTTCAGGAACTACCCATGCACATAGAAAGAGTGTGCCCACTACTACGACCCACTATGAGGTGTGTTACGTTAAGTCCTTGTAAAGTACTTCTATTCAGAGAGAAATCAGCACAGAACAGAGATACAAACTCATGAAAAGTCTTTATTGAACTACACTAAAACCAGCTAGGACTGGCTGAGCTATCCCCTAATAGTCTAACTCCATTGCTACGGCAACCTAGGCAATAAGGCAAGACACAAAATACACAACAGGGTGCAGCCTGTTCCCCCTTTATGTGCCAGTCCCATTCAATAAGTCAGTGCAGGAGGGCAGAAGCTGAAGCTTCTGCATCCCGCAGAGTCAGGGGCATGCAGAGGAACAAAAATCTGGCCACTTCTGGAGGGGCACTTTCTGTGCCCCCTACGGCCAGAGGAGCTGGTTCACCCCCATGACCGGAGGAGCTGACTTTCCCTGCCCTAGCATTTTGTGCCCCTGATGTTTGGGGGGCGCCTGTGCCCCTGCTTGCCTCCCCCTTGTGCATGCCCCTGCCCAGAGTGAAGTCTAGCTCTTATGAAAGCCATGTAAAGGAAGGAACAGGTGGAAAGAATCCTTGAGCCTCTCCCGGGGCCCAGTGTATGCTCGCAAAAAGGCCAGGCAGGATCTGGTCCATAGATGAGGAACTTTGCACAGACGATTTACCAGCTAGAATGACAGCTTCTTCTGACCAGCATCTCTTTACAATGTGATCAGGCGAGAGCAACAGCTTCCTTTGTCACTCTGGGTATTTTTGAAAAGCTGAGCTGGATTACCAACCTTTCAGCCCAAGCCATACCTAACATGTGTTTCAGTAATTCTGTACAGTATCACGTACTGCATGTACTGAAAGTGTGATATTCTTTGATTGCAGATGCATTTCCCCCCATTTACACATATTTTACATTTAATTAAATGGGAAAACTAAGAAAAATCACATTCATTGCTCAGGAGCACTGTATATTGCCCTGTGTTGCAGAATCATTGAAGAACGGATCATATATGCAGTACATACTCCCTCAATGACCCAGATACTTTTTTGTATGACTATAATACTGTTCATTATTCTTACTGCTTATCAGCTATTTGGTAATCATCTCTAATTCATGAAGACATACAATAGCCAAACGTATGGACATTTAACTTCCAGTGAAGTCAGTGGGAGCCCCATAAAAGCATCCAAGTCAAGAAACTTTGTACATAAGCACAGATCTCTCCAGGACAATATTTTTAAAACTGAAGTGAAGAAACATGCAGACTCAAAAGAAAATTAATGTGGTTTTGAATGTTGCCATACAACTTCCTGTGCTTGACCTCAAAGAATAAAAGACATATGATCTGTAACTTCCTCTGACTTTTCTTTGATCTCTGGATGGAAAACTTAAAAAGCAGACTCTCTTATTAGCCGCTGCTAGGTTTTTTAGTTTGTTTAATTAAACTCCCAAATAATCTCTAATATAACACCTATATATATATGCAGATATTATGGGCTAGATCGTACCCTTCTGCAGGAAAACAAATGGAAGTTTCTAAGGTATTGTGATATCAAGGAATGGGTTGAACTATATTCTGATAGAGAGTGGCCTCTACAGGTCAACTGAATAGACAGAGAACTACAGGGACTCTGGAGACAAGACAAACCTGCGCATCTGTTGGGAAGGAGGGAGAACAAAGGGAGGTGGATTAGATATGGGAAAAGAGGAAGGGTCCAGGGCATGTATCTCGGGTAAGCAGCAGAGCCTTATACTTCACAGTACAAGACAAAGTAACCTCACTCTGTCTGTGAGAGCCAGGGGAGCTATGAAACAAGGCTTTACATGACACTCTTCATATATGAACGTTGATTTTATCAGCATTAACGTACACATTTATTTGTAACCTGTTTTCCCCCCACTTCGCTGGGGATTGCTCCTGTGGAAAGTAGTTCTGTCCCATCTACCCAGCCAATGCCCCAAAACCTGAGGAATCACAACTGCATGGAGTTTGCCAACAGGGCCTTCTGCAGGGTCTGAAGAAGAGGTATTCTGTTATTTAATTTCGACACCCCTTTCTATAACAGATGTAGGATTCCACCAAATAGTGGAAGAGGTAATACGTGTGTGCGTGTGCGCACATCCAGAATGCAGTGTAGGTATAGATACAGATAAAAGTCTCTGTATATTACAGACACATACAACTTAGACAAAGAAATCTTGAGCAATGTATCAAAATATCTAGATGTCAATTATATTGTATATGCAGTGAAAATATGAAAAACAGAACTCACTGCATGTATACAGCTCTTACAAGCGCTACCAAAAGCTAAAGATTCTCTATTCCAGTCTGACATTTTTACTTCTTCACGTCTTTTTCTTTCTTCTCTGTTGTCTGCCCATTCCATTCATTTTTTGCCATTCGCTATCATCAAAAGCTAACTCTAATGGGCCAATTTAATTCACAGAACAGTAACCAGGCACTTTATATCGATATTACATATGCAACTGAAATAGCCAAAACCAGCAAGTGAAAAAAAAAAAAGACGCTGAATTAATACATATACTTTTCATGTGTGACTTTAATATTGACATATGTTGAATTATATCTAAGTTATTTTATTTTTGTCTGGAAGCAGCCAGTAGCCTAATCTAATTTATAACTTTATTTCCATGAACGTATAGACACTTAGTAAATTAGGTCATAACCATTTACCTGTGAAGGAAACTTTCAACTGAATGAACCTGTGGGGCCAAAGAATAGATTTTGGCTCCTATCCTGCAAAAGGTACAAATGTGCTTTACCACTGTGAGTAGTCCCATTGTCTTCAATGGACACACAAAGTAAAGTATTGCTCATAGCTTTGCAGGACTGGGGCCTGAGACAGTATGTTTCTGGCCTGGTTTGTTTATACAAGAATAGAAACTCTTAAATGTATATATTTTCTTCCTATATAATTTGAAAATATTTATATAATTTTTCTAGAAACTACGGACATTACTGTGTAACTCTGGAGTACGCTATGTTATACAACCTACTTGGAAAATACACAGCTTGATCAAGACACTGAAATTTGAGTACGAACGTTGTACACTAATGCCATGCTCATTTATTAAAAACCAGAAAAAAATATAAATTCGTGATCTACGGGTCAATATTCAACTCATTGCAACATAATTCAAAGATGTCGTCACTGGTACAGAAAATTTAACTTGATTTAGAAAACAAGACTGATAACTCACAGACAAAACTACTACTTCAATAACCAAAATTATTTATCAGAGATAAAGTTTTTTGTTTTCATTAATATTTGTTGCTTCAAAACAATAAATGTCATGTTGCGTTATATATTCTACAAACACTCTACCCTTTCCTGTATTTCACAACCATTTGGCTTGTTTCCAGTATATCTCCTTCTTTCTGTATCTGTTAACATTGTTCAATGTTTTTTCCAGTTTGCTTGTCTACCTTGAATATTAAGTTCATTGTGGACTGCAATGAATAAAAATGTAAATGTCTCTTCAGTTTCTAAAGGGTTCCAAATATTGTAGCAAAGTGAATATTGCACATTGCTTTGAAGGAAAGAGAATTTCACTGACACTTTGCTAACACCTTGGGATTCCTACGTATTGCCTTCCATAGTACAGAATGTTTAATTAGAACATTTAACGCAGAAACAAACAATTGAAATTAAACTGTGACATTTTCCCAATTTCAAATACAATTTTAAATAATACTCTGTTTTTATACAAGGCATATACATGTATTTTACTATAATAATTCAATTATTTTGTGATATGTTAGGACAGTGGTTCCCAACCTTTTTGGCTCAAGGGCCATCATTTTTACAATCCTGAAGGGCCACCAGTCTCCACCAGCAGCCAAGACCCTTCCTCTCTCCCCCAGATAGAAGGAGTTCAGCAAGGACACTGCCTCCCTTCTTGCTGATCTCCCCTCCGCCTGGCTGCAGCAGGGAAACCACACTTGTCCACTCCACCTGGGTCCCACCTGCAGCAACGGTAAGGGAGACAGGAGATCAGTGCTCCCTTCCCTCTGGCTCCAGCAGGGACACCAGCACCTAGAGACCCAGGCATAGCACTTTGCTCCCTGCTATATAGCTGGGGGAGGGGAGCACTGATATCACATCCCCTTGGCTGCAGAAGAGTCTGCACCATCTTTCAGGCCCGCGGCAATGCACTCTGCCTTGGTCCTTAGGCAGCGGCTCCCTAGGCAGCCAGCAGGAGGGGAGCAATGGGCCACTTTTGGCCCTCAGGCTGGGAACCACTGCATTAGGGCATTCAGATTTATCCTGTCTCAATACAAAAACAAGGGAACATTCAATGAAACTGAAAGTCAAGAAATTTAACACAGATAAGTAATTTATGGAACCCATTGTCCCAAGAGACCAAGAGCTTACTGGGATTCAGAAAAGGAGTAGACATTATAGAGCTAATGTTAACATTCTTTTAGAAGGGAAGTAAACCTTCATGCTTCAAGACATAAACTAACTACCCCCTGACAGAGGCTACAAAGAAACTTCTCCTATGCTCAAATTATTCCCTAACAGTCTACTACAGGGCACCTTCCTGTGATAGAGAAAGGATACTGAACTACATGAACCACCTGGTCTGATTCCTTAAGGCATTTCCCAAGAACCACGTGTGAAACTGACAGCATTTTAATTCTTTAGAGTGTAATTCTCCAGGTGTAAATGGGGTACAAGGCAATGAAGAATTAGACTCTTATAATCTAGGAAATATTGATATTTCACACAAGAAGTGTAAATACTTCTATGGGCCTGACTTATTACCGTAATATTCCCATTTTACACTGGTGTAAATATATGGAAATCAAAAACACCACCAGTAGGCGGACTGCTGTTATAGCCGTGTTGGTCCCAGGATATTAGCGAGAGATAATCTAAAATGATCAACACCCTACACAACACACCTTTCAAGATCCATTACACATGCCCATGACAATATGTGGTATACTTCATCCAGAGCCCTAAATGCCCCCATAACAACTAATATGGGTGAAATCAGACAGGCAATCATTACACTCTCAAACTCAACACCATATCACCTGTGGGTAAACACCTTTCACAAAGTAATCACCCCATATCTAACCTCTCAGTCCTCATCCTCAAACATTTATCACAACAATCTATAACTTAACCATTCTCCCCCACCTCAATGACTGGAGAGGTGTTAACAGGCCACTTCACCTTGAATGGGGGCCCTTGAAATACGTGTTAACTACTTATGCTAAACAACCTGTGCTGCTTTCTATTTAGTTGGGAAACTCATTATCTTCCCCAGACCAGACTTGAAGAAAAGCTCAGTGAAGCTTGTCTCTATCACCAACAGAAGTTGGTCCACTAAAAGATACTACCTCATCCATCTTGTCTCACCAGCAGGAGGAACCTGGAGCAAATGATGAACCTCTCTTATTCTTTCTGGCTTCTTCTCAAATCAACAAGATGTGATTCTCATGTATACTAAGATGTGATTCTCATATATACACATTACACCACTCTGGCAGAGTAAATAGGTCCTAAAGATCACACCCCTTTCAGGCACCTTTACATTACCAGGGCAGTATAAAGGGGGGTTTAATTTGATGTAAATGAGAAGCTGGTTCATATCTATAATTTGTCACAAACCTGCTTATTATGCCTAACCAACTAATGCCAGCACATTTCGTCATCCGCAGGTCCATACTTGCGGTTCTTATTCAGGCAAAATTTACTTCACTGGCAGGTTTGCCTGCATAAGTACCTGAGGAATGAGCCTTTGGTGGGCTATCAGATCAGTACATATTGGGTCTGATACATATACCCTTAAGGATTATCTACACAGGAAAGTTTTACCAGTTAAATGGCTAGAATTATACCAGTATAAACCACTGTATAGTTAACCCAATATAGCCATATCCGTTATAAACCCCCATATGGGCATTCTTATTCCAGTATAAGAGCAGCTTTTTTCAGTTCAACTTAAATCCCTGCCCAAGCAACTAAGTGAAGACCCTCTTATACTCCAGTAAAAGTGCTCACACAGTTATACCAGTATAACTGCGCTGGTTTACTCTGACACCTTATCCTATATTTCCTTTGAAGACAATTCCTTACAGAAGTAGTCCCAATGACAAATACATTGAATTACGTTATGACTAGTAGGCATACTCCTGCAAACTCTTTCATGAGTAGTCCTGATAGACCCAAGCAGTCTCATTGACTTTTACACTCTGTTGGGTATCGATTGTACTGTATTATGGTAAATTACCTGAATCCAACACACTTCTCCCAGCATAAAAAAGTGCTGAGTTGATATTAAACAGGTCTCTCTTACCTTGATTAAACATGTCTTCATTTCAGAACTAGTTACAATCATTTAGTTTTTAAAAGAGAAAATAAACTATCAGATTTAAATAAATATAGTAGTAGTTACATTTTATATTTTAACAAAATTTGTATTTGACCAAATTATTATAAATGGTTACTATAAAGCGTGTTTTAGCCCAGGGTGAAATCCCTACCCTACTGAAGTCAATGGGAGTTCTGTTATTGATGTCAAGGAGCAGGATTTCACCCCAATCAAAATAAAAATGTATTACTAAGAATTTAATATTTTAGGTGTAGAAGTAATTGCAACATTTTCACATCCTAGCATAGAGCCTTGAAATTAGAAAAATACCAATACTGCTGAGTCTTTAGATAATATACTTGCTAAATATATTTCATTGTTACAGATAGTGGACTTAATCCTACAGACTTTATGTGAATAGACCTGATTCACACAAGTGATCCCATTGAAAGACGAATATTGGATTAAGGGAATTTACCATGGTTAAGTGTAAGCAGTACCCAAAAGGCAGAAAGCTAAGTAAACTACAAGATAGGCAGTTTTACAGTTAGCCTTTTTCTTTGCAAAATTAGTTGAACAGCAGTGTTCCTTGTTCAGAAAAAAGTATGATGTCCATTTATTAGTTTTATTTAAATAAGAAACTGTTTAGAATTAGTGAGGGTGAAATAAGTGCCTGGTTAATGGAGATCTAATGTCCAATGTGATTAAAATTTGTGTGCAAAACATTCTACAAAATGTTCAATCTCTAAAATTATACTTTTATACTTTGGCTCACTTTTTATAGCTAATATTGCTAATAACTCTTAATTTTTGAACAAATGTGAACATTAAGTATTTTTTCACCAAAAAGGGAGGTGGTATACAATTTAGTTATTCATTTATGCAAACGATGGTAAACAGACTTATAAAAGAGAAATAAACAACAAATGAGGTTAGTTTGCCCCACGTTTTATGTTGTCAGAGTTCTGAGCATAGTTTAGTGTTTTCTATTCATGACTTTATTATCAAATTACTCCCTGATGATGTCTCAGATGTGCTTTTGTCTGCAAATGAGAAGGAATAAAATGCCAAGGCATTAACGTTAAATTACAATAGTTAATGATGTAAATACCAAAATAATTACTGCATCATACCATCAATTGTTATGTGTTCATTACTGAAGTTCTTGTAAAGCCGTCATTTTCTTGTTACAATTATATTTTTGTTTGTTTTTGTCTGTCTATTTTATAGCTTTGATAGTACTTTAATAGCATTCAGCAGTTACACAACCCATTTAATCCTGTTTAAAGCTTCATTTTAGCGATTTCTTATGTATGCAGAAATGCTTTCACTTCGGTCCTGAAAGTCAGAAAGAAGTAACAAGGAATAGGTGCAACACTTATCAAATGGGATTATCTAAAACCCACCAATAAAACAACAGAAGGTTTACAAATCTGCTTTACCACCCCTTCTCAAATACAGTAGTTCCGCAAAATAATCAAACTAATTGCCACTGCAGTGTATCTTTATCATTCTCCTCCAAGTTTCAATGCTAACATCTCTTTCATAAAATACAGACCATTACAGTAACTAGCCAAGCATGATTTTTTTTTATTACTGCTGCTCCTCCTCTCTCTCCAGCACAAACTGCAACTTCCCCACAAGCACGGTGTTGCTGCTTATGGCTAAAAGTGCAACTGCCACAGCGCTCTCCCGCCTATGATTTTTTTTTTTTTAAATCTAGCTAACTTTTTCCTTGTTGTGCTCGATTCTGCTTCAGCTCCAGCCCTTACCAGCCAGTAGGCGCTGGCACACACCAATACATGGATTCGCAAACGCACGGATCCCCCCAGAACGCAGCACACACGCAGCACCTTGCCACGATACATCTCCCTGCGGTCCCAAGAAGTCACCCGCATGTTTCCAAGGAGCCGGGATAAAACTTCAAGCGCGCCTCTCGAACTGGACCAGCTCTCATTTCCCAGTCTGCTCCGATAAACACGCAGCAGCAACAAATAGACAGAAGTCACAGGCTCTGAGCTCAGGTGTATGTCCCACCAAAACCACTTCTCCCTCCCTCCCTTTCTGCCCCACACGGCGCGCGCCCCTACGTGCCAAGTACCTACACGCCCGCTCCCATGCTTCAGCAAGGGGGACTTACTGCCCTGCCCTAGAAGCGGACCCGGGGAAGGGCTGTGGGGCTCCAGAGCGCGACCCCTCGCCAACAGAAGCTGGTCCCGCGAAAGACACCGCCTCGCCCGGCCTCCTGCAGCCCCAGCGGAGCCCACTTCTGGCTGGAGCAGGCGCCGCCGGGCTGGCCGCTTTGCTCCCCAGCCCTTTTGTAGCGGAACCACGCAACTGTAGCGACGGAGAGCGGGGAGGACAGCGCCAGACACGGGCGCAGCGGCAGCGCCGCGGGACCCCGGCACAGGCCGACGGCCGCAGCCCCTCCAGGCGGCCCTCTACTCCCCTGACCCAGTCAGGCTCCCCGCCGTGGACAGCTGCAGCCTGGCCGCAGCGCCGCGACCCTCCAGCCCGCCGTGGCCCGCCCCTGGAGCCCCGGCTCAGGCCGTCCTTGGCACAACTCCGCAGGCGAGTCACCCCGCGGCGCACGGGCGGAGCACGGCAGGATCGGGTCCCGGGAGGGGGCGCAGCCCCCGGGGTACCTTGACTGGGGGATGGGGCGCAGCGTAGAGCGGCAGGGGCCAGGTCCCGCGGGCTATCGAGCGCTGCGGGGCAGCAGCGGCGGTGCCTGCCCCGCCACGCCCCGCACCGTCCCCCCGCGGCGCCGGGGTGCCACGCGCTCCGCACCCACCTCCCGCCGCGCCCCACGCCGCCTGTGCGCGGCCAGCGCCGAGCCGAGCCCCACGCGCGCCCGGCGGGCACGGCTGGCTCTGCCCGCCGCAGCCCTCCCCTTCCCTGCCTTTACCTCCGCGCTCGCTCCCCGCCGCCGCCCGCAGCTCCCGGGGCCGGCCGCCGCCGGCCAGTCGCCTCCCGGAGTGGATGTAGCGCAGCGGCAGCCGCTCCAGTCAGGGACACCCCGCCGCGGCCCGCTTCTCCCGCCCTCTGCGCCCCGCCCCCGTGGCGGAGCTGGCCGGGGCCGCGGCTTCTGATTGCCTCGGGCTGCGCGCGGCCGGGCTGCGGAGCGCGGCTCGGCTCCAGCGTGGGCGCCCCCCTCCCGAGAAGCAGCTGAGGCGCTGCTGGGCCCTGGCTCGGCTCCCACGCGCCCTGCCGTTCTAGGCTGCGTCCGAGACCAGCGCAGAGAGGATCAGGGGCAAGGGCTTGAGGTGAGCTTCAAAATGCAAGTGCAAGCAGGAGTGCAGGGGGTGACTTGGGCAGGACAGACAACTACTGCGGCTCACACCTCTCAACAGGCACCCCGTCCCCCGTCCCGCCTCTATACACACACAAGTACAATTCAAGTAGCACCTTGTGGCCTGTCAAACTAGGGGCAGCTTTGTAGGTAGCTGCTTCACAGGCAGCAGGGGGAAGGATACACCCATCCGTCTTTGGCCTCCTTAGTGCCCTGTGTAACCCGTGAAACTGTTCAAACATCACGAGCCAGGATCACCGAAAATCCTGAGATGGTGTAAACATAAAGCCGGAGTGTTCTTTTTATTTGCCTTGTGCTTTTTGAGCCTTGAGGGTGCACTGGTGTCACATTTTGAAGCTTTTTCCACCACCACCAGAGCTAGAAACTTACTTTTTTATTTTATTTTAAGAATGAAGGTGGAAATCATCACATATCCTCTTGAATCCAGGAGCAGGGCCTTTAAGGAAAACAATAATTATCATGAGATTCATGACAAAATCATGAGAATCGGCAACACGGCCATGGGTAAGCTGCCTGAAAGCACCTGCGGATGGCCCTTTGACCCATGCCATTGGCACCACCCAGCACAGTTGGTCTGACATAGAAAAAGTGCCTGCTGCTCCCCTTGCAAGACGTAAGACAGAGAGGAGTTGTGGTTGAGCTAGCCAATATACCTTCTGGGGAATGCAGCGGTGTCATGTTTCTCTATACCCCTCCATCATATTTCTGCCCACAAAAAGACAGATTCTAGCCCCATAAGTGAAAACTTCACATGGACTAAGTTTATAATCTGAGTTTTTCCAAACACAGGGCCTGATATTCCATGCGGGCTGGGCTGAGCTAAACACAGCACAGAAGAGTGGGAAATTAGGAAGGGATTCCCCCCATTCTGGGGTCAGCTGCTGGTATAAATTAGAGCAGCCTCAAGGCTATTTTAATTTATGCTGGGCTTCCTGAGGGCTGTGGGAACAGCCACTCCCCCAGCATGCCCACTATATTGAAAGGTAGCATAGAGCCAGTTATACCATCTCTATAGCATCTAATGAAGCCCCTAACAGGGGTAGCTCCCAATGAGAAAATATGCTGCCTTTACAACTCCTTTTGCTGCCACAGCACCATAAAATGGCTTTATTGCAATGGGGCCCACCATTTTCAGCCCAATGTAGATAGAAGCCTTAAATAAAACAAACTTCTGCTAGGCAACAGATTCTTCCTGCTCTCTTGGGTGGTTGTATAAGAGGGATAAGGGAGATAATGCCGTTCAAAGTATTCTTGAGTTCCTCAGAGCAGTATGTAAAATCTACTGTTGGTTTTCCATCCCAGCAGCTCTGCACAAGGACTCCTCTGTCTTCTCATCACTGCAATTTATCTTGGTTTAGTGACTGCAAAGTCTTTAGAGATAAACACAGGGGAAAAAATACTACATTCCAATTTTTGACAGCTATAATGAGTTCAAGGAAGAATTATGTAAACATTATTAAGTGTAATAAACACATGTCAGCATTAGGCAATCTTGTGTAGAAATGTTGGTAAAAGCCGTGATGAACATTTTATTCATAATGTCTTTTTAACTTTATGTAGCTGTGTAATAGGCCTTGTGCTTTACTGTTGCCTTGATGGAAAATCATTACCCACTAACAGATGAGCCAGTTCTCAAAGAGTGCCACTGGGATACTGTATACTTTCTTTCATGGATGCTGTGCATTGGAGGAAGTAGCAGGAGGCCTGCCAACTTTCCCAATTTAATTATTAAGCTGTCAGTTACTGACTTCTTGCTTCAACTTCCTGAGGTAACATCTGGCTGTAATAGCAAAAATAAATAAAATAAAATTTGATCATTCATTCAGCAACATTCTATCGGTAATATCCTTTTTACTGCACATTCTATGAAAACTCAATACTGCAAATCTGGACCAGCAATCTCTTTCTCCCTCTGTCTGAATAAATCTAAAGTAAAGCTTGGAATAGTTTGTACTCTGATCAAGGCAAAGATCTTTATGATAATGCATCATAATCAAACCTCTCCCAACAAGTCCTACGTGGTGCATTTTAACCTTCCTAATGTTTGTGAGGGGTTGGTATTCACAAGGATTTCAAAGATTTTCATTGTGAAACACTGAGAAGTACAAATCTGGAAAACAGAAGTTCTTGGGTAACAGTGACTTATTTTACATTTTGGTAAAATAATTAATTTTTCTCAAAAGGTACTTTTTTTTAGATTGAAACAAACATGTAATATTAGACAATTTTTTAAAAGGAAAGTTTTAAAATGTGTTTTTTGTGCATTCCCTGGATGGAGCCACACTCCATATAGCATGCATGCCCTCACCTTACAAATTCAGATTGCAATGTCATTTGAGACTGCATATCTCTCTCCTCATATCCTCACACAACCATAAATAAGAGGATGCACACTAAAGTGCCACTCATTTCCTTTTGAGTTCAACAGGCAGTGAGCATGAACTCATCCCTACCCCCATCAATGCCCTGTTTTAAAGAAAATGTATTTGTTTTCTTTCATAGTGCTAGAATGGTTAGATAATTTTTGACAAATGTTATGGCGTTGTTGGATCTTTCACTCAGGCACACCCAAGCATCCCAGAGCTTTGTTGAAAGTCCCTTTCTCTGTATTTGGGATGACTGAAGTCACATCCATCTTCTTCAAGCTGTTTCCTTCCTGCAGTGGCGTCATGGATTTGGCAGAGGAAATAACAGACGTCTTTTTGTCTTAGAAAAAGGACACAGTCCTGTCAGGCACCTCACATTCAAAGAATTCTCCAGCCATGCATATTAAGCTTGTGAGAATCACTTCTTCTCGTAAAGGTGGCCATATAAGCCTGAAACCTCTGGGATCAAATGTCTATCAGACTTGCAATCAAGATCCTAGTCCGTTGACTCCAGTGCTGACAGTCAACTGAGTTTGATGCCTAAGAAAGGTCCAATGCATACAAACTCAGCATCCAGTAAAGATGGTCAATCCAGGCCACCAAAAACAGCCTCCTCAACCTTAAATCTTGCTTTCCTGAATGCATGTCTGAAGGTTAGAAGGGGTGACTTCTATCAGCAAGTAATATATGGGCTTTGGTGTTGAACTCACAAAGCAGGTGTAAGGAGTCGTCAGGAGACTCTTCTTCCCAGCGCTGTGACTCTCCTTTACAGCTAAGGAAGAAGAAGAAGTGGCACCAAAAGGCCTGTGAGCCTGTCCAAACCATGATTACACTGTACCAAAGCAGCTCTAGAGAGTCACACAGCATCAGGAATATTTTCATTGCTGGCCTTGAGATGCTTCATCATTTGGCATCTCTTTGTTAGCGAGTATCCCAGATCAGGTCCCTGGACCTTGGTTTGTCCTGTGCCAGATGCTTTGACATCACCTGTGCGGTAGTTCTGGTCATACACATGAGTTGGGTATCTATGACATCAATATCTTATTTAGCTCTGTGAGTTTGACTCTTGTTCTGTGGCATCGAGTAAGGTATCCTGTGTTGATTTCCCCACTCCACTTATCCTTTGTCCCATTCCATGAGGCTCTGATGTCAACCTTGCCCTCATTTGTGCTGACGTTTAAGGTTTACTCCTCGGCCCCTTGTCTTCAGAAGCTACCCATCCCTCTTAGGTTGGATGGACATTAGGACCTTTTTCAGGGTTCCTTAGCAGGTCCACCTTGGAGTCTTCCTACTGTGTTTCTCCGAAAATAAGACATGGTCTTATATTATTTTTTGCTCTGAAAGATGGGTTAGGGCTTATTTTCAGGGGATGTCTTATTTTTTTCCATGAACAACAAAGTGTATGGGGACCTTTACTTGTGAACAGCTTGTAAACTGTAACTAGGGCTTATTTTTGGAGTAGGGCTTATATTTCAAGCATACTCCAAAAATCCTGAAAAATCATGCTAGGGCTTATTTTCGGGGTAGGGCTTATTTTCAGAGAAACAGGGTAGTTCCTGGGCTCCTAAAGTTTTATTGCGGTATTACTAACCTCCTTGGCTAGTCTCTCTTTGCTAGTCTTTAGTCCAAAACTCTGAAAAACCAACTGGAAAAACAAAACTTTCCCAGTATGAATTAAAAAACAACTTGTGCAATGTTAAGAAGTGTAACTGCTTGTAGACAATAGAAGAAGGTCATTCAGTGTGGGTTACAAAGCGTAATACATAAACTCTAGTTTGTGTAATATGAGAATGTTTCTTTCTGTTAACAGGAAGGAAGAGTAACTGTGTCATACTATGCTATCAAACCAACAGCATGGTTGTTGGTTATTAAAGGATAAATTGTAGAAAAACCAAACCAGTAACACAGCAGTAATTCTAAAATAGTGGTCCACAGAGTAGTAGTTGATCAGTTGGTTCTGGAAGCTCTTCTTTGTTTCTTGCTACTAAATTGTATCAAAAGAAGCTATAAAGTCATTAAATACTTTTCCAGTGTTGAACGCATGCAGTTGCCTGTCTTTCTACAAGGCAGTTATATGGTTGTGAAGGGGAGAGGTAGGGTGGTTTGTGCGACCACAAATGAAATGGAGGGGATCAGTCAACCCTCTCTCTGTTAAAATGATATCCACACTATGAAGAAGACTGAGAATTATTGCAGTTTAGCATATTCATTAATAAAGAATCCTCTATTAAATATCAATTAATGAAATGTGTAAAAAAAAAAGGCAAATTATATTTGGGGGGAAAACAGCAATCACATGAAAATCATGTTCATTTTGTCTTCTGTACCTACCCACTATAATACAAGTGCACAGAAAATGCAGCTGATATTTGACTAGAGAATATTAACAAATATCTTATATTCATAGTTGGATAGTCTCTCATGTATGTTTCTCAGAGAAATTGCTGTTGTATAAAATGACTGAAAACTTGCTGAATATTAAAGAAATATGTATCCTGTGGTTAATGAAATGCACCACTTTTCAGAGGGCTACCACAAGCACTGTGTGCCACTGAAATGCTCAGATTACAACCTTACACTGACTCTCTACACAGGGATGAATCTCACCCTAGGAGAATATTTTACTCAATTCAGAATTCTTTTTAGCCAGGCAAATAAGGATACAATAAAATTGAAGGTGTACGTGACTATGTTAATGTCTGAACCTATTCAACTCGAGTAGGCTAGCCTTTTAGGTATACACTGTAAAACGCATGGTCAAAAGCACTTTTTGTAAGTGACCATCTGCTTAGAATTCCTATTGCATCACTTGGCGTTGAATTTCTTTAGTGTAGAAGTGAGCATAGAACAGACTTTTAAGAAGATTATAGTGCCACAGGGATGTTTAATGGTGAAATTACTTTCTGTACTTCTCATCTCTGAGAGCAAAGGTCCCAAGTGAAATGAATTTGGTGATCTCAGATTAGTCCTCAATGGGCAGAGGTCCATGTCTCAAGTCAACTGCATGTATCATTATGTGTAATTTCTATATCTGTTCAATAGAGGTTAACTGTTCTAGCATAATAATGGAATTGCTGTACTTCAGATTTTTCCATACAAACTATTTCTACGAGATCAGGGCCAAACTATCCATCATGTACTGTACTTATAGGAAATTCATATTGCGTTATTCTGATTGAAAAATGCCAATATACTGTATTAACCCACAAAGCAGATACCAAATGTTTGCACAGAAATAATCACCCCAAACTTTCAAAATAAATAAAGACACAAAGGAAACATTTCATAAAATTCCATGTCATTTACAGTGGTTTTATATGAAGGCTTGATCGTGTCCTAAAGGAACACTCAAAGCTGACAGGACAGCCTCTGTCCCAGAGCTCCAGTGGTCTGGTCCAAATATCCTGCTGAAAACGTCTTCACTGTTTTCTGGTAGAATTTTAGATTAGGATTGCATTGTGAATTTATTTGATAAACAAACAAACAAACTGTGCGTTGATTTCGAAACTCGAACAACACAGCAGTCTCCTTTCTCCTCTACAATCATAGGTATACATGTTCATGATGAAAGTTTATGCCTGAATGCTTTTCCTTACTGTGTATATTTACTCTACTGTGTATGCAGGCAATAACATGAAATTTACAAGATTATTGCTCACTCAGTCAGAATTCTGGTAAATTTTATTGTACTGCCTCTCTACAAGAGAGAAGACAGGCACTGCAGAGGATAGCTTTCATTCATGCCCACACCTGGAATCTAAACCACAACAAGTGCAGTAGGACATATTTCAGTCATACTAGTCTTAACCGCTCCTCTTTAAAATTGTTAGTGAACACATTCCTTTAATTTAATTTGAATTTAAGGATTGTGGAAGATGACAGCCTTGAAAACTGAACCTCTACGCACATCAGCAGCTCAAGTATAGCATGAACAGCCGTAGTGGAAGGTTTTCTAAACTGCCCCTAAACAAAGCTCTGGAGAGATGTCTTCTAGGAATACTAATACAACCACCGGCTTCTGAGCTGGGATGGGCAAAGGTGCCAGTTAGAGCTGATCAGAAAAAGGGTCCTTCCCTTCTCCCCCAACACCACCACACATATAGGAAGTTTAGATTTCTCAGCCAGAAAAAAAAAACCAGACCAAAATATTTTTGCTGAAAAACAAAATAGTTTTATTTGAAAATGCCACCGTGCCTCCTGGGAGTGGTAGTTTGGGTTACTGCTCTGTTAGCTATGCCCCCTAGCCTGTTGGTGAAGGTAGGTGGTGTATCATCTGAGTCCTCTGGCTGTGATCCATCTTCATAAATGTAGTCCAGCTGCGGAGCCCACTTACAGAGGAGAGTGGGGACGTGAGGCAACCAAACTACAATTCCCATGAAGCATCACAGCAGCATATCTGAGTCGAAATATTTTGATTCTCAGCCAAAAAAATAAACACATTTCTGAAGAAAGCCTACCTACCAATCTACTAGAAACTGAACTGAGACCACCACACCATTTCACAGTGAATAGCGCCAGTGAATAGCCATCATATAAACTCTTGGCCACAACTAGGCTGGGCTGGCCAATCCAGTGATACAGGCTAGTTGAATAACTGTAGTCAATGGAAGTTTCCAGCATGCAAGGAATGCTGAACTGGTCCTTATGTGTGCATGTCAAGAAGAAAATTTGCAACTTGAGCCCATAAACCAATTTTAGTGACACACTGAAGTTTAGTGTATCGAAAGTCATTGTAAACCATAAAAAAATTACCCACTTGTGTGGTATAAATCAAGATAACCATTCAAGAATTAAATCTACAATGAATATATTTTTTAGATTACCAAGTATTATGTTTCGTTTTACAAGCTTGTGCGTGCATTCTTTATAGCTTACTGTCATGTAATGCTTTATAAAGGATACTTGATAAACAACAGCTGTATGATCTTGGAAATATTCATCAAGGGACAAATGCATCAGTGGTAAATCACTTTTGACTTGTACGATGCCGGTGGCCTGGCATATAATCTTTTAACTACTTGCACGTGGAACATTGCAGGACCATGGAACTATGCTTTTGTGAGACCAAAATACATTCAGAAAACATATCTGGGTATCAATAGAAAGTAAGAATGACAAAAGTCTGTTAAGTGTATAATATTTAAAGCACAAGTCTTACAGTATTTGCTATATTTATGACACACCATCATGCATACTGTTTATTTTTAAATTATAACTGCTACACTCATTTTCACAGTTTATTAGCACTAAAAGCTAATGGCTAAGTGTGGCTGTAGTACTAAGGTTTGTACTAATTCTCAAACAAACTAATATAAGTTGTAGCTCTCACGCTTGCTCTTGTGTACTGGTTCTGTAGAACATCTACTGATTCCTAAGCCCTTGTCATAGTTTAATTATAGGTTAATTTCTTAAAAGTATTTAGCTTTCAAAAACTTTCTTCTGAGGCAGAACATAAGAGTGGAATACAATACATCAGTTGGACCCTCAGATACACTTGCGTAATTCCTCTGGGGCCAAATAGGACAGCCCACACAGCAGCAGGCATTTTCAGCAGAATTAAATCAAGACTACAAGAGGTCATCCACTGATATCAATAGCATTTGGACTACAGAGTCAAACTGGGCCTAGACTGTTATTCTTGGACACTTTATCCAATGGAATTGCTTGTTATGGCAGCCTCGCCCCGATTTGTTGCATTTAAGCCACAGTATCTTATATTTAAAAATTTATATTATAAAGTGTAGATTCTTCATGGTAGTTGTCCAACAAATATTAAAAATTTTGTTTTAAAAGTGAGCAAACAAAAGATCCACAATGGTCCAAATCCTGTGCACGTCTCACTCAAGAAGTCCCATTAACTTCAGTGGGACAACTTGTATTATTTATTTGCAAAATCCACCCTTTGTTTCCATGCATACTCACCCCACCCCCCACCCCAGGGTCTTTATTACAAAGCACATAGGCTATCAAAGTTTTCGTGCATACAGGACAGAATTTGGCCTAGAAGTTCACAAACCGGGCTAGGTTCAGGAAAACAGGGAAATGCAAAGCTCATCCACATGGTATACCTGCTGAAACTTGATGTTCCCAAGAAGAAATGAACCCATAAGGAGGTAAGTAGTGTTTTTCCTTCTTCTTGGTGTTGCCTTATGTTAGAAAGGCGATGTTTGCAGTGAGTTTCTTTGGAGCTGCACTATATGGAGCTTCTACAGAGAACTGCTGCATGAACAGGCTTTCTAGCCACCATCTTTCGCATCTGTAAAGCAGTCTGAGCGTGCTGAAGCAATATTATGTAAACTCTATTACACTCTTGTGATAGGGCTGTGCTTACCAGTGGTCCCACCTAGCAGTTAGATCTCTAGGTCCCCGCTTTCCCTTTTCTCCAGCATCCGTTCCCAGCAATCACACCAACTCTGTAGCAGTCCCTCTTCTGGTAAGTAGTGACTTATCCCTCTTGCCAGGTCACCAGTTGAGTCCCTTCACTGTAGGGTAACCAAGTTCAACAAAATACATGTATCCAGTGTCCCCACCTCCACATGCACATGGGCTGCATGTCCTTGCCTCAGGGCTACAATATCTTTATCCCCACTAACCTCTGGGCAGGGAGAAGAGAAGGGGTTTGGTCTTGCTTCACAGGAGGGTGGTTGGTGTCAAGGCCATCCTTTTCCACCAGGCTCTGTTCCAGGGCCCTATAAGTGGCAACAATATTGAGCCCCCAATGGTGCTCCAAAGTTGCCTCCCAGAGCCAATTCCTACCATAGTCTTCCAATCCAGGGTGTGATCACAGTCTCACAAACAATCCAAGTGAAGGGTTTCTTAATCCTTAAAGACAAACTAGTCCCTCCTCTGAGACATGGGGTAGATACCGCCTGTGGATCTTGCTTTTCTGCAGCAACGGCTCCTTCCTGTGCTCTGAACCAGCTCTCAGGATCGATCCATCCCCTGTGCTAGCTGTATTCCCTCCCCTACTGAGCTGTCTGGCCCGCTTGCAAACTCCTCCTCCTGCTGAAGCAGGTGCTGGCGGGGAGGCTACTTGAGCTCAGAGCTGCTCCTTAGCCTCTTCTCTCCCACTGTGAAGTTTATATACACCCCAGTACAACTTCTCTTCTTCCTGCGCCTCCGCTTAATTCTTTGCTGAAGCACAGGCCAGAACTCTGGTTTCTCAGGACCTTTCAGAGAGCATTACACAGAGTTAAATTTCAGGGCTATTGGACGTAAAGCCCTAATAAATAGATGTTAATAATACCCAGTCAACTTCAAACAACGAGAGCCATGCGGTTTCTTGGCAAAACAAACATTTAATGCCTACAGTAAACATTTAAAATAGCGTAAAACACTGTACATAGTATTTGGAACACTGTGAATAACGTTCACACAAAGGCTGTTGGGTAGGAAATCTACTGGCTTGCCTTATACAGATTTCCCCACTCTTCCGCTGTCACATATATTCAAATGTAAGGTCCTGACATAACGTTTTCTGTACTTTAGCATACACGTCAAAACACATTCCCCTCTGATCCTCTCAGAGATTTCTCAGTCTGCATAGTGTGGCTCTGATATGTACGGAGTGTCATCTGAGCTCTTCAGAGCATGAGAGGAATGGCAGCACCTGAGTCCTTTCAAACCCTTCAGGAGCATGTCAGCAAACAAATAGTCTGGGGCTCTGTAGCTAGCTACATTCCAGTTAACAGGTGACTGGTCCTCAGTTGCTGGGGAAACTGAAACCTGTAGCCTGTATTCAAAGAAGCACAGCTATTGAGATTCAGCTACTCCATTTCTTGATCCTGGGTGGATCAGCCACTTACTGTTCACAGGGCTGTCTTTAACTCTTATATTTATAACCTTCCCCCACCTTGCACTCTGATTGGCTCAGCTGTCAGAGGGTGACTGGCTGTGACCTGCCACATGTATTGCCCACAATGAAAATGGCCAATAAATCATTGGAAACAGCCTAAAGATTGTGACTAGTTACTGCCACACTCCATTTCTGGATGTTTCTGTGCTTTTCTACCTGAGTTGCCCTGCCCTGCCCTGTTGTGTTGTGTTCAGAGACATAACAACTAAGATCCATAATTTCTGCACTCTGCTTCTCTCCCTTTCTTTGAGAGAAACAAAGTGAAATGCTGCAGTAGAAAGCATGCAGGTTACACATCCATGCCATTTACTTTTGGGACTCTGCTGCCCTTACAGCTCTAAATTTTGTAGGCACTATCCGACATGTGACCCAATCTCAATCAAAAATTCCCATTCCCCTGATTGGGAATCTCTGTCTGTGTAACAGAATGGCAGACTCTTTAAAGCCCTGCTTCTGTTGAATCAATTTACTGTCAGGTGATTGTATCCTGCCTACAAAGTTAGGGTAATTAGTGCAAAGTTCTTTTGGCAGGTGCATATATTTAACTCCACCTTGCATGGAAGAGGGTGGAGTGTCTTTTTCTTTCTCCTGCACTTCTAAAGGTAAGCTTGAACAGGTGAGGTGCTGTATAAAAACTCTTCAGTCAGTTGAGCTTGGAAAAAACCTTAGTCTGAAGTTTGGGTTCCATTATTGTTTGAAGTGAATATAATTTAGGTACAATTCTTTCCAGAAAAAACTGGACACATGAGAAACAGAAAATTATCCAACTTCGTTTCATCATCATCATCATCATCATTTGTAGATTTGTGGTATATTTTTCTTTTGTATTTCTTTGCCATTTGTGCTGAAAGCAACAATTTTAGCAAAGTCATTGTTTTTATTACATGACATTCCAACCCTGGAGTTGGATGTCTTTGCATTGATTTGTGATTATCCCCATATTTTTACAAACAAACCCGGTACCTGCTGTATGTTTACCCTTGCATTCTGTCTCTGTGTCTTGTTATGCATTTTTAACAAGATTCACTTTGGTTCTTTCGCTGCTTGTTAAACACTTTCATGGCCCATGAGCCTCATCCTTTGAGGTGTTGAGCTTTTCCAGAAGTTTGCTGAGCTCCCTCAACTCCAGTGGATATCAGAAAGAGTTGTTCTCTCTCAGCACTTCCTGAAAGATCTTCAGTACCTTGCAGGATTGAACTGGTAGTAACCAACAAAACTCTTCCCCCATTAGGCATTTGCTAATAGTATGCATTGAAAGCAAAAGGTGAAAAGAAAAGGCAGGTAGGTGTGACTGAAGCAATTTAAAAGATACCTCATAATTCACCATTAATGTTACTCACACCTAAGTATGGATCAAAACAAGCTTTACATTGCAAGTTGCTGTCAGTTAGTTTTTGCCAAAGATAAGGGTGTAATCATAAGGGAAAATGCTGCAGGTAAGTGCAAGGACCAGAGTAAAACCCCTATTGTTTGCAAGTTTACATACTTTTATCACTGACTGAAAAGGATTAATAATAAATAACTTACCACAGCTTTATACTTTGCTAGCTATACAGAATATATTAAAATAACATTGTTTGACATTCTGGCTTTTAATTTTACTATTTCCTGTGTGAGTATTGGAGTTTGAAACTCCAGGACAGATTCTGCTCTCACTTCTGTCTATTTTGCAGCAATATAACTCTGTTTATGTCAGTGGAGTTACCTCTGATTTATGCAGTTAAATAGTGGTGTGAGATCAAAATCAGGTCCTAAATCTGCAGAAATATCTAAAGACACCAAATTTCATTCCAGCACAAGCATTGTTATGTGGTCATTTTCAAGCAGCATATTATTTCTGCTGCTTTCTCTCTTCATAGTAACTTTAAATTTTTGACTTCTATGATTTACTTCTTAATGAACTTACCATTGAGAATCAGCAGCACTACAAATCTTCTGACTAGCTAACTTTCACCTTCCCTGCTAATTAGTGTACTTACAAAGGAATGCAGCTATAAATCACAGATAACACACCTATCTTAGCAAAACGAAATGTTGTCCCATTTGTTTGACTTCCAGTCTCTCTCTCTTTCTCTCTCTCTCTCTCTCATACAAAATGCTGAGGCGTGGGGGAACAGTAAGTAAGAGCACTGCACGGTTGTGCATTTAATTTTTCCATTTGTCATATCATGTCAACTCATGCACTTCAACTTCTTGCCATTTAACATGTAAGCAGGAGTATCTGTCAATATAATCTTCAGAACATCTACAAACAAATTTAATTGACTGAACACAAGGGTGACTAATAAACTCCAAAGAGAATTAAAAATGTACTCTGGAAGCAGAAGAGATTTCAGTGCTCTGCTCTCAAGTTTATCTATGTCATTGTCCTGCAGTCTTGCACTAAGTGCTCTCTTCTGATCTTTTGCACCGGTGCACATAAATCTTCACTTGCGTCCTGTACCAGGTGTTTCATCCAAACATCATATATAACACAGTGCCACAGATTAATGCAGAGAAGGGGGTTTTGAACCATGCGCAGTTCTATGACATTTCAATCCAGGTCAAAGCTCCAAGGACTAGTTTTAATAACAGAAAAGTGGATTCTGAAGTGTGGGGAAGGCTCTGACCTACTGAAATTTTCCCCAAATCAAATGCATATTTAATCCCGAGGCTGTCCATCCAGTACAGTACTCTATCTCTTGACAGCAGGGTGAACCCGATGTTTCAGAGGAAAGTGGAAACACGATAGTGTCAGTATCCTCTTTTTACAGATCACACAGTATGTCTCTGTTGTCCTAGTGTTCCTCTTTTTCTATGAGCTTCAAATACTTTGGCTATTTTTAGTGTCTATTCCTTTATTTGTGCTACTCATCCTCAGAATCCATGTTCTGCAAAAAATGTGACACTCCAGCTTATGGATGTCATCCCCTTGTTCACTATGGAGCAGCATTCGAATTTCATACCTTCATTGTGGCTATTCACTCCTCAACCCCAATGCCTGGCATCTCACGAGTAACAAAATTATCCACAGAGATGCATTTTTCTTCAGTTCTGAAATCTTTGTTTTGTGCACAGTGTACAGTAGTTTAAAAATATGGACAATGTTATGACTATTGTATTTTATCAGTCGGAGGTAGGGACATTATGTGTGCAAAAGTGGGCTGCTTGTAAAAGAAATTATACTGCTTTCTGCTTTAGCTCTATATCCTGCAGGTAAACTGACTGATATTTTAATTTCTTTGGACTCTTTTGAAAGCTTTCTAAATGAAAGTTCTGAAGAAAATATAAAACTTTGGTTATTATACTTTATGGTTATTACTATGTACACATTAAATGTGAATTAATGCAATAAAACAGTACGTTTCACATTTAAAATACTGTGAATTTCACTGCTTTTACTGACATGTCACATGTATCAATATAATTATGGGTTACAAATCCTCGGTGAGAGAGGCAGAATTACACCTTTTGAAATTCCCCATTGTGTGAATTCAGAAAGGAGAATAGTCTGTATTTAATTTATCTGATCTGATAGGCCTTTCAGAAAAACTGTATTGATGTTTGATTTATCTTCAATTTAATAACAGCAAAAGTAAATGGACACAGGCCATATAGTAGAATCAAGGAAAATATTGGGCCTTGCTTCTCTCTGGAGTGTGAGGGTTGCATGGAGTCGTTGCAGTCAAGTGAGTTGAGGGGCTCTGAGACATTATTGTGGGGCAGATGTAGAGAGAACACATCAGGGAACACTCAGCAGGGCTCATTACACTGCTGCCTCCCAACAGCTTTCTTCAGGATGCCTGAAAAGTCCTGGTTTTTCAATTCATCAATCAAAAACATTCACTTTTAAACTAACTATAAAATGCTTACATTAAAGAACAGTTAGGTTGCAAAAATTACATACTCAAAAGTCCAAAAATAGCAAAATTAAGATGAATCATGCATATGTATTAAAATACAATTATTCATTACTGGACACATACTATTAGTTCTGTAGTTCTGGCAGAGGGCTGTAAGGAAACAAGAGAGATGTGGTTTTCTTGTGAGTAAGGCTTTGGACTGGACCCCAAAAATATTGGACTCTAAACCTGGTCCTGGCTGCAGACTTCCTATGGGATATTGGGCAAAACTTTATCATTGTGCATATGCACAAGAAGGCCAAATTAAGTATTTACAAGTAACCTAAATTCTGGTATTTCTTAACTTTTAAGTGCTTGATTTTGCCACCTTAACATTCTTTTATCATAGTGTTTTGGGTTTTTTTTTGGTATGCAATATACAACATGGGCCACATTCTTGAAGGGTTATATTCCGCTGTAATTACTTCCAGGCAACTGATTATACTGATGTTGCACTTGTGTACTGAGGGAAGATGAGTGAGGTAATATCTTCTATTGAACCAACGCCTATTTGTGAGAGAGACAAGCTTTTGAGCTTACACAGAGCTCCTCTTCAGGTCTGGGAAACATACTCAGGGCTTGTCTATACTTACATCTGAGATTTGGTGGCAGTTGACAGGAGATATGCAAGCGTTGTAAAAAACATGCATAACTCATGTCGACTCCACTGCTTCAGTTCTGCCTGCTGTCCATATTGCACTGTGCCAATGGAACAGCGTTCCTGTTGACACAGCGCTACGCCACTTTCGGAGGTGGCTTTCATAGGTCGTTTTCTGGATCAACTGAGCGGGTCTTCACAGACCGCTCAGTCAATCCAGAGAAATCGATCTGACGGTGGAGAATTTGCCACCATCTGTATAGATCTAGCCTTAGAGTGTCACAGCTCAATACAATGTGGAACAGAAAGTTTAGCATAAGTAGTTAATACATATTTCAAGGGGAAGTGGTCCATTTACACCTCTCTCGTCATATGGGAGGAAAGGTGAGGGGGGAGTTAAGTGGGTTATAGTTTGCTGTAATAAGCCATACATTCAGCGTCTCTATTCAGTCCATGATTTTTAGAATCTAGCCAAGTTATGAATTTAAGCTCCCAGGAGAAGTTGGAGGGGGGGCAGGTTGAAGGCCAGATGAGGGGATCAGGAAAGATTTCTTTCAAGACGTGGTCCCCATGTAAACTCAAAAGCTTGTCTCTCTCACCAACAGAAGTTGGTCCAATAAAAGATGTTACCTCACCCACCTTGGTTCTCTCATATCCTGGGACCTGTACAGCTACAACAATGCTGCATACAACAGTGTTTCTGCTCTCATTCAATTCGCTTTCAGCGCTGCTCTTTTCATCTGAAAGTGGGTGCTGTCTATCAGTTTGCATAATATGACTCCTGTTGTTAGTCTCAGTGGGTAATCTGATAAATATGATGGCAGAAGTTCAAGGGATGTAAAGAAATAATTGGATATGATAACGTGGTATATTTTCTTAGCTTCTAAACTTTTCTTTCGTGCCACAGCATCTTTAGGGTCCTTTGTTATCACTATAGTTGGCTGTGAGCATTAACATTTACTGTATTTGTAGTTAAAATCTTAAATCCAGGTTGTCATGTCTACAAAGAAGATATTGCTATAAAGATTAAATTCAGATAAGGCTTTTCACAAACATGGACAGAATAAATACTGATATCTTCTTTTATATAGACAAATATTTATATATAAAAAGAACAGAAAGCAATGATGACAAACACATTTATTTCTATTTGACACAAAATGCTTTTAACAATATATAACCATTATCAGTCAATACTCCAAGAGGTTGCTGTTGATACTAGTTCTCAGGAAGATGCTTTCTTTGATGACCTTTAAATGCTACATCCCAAATGATGATGCAGAAAGAATGTTCCTCATTTCAATATCTGCCATGAACAAATCAAAATGCCTTTGTGTATAAGCAGTGTGCCTGATACTGGGTTATATGTGGAACTTGGCTTTGAGGTATTCTACTAAATAAGAAGCAAAGAATATTGCGAACTGAATTCTAAATAATTACTTTTGGGTTTGACATTTCCTGTTGCAATTAGCCTTCATTTGTTATGATTTTACACATTATAGCAGTGATTTTTCTTCATCGCCAACATCTGATCTTTTCTCTATTTTTCCTTTACCAACTCATCAGACAGAGCAATATGCTTCTAACCACAGTTGCAATATATGCAGCATTAGTCTCGATGGCAGGAGCATGGTTTTGCCTTTGTCCATTTATCCAGCCATCTGGATATGAAAAACTTCCAGAGTTAAATTAATAAAGAGTTTTAGAAAAAGATTAGGAAAGAATATAAAGCATCAGGACATAAAGCAACAGCAGGGGCTAGGAAGAAACTTTCTATAATGGGCAGGTTACTCCACAATTGCTTACTTCAGGATTTTTTGCTTCTTCCTCTGAAATACCTGATACTGGCCACTGTTGGCAACAGGACAGTGAGCTAGATGGACCACTAGTCAGATGCAGTAGCTCCTATGTTCCTATTGTAGCCCCTCCTGTCTAGTAGCCCAGCATGAAGGTGTTCAAGATAGGGAAAGTCTGCCTTATGACTTTTTACACAGCTTTGGGAAACTGGACCTG
Organism: Mesoclemmys tuberculata; assembly: GCA_007922155.1. Taxonomy (NCBI): domain Eukaryota; kingdom Metazoa; phylum Chordata; order Testudines; family Chelidae; genus Mesoclemmys; species Mesoclemmys tuberculata. The sequence continues at coordinate 63,312,717 of ML675603.1, read as the reverse complement.
AGGCTCCTTTGTGTTGTGTGGGTCAGTGTGTATTCACTCAGACCAATCATCAGGAACAAGGTTTTACTCTGCAAGGAAACACATAACAGGATGACAGTCCTTCGGCTTCCTCCCTCCTTGTCTGCCACATCCTCGCAGCCAAAGTCAGGGCAGAAATTCCCTCCTGGGAGAGCAGGGGGTGCTTCCGGGCAAGAGTCAGGAAGTTCTCCCAACATGCCGCAGTTTGTAGTTCACAACTTGTAGTTCCCACGGCTGCTGTTGAAGCACACCGGACCTTGGGCTACACTATGATTTTAATACTGATTGCCTCACTTCACCTGGAACTACTCCTATACACATGGGGTCTGTGAGTTGGCCAATGTGGTGATATTTTCCTCCGAAGACACAAACTCAGAAAGAACCCTATTGTAGCCGAAGACCCTTGCAGTTACCACTTAGTCATCTTAAATTTCAGACCTTAATTCCATACTTCAGTTCAGTCTTGTTGGCACAAGCTGTAATATAAACCATGGCTCAGCCAGAGTGGGAACCGCAGTACATCATGGGAGAAGTATAGTCTGGCTGGGAAACCTGTTCTCTAAGGGAGAATGGATGTATGAGGCACCTGAACTATAGGTCTTATTAGGCAATGTAGTGGCTCAGGTGGTAGCAGATTAAATATTGAACCAACTGTAAAAAGAAATATTTTGATTCAGGTTGACCCCAAATGAAGTGAACTGTTGCCTTTTGATTTTCCCAATAGAAACAAAAAATCAGCAAAAAAAAAAAAATCTACATTAACAGAATTTTTTTATTTTTGTTTTAAAGCCAGGTTTTCTGCCAAAGAATCATTTCAGTAGAAAATTCTCAATCAGCTCTAGCTAGGAACTAGCAAAGATATTCACCATGGAAATTTTGCAACCCTAACTACAGTTTTCACTACTAGTGAAAGCTTTGGTAATAGCTGTTCTATATTTGAAAGACATGGCAGTGGAGTATGGCTGCACCTGTTCACCAACAGAAAAGATACATTATAGAATATTAGATTTGGAAGGGTACTCAAAGCAGGACTAACCTCAGCTAAATCATCCCAGCCAGGGCTTTGTCAAGCCGCAGCTTAAAAACCTCTAAAGATGGAAATTCCACCACCTCCCTAGATAACCCATTCCAGTGCTTCACCACCCTCCTCGTGAAAACTTTTTCCTAATTATCAACCTAGACCTCTCCCACTGCAACTTGAGACCATTGCTCTTTGTTCTGTCATCTACTACCATTGAGAACAGCCTAGCTTCTTCCTCTCTGGAACCCCCTTTCAGGTAGTTAAAGGCTGTTATCAACCTTCCCGCCCCCCAATGTAACAATGTCTAAAGAACCTGCATGCAGTGGAAATGAACTACTGTTCTTGTGACCAGCCATTTGAACTGTAACCTTTATTTTACAGGTGTGGAAATGGTTGGGTAAATCTGATATTGATTCAAGAGTTCAGGAGACAAAGATGAGGCAGCAGTGAAACTGACCCAACCACTCAGTTTCTTATTGGAGGAAATTATTATTATTAGTGCCAGAGAAGAAGTCTCTTTCTGTACAACAAATGAGGAAAATTCTGGCAGCTCTCTGCTCTGCAATCTAATGCAAGATAAAACATTCATAATGTATATAAGCTGAGTTATATCTATCATACTGACTCATTTGCAGACTATACCACATATCCGTTGCTTGACTCAGGGTGCTTTAGGAAGGAAATCTAGCAGAAAACATAAGGAACTCAATGTCACAATGTAAAAGTGCTGCTGCTCTGCTTTTACTGACCTTCTTTTAGAAGGCATCTCTTTCTCACGTTTAACAATCCATTATACCTTTTATGTTCCCTTTCATCCACAGATTCTACAACCATTAATGAATGAATTAAGCTGTCCATCATCTTTGTGAAGCAGGTACATACAATTACACTTATTTTTCACAAGGAGAAGCCGGGGTACAGAAAGGTTAAGCGACTTGCACAAGAAATCCATAGCAGAACTGGAAACAGAACCCAGAGCTCTTGGTTCTAATACCTGGATCTCAACTACAAAACTGCTCCTTCCTCTCTCCTTATTTTATTTTCATTTTACTTTATAGCAATGGTGCTGAATGCTGAGGTGACAAGATGTGGTACAACATTCGTTCATTCATTTTGGGGAAATTTTGCTAAAAGCTAAGTTCCAAAAGCACTGTTTGATCAATGGGCAGATCATGTTACCCACTATTCTTTTCCCCATAATAAAGGCATGCTATCAGTTTTGCCCTGCACATCAGGCCCATAGCTATCATCAAGAGGATGAAACGTTGTCTGCTGCTGCCATATCTCCAGAGGATCCATGGTTTTAAATCCTTCTGATGACTTTAACTGGTCAATGAGATAGCTTGATTTGCCCAAGCAGATGGAAGTGAGGGGGAAGAGAGAGAGAGAGAAACTTTCTTCCCTCCCAAGTATATTAATAATTATTTCATATGAGGGACATTGGAGAAGATGAGAAGGACTGACCAAGGCACAACTCATATGTTTCTCTTCTCAGATCCTATATATCTATTGTGAAAATAAGACAGTTCTGAAAAAGTGCACTGTCAGGCAATAATTGGGGTTTCATGACAGTCCTGTATTTAAAGCTCTGCTGACCTCACCAGGGTGGATTAAAAAAAAAAAATTAAAATATTTTTTTCATTTAAATTAGGTTTTTATTTAAATGAGATCTTTTTCTTTAGAAAAAGGTATGTAAAATTGAAATTGACAACCATGTTATTGCCTAAACTTACTATATTAAAATAATTTAAATTAAATTTAAAAAATACATGTGTGCTGCTAAAGTTTTAGAGAAAGTCAGCCGAGTGAACTGGTAGAAGTCCCTGGCTAAGCACCTGTTACCAGGAGTTTGCTGAAGCACTACACCAGCTTTTGACAGCAATAGCCTCTTTTGCAGGTGAAGAGAGGATATTTTCTTCATTTGAGTTTATTTAACTAGTTCAGTTGAAGGAAAAAGTTCATTGAAAGTTAAGAAACCAATTGGGAGTTAAAAAAGCAGGGAAGTTTTATTTCCCTCTTCCAAACTATAAATAAAAACGGAATATGAAAGGATAAGATCTTGAAAGAACAGTGTGACCACAAACAGTCAGTTAATTTCATTGCAGATATGTCAATTAGTTTTAACTGCAAAAAACACATTTTGATAAACTTGTTGATACAGTGCTGGATACAAATAAAAAAAAAGTAACGAGGTGTGGTCGTCCGTTGGTGTCAGCCTCTGAGGACTCATCCTGGTAGTCTGCATGGTAGGGGGAAGTCTCCAGAGGCAAAAGCGGTGGGGGTTAGTGGCCGTCTGCATGCCATCCTGGCAAAGCAGGGCAGCAAACAGTTAGGGCTCTGGTCCACAACCACGCAGTCCCAAAGTAGTCTACAAGCCCAACTCTGGCAATTAGAGTTCTCTGGCAGGGATGAGTGCCAATACAGGCTAGGGGCTCAAGCAGAGGTGAGGGCTGACAGAAGCCTTCTGGCCTAGTGAGGGAGAGTTGGCCACACTAGGGTTGAGGTGGCAGGGGGACCCCACCCTACTTCACCAGGGCCCCAGGGCCTTCATAGGGGCAGAGTGTTCTGTCAGTGGGGCTCCAGCTGAAATATGTCGATTAGTGTTCAGGCAGGAACACAGACCGTCATCAGCTCTCCATAGGCTACTTCTGACGCCCACTTCATGGTTTAGCTGCAGCATGGGGTTGTTCTCCATCTCCCCTGGGTACACTGCAAACAATAGTCCCAGCAGCTCCTCAGCGTCCACATGGTCAGGCACCTCCGGTGGGTCCAGCCAGTCCACCATACAGCAACAGTTCACTCTGACTTCCCAATCCCACAGCAGGCAAGAGAGGAGGATGAGGACGACATCGATGTCATCCTCCTCCTCCTCCAGCAACGCCCCCCTGACTGAGCTGCAGGCCAGGGCCTGTCTTTTAGACTTCCTTCCTGTCCTGCCCCTAGGCTTCCAGCAGGCAGTTTGTGATTCATCTGGTTCTGCCCACCAGGTGGCGTTCATTGACCTCTGAGGGAGGCCACGTCTCGTAGTTACAAGCCCATTCGAGGTAGTTTTAGTTAACTAATAACCATTTTAAAATGCTGTTTTTGTGAATTTTAATTTAATTTGAATTCACAGCCAAATAGAGCTTGACAAAAACTACAAATAAAAACTTAAACTAGTGAATAAGAAATGCATCATTCACCATTTTCTAACATACTAAAAATGTAAAAGTTACAAATCTGAATAAATGTAAGTTAAGCTATATAATTGCTTAAATAAATGAGTATGGATACAGCGTATATCCTGATTAGCAAAAAGCACACCAAAATTTAGTGTAAAAGGCTATATTTTAGCTTCAGATCAACATGTTTTAATGATTATCAATGTGAGTATCAATATTTCTTTATGGCGAATAACTAAAAAGTACAAACAGAACACATGGTTTAAATCAACGGTTTAAATCAAGGTTTCCTGGTTGCTGATTAAAATAGTGATTACAATTAGTGAAGTAAATATCTTGGATTTAAATCATTCTACCATTCTCACAACACACGGGGAAAAAAATCTTCAGCCTATTTTTTATGCTTTGATTAAGTTTGTATGAGCTCCAAAAGCAGACACTATTGCCAGTACTAAACAGTCTGTCCTGGGATATTTAGCTGTGATTTTGCACTTCTGTGAAGGTCATCCCTTCTTTCCATCACACTGAGTGATTGACTCAACAAGAAGTCCACATTGCACCACGTACTTTCAAAAGTGATTCATGTTAATGGCATGTCTCAGGGGATTGATGCTGAAATGATGCTACATCTAAAGCTTAAAAAATGATTTAGCAATATGAAAGTCTACAGACCAGAGCTCACATAGACACAAGTGGGTGGTAAATATCAACAAATAAATACAACTAAAAGTCATAACATTGGATGGACAATAAATCTGACAGTTCAAGACCTTTTGCGGCATGAAACAAAAAAATAAAATTACTTACACAGCCATTCCTTGATTTTGCCATGCATCTTTTATAGAGTAGTGAACAGAACATTTTCACACTTCTGACATCTCAGTGCAACTTAAGCTCTGTGAAAAAATCAAAGGAAGATATTGAAGAAACATTACTTCCTCCCTCTCCCCGCCCCCATAATACTGATCACTTGTCCCTACCTGTTGAAAACAAACCTCATTTAAGCCCCAAAGTGGCACTTGAAACCTTTTTCAGACTTCCAAAGGAAGCAACATAAACAGTGACACAGAATAGATGTGACATACCTAATTCACTCCAGTAGTTTTCTAGGGCTACTGTTCTTTTCTCTCTCTCTCAAAGTGCAACAATCTGATTTTTGTGTTTATACAAAAAATATCATTGTTTAATGTTAAATACGTCGGGTACCCCATTACCTGGGAGATCACTTGTCCCACCATGGGAGTTGAGTGCTCCTTTGCACTTGCTCTCAGAACATACTTTGCTCCTAACCCTGAGACAGGTAGAGCAGAGCCCAGCCCAGACCTGCTGGTAGATTGAGTTCTGCTTACTCACTGAGCAAATTTGCTGGCAGGGCTCCCCATTACATAGTTGGGAGCCATAATGGGCCAGCAGTATTGGGCTGGCAGCTAGCACAACCAGGAGGAGCTTTATCTGCCTCTCACTGTTTGTGGCTTTCTCTGGGGTGTTAGGGGCGGAGGCAGTTGGATAGCCCCTGAAGCCAGTGGGAAGAGCAGGAAGCTCCCTGTAGTGAGAGGGGAGCTGGGACTGGGGTTAGGTGTGATGGTGGGAAGAATAAACAGCACATAGAGATAGGTTGGGGGGGGCAGCATAATGGGGGAGTGAAGAGTGAGCAGCCCCACATTGGGGATGCAGGCAGCAAATGGGGGGAAGCGCATGAGGCCATGGGCATCAGCTCCTTGCCTTAAGGAAGTTGGGGATTCTAACATCCTTAGATTTCTGAATCACAGGACTGCTGCCAGCAGCCCTAAAGCCAGAAGAGGGGCTTATCTGGTAGCTGGGAGCAGGTGCTCATGTTTAGAAAGCAAGGCCTACAGCAGAACCAGTCTCTGACCTAATGAGCACAGCTGGCCTGTAGTAGGCTGCCTGATTGGTGGGATGAGCCAGCAAACTAGCTTTTAAGCCCAGCAGCAGGCATTCACTTGCTGTGCAAAGTATTTGCCTACAGCTGTGATTGTTCCTACATTTGCCTTAGTTCCAGCCTTTGTTCTAGCTCTGCCATTGGGCTCCAGTTCTTGACTCCTGTTCCAACCACGAGGCATAGAGACTTATAGCTGGGGAGAAGCGTTGATGGAGCTACCTGCTGCACGAGCTCAGAGACTAGGTTTTCCATCGGCTTGTGCAGCTGCTCTTGCAGAAACTGAGACATCTATAAGGTTATTCAGCCTCTGCCAACCGGAAGATGTCACGTTACAGGGGTCAGAATAGCCAAGCAAGCAACTGAAGCTATGCTAGGCCTTGTAGGACAGTGGTTGAGCAACTCAAATTGCTCAAACTCTGACTAGCTACCTTTCCCCTGCAAGGGGAGAAACGCAGCCATTCAGATGGGTTTTCAGACCCTTTTATGGGTGTCTAGGGAGATTCCCATAGTCTACAAGGAAACCCTATAGACTTGGTAGACCTGGGAGTGGGTGTAGGCACCTTTGGATTGAGTGGATCTGATGTGTGGGGGAGTGTGTGAAAAATGTGTGTGTCTGTGTAAGTGGAAACACTGAAGGTGAGTGTAGAATGATGGGATGTGAAATATCAATATTGAATGCATGGTGGGCAAGCAGGCAATGTTTATAAAGTTATACACTTTTTTAAATCTGTTTTTTCATTTTCAAATATCAGCAGGTATGTGAGTAAGGGGGTTATAATCTGGCATTTTGGCAGCCCATTAAAACCTGATTATGAAATATTTCTGGCTACAGTGTAAAACTTACTGGTTTGGCCAGAATTTTGATAGAATTTATAATTGGGAATAGAGTTTTTATTAAGAGGCAGGGTTCTGTTATATTCTGTTGATTTGTGATTCTTTCCTCTAGCTTTAGTCTCTTCTATATGTGGTCGGCTCTTTGAATCCTTCTCTTCCATTTCAGTCTGTCTTGAAGCAGTTCCCTGGACACTCTGCTAATCAAATCCTTTTGTATGACATCCATTTGTCTAGTTTTAGGTTTTCCAACCCCTCTCTTACCTTTTTGTTTCTAAGTTTAACATCCTGTTTCCTATATATTCTACTGATCTTTTTTTCACATGTCCAAACCCTCTAAGTCTGGATTCCTTTAGCTCTTCTATAATTGGTACCACCTTCACAGTTTCCCCTAATTCGTTCAATCAGAACATGGTTCATCCTTATAACTCCATGCATCCATTTTAACACTTTTCATTTCCACTGTTTTCCTGTCTCTTCTTCAGTGCCCAGCGTTCAGAGCCATACAAAAGTGCAGTCCAGATTACTGTCTTTTAGATCTCACTTTTCAATTTGATCTATCACAGATCACTCCACTTACTTCATTGAGTTACTGTTCTTCAAGTTTGTCCCTGAGTTCACCATTATCCTGTACTATCAAACCTAGGTACTCAAACTTCTGTACCTTTTGGGAGAGGCCCAATATCGTCAAATCTATAAATTATATACTCTTCTGTTTCTGATGTTTGGTTTTTGTTTTTGTTTTGTTTGGAAGACCATTTCTTTCAAATACACAACTCCATCTCTCTAAATCTTCTTGCACTCCACTTTGCTCTACCTCCGAGCATCACAGCATTTGTGGTTTAAAAACAACAAAAAACCATGTACCCGGGTGCCACTCTGGATGTTTCCTGTACATGCATTGTGTACTAACAAAGAGGGGCTTAGTGTCATGACTTGATGTACTTCAATTCTTAGTAGCAACTATTCAGTTTCTCCACAGGGCCTTCTAACTATGTTATCAGCACCATCATACATATTCTGGACATGTTTGATCTAGTCCTCAGGTACCTATCTCATTCTTAGAAACCACCAAATGATTTCTCTGGGAACCTGGCCATAAGCCTTCTCAAAAATGATGAATGCTATGTGTAGGGTAATTCCCTTTTCTCTATATTGTACTGCAAAAATGGCATCCATTGTTGACCTGCCTGGCATGAATCCAAACTCATTGTCACTGACTTTACTTCTCTTCATAGTCATTTGTATTGATATGCATGAGCACAAATGTGGGTATTTCTTTAAGATAGATAGATTCCATGTTTATTGTTATGATACCTAGTAAAACAAAGTATATAGAAGGAATTAATAAACCCTGTGACTATTCCTTCCACTAAATAAGGTTTAGGTCTGTTTTCTTTTGATAGGTCTTAGTTTTTGGTTTTAAACCAAATACATCAGCAATCACAATATAACACAACAAAAGTGGATTGTAACAACTCAGAGAACTGGTAAGTAAGGTCCCATGGGCAGAAAATTTTAGGAGGAAAAAGCATTCTACAGAGCTGTCAGTTTTTGTTTTTTTTTAGAGAGAAAAGGTGCAACAGCAAACTATTCCAATACTGAGAAAAGATAGGAAGAATAGTAAGAGGACAATGCAGCTCCATCAGGAGCTCTTCAATGACCTGAAAATCAAAAAGAGGAAACATGGTCAGATTGCTAAGGATGAGTACAGTGGAATAGCACAAGCAGGTAGGGACAAAATCAAAAAGGCTAAGGCACAAAATGAATGACACCTAGTAAGGGATGTAAAAGACAATATAAAGAGGTTCTAGAAATACATTAGGAGCAAGAGACAGCTGAAGTGCGGGGGGGAGTGCAAAGTGCAAGGAAAGTGCAGGGGGGAAGGAGAGCTAATAACTGATGACATCAGGAAGGCTGAGGTGCTTAATACCTTTTTCCTTCACTAAAAAAGTTAATTTGTGACCAGATACCTAATGCAATTAATATTAACGAGGGGGAGGAACACCTTAAAGAATATTTAGATAACTAAGATGTATTCTAGTCAGCAGAGTCTGATAAAAGGCACTCTAGAATACTTAAGGAACTTGCTGAAACCATCTCAAAGATAATCTATAACCATTATGAGAACTCCTGGAGGGTGGGGTGAAATCCCAGAGAACTGGAGATGGAGCCATGCTGAGACAGAAGCCACTAACTCTGCAACCAGAACATGGAGTGAGTTTGACTGGGATTGTTTTAAAATATATAGGAACATACAAATTGCCATACTGTCAGATTTGAGGTCCATCTAGCCAGTATCCTGTCTGTTGTAGTGGCTAACACTTGAACCTTCAGAGGAAGATGCAAGAACCTTGCAGATGTGAAGTCATTTGCCCCCCACTTCCCAGAGCCCAGATAAACTGACCTGGGCTTGCAGGGCTAAAAATTGCAGGATAGCTTTTTGGGCTTGGGTTGGAGCCTGGGTTCTGAGACCCTCCCCACTTATTTTGCAATTTTATAGCCTTGCAGCCTGAACCCAGAGCACCTGAGTCAGCTGACCTGGGCCAGCTGCAGCTGTACCACAGGTCTTCTGTTGCAGTGTAGATTCATTTAAGACCTGAAGCATGAGGTTTAATATCCCTTCCACACAACTTGCTATAATGAATTATAATTAGAGATCCTGGGAATCCATATAAATGTCTAACATTCTTTTGAATCTCGCTAAATTCTTCCCCTCAATGACTTCCTGTGGCAATGAATTCCACAGTCAAACTACATTGTATAAAAAGTATTTTCTTTGATTGGTTTTGAATTCCTGATGCTTAATTTCATTGACTGACTGTTCCCTAGTTCTTGAGTTATGGAATGGTGAGAACAGAAGCTCCCTATCTAGCTTCTCTGTAGCGTAGCCTATTTATGTTTTATATGTCTATTGCCTTTGTAAGGTAAACAGTCTGTCTCTTCAATCTTTATTCATATAAGAAGTTTTTGTTTTTTTTCCAGGCCTTTGATCACTCATTTCACTCTTCACTGATGTTCTTCCCTCACCCCAAATTCTAGTTCTGCGATATCCTCTTTGAGATAAGGTGACCAGTACGATATTCCAGATGAGGCTGCATCACAGTTTTCTATAATGGAATTATAATAATATGAAATCTAGCATGGATCCTTGGAGTGCCCAGCTGTTTATCCTTCCACGGGTATGAAAACTGGCCTTTTAAGTTGTTTTGCTTTTTATCTCCTAGCCAGTCTTAAATCCATAACAAAACAATGCAGGCTTAAGAACTCAGTTATTTGTTTCAGGTTGTGTACAGACTAAGGAACACATTTGCACTACTTATGTTCATTCTGAAGTTCATCTTCACAAGTGTAAGGGCTAGGGAATTTTTAAAGTTTATTTTTAATGAAAGCTTAAATTCTAAAGCACAAACTGGCAGCTTCACCAAAACAAGTACCTTCTCACTAATTTGCCATAAGCTGGTCCAAATCCCCACCCTTTATCTACCAGCGGGGGGGAAGGAAGGTATAGAATGGTTCTGTGATTGGTCTTTTCTCCTAGCAGGTCCTTGTCCCCACTTCGGCTTGTCCTGTAGATGTAATTCTTTGATACTCAGGAGGTAATGAAGTTGGAGGTGGGAATTTATGATGTTTCCTGGAATCCACATGAAGCAATAAAGGACTGTCTCAAACGCAATGGCCTCTAATATAATTCTGATCCCCTTTATAGCTGGACCATGACCAGCACCCACTGCTCCTGTTTAGTGGTCACAGGAATGATGAGGTTAGTATAAGTTCCATCTGCTTTCCAATATAATTTATGTAGAATCTCTCATGTCATCAGGAAATGAGTTTATACAGAGCTATTCTTTAGCTTTTCTCTGTGTAAGCTCAAAAGCATGTCTCTCTTATCACCATACATTGGTCTAACAACCTGCTTGGAAAATTGGCCAGAATGACATGGGATGTCAATGTCCAAATGTTGCGTACTTCAGCCTTGGCCCTCTGCTAGTGATTAACAAAGTATTGCATGCTAATAGGGGCTTGCTCATCTCAGATAAAAATGATCAATGTACAGCTTAATACCACCATGCATGTCATGTCGGACACACTTAAATCTATTCCTTTCCCATGGTTACCGGTTCTCTTCAATATTGCCTCATCTATTCTTTACAGAGAGGAAAGCATAGCAAAGCTCATGATGAAATTGCATGATATGCCACAGTTACTGCTAATTAAAGATTTGTTTAATCCATCACATGGCTGTCTGCCCTCCCGTCGCCTGTTATGGATAAGTTCAGCAGGGGAGGGATTTACAGTAGAAAACATGGCAAGCTTCATGATCCACAACAAAAGTGACAAATAATCCACCATCAACTTGGGTTTGCTTTACGGCGAAGGCGCTGGAGCTTTCTGAACAGGTTTCATACTAGACATGGTATTTGTGCTGCACTGGAATTTCAGTGGTGGTGTAGAGACAAGCCACAGTCTAGAGGGGGACAGCTATCAACTGTGATATGCACTGTTGAGGACTGCAAAGTGACTCAACTTCGTGGAGGTCTTCCTGCCTTGAACATTGTAGATAGGTCAAGCTAAGCTTGCATACACCAAATAAATACAAATATTTGTAACAAAACAGCTACAACACTTCATGACACAATACTAAAATAAATGGCTCTCTAGTAGAGTAGCTTTGAAAGTGGCTGGAGATTAAGCCATTTGGTGACTAGGCAGAGTTTTGTGAACACACACAAAGGGCCAACCAAAAGAATCCCTCCAATGAACATTATTTAAAATGAAACTTAAGGGCCTTACTAACACAGAACATGCAAAGACCAACCCAGAATCGACAGGGATCTCAGAGCCTTGTTTGTGACGTAAGCAATGTTTGGTGTGGGAAGGGATTCTTGCTGTTACTATGGCCCATGGTACCTAGCCATATGTTGGCCTAGCTGTTACTATGGCCATGGTGGCTAATAATACAATTTTTTTCAAACATTTTCTTGGATTGCCAATTTTGGTTGTCATGTGATGAAACTACTCTTTAATTAAAGATTAATCTATATGCCTAGAGACTCCAACACAATCCTGGAGGATTGGCAACCGCATTTTGCCACTCTAATTTTTTTAATTATTAGGTAATCAGTGAAACTACCAATGTTGACCACTGATGCCATGTAGAAATTCCCACTTTTGAAAAGGTAGCCCAATATCTATTTTCAAGAATGAGTGAGCAGGGGCAAATAGAGCATTTCAGCATCAGATATAATCTCACCAGAAGATTTTGTTTGACAACATGGGATGCAATCTTGGCATGCTAATAAAATCAGATGGAGGAATAATAAAGAAAATAAAAGCATGAAGAAAAATAGCCTTTCTAGAATCACTGAGTTTAGGTGTAGTTCTTCATCAGATTCCATGAAACTTTCCAGTTCATCGCAAGCACTAAATTTCCATTTCTGTAGCTGGATGAACAAAAATGGCTGGGCATCAGAATTAAAAAAAGCACTTTTTCTTCATCTACTATGACTTGCTTTTTGGCTAGGAATAATATAGCAATGACAAATCTTAGATTGGAGAAATCCCATTTTAATTATATTAATCATCACCAGCTCTGGCTAGGTCAGGCACTTTGTGAATTTCAGGGCTCTCCTAATATAGTTCCCATTTCCTTGAGACTTCGGTCGTTACCTTTCCTTGTCCACTGAGTTAACAATTGTAAAGTAACAATTAAAGTCTGGCCTAGGAGGTCTTTCCAAAGCAGCAACCCCAAGCACTTTGGGAGCTGTGCCTGAAAAGTCTTACATAATAGTCATAGCACCATTCTCTTATTTTATTATCTAAGGCAGTTTGATGGTGTGGATGCCTGGTAGGAGTCTGCAGAACTTTGAAGTGTCAGATTTTGGGGTTTGTTTAAATTTACACTCGGTTGCAATAGGGACTGCTCCCCACCATCCTGACACACCCCTGGCATGCCCTCTACAAAAGGAACCGCAAAGGGGGGCCGGAGCAGAGCTATACCAGTGTCCCCACATTGTCCAGGGAAACCGCTTACATTAGGAGTATTCCCCAGAGGCCAGTTCTGCCCCTTTATTCTCTTGGAGCAGCCTAAAGGGATCAGGCTAGAACATAGAATTAGCTCTATTAACTGTAGGTAACCAAATTTCTGTCCAGCAATATTTTAGAATCAGAATTATATTCACACACACAATCACTAATACGCTACTATTGCTGCTCGTGACAGGATAATGAATCCAATGGAAAAGAGACCCTTCATCCCACAACTCTCATTGACTTCCAATGGAAAGTAGGCACCTAACTGCCTTTTCTGCCTTTGAAAATCTTAGCTAATAAAATGCCAAGCTAGAAGCATTACATTGCTGGAGCAAGTTGTCGTAGGCTGAAGATAAGACTTTCTCTAAGCTTGTGGACACTTTTTTTTCCCCCTAACAGATGAACCCTGTAATGCTTGTCATGTACACAGTGTCATTTAAGACTGTATGGGGTTGAAAGGAGAAGAAACAATATATGAGGCAATTGTTCTGACCAGTAATTAAAATAAAATACAATGTATGTGTCCTGTAAATCTAAGGTTAAATATGTACTGCGTGCTGCAGCTGCCTACTTTGGTGTGAGTCCTTTCACATTTCCCCAATCTCAGCATTTCAATTTATTGCACACTAATTAGATAGAATTGTTGGTGGAAGTAATGGAATTAACACCCAGTAATTACTTCATGGTAAAATGTAATGAGTTTCAAATACTTACTGTAAAAATTGCAGCATAATAAATAGAATGCGGTTTTCTAACAATAAACTAGCAGTGAATTCTGTTAGTATATTTCTTCATGAAACATGTTTATGTGATAGTCTTCCAATTTTATGGCTGAAGTTTATCACCATAAGGTGCATTTCCTGACAGCTGAATAACTACATTCAGTTAGACTTGTCACCCTGTGCCTTCAGTATCAAGACACATGCTGATTGTATCAAGTAGTGTTGACTGTCTTAGTGCTGGAAATAGAAAAGATGATTACATTGTTCTTCTTAGATGTGATGTAATATTATTCACATTTCAAGAAACTGAAGGTCAAGGTTGTTTAAGCACAGGGGAAACAGCATCTGTTGAAAGCTTCATAATGTGATGATAACATGCTAATAGGTACAGAAGTAGTTTTACATCAGTGTTTCTATGATTTCTTACACAAAGGCAGTACACGGGTATTCTCAAAACTGAGCAAGTAACCCATCATTGCATTTAGATAGAAAACAGAACAATGCCATATGATAGTGTGCACTCATTTATTTGCATCACAAAGGGAAATAAGAAAAACCTATTCATCAGTGAAATTATAGTAAAGCAGTGACATTCTGTCAATATTTTTACAAGGGGAATCCTATAAAAAGTTACCCTTAGTTTGTGATTAAACCTTGTGTAAAAGAAGAAGTAATTTGGGCTATGCAATCTATTGATTTGATTTTAAACAATAAAAGCTTGCTCATAATCCTAATGACAGCAAGCAAAACCACTTGGCAAAAACAATTTAGATTACATGCCTATGGTTGAAATGTTTGTAATTTGTTCCTGAAAAATACAGTGAATACATCCAACCTAGGCCTTCCCACTGCAGCTTGAGACCATTGCTTCTTGTTCTGTCATCTACTACCGATGAGAACAGTCTAACTCCATCCTCCCTGGAACCCCCTTTCAGGTAGTTAAAGGCTGCTGTCAAATCCTCCCTCATTCTTCTCTTCTGCAGACTACACAAGCCTAGTTCTCTCAGCCTCTCCTCATAAGTCTTGTGCTCCAGCCCCCTAATCACTGTTGTTGCCCTTCGCTGGACCCTCTCCAACTTGTTAGGAAAAAGTTTTTCATTAGGAGGGTGGTGAAGCACTGGAATGGGTTACCTAGCAAGGTGGTAGAATCTCCATCTTTAGAGGTTTTTATGGTGCGGCTTGACAAAGACCTGGCAGGGATGATTTAGCTGAGGTTAGTCCTACTTTGAGCAGGGGTTTGGTCTAGATGACCTCCTGAGGTCCCTTCCAACTCTAATATTCTATGATTCTATGCTATGGCATAGTATTGTATCTGTGTAATTTGAAAGAGGGTGTAAAGAAAGAACTTTTAGATATTCTAGGGGTAGCTTTCCCCAGCATCTTTGTTTTATTTTACAGGTACTTGTTACATTGTGAATTCTACTGCATTCCTTGGTGTAAACCTGCTGGTCTTCATGGGCTGGAAGTGAAACTGAGAATTTAGGCCACAACATACCTCTCAATCTGCCAAGACCTGAATGTGGCACATTATATATGTGACAAAGACCCACAATGAAGGGGACAAAAAAATTATTCATGCAGAAGACAAAATACTGTGGGGCTCACCTCTGTAGTGTAAATTGCTCCTCCTATAACCTCAGCCTCATGACTTTTTATTTCCAATGTAAATACTTTTTCAATAATAAAATGAAGGGGACCCCAGATCTGTGTGGTGTGTAGGTGACTTTGGAACTGACAGATGTCCCTCTAAACAAGGAACAGCTGAAAGATGCAGCAGGACCAGGATGGTGACGCTGTAAGATGCCTCTACCTGAATGGAGGTGGCACAGCACATTGGCATGGAGGCAAACCTTATTGGAAGCTATAATAGGTGAAAGATGGGGTTTTGCCTCTTTGCCCTGAACTTGAGTAGTTTTAGCTTGCTACTGCTCAGCTTCCTTCCTTCTCTGAGCTACAGAACCTACAGCTGTACCCTATGAAGAGCCAAAGAGAACACTCTCCTTGAACAGATCAAAGAGCAGTGATCAGTCAAGGAGCAGCTGATCTGTAACTGCTTATTTGAGGCTGCTGTCTGAGGCACAGGCAAGTAGGTAGATGGAGGAGGTGACTGCTGTTGCTGAAATGTTAATGTCATGAGGAAGAAAAGAAGAAAATCTAATGCATCTTTAAACATCAGTTTAATCTAATCTGGGACCACAAACTTTAAAGTGCCTTGATCATAACCATGTGGTATACATTGCATTGTGTCTCTAAGGACAGAAGTACTGTTGTTTCAGCACCCTAACTGCATTTTCATCCTTTAAGATGTTTGGATTTACTCTGTTTACTCTGAATTTCCTAGGTTTAACACACTTGGTTTTGGGATAATTGCAACATCCATTAATTTATTTTACCCTACATTACTGATATGTACTGTCAACCTTAACTCCATTTTAAAGTAACTTTGGTCTGGGAATATATATGTTAGTGTAAGAACCTTGGAATAACTACAACTGTTTGAATTATTTTATATTGCAAAATATTGTGTTTAAAGATGAATTTAGAACTGGCACGACTATTTCTTTTTTTCCTATTTTTAGCATTGGTATTTTGGTAAATGAGAGCAATCCCTTTAAGTGTTGTGACCGGCGAGGGACCACCCAGACTAGTAAGGGGTTTTGGCACCATCTGCCTTGTAATTTTGGGTGCCTTAATGCTCCGATGTTATGGATCAACTTTGACATCAGTAGCCAGCTCAACCAGGGTTTCACCTACCTACTTACTTCTTGCAGGGAGACCCTACTACCCCTTCTGGTTCTAAGTCTATCTCCTGTGCTCTTAAGTACTAGACACTTGGACTTTTGCTCTCTGGTTTATCACCCCTGAAGAGTGAAACCTGCTCCCAATTATCAGTTCAGTTTGGCACACATACTCCACACAGTTTGCACAACAGCAACCTTTTTGGGGTAAAAATAAACAAACTGTATTTAATAGAAAAATCATAGATTCAAATAGGAAATAGTAAGGAAAAGCAAACATCGGATTACACAGAGCTGTGGATACACCCTTCTTTCTTAGTTTTCCAAGATTGGACTTTTCTTTTCAGTTTCAATGTCTTTCCATTAACTTTAATAGTCCACCATTGTCTTTCAGGCAGCTTTCCAATGTTAGATGCTTACAGTTAGTTTTGAGTAATCAATTAGCTTGGCAGATGACCCTGCCTACCTGATTACTTCTCCCTTTGTTGTGAGAAGCAAGTTACAATTACTTGTACAAAGTTCTACATGTCTACATATGCATACATTCACAACTGTAACTTGTAAACATCTCTCCTACTGAACATCATCATTATAAGCTTTCATAAAAGATTTTACTTGACATATATTTGTACACAATACCACTGTATGCAACTAGTTCATTCACTTGCTTATTCCCTGTGGGCGGACTGGACCCTGACTGTCACAAATACTTATTTAAAAGTAAGCATATTAACAATAACATGCATAAAATGTCACACACGGAGCTGCTCAAAATTTAGTGTGTAAATATTAAATAAAAGGAAGTAAACGCTACGCAGTCACGTTGGATTATGCTCTGTAACAAACACCTCCAATGACACCAGCTCAAAACCGGTATCAGAGACAGGTGGGAAATAAGGACTTCACAGGGACTTCAAGGGAAAAAGTAGCTGGGACAATAAAGACATAGAGGCAGGGTGTCCATCATCTGCTGCTTTTGAGGCTAAGGCCTGGTCTACAGTAGAGTTTTATCAACAAAAGGGTCTTTGCAGTGTGTACGCCAGGATTGTTTTGTTGAGAAAAGTCACCTTTTTTTGTCAACAAAACAATCCTGGCGTACACATTGCAAAAACCCTTTTGTCGACAAAACTGCCCTCTTTTGTCAGGAGAGACTGAGCCATCAGAACATCCCATTGCCCAATGGTTAAAGCACTCTCTTAAGAGGTGGGAGACTCCAGTCAAATCTTTTCTCCCCCTTAGGCAAAGTGGGGAATTGAACCTGAATCATCCACCGCCTGGGTGACTGCTCTAACTACTGGCCAAAACGCTGCACAGGAGGAGCCAAATCTGATAAGCGTGCTCAGAATATGTCTTTATTGGATCAGGTCCCACAGCCAGGGTAGGCATTTCCCAACCATTCTTCGCTAGTGTGTACGGATTGCCCTGGAGCTTACTGCTAGATAAGTGTCTGGAGCCACCGGCCGCAAGCAGCGGGTATAAAAGGCTTGGGGACTGGGGAGGCTAAGTAACCACAACCAGCCACCACCACAAGCTCCCGCTTCACCTCTCTGCACTGTCTATACTCCACCCCTGCTCCGCCTCATGCCTGGCTTCTGTTCAGCCCTCTCTCTTGAGGCTCCCTTGCCACTGACGCCTCTTCCCCCCTCCTCCTTCATAGGGCCGGGTGTGGCTGCAGTGCCGGGTATGAATTCCCTTTGTTGGTATCCTGGAAATTAAGAAGTATGGTGAAGTCAGCAGACATACTCATGTAGGTAAGGTGTCAAGATTAATTCTTTAAATTGCAATCTTGTGTTATTTTATAATACAATTGTTTTCTCCCCTAGTGAAAAACTTCCCATTCATTGGTTAGATTCCTGAACACTGAGGCAACTTATAACAGAGACAATAACCCTTTGGCTGATGGGGCTGTCTGTTTTAAGACAATTGTGAATAGTTCAAATTATATACAAGAACTTGGCTGTCAGAATGGTTGGTTTGGTGTGTTTTTTGTTTGTTTGTTTTGTAGTTGAAGGTAAGGAATGGCAGAAAAAGAAATGAAAGAAAAAAGGTCAATTAACCTTCGGTGCCTAAGTGATTATTATAAATATTAGCTTTCTTAGTAAGAAAATATTGCATAACGAAGAAATAATTTTCATCCATTCCATAGTATTTTAGCCTGAGAGTCTTGCCCTATTGCTCACATTATCAAAAAGCCTGGGTCAGAATATGAAGCCCCTATTACTGAACACACCTAATGCTATTTTCTAAATTCACTATGACTATTAAAATGAAGGCTTGGAAAGAAAAATTACCTATCACGCCAAAGTCTTAAAACAAAACAAAAAGCACATATTGCCACTTTAGGGACACATTTGTTGCCTGCTGTTGCCATTATATTGTGTCATTTCAGTCCTGCAGTTAGCTATAAACCACATCTTTCCTTTTTCCAGAGAGAAATAAGAGACGCCTGAAGGGAAGCAGGAATGGAAAGCATCCTTAAAATGACTGATTTACAATTGGTAAGGAGATACAATATGAAAATTGTAGCTTTCTGACTATGTCACAGTCCAAACTCTCTCAATGCTCTTGCTTTAAAAGCCCACCCCCATTCCTTCCCCTCAATTTTCCAGCCCTCTCCACACAGGCCAGCCTGATGCCTAGGAGGATAGCATGACGTAATGCTGCCATGTGGTAGACTAAGGTTCTATATTACTGTATTAGGCCACGCAAGCATTTTTTTGGAGGGAAAGAATGGGGGGGGGTACACGGTATACAGCAGGATTAGTCCTGGAGTAGTCCATCCTGCTACTGCATATCCAAGGATGAGAGAAATAATGGGGACCCAAAATAAAAGCTATTGGGGGAAAAAACCTTAACTGTCATTCAGTCCAGCCTGCTTCTTGCTGCCTCTCCTGTCCAAGTCTTTGCAGAACATGTCTGTGACCCATCTGTGCCTAGGGTAGACAGCCTGATATGCCAAGGTCAAGGCAGGCTGCAAAATGGAAAGCAGATTCTCCCAAACTGGTGGCTAATATTGTAGTTAGATTCACCAACCAGTCACAACAGTATCTGATTCCCCACATTGGTTATTAAGAAACAAAAACAAGAAGTTACACAGCCTGCTTTATTGCATTTCTGGCCCCTAATTAGCAACGAGGTCCAGTAAAGTAAGGAGTTATTTAAAACTGTGCTTTCTGTGTAAAATGTTCTCCTGATCCCCAAAGGATCAGCCACATTACCAGAATCATAAATCTTTAACATTTAATCATTTAAACATTTAAATCTTACCCAAATTACCATGCTGCCAGCCAATCCTTTAGTAACTAAAACTAAAGGTCTATTTTAAAAGGAAAGAAACAAACAAGATGAGAGATGTTAAATTATCAAAGCAATCAGATACATACAAATGCCTTCAAAATCCATATATATCGGATTCTTAGCAGTGTTGGAGTTTGCAGGTTCCTCTGGAGTCCAGTCCCTGGGTGGGTCTCAGTCCTTTGTTTCACAGCTTCAGATGTAGAATACTTGTTGTAAAGTTAGGAAGCAGGAATGAAGACAAGATGGAGATGGTGCAACAGTCTTTTATAGTTTCTGCCATGAGGCTTGTACTTCCTTTGTCCCAAACACAATCACACAGCACATGGCATGGAAAAGCCTCAGAGTTCCATGTCCATAGGCATGTTCCTCCATGTCCTGATGTCACATAATGTGAAGCCCCTGGTTTCGCTTCCTGGACTTATTATATTGCTGATGGCCCTTGACGAGTGCTGATGTTAATCTGCCTGGTGGGTGTAACCCAGTAGCACAGCACAAGTTTTTGGAGACAGATATATCACACATATCCATAACTTACAGTACAAAGATAATACATACACATAAACAATATAATCATGCTTAGCAAATTATAACCTTTCCGATGGTGCCTGACATAGCATATCTCAATTGAATTATTGTAACTTTGCAATATTGGTATCAATAATATTATAAATGGTTACCCCTATTCCAGATAGCATCACATTATCCCTCTCCATTCCCTGGTGTATTTATTAAAGCCAAGTTTAAGCCACAGCATCAGGTAAGTATTCGGAGTATAGCTACTTTACTCTTTGTACAATCAGCACATTAACAGTGACTTGTGTAAAATGTTACACATGGAGCTGCTCAAAAAGCATGCAAATAATAAAACACTAAACAGTCGTGTTACATTATGCTTTGAAACACACACCTTCAACGAGACACGCAGAGCTCTTCTTTTGTTCAGAGGATCACTTGAAAAAGGCTCTGTGTGACTTGAAAGCTTGTCTCTCTCACCAGCTGAAGTTGGTCCAATAAAAGATATTGCCTCATGCACACTGTCTTTCTGTAGCCAGGAGGTGTGGCCTCCCTTGGAGATTGACAGCGAGGGAGAGTCAAACCTCTTCTGGGGGAGTGGAGCCTGGGAGTATGGCAATGCCTGACCGGAAGCAGGGAGGTGGGTCAAGAAGTATATAAGGCAGGCCTTCTCGTTCAGTCAGGGGAAGGTGGCTGAGGGAGAAGGGCGTCTTTCCCTTGGTGCCGGGGCCCGAACCTGCACCCGACTGTTACCTAGAGGAGAAGCTGCTGGAGCTGCCCACTGGGTGGTGCCCAGAGGACCTGAGCCCAGTGAGCCAGAGGAGGGCCCTGGATCCCGTGACCTGGAAGAGCTATCCAAGCTGCCAACCCCCTGTGGGCCAGAGGAGGCCAAAAAACCCTGCAGCCTAGAGGAGCTGCCCTCCGTGGACGAGTCCGAAGAGCTCCCGGACCTGCCATTCAGCGACAAGGCCGAGGGTTTCTGGAACTTCCCGCGGGCAAAGTACCCTGCGGAACTGAGTATCTAGGGAGAGGATGGGAGGAAGTAGCTGACTACAGTCCCACTGAGCTGGCGCTCGCACTAAGGCAGTGTGTTTCTGCTGCAGTCCCGCTGACCCGGTGATGGGACACCCCGTCACTGCCAGGCCCTGGGCTGGGATGCAGTGGAGATGGGGGAGCCTGCGTCCCTTTCCCCCCTTCCTGCTCTGACCTAGGGGTGATCGCCCACCAAGAGCCAGAGCCTGTTCCCTGCTATCTGCCCTGCCCTGCCTAGGGGCCAAGGCTTTGGGACAGCTGTTCACCCTGCCAAGGGCTAAAGACTGTTTTTCCCCATTGCTGGTCTGCCTTGCCTGAGGGCTGGGCCTTGTACTATTTCCTTGCCCTGCCAAGGGCTAGAGACTATTTCCTTGCTGCTGGCCCGCCCTGCTTGAGGGACGGGCCTCAGAACTGCTGACTTGCCCTACAAAGGGCTAGAGACTACTTCCCCATTTGTCTGTTTTGCCCGCCTAAGGGCCAGGGCCTGAAACTGGGGTTCACCCTGCTAAGGGGAGGAGATGGTCCCCTCTGTTTGTGCCCCACAGAGGGCAGGTGCTGAGAGGTGTGGCCTCCCTCAGAGATTGACAGTGAGGGAGAGCCACCAGCCCCGCCCCCAACAGGGGACCATCTACACTCTCTGAAGGGGCATGTTAGCTAGCCCTCCTGAGGCCATACATGAATTTCCTTTAACAAATACTTGAGGAATATTGCACTAATCTTGATGAACAGAGACCTTAATGGGTTTTATGTTCCTTTAACATACAGATTTCCCCATTTCATTGGTTGTGATGTACAGACCACAAGTAAACTGAGTATAATAGGAGTCAATTTTATGCGGTACCATACACACCCAAAGTATCCCAAAGCTATTTACAAAGTAATGAGTAATTGTATCAGTAATTGTATAGGCAAACAAGCACCCATCGTATGCTCACCAAAAGCTCACAAAGTCTTGAGACAATAATTATAATGAGAGAGGAAATTTTTGCCAAGACACCCCACTTCTTTCCATTCTTTTAAAATGTCTCATGGGATTTTAATTTGCCTTTCGAGAGCTAAAGAGTCTTGATTAGTCCTTAACCATGCAAAACTCCTTACAAATGAACAAGGGTGATTTTTGGCTTATATCTAATTATTTACTATTATGATTATGGTCATACCAAAGGCTCCAAGCAGGACTGGGATTTCATTGTATTTACATTGTACAAATGCATTGTCCTTGCTCTGAAAAATGTACTATCTAATTTAAGACAAACTGTAATGAGTGAGTGTAACACACAATGAGAGCACATGTCAGAGAAGACAAGGGCAGTAGTAATGGCAGCACATGGTTACACTAATTACTTATGGGCACAGTCAATAGTTGTGAATAAGTTTCTTCAAAAGTATAAAAGCACTGGCTGGCTTTATTAGCCGTTGGCAATTTCCTGTAAGCATCACTGTTTCCAGTCTTAATTCAAGCAAACAGCTAAACAATATGCAGGTTTACTACTTTGTCTGGAGTGATTAGGTTCTGACATTCCTATGATGAGACAATACCTCTTTTGATTATTGACATATAGGGCCAGTTGCATCAGGGTATCTAAGAAGAGAATTTGGCTTATTGTACTTGCAATTGATTTTCACTGAGCATTAATATTAAGCAACACAATGATTACCTCTCTGATGCAATATTCAGCTTCACATTTCCATAGTACATGTTGGGATCTTGTTTAGGAGTCTTTCATGTGGACCTGTTTAGAAAAATAATCCTTGATACAATGACCCAAGAACATAAAACAGGGTAAGACTTTAAATGATGTGCCTCGAGCTTTAATTTGGATGTAATAAGCCAGTTTTTGTCATGTTTATTAAATTCAGCTGACTTTTAAAAGTGGACCCTCTGAGGCTCATGAATATGCAGATTGTAAGTCTGGTTGGTATAGAATGAAATCCAAAACTACATTAGGAATAAATGTGTAATTACATTTTGAATGATCAATTAACAAGTATTCTAATTCGCATTTAACAAGAAGAGAGCTATGTGGTAATAAGTTTGATATCGCTCTACACCAGGAGCTGCAGTAGCCAATTGTGTCTAACAAGGTTGAAAATGAGACCAAAAAATATTCTCTGGTGTCTGCAAACCTCTGTACGTTCAAACAGGGAGACAGAATACCTCAGTGCTTACCTGATTCAAAGCCCATGGAAGTCAATAGCAAGACTCCCATTGACTTTGATGGCTTTGGCCTGGGCACCTACTTAGTGGACTTCAGGTCAGAAGCCAGTATTGTTCCTGTAACTACCAGTGACTCACCAGGTTACTTGTGGCAAATCGCTTCAATTTCCCCATCAGTAAAATGGGGATAATAATACTCATCATGATAAAGTGTGTTGAGAGGCATGGATGGAAAACACAAATGCAAAAAATCCATTAGTAATTATGCAGGGGGTTGTGGTCTAACTGGGAGTCAGGAGATCTGGTATCTCTTAGTGGCTTTGCCACTGACTGATTTGGACAATCTCAATGGAAGTTATGAGTGGTCCACACCTCTCAAATTTGCAATCTTAATCTGTATAGGTTAATGTCCTATACCCTTTTTCTGATACTGGATCTGAGAAATCAGAATAAACTTTTCTATTAAAGTGGCCATAAATATCTTAATATTGTTGTTTTCAAATTTGATATATTTATAATAATATGAAATGTTGAGCTTATATATTTTCAGTATATTGTTACATTTAAACCTATGGTGTTTTCACTTGCTCAGTTGCTTCTCATTTCAAATGAATGTGTGCACTGAATTTTTTTCTAAACGTTTGACTTGCCCTCTACATTAAGTATTCTAAACCATTTAGCCTAATAGATTTTCAATAAATTGATTCAAACGAAAAGCATTGTGACTGTGTTTCCAGGTTCTCCTACATAAATAAGAGGCCTGCAGTTGTTTCCATTGACGTCAGTGTCTGAGGTTATGATTTTAAATGTGGAGGAAATGAATACATTTTAAGCAGTGAGTTAAAAAAGAATGAATTGTTGCATCAGTGAAAATAACACATTTATATTAGCTTTGACTTTGGATATACTTCTGGGACAGCAATCCAGGAGAGCAGCGGCCTACATTTAAATCAAACCTGGTGATGGAGGCGGGCACGAGAGGGCACAAAGAAATGCACAAGAGGAAGAATATACACAGAGAGGTCACAGGCCCTGGAAAGAGCAGCTGTTTGCTAGAAGTGTGCTGGCTGAAAATGGGATTCTTGAGAGTGGCATACAAGGCAAAACATTTGTTATAGTGAAATGACAGTATATTACAATACACTTAATATTCTAATTTTACAGAAGTGATCAATTATTTACTACAGTGTTTAAATACATGATAGTAGTTACTAATTTAGGGGCATATTCACCAGTTTGTTCTGGCTGCGTGGCACTGCTTCAGTGACGTATGGAAATGTAAGCGTGATTTAACTGGCCAGTAGAAATGAGTTTATGGCTTCCCTGTGTCACAAAGCAGCTGGCGTGTTCTAATGAATTTGTATTTGAATAGTTACTATAATCCACTACCATATTTACTATAATATACTGGTCAGTATGTGTTACATATCCCATTCTGTACCCAATCCATAGATGATATGGGTCTATTACAGCCTTTAGCTCAAGGCTGGCCCCTTAGCTTAAGGCTGGCCCCTTAGCCCATGCTGTAGCTACCCAGGCGTGTAGCTTGTGAAATCCTCTGCTCAATTCCCATTGTGTAATAGGATGGCACTTGTCACATATGCCATGAACCACATTTTCAAAAGGGCTGAGGGCCAGATTTTCAAGTGAACTGCATCCACAGTTGAGGCCAGAATTTTGAAAGTGCTCTCTTTTCACTTAGACACATATATAGAGGTGAGAGTTACAAAAATTTTCAGCATCCAGCAGCTTCCAGTGTGACATTTATGGCCAAATTTTCAAAAGAGCCTAATGTACTGCCGAGACCTCTTGAAGATCTGCTCCCAGTTGTGAGTACTGAACTCTTCTGAAAATGCCAGTTTATATTATAGTGTATACTTCAGTATTTTCTATATGCTCTGTTTTGAAACCTATATTTAGCAATATAAAATAGTGCAACATCTGCTGTTGTATGTGGTACCTTATTTGTTTTAATTTTCCTTTAGTTTCTGCAATCAAATTTCCAATTGTAATGATATTGTGGACAAAGGTCATCCTCACTGGTTCAAGGAGGTGCAAATTTCGTCGCTTAGGCCAGCCTAGACCACTGTGCCCCAGTGAAAGGAAGGTAGGAATTCCTCTTGATGAGGGTGGAAGTGAGAACACCAGCCTTAGAGGATTTGTTTTGAGTGTACCTGGAGTTTCTGAAGAGGTTCCAAAGGAGCCAGTGGAGGAAAAAGTTCAGTCAGTGCATCCCAGGCTCCTTAACTGGTTCCCTCATCAGTCAATGCTGCCTTTTGGGAGGTTGTGTTAGCTAGCTGTGGGACCCACCAGTGGAGGAAAAGTAATAGGAACTTTGTACTGATGCAAGCTTCCTGGATGGACTTTTCATCACTGTTGGGCCCCATTCTGACTGGGGCCCCTGGTTGCTACCTCAACACAAGGAGCAATAAATAATTAGCTCCTTCTCCCCTTTGAGGGCTAGGTCAGCATTCTGCCTGGTTTCCACACATGTGCTCTTCTTGGGAAGAGGCTTCCTGAACTCTTTCCACCATAAAGCTCCTGTGAAAGTTGAGTTAAACTAGGTCCTGCCCTGAGTCTGTCTGTTGTCTCTCTGTTATAATAAAAAACTAGTCTAAGTAAAAGTTTCTCTACGATACCACATCCTCTGTTCCTAGTTAAGAGTATTTACAAACAGCATTGTGTCTGCGATGCTCGTCCTGATTAAAACGATGCCATGAAAATATATCTAATTATTAGAAATTGCATGAAATTTGGTTTAGCAAAAATCATCATTACAGGCAATATAGTTACTCTACTTCCTACTCTATGGCTGATATAAACCCAGTTTGTAGGCGGTGAGTCTCTAAAAGCTGATCCTTAATAGCTGAGAGGAAACAGCTTCGCCAAAGAGCTGCTTCTTGTCCTCAAGTGGCTGCCACTGCTGAAGGAAGGAGAGAGAGTCTCTATTTGTCTGAAGAGATGTTGTATGATTTTCCTTTCCCTCTTTTACATCAGTTTAATTCCATTGGGGCTGATTCTTCACTGCCTTGCACTTTGTCCAGTTATCTATGCCTATGCACAGTGGATGTGAAACACGAGCATTCTAGTTTGGCTTTTTTCTACAACCACTTTTCAAGGTGGAGACTAATGCAGAAGGTGCACCGCAGTGGGGACTTTGGGTCCAGAAGTGTAAACATAGTTATTCCTGATTTATACTGAGGGAACAGAAAGTCCTGGGATGAGGAACTCCCTGGTAGAGTGTGCATTTTGCCCTGGGCTCTCCTCTAACACAAACTCTGAGCCTGATTCTCTCCTGCCTCACATCATGTGTAGTCATTTACACCTGTGCAAAGCAAGTGCCATGTGAGTGTAAAATGCTGCCAATTCAAATTCTGCCATCATTTATTAGTAAGGCTATGACTTTGTCACAGAGGTTGCAAATTCCGTAATTTTAAAAGATGTCCACAAATTCAGGCTTCAGTTGCAGAAGGCAGATCTTGGGCTTCAGCTTCAACCCTACACAAGGAGGCTTGGTGAGGGAGCGCCACTTCCATCCCCTAACTCCCCTCAGCAGGCCACCTAGCCTGTAGGTCAGTGTCACTGCTGCCGTGTTACACTGTAATACATTATTGTTAATTGGTACATATTTTCTATTGTTTCTATTGTTCTATTATGCTGTGACCATACCCTGATTTGGTACATTTTTACCATGACTGCTCTGTGAATTTTGCCTAATTTTACCGTGACAATATTGTATCCATACTTATTAGCATTACAAACTCACTGTGTGCAGCTGTAAATGGCTATGCCATCTGTGAGGAGTGGAAAAATCAGGCCCAGGTTTTTGCCCCGTCCTCTAGGGCTCTCTGAAAGCAAAAAGGACATTTGGGATGGTAGAGATTATCTGAGATGGATGGGGTTTGCCTTCCTAGAAAGTGAGCTAGAGGTATTGTTATTGAAGCATCACTCAAGCATATCTCCTTGTAGAAAATTCTCATGGATTTCAGGGTATTCTCTGAGGGCTGTGTGCTAGTCTCTGCCCCTCTTTTCTCCTCCTGATCTGCATGTAGCCTTTCCTCTACTGAGTGGGTTTGCTGACATGTGGGGAATCTTTGGGAATTGGTGCTAATGGGGTTGGCATTAATTCCTGTAGTTTCTTGTGGGTTTGGCATGGGGATGATACTACAGACAGCCACACTTGCTTATCTTTAACTCCTATTCCTCCAGCCAGGTACCATTAGACTTATGGTGTCTCAAGTGCATGACACCCTTCACAAGGAAAACTTTAGCCCAAAAGATTGATGTTTCAGGAAGCCAAGAACATGTGGAAATATGGGGTTAGAATGGAAACTATTTTACAAGTTTAAGTGGGCCCTGCTCTGAACCTGCTATAATACACAAACTATTTAAAACACTTTAAGTACCGAGTGAAAGTTACCACCTCAATTTCCTTTCTTCTTCTTCTTCCTCCTCCACTCTAACTTCTCCAAAGTTGAGGAAGTTTTGAAAAGTTACAGAAAGCAAGGAAAAAAGAAAAGGGAAAATGAAAAGTGTGTGTGTGGGGGAAATCCAAAAAAACCAAACATCTTTCTTGTCATAATTGGCAGAAAGAAAAAGGAGGACAAACAAAAATTTAAAATTTCAACATTCAAATTATTACTTTTGAAGGAAAAACAATTTTTTTTTTTTTTTTTATAAAATCAAGACTCTTGTGAAAGTTTTCAGTTTTGGAAAAAGACCATTTTTCTTTGGAAAAAAGTTTTGAATTAAAGCTTTGAGCAGCTCCGTGAACTATAGTTGAGAGCGAATAATACAAATACCCTTCTAGACAAATTTATGGGTTGTAACAAATGAAAAAATGCTTCTGCTTGTCCTTTGGCCCAAGATCAAGGGCCTAATTCTGTTCCCATAGAAGCCAGTGGTAGTCCAGTGTATTATCAGTTTAATACCTTATATATCCTCTATCTAGGAATTAAGCCCTGGACTGTAAATGGGATGAAATCAATGATTTAACAGGTCTCTTAAAACTCGAACTCCTGTGTTCCTAGAGCAGACTGTACAGCTTCATTGTTTCAGGAGTGTCATAGCACATATAGCAAGTGCCATCTTCTGGTGATGAAAGTTTTGCAGCAGCAATTAATGCCACAGCACTGATTTTTATACACTTCAGGGAGTGAGAATGAGTGATGTTGCTTGGGATTATGCCTATTGTGTAACTTTAAAAAAGATATAACCTTGAACTGTAATGAAAACCATTAGGCAATCAGATACATTAAATCAAACCAACATCTCTTTTGTTTGCAGATACCAGTAGCCATTAAGTAAAGAGCTCCAGGACTAACACATAAAATAAATCATTACACATCTTAAAATATCTTAAATATTTGAACTTGTCTACAAACTATTGCATAATTACAAACAAAAGAAGCTGGAACCAGAAAATGTAATGATTAGCAAAGGATGTATAAACTAGCTCAGAAATAAAGGCAGATATGTAATAAACTCATTGCATTCAATTGAGAGAGCTTTATAATTCTTAGCATATATAAAAACTTTTCACCTTGTGATCTTTAAACTCTTCACAAACAATTAATGAATTTTCATAACACCCCTGAGTGGTAGGCAAATGTGTAGGCCGAACAGTGAGTGTGCAAGAGAGTTCAGTTTAGGACCCACAGGTTCTGACACACAGCAGTTAGCTCTGTTAGACCAGTAGTTAAGTTCCCAGTGGTGGTTCACAGAGTACTCCCATGTGGTCTGCAATATTACTTCCATCATTAAGGTGAAGCAACCATTGCTCTTCAACCAATGATAGTTGCTGCTAATTGTAGTCTATTCCAGAACTCTTAGGATTTCCCAAAGCTTTTACGAACTGAACTTAAAATGAGTTCCAGAGGGGTAGCTGTTTTAGTCACAACAAAGAGAATTCTGTGGCACCTTAAAGACTAACAAATTTATCTGGGCATAAGCTTTTGTGGGAAGAAACCCACTTCGTCATATGCACAAAGTGGAAATTTCAGTTAGGTAGGTATATATACACATGCAAGGATGGGTGAGTTGCATCACAGTGAGGAGGGCAAGTGTTAACGAGATAATTCATTCACAACAGTTGATTAGAAGCTGTGAATGGCAAAAGAGGGAACATTATTTTTTGTAGTGGGCTAGCCACTCCCAGTCTCTATTCAGATCTAGTCTGATGGTGTCAAGTTTGGATATGAGTTCCAGCTCTGCAATTTCATGCTGAAATTTGTTTTTGAAGTTTTTTTTTGTTGAAGTATGGCAACTTTCAAGTCTGTTATTGAGTGTCCAGGGAGATTGAAATTCTCTCCTACTGGTTTTTTAATGTTACCATTCTAGATTTCTGTCCATTTATTCTTTTGAGTAGAGACAGTTTGGCCAATGTACATGGCAGAGGGGCATTGCTGGCAGATGATGGAATAAATCACATTAGTAGATGTGCAGGTGAACGAGCTGCTGATGGTGTGTAAAGCAAGTTTCTCTCTACACAGCTGCTTCATGTCTTTGTATATCTCATGATTGCTGTCCATTCAACCATGAGCAAGTTGGCGGATGACACCGAACTAGGAAGCCAGAACCAAAAGGCAAAGTGACCTGAAGAGATCAGAGCAGCTGGATTTGCAGGCAATGAGGAGAGAATGGTAGTAATAAATGGAAAGCTCTATTCTCAGGCAGAGGAATTAAACAGTACAAATACAAAATGAGGAGATATTACCCAGCAGTTGCACTTATTGCATGAAAGTGAGCTTATTTTCATCTGAACTCAATATTGTCTTTATTACATTTTCATGTAATCCAGCACTATACGGTGCTACTATTTGAATTCCAGCTATTTGTGCCCACCCATTGCTAAAGGCCCCTCCCCCAGTCTAAGGGGAGGAGCCACTGGACCCAGGACTCAACGGATGTTGTGGGACAACGAATGAAAAAAGCAGGAAGGGGCGTGAGGGTCAAAGGGTCAAACGGAGGGAACTGGAAGGGAACGCCAAGCAGAAAACCCTGGACAGCACCCACTGCTCCTGGAAGGTGACAAGGGAGCCAGCGGATGCCACCCAGAGGAACTCCACCCAGATGCATGAACGGATGGAGGAACTGCCAGGAAGGTATGGGAATCTAATGTATGTAGGTAGGTGATCCTCAAGAGGATCTTTATCTTAAGGCATTATTAATAGTATGTCTTTGCATGGAATTAAAGACTTAGTAGAACAATATGAAAGAGATTCCCAGGTTTACATAATGCTATAATATTGTAAGATGTGCTTTTACACATATTTTATATATATATACATTTTTACACGTATTTTATATATACGCACTTGCTAGCAATATAGTTCTGTAACTCGATATCCATTACTGATGTTTTTAAAGTTTTTCTTACTAAAATGTAATACAGATTTTTTTTTTGTAAACCTTTTCCAATGGTCTGATGTGAAATTCTCAAGGTTTTTAGAACATGCTTGTCTGGGCCTCTCTCTTTGGCTTTTATATAGTTCTGCTCAAGCATTTATTGGCATGTTTTGCTGATGCCAGCTGTGGAGGGATTGTCAGACATGGTCGGTGGTTGATTTTTCCATTGTTGCTTGTTTGGGAATTGAAAGCCTGCTTTGGTGCCCCGGCGAGGCTGAATGCTCATTGCGTTTCACTGAGTTTGTGATCCTGTTGATCTCATATGGCAGAGACTGTTTCCATAGCACTAATTGCTCAGTTTGTAAGGCTCCTTGTTACAAATGTTTTTGCGCTTACTGAGGCATGTGAATCAAACTTGCTTGTGTTTGTTTCATTTTTGTAAACAGTGCCTGCTACAGTTCAGGCAGTTTGTCTGATTATACAGACATCTAATCGCAGAAGCCTACCACCTTTTTCCCCTTCACTGTAGGAGTGCCCATACTAGACTTTACTATCTGCAATGACTTGTAACCGTTTATATTATGAACTCAATATTTGAGAGATTTGATGCTAACTTCTTTCAAATCATTTTATGAAAAATCAGGAACAGTTTTGTTCTGCATAACCTTAATTATTTTGTTTGCAAGTGTGATGGTTTGACACACCATGGATTGAACCAGGGCCCTCCAGAGCTAAAAGTGTTAGCTCTACATGACTCTATAAGAATGAATATCCTCCGTGGACTGGCACAAAGAGAGACATGTAACACAAGCTCATCAATAGGTTACACAAGCTCATATTCACTCCTGATTTTGATTCTTAGTCATTACCAGCAGGAATGAGTAATGTTTTACTTTCCAACTTTCACCTGCTTGACTGTAAATCTGCACTGAAATCTCCTTTTCCTAACAAAAATAATTCGTACCCTGCTTCTGGCACTATGAAGGGAATAAAATAATAAAACATAGCAATTGCTATAATCAGTATTGGGGGGGCAGGAGGGGAGAAACAAACAACATGCAATAAACAAGCCTTAGCATTGCAAGGGGGTACAACTGTTTTTCTTCTCTGCATTTCCCATCAGCTCAAGGAGAGAGAGATTCAGAGGGGATCCATGTAGTCATTCACCCCAACCCTTCATCAGACAGAGGGAAGGGTCTGACTGGGCAACTGCAGGCATTAACAATATTGATGTGAGGATAATCTTACATTCAATATCACACCTGTTTGCTTTCTTTAGCAAGAATTGTTCAGTAAAGCAAGGCTTTCAGAGGCTGCTTTAGGGATGGGTTTAGAATTAGAGTTGTGCGAGAATGTCAAGTTACCTCTGATGTACCAACTTCCCTATTTATAGGTGGAAACAGATCTCCTGGGCTGCAAGAGGCATCTGAATGGATTAGTACAAGCTATTTCTAGGTAACAAGTGAGGACAATGCCTCATGCAAGGGACATGTGGTAGAAATTCAGTAAGTTACTAAAGGTTTTTGAGCAGATTTTCCATTTCCTAGGTTAAGCCACAAGAGAAGAGCATGGCCCTTGAGTTTCTGTAATAACAATAAATGTTTATTTCTAGAGTTACCTATGTCTTGAAGGCCTTTGGAAAATTCAGTAAAATGAGTATAAAAGATAGACATTAAAAATTGAGCCTAAAATAGTCGGTAAAGAGGCAAAAAATATCCAAACACTTGCACAACCTATTCCCAGTTATGCTTTTATTATTACTGTTTCTCTTATCTAGCTTTCTGTACTGTGAGATATACACAAAAATAATGAGTAAGGAAACAAATGGAGACTGTTTGTTTGTCTAGCATCTAGGATAGGTTGCTCTGAAGACACACAAACTGCCCTATTTTTTATTGTTGTTTGTGTGTTTAAAGACAGCTCAGCTGCATGAAGGGACTAGGATGAGAGACTCTAGTAATCTATTTTTACTTTAGTTTCACTAGAAAAAAAAAGCTATAAATAAACATGAAACCTCAGAGAAGGTTTTCTCTGCTCAGTCTGGGGAGTTAAGAGTTCTATAAGTTAGTCCTTGGTGAGAGATAATGAAATCTTCTCTGAATCTTCTTGCATGATATCTTGGTGGTGATCCATATCTTGGTGATATCCATTCTGCATAAAACTCTTCCTCTTTGTCTCTGGTGAGAGACATGCATTTTGAAGTTACATTTCAATCCAAGTCTGTAGCCCTGGGCAGAAAGAAAATACCCAATGCTGCATAATATATATGTCCAATGATTAAACAGGAAGTTGTAATAACTCTTTGATTTACATTTAACTGACCCTTCAAAACAGTAATATTTTCAATGATGTGGCATTTTGGGAAGGTAAAGCTTCAATTTGAGGTTTAACGTGGCTGAGGGGCAATTGGGGATGGTTTAAAAATGCTTTATCTGAAAGAGCGTATCATCCCGATGGGCCAGTCATCATGTTGTTTGTTGCACCTCTTACACCCCCCTACCCCTTGTGTACTTGTTTGTAGAATTTGTTCTCCTGATTTTCTTTGACCACTGGTAATATGAGAGACCAGTGACCGTTTTAGGGACGGAAGCCACTAGTGCTAGTCATGCATGTTTTGTACCAATGTCTCAATTCGCAGGGAGTGACCCACAGGTGAGTCATGATGGCACGTCCCCTGGGCTCTACACACTTCAATATACAATGGGTGCGAAGATCCAGTGGGAGGGAAGAAGCAGTTTTGCAGCAGCTGCCATTGCTCTACCTACCCAGGCCCTACCCCAACCCTGCTGTCCTCAGACAGTGCTCCACTCCATCGGAAGCAGCATTTCAAAATGCTGTGGAGTTGCTCTTCCCAGAGCTGACTGAAGGGTGGGTGGTAGAGGGAAACACCTAACAGACCTCCAGCATCCTTCAGCCACCACACCTTCCTTAGCATCCAGTGACCCCAACTTTACCCAACTCCCTTCCCACCCAGGATACACATACTATTAGAATGTAATAACCTAGCTTTGCATACCACAGTTGGCATGTCTGCACACTGCAGTTTGATCAAATATCATAAATTAGTTATACTATGACTCGCTGTTTGTGTAACTATCCTGATACTTCTTAAAGTGACATTTCTTCATGTACTGAGTACAGAACTGCCAGTCCTCAACTTTGTGGGTAATTAGCAGATCGGATGACTCACTGTCTACTTGTGGGTAGAGGTAGGTAATGTTATTACATTGCCCACATGGTTCTGAAGCTTATTCAAAATCCTTAGACAATAATCTCAACCAGGATATTTTCACATTTTGTTTTATGAGCTGGAAGACGTGAACACCATCATAAATGCCAGCACTTAATACTGAGTGCTAGGAATAATGGTAATATGTTGTCATTTATGTTAATACTATCCCATTATCTTGTGATAGCTGTGCAATTAACATGAGTCACCACTGTACCAAAATCTCATTTGTCTCCAAGTACCCCACAGCATGCTACATGCACTGTCTGCACCTTGGTATGGGAGCAAGGGCTGCTTTTTGTAATTGTCATTTCAATATTCAGACAGCCCCAGAACTGTATGAATTATCAGAGCATGGAACAGACTGCTGGAGCTTTGCTAATGGAGGAGCATTAATGCTCTAAGTGTGTGCACCCAAGTTTACTTCCAGAAGAGACAACACTTTCCTGGATGACAACTGCTGACCCGGAAAGCATGATTTCCTGGAGCAAAATTATGCTGTTAGATAATAATTTGCATTCTGCTTGTTGTACACCATGACTCCACACTCAGATACACTATATTATGTTGACATTTTTCAAAATGGCACCATGCATTGTTTTCCAGATAGGTTAGGGAATAAAATACCCAGCACTCATGTATGTGATGACACTAGAACGTTTCAAAATGGAGGAAGTTCTGCCCCTGACAAATGAGCAGCCCTATTTTAAAAAAAGTCCAGTACAGAACACTGGTCAGAATATAAGATGCAATGGACCCAATGTAATGCAAGTGCAAGGAAATCATAATAAGAGGAGATTGGTGGGGTACAATCTCTGTGAGATTTGATGATCTGAAGCAGAAGGGAGCTGAGCTAAATTATGGGTTGCACTATGCAGCATACACCTGCGTTGAACCTATAACTTTCATATCAGAAATGTTCTTGGGACCCAAGGGGATTGTAATTGCGTGGCTTGCCCCTTAAGGCCTGAGGCTAGCCAACTCTGATTTCAGAATGAGCCAAACTGGAGACCGATCAGATGATTGCCCTATAAAGAGAAGCAGATGGGTGCAATGCGGGGATGGGCAAATTTAGGGGACATAGAGGCTGCAGAAATGTGAGAGGCTCCTACAGGGAAGAACAAGGGAGTGGTGGTAGAGGAGCTGCAGTGAGCAGGAGGCTCCTGCTTGAAACTTGCCCAAGGGAAGGGTTTAGGCCTGGAACCCAGAAGCCGAGGACTGTGGAAAGCAGAGCTTCAGCCAGGTAAAGCCTGGAAGTACTGAGCCCAGAAACCCCAACTGGGAGAAGGATTTGAGAGCCTGGAAATAAATAAATGAGACCACTGCAGGGGAATGCTTTAACTATCTGTGATCTGTGAAGCTATTAAGGGGCCTTGAGGAGGGGAGAAATTGGTTGCAGGGGACTGCAGTGACCTCTGGCCATGAAGGGGTGCTCAGGAAGTGGCTAGCTCTATTACAGGGACACTTCAAAGATAAATTAGAATAGCTCACTCCTAATATGCGCTCACTGACTTGAACTGAAATAAGAAAAGGTGTGAATAATAAACAGTGTTGCTATTTCTATCTGAGTTTTGTGTGAAGACAAGTCTATATCCATCCAGATAATTATACTAACTAGCAGGAAAGTCAAACCTTGTTTCATTGTGTTTTTGTTGAAGAACTTCCTGCATGTCTCAAAGCTGGGATGGGAGTTTACTCTGCTCTTAATGAGTGGGCCTGTGGTGTTGAAACAAAGAACTTTTTTCAGGCTTGGGATTTAGTGGTGTTTACAAAAATGAAGACAAAACCCAATGAGCTGTAAACAGCCCCAGTTAAAAATCCACGCACCTTCCTAATTAATCAGGTTGCGCTTCCTGATGTCATAATTCTTCTAGTTCTCCAGCATCCATAGAATCTTGCAGGATAGGCAAGACCTGACTTTTTAAAGGACTACTTAAGCCTTGACTATACTAGCATTTATACCAGCAAAAATTTTTTCACTCAAGGGTGTGAAAAAAACACCTCTCTGAATGACATAAATTTTGCTGATAGAAGCACTTGGGTGGACTCTCTCCTGCCAACATAGCTTGTCCACTCATTTAGGTGGTTTTAATATGTCGGCAGAAGAGCTCTCTCTCATTGACATAACATGGCTACTCAAGCACTCTTAGAGCAGCACAGCTGTGCTGATGTAAGTTTTAAGTGTAGACTAGCCCTAAGTAGGAACCACCTTCCCTTGCAGTTGTAGGCCTTTTTAATATATCATGAAGAGTAACATGGGGCACAAACCTCTTTATCTCTGTAGCAAGCTGCTCTGGCCTGCCTCCGAGCCTGAGTCCGAGGAGGGCGCGCTCTGCCCCCACTGGACAGAATCGGGCCCTGCGAGCCAAGCCACCCGGAAGCAGAGGAGCGGATTCAGAGCCCAGGAAGGAAGTATAAAAGGCAGACCCAGCAGCTCTGTCAGGGGGAAGCTGCTGCCGGAGACAGACTTGCCTCCCTGGAGGCAGCGGCCCAGGCCTGACCTGGACCTCGAGTGTTCCAGAAAACCGCCCAGCCGCCCGAAGCCTGTGGGACTGGCTGGATCTACCTGACCCTGACGATTGGTGGGAGCGGCCGGAGCCAGAGACCAGGTAGAGCCACCAGGCCCAAACGGCTGGAGGGGGCTGCCCAGCCCACAGGAGGGAGGTGGGCTGCCGGGCTCCACCAGCTCGGGACAGGACCCTCAGCCCATGGAGGGAGAGAAACCTCTGGAGGCCGGTCCCGACCTGGAGGAGTTACCTGGGGTGGAGGACCCCTCCCCAGCGTGGGG
The DNA here is from genome assembly GCA_007922155.1 of Mesoclemmys tuberculata. Lineage (NCBI taxonomy): Eukaryota > Metazoa > Chordata > Testudines > Chelidae > Mesoclemmys > Mesoclemmys tuberculata. The sequence continues at coordinate 63,275,929 of ML675603.1, read as the reverse complement.
AGACCCCGTCCACCCAGGGGAGCCCTCGGGACTCTGCGACCTGGAGGAGCTACTGTTGGCTGATGACCTCCAGGAGTTCCTGGACCTACCGCCCATAGACGGCGAAGGTCTAGCCAGATGCCTGCTCACCACTTCCCCCCGTGCCCCAGAGGGCCCTAAGTGGATGCAGGTACTCCGGGGTTGGGTGGGAGGAAGTGGTCCAGGTAGGCCACAGGTTGTGGCTGAGACAAGGGCCAAAACCCAGGTCAGCGTGTTGCGGCCAGAGCCCTGCTGAACCAGTGGCAGTCACCTCATGCCGCTGATAGGGTCTTGGGCTGGGACGCAGTGGAGTTGGGTGGGCCTGTGTCCACCTCCCCCCTTCCATCCCTAGCCAGCCAAGGAGTGTTCCTAGCCCCCGACAACCCTACCCAGAGGATACACTGCTTTGCTCGCCCGCCCCGCCAAGGGCTGGGGCGATAGACTGCTTTGCTCACCTGCCCTCCCCAGGGCTGGGGCAACTGACTGCGTGGCAAGCCCACAGAGTTGCTAATTCCCCATAAAGAAGGTGCTGGGCCCAGCCTCGGAACCTGAACACGAGGAAGGGCCAGGACACTGCTGGCCAGGCTGGGTCGGAAGTCTTACAATCTCCTTTACAGGACCATTTAATAGTTGCTGCTGGCTATCTATAATGGGAATCAGCCAGTGGGAACATGGCAGGTGTGATGAGAGCCATGCAACTCACAAGACAACCATTATTTTAGGGAAGGCTATATTTCCCTGCCCATTCGACAGCATGAGGGACAAACCCTTCCTTCTTCCCTGATAGAAGAGTGAGAAGGAAACTGCATGGGTGGCCTCACTGAAGTCAATGGGTTTTTCCCATTGATTTCAAAGGGGCCAGGACTTTCCCTGCTGAATTGATTATTTAAAAAAAAAAAAAAAAAAAAGGGCACAGCTTTTTGTCTCCTAAGATAGGAGAATTATGGTCCTGAGTGACTACTAGGAGAAAACAAATATTTCATATATCCTAATTTAAATGGATTTAACTTTATTCTAACAATCACCAGCACATAATAACTAACCACACATGAATCAGATTTCAGGGTCTTCGTGGATAGCAGAAATAAAACACGAGTGAATCACATTATGTCTATGCTGCAGCAACTAAAACACTTTGAAAACTAAGCAAAGCTAAGCCTATGAGTAACAGAACTGAAACTCAGGACTTCGTGTCCCCAGAAAGCTATTTAAACTGAGTCTATAGAAATGTAGTTATAAAAGGTACCTTTTTTTTAACAAAACACCACCAGATGGCAGTGCAGGAGAAAGAAAGAAAGAAAAAAGAGGAAGGGCCATGAACACGTGGCAATCATGCTTGTTTTTATATATTATTTGGTCACTTTTGGCTACTGATGTATTGGTTTCATATTTTCCTTCTATTTCTCTATTGGTGGCAGGTCGTGCAACCTCCTTACGTTAAACCTGCAACCTCCTTATGTTAAACTTGGGTCTCCCATGTTAAAGGGGTTTGTTTTGTCCTTAAAATATTACTTATTTTGCTAGTTTTGATTAAGTTATTTGAGAGGGAAAAAATAAGCCCTTGAAATCTGAGTCTGGCCTGTACCCCATATGCAGCAGCCTAAAACCCAGACAAAATCTGGGATTTTATGGATAGAATTTCAGCAGTGATTTTACTTTACTGTATTCCCTCCTAATGAAGCAGTGGCAGTGCCCAGATGTAGTTCTGCCCTCAGTTGCACAGATGAGCAGAATATGAGCCTAAGGGTCTGTTTCTGATCTCTTACACTGCTCTAAATTCATCACCTTCCATGGTATTACTTTGGATTTGCACCAGTGTGAGTGCCACAGAGTGTTAGCATTGTAAGCCCCTCGCATCCCTGTAATACACCTCCTAGTCACAAAAGAAAGTGGAGGTTTCCTTGGAGATTACACTAGCTCTGAGCAGAGATAAGCACTGTCGTCCATCACTGTAGCCCTGCACCTTCACTGTGCTGTATAGGCAGCAAGTGCTGCTAGCAATCGCACCAATGCTTTGGCTCTTCCCTATGCAATCTGGCTCTGCTGTTTGTGAAATTGCACATTTGCTGGCCGCACGCTGGCCTGAAAACAGCCCCACAGTACTTTGGTTGCTCTCAGCTCTGCTCCATGCCCTGATCAGGGCAGGCCTGAGAACAGCAGAAGTGGGACTACACTCTACTCAGCTTCTCAATGCTGTTCAGACCAAGTTGAAGCTGTACCAGCTGCTCTTCTCTCAGTCTGGTCCTTCTCTCGGTGCAGCTTCCTAAGCTCCCAGAGCAGCAAAGGAGGACTCTAACATAGACTGAAAATGCAAACTTTATTAAAAACTTCTGTAGGCCGGGGATTCACCTGGAAAATAAATAATAAGCTCAAAGGGTAGCACATGTGGTTGCATACACACAGACACAAGCACGTGTGCCTCCATATATTATCCATACTCCTGTAGTGCCTGGATCACAGTTGTGGCCCCATTGTACAAAACATGTTTCAGATACAGAGGAAGACACTGTTCCTACCCCAAAGCACAAGCAATCTAACAGCGTCCTTGTGTATTTACTTTATTAAGAGTTGCCATAGTACCTGTCTGCTGCCCCAGCTGCAACTCCTGCTTTCATGAGATCTGTAAAAGAGACCCTAGAGGAAAGGACATTGATGTAAGATGTGCATCTAAACTACCCTTTGCCTAAACATGAACAGAATGTGAACGTGCACTAAATACCCTAGAGTGGCCTCTGCTTCTATGAGCTGTGCCACCCACAAGCCCAGCAGTTGTGTGCAGACATGGGAACGCTCTGTGCGCCTCACACAGGAGCTTAGTACGGGCTCACTGCACCATTGTAACTTACACCAGTTCACTCTCAACAGTGCTAGTTCCAGCAGCACAATTCATAAATGTAGCTTCCACCTCAGATTCATCTGTACTGGGAAAAATGTGATTTTTCTGCTCATCTTCATTGAGAAGTTAACTCATTATATTTCAAAGTGTTGGCCCTAATTTGAGTCCCATTCTTTCACATAATTCTTAACATGAGTGTTTAGTGCTTTTGCCTTGAATTGACCGCTCCATCAGGGGGAGGGACTACAGCTGAATGCTGAACACAATCAGTGCGTTGTGAATGCAACCACCCTCTGCAGCCAATATGACCACCCTGTGCAGTGCAGGATGGTGGCTCTCATTGAAGGTAGGCCAACTCTGGAGGAGTTAACTCAAATGTAGATCATCTGAATTAACTCTGCTGTGAAGACATAGCTTGTGTCATCTAACAAGGAATCTTTCCTCCCACATTCTCTCTGCTTGGCATTTTCCTTTTGCGTGATCTTTAATTGAGTTAATATTTTCTGGTGGGGCCAGGAGAGGCTACATACGATCAGTAAATTAAATGAATACCAAACTGTAAGGTTACTTAATCTACAACATAGTCTGGATCCAAGCCTTTTACCCAGCTTTCCTGCCATCAATTACATCTAAACTGTCCTTATTCCCTAGGGGCTGTGTAGCAACAGCAACGTCCCCTGGGTGCCATTCAAGAGATGGAGCACTCCTGTAATACCCTACGTCTGTCTAAATAGTACACTGCCAGCAGATGGCATTCAAGAATATGGAGCATAGTTCCTGCATTTTGTAAATGGCTTTCTTTGGCTGCTCTTTAAATCATCTCTTAAAATATGGGAAGCCTGACAGGAGGTTGCATCTTGGGGAGCTGTTCAAATGAAAGCTAAGGAGGATGGAGATTTTTGGAAGGGGCATCTGCTCTGTGGAACACTTAATCCCTACTGAAGCAGAGCCCCTGTTCTGAGGGGGCTTAGGAATTTATCTGTCATCCTCAACCTCATCTATGAAGCTTCAATCGTGCAGATAAGGACCATCACACCCAACCAATATGTCGTGACTCTGCTTTGGCAAAGCTTGTTTGCTGCACTGGAGCAAAGTTTCTGCTCCTTGAGGACTGCTGGACACGTGCATCTGCAAAAGCCACCCATTCTTGCTAGCATCATCTTTGGTCTCTTCACCTGCTGCCTGATCCTCTCTCCACAAAGCCCCAAGCTTTCTGGATGGCCCCATCTATGCCACCCAGCCAGGAACTTATGTGGCAGTTTTAGAATCGTGGGGTCATTTGAATGGCCACATAATCATGTCAAGATCCTGTGTATTATGCAAATTTGAAGTAAAGAAGATCAAATGAAAAAGTGAGATGTTAAAAAGAAGGCTTAAGATGGGGTAAAGCAGCAAAGGGGGAGGGGGGAAGAGCCTCCCAAACAAATAGCAAAAAGTGAAGTCAGGTAGTGAAAGAAATAAAAAATGGTGACATGACAGACAGACATGGATTATCAAGTCATCTAGTTATTTCTCTAGAGAGATGAAAGAGGAGTGGAAAGTAACTTGTTTCTATGCAGTGTTAACATTGATGGTACCTGCTTTACAAGGGTCAATCTGCATGTCTCAGGTTAGAACAATGAAAGGACTTTTTCCCCTTTGTAAAGTTGAAGTTCATTTCGAGTGGGCTTACTAAGTCTCCCTTCTTTAAATCATGGTATTCAGTAAACCACATCTTTTTGGAACTGTGCCTGATTACATTAGTGGGTCGATACTTTGTGTTACATTATGTAACTGGGTATGCTGCAGTAGGCTCATTGAAGCAGCAAGCCTGCAATATTCTGACAGACCAGCTGAGATTTTCTCTCTCTGTTTCTCAACTCAACCGCTACTTTTAATAAACCACTGTAAATGAATTTGTTTTCTTTTTCCAAAGAATATCTGCCTATAAAAAGATTCAGTTCATGTTGGTAGGATTTTTAGATATAGTAGAGAGAATAACACTGGGCCTACTGGGGAAACTACTACCACAGTGAAAAAGCAGAGTGTGTTCTGCCATATTATGGTATTTGGAGACTGGGGACCAAATTGAACTGTGATGTAAAGCGGGTAGAAGTCTCATTGAATTTGGGAGTTGTGCTTTTGTAGGCCAGGAGTGGATTTGGCCTGTGGGCTCCAAATGAACCATGGGAATGCATCCCTGAAGTGCAGGAAAGGAGGCAGTGTGATGCCATTTGTATTTAATAATTATATAAGCAGATGTGGAACGAAGAAGTCCTGTATTCAAATGTTGTCTAAGCCACTCACGTAGGATCCAGTCCTGCATGGTGAATGCCTTCTTATTGACACTCAGAACCGCATTGGTTCAGCGCTCAATTTGTGGCCTGGCTACGTCCATCTGCCTCAGCCAACACAGCGTTGCTATACATTTGGATAAAATACACTGGTGCCTTGACAACCAAGGCTGTACTTGAATAAAGGTTTCTGGATTCAACAACAACCACAAGGCTAAGGAGTTATTTTTTGTGAACTTCATTCCACAAAGGCTTTTTTCTGTTTATTAAGAGAGTTGATTTGAGTGGGAATAGTACATTTTATCATGCTCTCTACCAATTCCCATTTATTAATGGTATATGGCACCACAAATGTATCTTACTTAAAACAAAGAATCCTGTGAGGCATTTTTGGAGGATGCCTTTTACATAAAAAAAAAGTTAAGTTGGTCCTTAGCAATATTATGTCTGGGTTGCTGAGGACTCAGTAATTAAGGCTGGGCATACACTGATGGCAGAAAATTCGCTGCCATCAGATCGATTGCTCTGGATCAACTGAGTGGTCTGTGTAGACCCACTCAGTCGATCCAGCAAGCGACATAGGAAAACTGCTCCGGTAAGTGGCGTAGCGCTGCGTTGAGGGGAACGCTTTTCCCTTCAGCACCGCGCAGTGTGGATGGCGTGCAGAGCAGACGCAGCAAAGTTGACGGGAGATATGCAAGTGATTTACGTCACTGGCGTATCTCCCATTGACTGCCGCCAAATCCGGAAGGGAAGTGTAGACCAGGCCAAAGACTATGAAGTGTGTGGAATTATTAATATTAGTCACTGGACGTAGTGAGTCTAGAATTCATGGTTTTCTGGATCCCAATCTAGTGTACTTCCCCATAGGCTAAAAGATATGTTTAAGAAGTAAAGCAACAGCAGCAGGAGAAGAAGAAGGAGGAGTTCTGACTGTGTCCTGACTGGAACTCAAGCTCTGTATATAATATGAATATATGCATGAGGATTAAAAGGGCCTGGGAACATGCACAGGCTATTTGGAATGTTCAGAGAATTAAGCGCAAGCATCTAACAAGTCCTACTAGGAATATGTAACTGATGATTTTCCTGTGGCTTATAATGTGGACAAACCTGGGTGGATTTCCATGGGGAAAGAGGCAGGCACTTGTTCAACTTCAGGAACAGCTCTCTGCCAAATTTCAAGTCTCTACACCAAACCATGGAGATGCTAGAGCTGTTGAAAAAACAGACAAAAACATTAACATTAGCAAAACTACCTATTTTTCACAAACCTCATTCTCACAAATGGCTGTACTGTTTTTTCCCTCAGCTTGGAATAAATTCAAAATAGAGGGGAGTGTTAGGCAATGCTAACCACAGGTGTCCCTACACCTCTGCCTATGATACAATTTCCCAGGGATGCTATATGGAATTTATCTTTCTTTAAAACAGATGAATTTTTGTGCTAAATAGACTGATAGTATCCCAGTAAGTGTTACCATTTTAATTTGGAACAGAGGAGAAATTAAAAAAAAATATTCTTCCTGGATTGGAGCCTGATCTTTCTCCCATTTTAGTCAATGAGAATTTCACCACTTCTTCCAATAGGAGAGGGATTGGGACTCTTTTTACAGAGAATGATTTCAGAAAATAGAAGACAGCTGGACTGCTAGGGGCTCTTTGTATAAACTGTGTGCAATTTGCTTTGTATTGTTCAGGGCAGAGTTTAAGATACAGAAGTGGGCTACAAATAAAACTGTATAAGTCATTTTACACACATATATACACCCACAAAAACTGTGTTAAAAGAACATTATTAAGGTAGTAAAAGAGAGCACGCAAAAGTTTAATGACAGATTAAATTGACTGTACAATCTTAATTTGGCCTCTTTGTCCATATGCATGATGATACAGTCTATTATTACATGGTCACAAACTTCACCACTTCCCCTCCAGGACCTCTGCCTCTTTCAGTGCACAGAATGGATGGTGTTCACTTAATGAGAAGCTATTCAATATTGTGTTGTGCTCATTGTTCAATATATGGTCGAGGCTTATTTACTACATACTATTCAAGCTGTGCTCTGATGACAAAATTATTAATTTCCTCAGTGGTTTTCTGTGGTGCTCATCAGTATAGAATCTGAGTGCTTCTGAAGCATTTAATTTATTATTATATTATAACACCCCCATGAGATGGGGAACTGAGGCAGAGAGAGTTTGTCAAAGGTGTCCAATTTTCAGTGCCTAACTGAAGACACCTAAGACTAGATTTTTCAGAGGTCTTAGCATTTTATAGCACTTTGCATAGTCAAGCAGAGCTCCCATTAACTTCTGTTACAGCTGTGAGTGCTCAGCACTTCTGGAAATCAGACCTCAGGGTATTAAGGACCCAGAAAACGAGGGACTCACACACCAATGGTGAATTTGGGCTATCATCTGATTTCCATTTCTGCCAGTCTTTTTCCTTTCATTTATCAAGGTTTTCTTAGATGTCTGTTCTATAGAGTTGCAACAGCTGCTTTTTCAAAAAAACCCTGTAACTGCCTGCTCTGTGGGCCTGATCAGACATGGGACTGATTGCCTGCTGTGAGGTGCTCAACACTCTCAAATCCCAGTGAATCAAGGTAATGGAGGGAGTACAGCACCCTCAGATACTAAAAATCCCAATAGCACAAAGTCTGTTTTGTCTAGTTAGCTCAGGTTTTTGTCATTGAAACTTATAGACTAATACATCCACTTTGCAGACACAGTTTCTGTTGATCATTTAAAACTTTGCCAAAATCAGAGGGAAAAAGTTGAGCATTAGGCACAGGGTCAGAACTTATTGATGCCTGCATACCAGATGTGGATTAATGAAATGCTACTTGTGTGGTTCATACCATTTCTTTCCTGAAAATCCAATGTCAAATAAAATATTGGCTTCAAAAACATACTTACACATAATCATTTTTGTATTTTAACATAAAACAAAATCTATTTTAAAATAATCTGACCTGTTAAACTATTACAATGCTAGATCATACAAGCACAATGCAAAAGTCTAACATTATGGGGAAAATATTTTTAAATTACATGATTGAAATATTTTAAGTTGCCCATTGTGATTATTTTGAATAACCCACATCTATATTGTTTTTCATTGGAAGGATCACAAAGTACGACACCACTGAACGGCAATCACTTCTAGGGTGAAATGTGTCAAAGTTCCACAGCAAATCTGCATAGCAGTTCAAGACAAGAACAGAAAAATCCATGATCAAATTGAAAATGTTATGTGGCAATGAAAAAGGCAAGTGCCATCTTGGAACATATCAGGTGAGGTATTTCCAGTAGAGCTAGGGAAGTATTACTGCCATTGTACAAAGCACTGATAAGATTCTATCTGAAATACTGTATGCCAGGAGTTCTCAAACTTTTTCTTTCTCAGCCTCCCTCCCTCCCCCTGCAACATGCTATAAAAACTCCATGGGCCACCTGTGCCACCACAACTATTTGTCTGCATATAAAAGCCATGGCCAGTGTTATGAGTTATCAAGCAGGGCAATTGCTCATGGCCCCATGCCACAGGGAGCCCTACGAAAATAAGTTGCTTGGGCTCAGGCTTCAGCCCCACCATGGCAGGGCTCCAGCTTTGGCTCTTGACCCTGGGCCCCAGCAAATCTAATGCTGGCCCTGCTTGGCAGATCCCCTGAAACCTGCTTGTGCCCCACCCCCAGGGGCCTTGGACCCACAGCTGAGAACTGCTGCCATACACAGTTCTGTTCCCTCATGTTCAAGAAAGTTGAATGCAAACTGGAACACACACAGCAGAAGGGTCTGAGGATAATCAGAGAGCCTATTTGACGAAAGCAGCCTAAGGGAATGTGGCTTGTTTAGCTTAGCAGAATGAAGACTGAGAAGTGGATGTGATCACTCTCTTAAATATGTGGGGTGAGGGAATAAACACCAGGGAAGGAAATGCTATTTAAGTTAAAGAACCATGTTGGCACAAGAGCAAATGAGTATAAACTGGCCAAGAATAAATTTAGGATGGCAATTAGAAGATTTCTAATCATCAGAGGAGTGATTTTCTGAAACAGCCTCCCAAATAGGAGTAATGGGGGCAAATAACCTCATTAGTTTTAAGATGAGGCTTGATAAATTTGAGTGGGGTTGTGTAACATGGTTGTTGGTGGGGGGGCTGGGCTCAGTCCCCAGGTGTTCTTTCCAGTCCTGTTTTTTATGTCCTAGACCTCATGTTTCAGGGTCAAATTTACTCTTTCCAAACTCTAAATGTGGAAACTCCCCCCTTCTCCCCCATCAAATTAGCCAGTTTCCTGCAGGGGTCAGAAAGGATATTTGCTCCTTCCACCCCCAACATGTTCTGGGTCCCCTCCCCATCCTCTGAAGCTTCAGAGATGGCCCTGGCTGCAGATGGGACCCTGGATAAAGTGGGTCGGTGCCCTGAGGTGGGACTGAGAATTTGCTTCTGTGGATGCTTGGCTGGTAGGTCTTGCTCATGTGTCAGGGTCAAATTGACTCTTTCCAAACCCCAAATGTGGAAACTCCCCCCTTCTCCCCCATCAAATTGGAAGGGACATTGGGGTTCTTTGTCTTCCTCTACAGCATGAGGCATGGGTCACTTGCTAGGTATATCTCACCAAAGCAATTCTCTGCCATTGCAAGGGCCTCAGGCGATGGTGCTCCTCAGTCCCTCCTGTTCTCTGCCTATGGCACACAACAGTTTAGTCTCTGCTGTAATACTTTAATCCAATCCAGGTTGTTGGACTCAATGCATGGGAAACTGGGTGGAGTGTAGTGGCCCGTGATGTGCAAGATGTCAAACCAGATGATGTAATGGTCCCTAGTAGCCTTAAACTCTTTGAAATGATAGGAAGGCTTAATTAGCTCACTATTTTGACCTTGAGCTCTGTTTGTACACTCAACTCTAATATTTGGGGGAGGAATTTTGATTGCTTGTAAAAGAGGGATGGACGGCACAGTGGAAATCAAGCAAAGGCTAGCATGGCGTGTGTTACGCAAACAACCCCACCCAGCTCTGCTAAAGCCCTTCAATTCTGACTCAGTCCTTGGCAGAATTGGCACCCTCTGCCAAATTCTGGGTGGACAAATATCCTGTAGAAACCAGTTCTATTATTTATTGATATAGTGCTGTCAATTAAGTGGAGCTTTCACAAACATGGAACAAGACAGACATGGAACATTCCCCTGAAAAGTTTGTTGTCTAACTCAGACAAAAGTAAATGGAAGCAGCTCTGGTGAGCGAGGTGTGTGGAGACCTTGTTGGTTGGAAGTCTGCTTTGGGAAGGGTACCTTTATAAGAAGGTTTCTGAGGCAGGCTTTCATGTAGGGAAGAGAAGAAACTTGGTGAACAAGAAGTGGGGAGGCTGTGCCAAATGTTGGCAGCATGTAAAAAGGTGAGAATAGCGAAAAGAGAGGGTATGAACGGTAAGGAACAAGACTAGAAGGAGCATGGGGAGAGAGGAAGAATTGGCAAAAATAAGAACAGGGACATAGATGCTGGCAAAATAGTACAGTGTTGGATGGCAAGAGTTCAGGAGATTTTTATGCAACCAAAGACAGGAAGACAATGAATGGATTCAAAGAAGTGGAGATGTGATCTAAGGGGTAAATCAGGAAGATTATTTTAGCAATGTTATTTTAGAAGAGATAGGACACAAACTCTTTCCCCTTTCACCTAAACTGGATTCAAACAAAGTTATCTTGATTTGGAAGTCTAGTGCTTGCTAACTATTGGCCAGGCTCCAACTCTCTATATTTCAAGGGCAAAACCCCTTGCTCTCCAGAAGTAACTTTATGAGCAATGAATAAATCATCCCTGGCAAGGATAGATTTTATAGGCATTTCTAGAGAACATCAGTGCCACTAGTACTGCAACAGCGGCAGACCCATGTTGTGCTACTGCTGGCCAGGCTAAAAACTTCAGAAAACATGTTTGTAAGCCACTGTGGCCCATGTCATGACCAACAAGATTTTAGAGTATTAATCCACTATGACATCTGGCTCATGACTGTTAATTTAGATTTGCCCTGAAAAGATCATGTTAAATTTTCAAATGTAAATGCCTAAGTTTTGTCTGCCAACAATTCCCTTATGCATGAAAGTTAGGTAGCCATTTGCACATGTAAATGCTCACTTTGCACGCACAAATATTTTGTTGATTTAGGGCCCACATTTGAAAATTTGTCCCAAAATGTCTACAGTCTGTGTCAATTAATTAATTTTTGAATACTAACTCATTCTAAGACTTTGCTGATAGCGTGGTGCTTCAGGTTATTGTACACAATTTAACATGTCTTTTTCAGACCCCTTTCTTTCTATTGTTATATCGCCAGAGGCCAACAAAGTTCCAAATGAAAAATACAATGAAACCATTTAACTGGAAACTTGAAATGAACTGGAATTAATTTTTGAGCATGTATAAATCTTTCAATAGATTAACTTTCAACATTCAGCATTTCTAATGCCAATAATGTACTTACATTTAATAGACAATTGTTTGATTTAGGCTAATCCTGATCAAATTGTTCAAAACTAAGAGGGTTGTGACCAGATTTCCTGGGACTATTAACACGGCAGAGTTGAAATAAGAAGTACGGTATCTCAAATCCTGAGAATTTACATGTCAAGGGAGGGCTAATATTTTTTAGAAACTGTAAAAATGTATAGAAGGATGTTATAATTAAATGAATATCTGATTTCAGTTGCAGAATTCAGTATTGTATTAGATACAAGACCTTACTTGCATGCAATGTAGTTTGCAAACTTAAATACATGAAAAATCAGAAAATGTGTCCCACTATATAGTTTAAGGTAAACCTGTCACTCTTTAAGTAATAATATGGAATACTACATATATATTCACTTTGGGTTTCTTAATGTTATTTTGAGAACCTAAACTTTTTCATTTCCAGGGCCTGATTAAGCCCTGACAATACAGAATGTATAGCATTACCACTTCTTGTGATTTTTAGAGAAAGTCTCATGATAGAGTTTTCCATAAAGCCCCCATTCCTGGAGGGTGAATAATTAAGTGAAAATTTCAACTTCCATTAAAACAAAAAGTTTCTAGCCCACCTATCTGGGGGGAAAAAGCTTGAAAACGTGAACCCTAATGATCCAACCCCAGAAGGCAAATAAAAAGAACCCAACATTTCTTTTTTTAAAAATCTTTTATGTATTCTCGTGATGTTTTGGGGCCTGATTTGTGACTTTTGAATGCTTGGCTTTGGCAGTGCTGCATACACACTGCACTGCCCTGTGCCAATGAGGGCCACTGCCCTTTGGGAAGGATTTGCCCCAAGCACCAGAATGTTTTACACATGATTTGCCCAATCTGTTGTGCAGAACTTTGGGAAGAACTGAGGAACTACATTAAAGTTTCTACTTCAGTGCATTATCCTGGGCACCTGGTCCTGAAACAGCCATTGCTAGTGATTAGACCAAGAGACGGACTATATGCCCTGCTCTGCCAGAGCTCCACTCGCTGCACACAAGCCACCTTTGCACTTCCCTGGCCCCATGGATAGCCACGGGCCAACGTAATCCTTGCTGGAATTTAGAGTAGCCTCAGTCACAAAGGGCTGCTATGCCAGATGAGGATGACCATAAACCAGTACATTCTGGCTGTGGCTCAGCCTACTCTTTGTGTGTCCTCAATGCTGTCTCTATGCCAGTTGTGGATTATCCAGTGCCAGGGGAATCCTGGCTTTACAGCTGCTGTGAACCGCAAGAGTGGCACAGAAGAGCTATATCACTGGACAGAATTTGGCCCAGGGAGGTCTGCAGCCCTAGATTATATTCCTAACTTTGAAACTGACCGTGTGCGCAACCTTGGGCAAGTCATTTAGGGTCAAGTTGTGGCATGTGATCATTAACCAAAGTAGAGGTGAGTCTGCAGCTGCACGTCCCTCCCAAGTTTCACTCTGCATGTTTCCTCATTCTGGGAAGTTTGCTCTGCTGGCCTGTGGAAAGCCTTGTCCCTGCCACTTCCCTGCATCCTTTAGGAGCATGTGCACTGTCTGGGGACAAAGGGGGGGGGGAAGCGACCGGCCCTTGTGTAGGCCACAGAAATGGAGGTTAGGTACCTCGCCTGCTTTCACCCATGTAGGAGCCTATCACAATCTGCCCTTCTACCTCAGTTTTCTCATCTGTACAATAATATTAGCCCCCTCGCAACATTTGTAACATGATTTTATGTAGTTACATGAAAGACGGTACACATGGCACGTGCAAAGCACTGTCGTCATTATAAAGCGGCAGATTTCCAGATTCCTCAGTGAACGTTAGAGGTTCCATTTTCATACACACAAACCATCCAACAAGTTCTCTGCTGTGTTAGGCACAAGCAGGAGTTTCTTTGGTAGCAGGCATGCGTGCTTTGTCTTGCCAACATGTTTTCTTCAGCCAGTTTCTTTTGTTTAGTCATTTAAAGGAAAATGCCCACTTCCCCTGGTAGTGTTTGAGTTCCTCTCTTGTGCCTCGTCTGTATTTCAGTTTAAAGGTGGAGGATGTGGTTTTTGTTCTAATCTTCTGTCTTTTGGGGGTTTCTTCAGAAGTTTGAGCCTGTGTGATAATTCCTGTGTTCCTACCTATTTCTCTCATCCTATTTTCCAGTGCCAAAAAAAGAATTGGCTGCACATTGCTCTTTTTCCAATCATCATTCTGTTTCCTGGGGAGATGAAAATGATCTGCATTTTGGCATGTGGAAATCTAGAATATTCTCCTTGCTCCATTCCTTTGCATTGGCACTGGTCTACGTGTAGAGCAGAATTTTTTGGGGCTCCAGAAGTTGCAGCAGAAGGAGAATCAGCGGGAGTAGACAGACTAGAAGCAATTCAGATTCCCCTGTATTACCAATATCATGGTAAAATATCATTAGTAAAATCCTCCACTGCAAGTGGCTTAATGCCACATGGAACATACTCTACATCTTTTTTTAAATGTGCTTTAATTGATCATATTATTAATACTGAAACTCTGAGCATTTTTCCTCTATCTCAACCCCATATTTGTATAGAAAAGCATGCAGTGTACATGATATACCTTTTGAACCACATGGAAACAGCTGGAAATCCATGTGTAAGTAGAAAAAATCAGAATACGAGAATTATTAAAGTTATATGTTCAAGAAAATAGTGTAAAATAGTAGCTTGGCTATTCCTAACTTTGAGCACCCATGTATTAGAAACTGTAGGTAGTTAGATGATGCAGTCACTGGTTTTAATTTTTATAATGTTATAAAATTTCATCTATTGCCAAATCATCTGGACATGTGTAGTCCTAAATTGCACAGGAGCTTGGTAATGATTTTCTTAAATTCATCGGTCATTTGCTTCTGCTCCATTCATTTGAGCTCTCTGACCTGAGCCTGCAACTTGTAAATAAATCATTGGGTAGAGGTTAGTTAATGTTTGTCAAGTGATTCAAAGATCATAAGCATGATTTTCCACTGCAGCACAACTGCGTAGTCACTTAAATCTCTGCCAAGTAGATCTAACTCACACCACTTCTACAGCACAAAGGGAGTATAACTAGGGAATCCCTTGGGATAAGGGGGTTCCCCACATGGAGCAAAGCCAGCATAACGGCTTTATGCCAGTCTTCCTTGCAGCCCCTGGCACAAGGGACATACTAGGAATGTGGCCAGAGGGAGGGGGATGTGGCTGGAGTGCAGCTGGCCTCTAGTTGTTCTTGGCTGCAAGCATGGCCCATTGGGGACTGTTTAGCTGAATGTAAGATAGAGACCGGAGGCAGCTTGTCTTAGACTTGGGGTTCTCAGCAGGGCCAAGAATAGGGGAGGAGCACATGTGGCATAAAGCCACCTTCCTCCCTATCCCCTCTGTTGTTGTGTTGAGTACAAGTTGGCCTGAATGGAGAATCTTGTCCAGCGAGTTCAAAGTGGATGTAAAACTCTGAGTCAAATTCCTTTCAGGAATTCCTTTCACACAGCCACTTAGCACCTAAAACAAAGACTCTGTCTAGCCCAAGCCCCCTAAGATATTAAAACATTTCTCCTGAACAAGGCCAAGAGAACAAAACCAGTTAGGAGATTGTAGCCCAAGTCATTCCAGAGACATGATGAGCCAATAGATGCAGATTGAAAAGCCTTTTAAAAAACGAGACCAGGTGGGTAGGATATTATCTTCTTTTGGACCAACTTCTATTAGTCCAATAAATATTGCCTCACCCACCTTGACTCTCTAATATCCTGGAACTACCACCACTAAAAAAAAAACCCTCACCAGCAACAACTAATGACAGGTAAATGTAGAAAACAGCATGGGTGATATCCTTAGCTGGTATATATTGGTGTAGGCCCATTGAACCAAAGGCACTACAGCAATTTCCTTTCCACCAGATCAATGTCTGTCCCTTTGTCTGAATTTTCACAGGCTGCTGTAGCTTTCCTCCAGAACTCTAGTTCTATCCTGGTATGAAGTTCTGCAGGCAAGATTTCAAAGAATTTAGAAGTTGGGGTGCGGGCACTTTAAAAACAAGCTTATTATACAGAGCTTGCTTCGACCTTAAGTATGGAGTGACTACTGCTCCTCCCTAATCATTAGTTACACTAGGAAATTAATCATATCATCGGAAAAAATTATGGCTAACTGGCAAAATCAGAGTGGCTGCTGCAGAAAGAGAGTGTTAGAGTTTGTTTGATATCTCACTTTCTCTTTCAGTCTAACGTGTGTATGCACCAAAAATATAAATACTTTTTGTTAACAAGAGAATATACTTTGTTCGTGTGTCTCTCAATTTGAATGTAGGAGAAAAGTCCTGCTGAGTTCCAAGAAAACCTCAGTGAGTTTCAAGAACTTAGGACAAGGTCTGAAAAACTCTCCATCATGAAAACACAGCATATGGAAAATTTGGTTGTTCCGTGGTGTCTGACACCTGTGATTCCTTGAACAAATCCAGGAAGCTACTGATGTAATTGTACATACTGCAGGTTGTGCAATTGTACATACTTTCTTCCTGGGAAGAAAGAGCTGAACCTCCCCAGAATTTAGAAGCTGCTTTTTGACCCTAACTGTCAATGTGGTGCTTTTTGTCATGTATATTATTTCTTATCACATCTTTTAAAAATGCCTACCTTTGTGCATGTCCATAATGCACATTTAAATCCATGGTTTTTGGAAGGTAACTCACTTGATTAGGCTACACAGCCCCTTTTTCTCTGCACTAAAAATATTAGCTATACTGCACCTTGTCAGTAAATAATACTAATTGTACTGGAGTTGTTATGAGTGAGACATAAGAATTGCAATTTACCTATAGTTACCTTAACTTATACATTTACTAGTGTATAATAAACTACACAACTGGATAGTTTCAAAATGAATAATTTTATTAGGAACGTCTGGTAGTGGTAAGAGTCTGGCTTAAACTGACAAAGCCCCAACATGCAAATTCAGCACAGAAACTCTGAGTCCAGGATAATCCAAATTTAGAGAAATACCACAGAAGTATCTAAATAACCCATGATCTTGCACGCATTATGGGCCAAATCATGACCCTGTTAAAGTCAATGGGAGTTTTGCCTTTAACTGCAATAGAACCAGGGACTGCTCATGTATAAATGAGAGAAAGGAGCCAGCGTATTCTTATCTCTGGAGTTCTCCATAGACGCTACCTCTTACTAACTACATCACTGCTGCCAATTTTAGCAGAGATATCCAGTAATGTACTCCTCCCAACTCTAAATGCTCTCCCACCTTCCCAGCTACTGATTACATTTTTTCATATTTCATTCAATCAACTTTTTTCCAAAAGAGGTTTCTAAAAAGGACAGCTCTGGAACTTTGGGTCTCAGGTACTAGAATGCCATGGAATTTAGGTCCCGTTTGCATAGGTTTCCTGCAAGGGCTTTCATGAGCCAAACAAAGCAGTGCTATGAAGACCAGATTCGTAGTAAATGGCAAGTAAAACGTTTGAGAAAACCTAACATGATAATCCAGCATGCATGTACACACACCTGTACACCAAATGAACAGAAAACAAACCCCAAGCACTCTATACAGCAGGAGTGGGCACTAATTTTCGCAGAGGGGCCACTCCACAAATCTGGTAAGTCATTGCGGACCTGCACTGCTTCTGCTCATGTGACCAGAAGCAGGCAGTTCGGGAAGCGACCAACCTAGAAACTAAGCTGCCCAGTGCTCCATTTACCTGGCAACTGGTGTGTCGGGCAGCTCAGTGATTCTCAGCTGGCTGCTTCCCAAACTTCCTGCTTCTAGCCACATGAGGGGAAGCTAGAAGTTTGGTTAGTGACCAGCTGAAAGCTGCCTGACACTGCAGGGTAGCTTAAGCAGAATGTTGGCAGCAGAAGCAATGGATCGGGTGGGCCTACTTTTGCCCCTGCATGGTGGGCTGGACAGAAACGTTAGACAGGCTGGATCTGGCCCGCGGGAGGTATTTTGCCTACCCCTGCTTTACAGGCAAGAGAAAGAAATGCAGAACAGGCATTTCAGGTCTGAAGCATTCACATCCTTAAGGAGACTCTTCTGTCAAAACACTCAGGCTAAACAGCCACATCAACAATTGCCAGCAATAGCGACTGTCCGAGACAGACCCATTATCTATTTTAGGGTCTCATACTACCACCCATCACTCTATTACACACCTTCCCCATGAAATCAATAGCAACAGTGAAGTCCCTAGTGGACTTCATGGGGTTTCTGGCTCTTCTCCCTTTTGGAGCTAAAAATGGTGCTTGCCATTTTTTTTATTTGTTGTTTTATTGGTTGATTTCTTTGTTACAGTTGTTTAATACTGTGGGGGATATTTTGGGTCAATGGTGGTGTCAACTCTGACCAGTCAGAGGGTGCCATGACATTACAAGCTTCTGACATGGCACAGCCGAAGTTATTGCATCCAAAAGGAGCTTGTGTGCTATGCCTCTTATTTTATTGACATACAACAAAACCCTAGAACTCCATCTGACATTTTGGATAAACAATTATCATTCTGGCTTCTTTGCTCACACATAATGTTACAAGATAGTTAGAGAAAACCGTACCCTCCTCCTTCAAAATAAATACAGTGTAGACTCATAAAAGCATATTAAATATGTATTTAAAAATCAAATGACAGTTGGAAGGGACTCCTTGCACTACCGTTTCTCTTGAATCTTGAGTTTGGCCAGCCTTTCTGAACCTATGATGTTCCACGAACTCTGCCAGTTGACTTCTCCGGTTGTTTTTTGTGAGCCATAGTGCAACAACAGAGACTAGAGAGGCTGCAATACTCAGAACAGCATATTCTGTGATGGCTGTTCTAAGCACTACTCTCTAGTTCTTGCACTTAGAGAAGGGTGAAATTAGTTCTACACATACTGACTGGAAAGTCTCTTGCTACCCTGGAGCAGAGGAAGGCAGTAATGGACCCTGGGGCAGATGGCTCTGGTCTTTGACACAGATCTCCTGAGATTGCCAGATGTTGGGGAGTACAACTGCCTCTCCATTGCATAGCAGAGAACAAACCCTACCTCTGGACAGAACAAAACAGAAGAAATTACACCAGGGAAACCCCATGGAATTTTTCTGTCCTACTGATTTTCCTAGGAAGAAACAATCAGTTTTTAACCAGTCCTTATTCAGATACAACTCCCATGAATTTTGGTGGGACTGAGAAAAACTGAGTAAAGAACTTTAAGATTTGTCCCACTGTTAATAAGGTCACCAGAGTATTTTGCTTCAAAACTGTTCTCTGTTGCTACTAAATGTAGTATGATGAATGCAACCAAAGAAGTGTGCCAAGTTTTAAGAGGGACCTAGATGTCTGGGGGTTCCAGAATACAAGTTGGGACCAAACTGCTACCAAAAACACAGGCCTCTGAAAATGAAATATAGGCCTTTATGCAGTATTGGCAACCCCGGGTGTTCAAAAGTGGAGAGTTGGGTCACAAAAATAATGAGATTTGCTGAAAGATCTTGAAATTTTAAGAAATAACTACTTTGAGGTTCTTTTTATTTACCTTTTGGTAGTGTAGCCTTTAAAGTCCACATTTTCAGGCTTTTCTCCCCAATCATGAGAGCTAGAAATGTCATGATTTTAATGAAAACAGATTCTCATCTAATCACATGGATCCAGATGCTGGGGCTTTAGGAAAAGTGCTAAATATTGTGATGCTTGAGTTGGCAATAATAAAGTTCTCTTTCCTACAACTCTGCCTGTTTGCGGCATCGCTTTTTTTTAATGAATCAGCGAATAGGTTTTAAGGTTCTCAGATATCACAACGAGGGTGGGATATACCTAAATAGAAAGCGCTGCTACGCTTGTTACATGCACAGAACTCCTACTGCTGCTGGAGAAGCTTCTGCAAAAACTGTGAAAATGGATCTACGTGTCAAGTCCTTTTGGAGAATCACATGTAAAATTTGAAATTGGCTAACATTTCATCCGTTCCCCATAAAAATCTGTGTTTGATTAAATATAGTTCTTTAATGTCAATGTAGATCCCTAGATTTATGCATCTCATGCAAAAATGCTGGTGAACTTGGCCTCCAGTGAAACCACATAACTAATAGCATCATTAAATCTTCTGTAATATCTAAACACTTCAGGTGATTTATTGTGGTATATAAGAGCAGTAGCCCAGATAATAAATTATTGTATTAAAAAGACAGTGTGATAAAATGGATTAATTGTGATAAAGTTATCCTTGATACCTTTTAGCTACTTAGCTAGGAACCTCAGTGAAAGTTACAACATAATCTGCTGTTGTTGCTTTTTTAATTTAGTTATGTAGTGCTAGAAGCAAATATAATAATAATAGATTGTCTCAAAATTCATCTTCATTTATGGAAATAACTGGTTGTAGACTATTTTAAAAAACACCCAGCATTAGTTTCTGAAAATTATACCTACAGCTAAACTCATAAGTAAACTGCATCTACAAGTTTATAACTATAAAGAAGTGCTCTAATATCCATTTTGTTCTTGTTTTACCATAAAATATATTTAACCCCAGCTGACATGTACAGAGTCGGAAACACTTGCATTTCCTGATGTCATGATGATATATACTGATCCCTGTTGAATAAAGTAGTAATTATAAAAGAGGCAGCTCCACACTCACAGATTTTTTACTTATTGTTCCACCTGTCTAATTTGTTTTACTTTTCTTTTTGGACAGGCAATACTTTTGAAAAGCTTATGGGTTTATAGCTCTATGCCAAGGAGAATTTTCTTGCAAAGAGAAAGTGTAGTCATTGAATACCACATTGGCAATCCAGCAGAATATGACAGAGTTCAAAATAACTTGGGAACAGTGACAAATATGTCATGAACAGCCTGCCCAAGGAGCATGAGTTAACAGCATAGTCATTATTAATTATTATTATTTATGTAACCCCTTTGGGGTTTAGAGAACATGGCCGCTTTCAAACCTTGGCCCTGCGGGGGAAGTGCTGATTGTTCCAGAAGGTGGAAATGCTGTTTGGGGGAGGAGGGAAGAGAGGGGGAGAGAGCAACAGGTGTGTGCGTCTGTAGCTCCAGAAAGAAGGGCTACTGTGAGCATGCCCTCACAGAGTGAAGCAAACTGCCTAAAGCCTGGGAAAGGCACAGTGGCCGACTGGGGATGCCTCAGGACAGGAGCCAGGAGGGGCGCTGCCAGGGAGGAATCACCCGAGAAGGACAAACCAGAGCTGGATCCAATATCACTGCTGCCCAGAGCTGTATGGGGCCATGAATGCTGGGGCTTGTGACTTTGCGCTGGGAATAAGGAGGGTGGCTGCAGCTAACTAAGTGGGGAGGCTGTTGCTCTGTGTGGGTTTGCAGAGAGCGGCAGAAGAGGGCACCGGATGGATTTGTTGGGGGAAGTTCACTGGCGCCGAAGATGACCAGGAGCACTCAAAACTCACTGCCAGACTGGGACTTTGCGCAGGACTTCTGAACTTTTGAGAGCAGATGCATTGCTTGCTGTCTGCCCTTTTAGACTGTGGTACCCCTGGGCCTGTGGGGCCTCGTGTTAAAAGGAGCCCTGTTTTACCGCTTTCCCCAGCTTTCCATCTGTTGTTTTTTTCCGTTTATCCTCTGTAAATAAATATTTCCCTTTCCCATATTCGTTGTACTATGCCAGTATGAGAGTTCACTCCATGGGGTTTGGATCAGGGTGGAAAGCACTTTCCCTGTGGCATTCCTGCACATGCCTTTTCTTGGCCAGAGCTACTTGCAGAGCAAACATTATCTTGGTCACAAGGGTGCTAAAGATACATTTATTATTATTTTATTGATCTTGATCCTGCAGCTTTTGTGAACCTGATCCAAAGCCTGCTGATGTCAATAGGAATTTTTGTGTGTATGTTTTCGCTTCAAGTTGATGGAGTTCTGCATAAGAAAAGATTGCAAGACTGGGAATGAGCCTATCCTAAGAACTCTCCATTGCCTGTTTTACTGAAGGTCTGCTTACAAAAATGGACCTGAAAAATGCATTTTATAATGAGAAATTCATCCACCCACCAGAAAATGTATTTTTTCATTATATCCTTCTACTATTTTCCTCACTTTACTGATGATAATATTTGTCTTTGGCTATATGGTTATCTCACCTCTAGAGTTGGTTGAATACCAGAGAAAAAAACACTTATGACCAATATTACTGATGTTTCTTGAATAATTTATTCAATGAAGAGAATTTATCTAGTCCTCTGACTTAATTATGTATAATGAAATTCAGGAAGATAGAAGATTTATTGCAAATGTAATTGACTTCCTTTGGGTGGTTGTGTCAAAATTTCATCATTTCTTTTTATCACACACAGTGCATTGGGAAACAATTGGAAGTATACCTCTCGAAGGTGAAGGGGAGTGTTTTAGATCCAAGACACTAATTAAAGGCCATAGGAATCATCTGTTCTGCTTCATTCCTATGCAATACTCAGACTCTTATTTTTAAATGTCGTGCTATTATAATTATTTCAATAAAGTGTATTAACATTATGGTAATAAATATAACTCATTAAAATTGTGGTAGGTCATTCCAAATGAAATAGATATGACAAATGAAACAACCTCTTGTGTTTGCCATGATTAATTGGATATTATGTAAAATTCAACTTGTCATTAGCAAAGGACACATTTGTCATTTGTCAGCTTTACAGCAAAATTACTGTACCTAATTTCAACAGATGGAAAACAATCTGCCATGATGATCTCTTTCATTAGCCAGTGACTTTCGTTTTTCTTTTCTTTTCTTTTTTCTGAATGATTGTATTTAACCCACAGCATTTAGGAGCAAATAGATATTATGGTGGCGGGCCCTGTGGACAAACATAAAATAGATGAATTTACACTACATTGTCAGCATGCATATTTATAGTTAAGCTTATTTAGTGCATGTCAGATTTGCTTTACGGAAAATACTTTTAGAGACCATGTAAGATTGGTATGAAAGAGGAGTACAAATAACAAAAGTGAGATATACTTACAATCTGCAGTTAGACAGGAGATAGTATATTTGGCATATATTGAGAATCAAGCTTGTTTTAGTTCTTATGTATTGTACTAACGTATAGTTTTGGTTTATTTTACATGTGATTGATGGCAAATCACAATCCTCCAAAGTGGAGCTATATCTATGGTTTAGTTGAACCCCTTCTTATGGTAACATGAAATGGACAATATAATTGGAGCCAAGGGTATTTGCATAACTATATTGCCTGTCTCTGCTATCCCGGTAGCACCAAGACACTAACACATTGGTTACTTGGCACATGCCTTAGTCTGCTGCGCATACTGGTATTGCACTGTTCAGTCAGTGTGCTCTGGCTTCCCCCTGGTGTTCACTGAAAATGCCCTCCAGCTTTTAGTCTGTAGAACAATTGCGGAAGAGAGCACCTTCACAGATCGTGTACCACATTGTATGCTGAAATTAGCCCGCATGAACAAAATCCATACAAATCTATACTGTGACTCAGATTATACATCTAAGGGAGTAAGGAGGCATCGGAACAACTCTTTGTGGAGCTTGGTTCCAGGGGCCAAATTTTCAAAGGTATTTAGATGCCCAAAAATGCAGATAGGTGCCTTGGGGGATTTACGAAAGTGCCTAAGCAGGTTAAGTACCTAACTAATTTAGGCATTTTGTAAATCCTACTAGGCACCTATCTGCAGCTTTAGGCACCGAAAATCTGGCCCTGTGTTTTGGAGTAAGTAGCTTTGGAGTTTATGTCTTTACAATAGAGTTTACCCAGGTTTGGGCACCTAGGTTAGTCAAGCCTGAGTGACAGCATCCACACTGCTTAGCAGCCCTCAGATCATACCTGCATGGCCATGGCCATGCTGGCACTGCATAGCTAAGGTTAAGTGCTAGGATTTCTGGGGACATATCTCATGGTTCTTAGTACTATACTAAGCTGTGCTCCTCTCCAAATTGTTATACAGGGTATTGTGGGGGAACTGGTTTGTCTTTCTCAGGTTCTCTGCAGATGTGCTCTTATCCTGCCAACACAGTAAACTAGAACGCTTCTGGCTCTGCACACTTCTCACTTCTGTCCACTCCATTCCAGCTGGATCCATCTCAGTTTTGAATGCATACAACAGTGCACAGAAGAACATAATATGCAAGCTAGAATGCATCTGTAGTTGCATGTTCAATTCTCACCTCCCTCCCACTTGGAGTCTCTCTTGGATCACATGTGTCTGGGTGGAATGAGGAAGGGAGATCAAGGTAATGGCTTGGCTTCCACCCTCGGTGGAAACAAAGTCTGTGCCACAACACATGATATCCTCCATAATAATAATTGCAATTGTCATAAACCAGCAAAACTCTCCCATTTATGCAGTGGCTCTGATGACCCTTCCATTTCAGTGTGTTCCCTGGCCCTTTCTCTGAACAGTTCCATGGATTCTGGGCCGAGAACATCCGTTAGTGCCTCTGCTCACACAATCTGTTTGAGTTGTGGGGTCTGTTCCAGCCTCTCCTATTAGCAGGATCTGTCTGGCCCCACTCCAAAAATAAACCCATTTCATCTCAACAGGCTCTATGATGAGGTAGTGACTGAGCACCTGTCAAACTCCTTGTAGTAGGGGTAGCTTGACTGAGTTTCTAGACTTGCTGTTGACATCTTTCGTCTTGCAAAACATGATTTCAGGTTTTTTTATTTTCTTCCTGCTTTGAAATGTTGTCCACTCAACACCCTCCTCTGCCAGCCTCTTTGAGATGTTACTGCACAGGGGATGATTTTGGGAACATCTCCCCAAATTGTGGAACTTACTGACCTCACATTAGAGGTCCACCAGAACCTTGGTCGGAGGCTTTGACCAGCTAGCAGCACTCTGGAATGAGGATCTCCCGGACAGCCTCTCTATTCAGTCAGGGGCTGTGTGGAATATGGGATTAGATGCTGAGCTGATGTGCGTAAATTGGGAGGTGATTTCTAGTGCAGAAGAAGGGAGTCAATAGAAAATCAAGAAAAAAACAGCCTGTGGGGGATTGTGGGAAGGCATTGGAGGACTATCAGTACCAACACTCTGGACTGTAGGTTAAAGCCTCCATCCACACTGCAAAATAGGTGGGTTAAAGCTGAAGTGAAAACAAAACCCAGCTCCAACCAATAGCCCCAGCTGGGTAAGCAAGCCTGGGGACAAAGCACAGGTAAGCCTAGGTATGGACAGTATGGTGGTGGTTAGGTAAGATCCTAGGCTAACCCTATAGTAAAGAAATACCCAAAGTATCTGCTTAGTTACCCCTCTGCCCCATTTTCAGAGAAGGCAGGCAGAGAGAGGAATGGGCAGAGCTTTGGCTCCACTGGTCAGCATAGCTACACTGATGTAGGAGGTGCCATAACAGACCATGAGCAAACTATTAGTGCTCAGTGCAAGATGGATGCAGGGAAGAAACTGTGACTCCCAGCTGTCTCCCACTCTGCGTCGCAATGCCTCCTCGGGTCACTTCTGGATTGGTGCAGTTTACACGCCACCCTTTGCTGAAGGCTCTGTCCATAGTCACAATCTAACCTTATGACTGTAGAAATAGGTGCGAGTATCACTGTGCTGCTTGTGAATTCAGTTATTTTCAAGTATGTTGGAGCAGGACATCATGTTTTGTATGGTTGTGTTTGAGGTGGTGTTTTGGAAGGGATGATATAAGTACCTTGCCAACTGAATTCATGTAGCTTGAGATATAGGGCAAGATACACAAGATTTTTGAATCTCCTGATGCTAATGGCACTTTAGATCATGTAACTCAGCTCTCTCACTTAGTGTTAAAAGGGAAGGGCCTAAGTAGCAATGAAATGGGGCTATTTGTCACACGCCCTCAAAATAAATCTTACTGTAGAGTCACGGATGTTTCTAAGTGGTTTAGGCCCTTCATTCCAGAGACTGAATGTGGAACTTTGTGGTGTGGTAACTTAGCTACAGTCTTTGGCAGGCAATCTTGCCTGTTAAGCGAGACCATATTTTTTAAGAGATGAATTCACAAACGCAGTAAATATTGGATACAGTTGTTGTGCCTGCTCTGAGGCCATGTGTAGAAGACAAACTGGAGCCATAAAGACAGTAAAAAAAGCTTCAGATGGCTGGGACCCCTATTTTCCTCACCAGTTTCAGTTTGAAAACTTACTACCACCAATCTAGAATGCGGTGCCTTTGTAATTTGTGCTATGTTTGTATCAGCAGTGAGGAAAGAAATTAACTGGGAAAAATTACCAGGCTTATGTCTGAAGCATTTTATGGAATGACATGAGTTTATTATTGCTCAGTATTAACTAGTTGACAGTCAGAGAGATATTTATCTGATTCTAATATGCCGGGGCTCCTGCAAAACACAAAAATAGATTTAAGTCCTGAAGGGCATCCAAGATCATTTCAATGTCATGTACAAGTTTGGCAGTCCTCTTTGCTTTGATTTATTTGTTCCCTTCCTGAGTTCACAGCCTCCAGTGCTGGCTCCTTGCTGACTTTCATAGCATTATCTATCTGTAAGAAGGGAGCTATTATGAAGTAGTAGAAAATGAATCTCACTTAAAAGTACATAAATCCTTCATTTTCTTACCTTTGTTAAAGATTTTGAAATTAAAATAAACAAGCAGCAAAAACATTAAACAATACAAAAAAAAATATAAATGTCGCTCAGCTGCCAAAGGAACATGTGAACTTAGACTGTTTTATCCCTTCCTTTCAATACAATTTTGAATTTCAGATAACACGCCTGTGTGTCTCTCTATTTTCTTCAGTAGGAACTCTGCCCACACAGATTAGAAAACTTTGGTATTGTAACTGATTTGGCCAAATTTTCAAAAGTGAATATTTGAGTATCTAACTGGAGATAACCTAAATATGCACTGAAGCTAACTGATTAAGTGGACACATCTGAAAATGTTGCCATCAGTAAATAAGATGTTTGTACAAATCAATCTTGGCCTCCTATACTGTAGAAGAGTTGTACCATTTGTCCTTTTTCTTGTTATTTTAAGGGACATTGTCAACTTCAAACTTTCTTAAAAACCTCTCTAAAATTTTTTTACCTGGTGTTGTTTTGAATGGTATACAAGATTATTATCCTGAAAAGGATTAAGGAAAAATAAATTTTCTATTTTTTCCAGTTTGCTTTGAGCATTTGACAGCACTTTATTGTCTTCCCTGCATAGCGCAGTTAGCCCATTTCCCTTTTCGTTTGTGTAGGCCTTTCACACAGCAACAGGGTAGAGAAAAATATTTGTTACTAAAAGAGAAAAGTGCAAAACTGCAGGAAGGGTCAGGGAGTCTCAGAGGCAAATACAGCACATGAAATTCATTTGAGGTTGATGGCATCCATCTAATCTTTTGGTCAAAGATATAGCAACGATAACCATATTTTAATGCCTTAAATGTTACTTGTACTATTGAACAAATCCTTGTTCAAACACCTCCTTAAAACTCACCTCTGCTGTGATATATAAATCGACAGTGGTCAGGCATCTGGTGTGCTATAACCTCTTATCACACTGAGAATAATAGTCTCATTTTTTGTGCTCTCCCCTGTCTTTTATATCCACCTTTTTTCTTATACTGAATTTGTGAGCTCCTCGGGGCTTAGCACAATGGGGCTGGAGCCCTAAGCGCTACCATATTATTAATTCTAATGAACAGTCACAACAGAGGTAAGCTGTGGGCTGGTCTACACTAGAAAATTAGCTCAGCCCAGCTATGCCACTCAGGGGCGTGAAAAATCAACAGCTCTGAGCTACGTAGTTAAACCAGCCCAAGTCCCTGTATGGAAAGAAGTAGGATGACAGAAGAATGCTTCCATCATCCTAGCTACCACCTCACAGGGAGGTAGCTTACCTACAGCAACAGGAGAACCCACCCAGTGGGTGCACCTACACTTGCGGTTTTCAAACTTTTTTTAGCTGAATCCCCCTTTTGAGTTACAGTTTTTGGTTGCAACCCAGACAAAAACAAACAGACACATGCAAAAGTATGCTTGATAGCCTTCTCATAAACCTAGGAGAGATCTTAATAGAACTTTAATTAAATTGCCTACATCTGTAAGTTTCAACTACAGAGATACTTAATGTGAAGAGTATGCCTGTTTCTCTGCAGACAGTTTATCAATTTGTGGGAAGATTTTTGAAACAGACGTCTTGAGGTTGTCCTGCATTTCCATTCTTACACAGGACTTTGCCTTTAGCACCATCAGTGCAGAGAATCTGATTTCACACAAATAAAATTAACCAAATAGCAGAAGAGCTTTAATTGCACACTTTGACAAAAGCTGGGTATATTCTGAGCCAACTTTCAACCAAAAATCCCCCTAAGACTGTTTTTTAAAATTGAATGTCCAGTGTCCTATCACTCTGAAGTTCAGTTTCTCCTGACTGTTATTTGAGAGATGGGACACGGTCACAGTCTCAGCTACAAAAAGTTGGATAATCCAGTCATTCAGAGGTGCATTTCTTTTGGGAAAATATTTATCCAAACTGGCTTTGAGAGAAATCAAGTGATTTTTGATTGGCTCCACAACACTCAATCATTCAGATTCTGTTTCATCAATACTGTCAGTTAACAACAGGAAAGGAACAGTTAAACCAGTTTTGATCTTTGTTTTCCAGAAATCTGGCTCTCTCTTGAATGCTAATATCTTGTTGTACAGGTCAAAAATAGTACTTTCCGCTCCTTACAATGAGACATTTAGAGAATTCAGTTTGCCAAAAATATCAGCAAGGTAAGCCAAAAGCACAAGCCAGCAGGAGATCACACAGACAGTCTGCATTGCTGAAATTCACATCCAATAGAAGAAGTCGAACTTCAGTTCTCAATTGATAAACACGTTGCAACACTTCCCCCTAGGTAGCCGCCTGACTTCCGTGTGAAAAGCTCTGCTCCCGTTTCTACAGAAGCACTGCAGAGACATGCCTTTGTGGCCTGCATCTTGATAAAGTTCACCATTTTAATAGTATAACTCAGAACATCCGTAAGTTCCTGATCTATGTTTCAAGTTGCAAGGGCTTTGGGGTGTATCAGACAATGAGTCCATGACATATGTGGAGCAATTTCAAACACTTTGGCTTTCAAGCCTGCCCTACCTCCAGACATAGAAGGGGCTCCATCCATGCAGATTCTACTGCAGGCTTCCCACTTCAACTCATGAGATCGTAGGAAGTCATCTAAAATGTTAAAAACAGTTCAGCTCCAGTTGCATGCATCTTAATTGGCTTGCAGAACAAAAAAAAAAAAACTTCTAATATTGATGTTTTATAAGTACCAAACATAAGCAATTAAATGAGCTTCTTTTGATGTATCTGTTGTTTCATCCGACTGGATTGCAAATAAACTGGATAGCAAACAAGAGTTCAGCTGTGCCTTGATATTTTCTGCCACATCAGTGATTCATTGGCTGACGTGTTGTCTGACACCGGGATGGTTTTTAACTTCTCTGCTGCACTGTCACAAAGCAAATGTCAATTGCAGCTGGGGGAATCCGTTTTTCCCCAGTTGTGTAAGGCTTTTATTCTTGGCAATGTGGTATGCAACTTTATATGATGCTTTTAAAGGACTTGCAGGGGTGGATACCACATTCTTCATTGTGTGTTTTATTTATTAATTTCTTGTAGCTTTTGTTTAAAAAAAAAAAACCAAACAAACACCCCCACACTTTCCTAGCAGATCACCATGTCCATAAGTAAGGATTATTTATATCAGCAAGATCTGATAGATTGAGCCTTTAAATTGATATTTGAAAATATGTCCAAATAACATGTGTAAGATTTACCACCCTGATAGTTACATCTCCAGCACACACCATAATCTGTTAGTCCATGTTTGAATCAGTGGGATGGAGTCCAATAGACTTTTAAAGGATTATAAATTATATCAAATTAAGTGTTCCTCCCTTGCTCTCTTTCTACTGAAATATATCCAAACAGTGCATATTACAGCAAAGCGCATTTAACTTGTTTCCCCATCTTTCATTAGGAGCCTTAAAAGCAGGCAGTGGAAATCAGTATTTCTGGCTGTACTGAACAGGAGATACTCAGCACCTCACAGGATGAGGCCTTCAAAGGGAAGTATTTGAATGAGTTCTTTAGCATATAATATAATAATTGATGAAATTTCTGGTACTTCCTGAAGATGTTGCTTTAAACTACTTAGACTGCCTTCCTGTGGTAAATATATTGAGCAAAGAAGCTGATCTCAGCCCTTCCCCACTCCATCCAATAAACATAATTCCTTTCATATTGGCAATTGAGAAGATAATTTTAACATCACATCACCCAATCTGTGCCATTATCCAAATCCCCCTATTATGCTTCAAAATTTGATACGTTTTAAAAAATTGCTTCATAGGAACAACCAGGCTAGTTTGATAAGAAGAGGCGCCATCTCCATAAACTTGAAAAGAAACCATATGGAGGTGGTAACTGCAGGATTAGACAGCTGAGCCATCTAGGTCAAGCCACAAGCTACAAGAGAGGGGCTTGGAAAGTCCAAACCTCCTTTTAGTGAGCCTATGTTCGATTTTTATGGGTCTTCCCCATCCCATATAAAGATTTTGATCATAATCGGCCTTTTTAAATTATTGTAGTTTACTGAACACAGAGGGTGAAATCCTGGCTCTACTGAAGTCAATGGCAAAACTTCTATTGATGTCAGAAGATTTAACCTACATTTTAGATGAGGATGATAATCTTGATGACTTATTGCAAGCATTAGTTCACTCCATTTGGCAAAGGGTGTTTGTAAATACTGAATATATATGGTTCTCTCTTACCATGCTATCTGAGTATCTGTTAATAAATATGCCTTCATATTGCAAACACTTTGGCATCCATCAAAATTTCTGAGCTAAATTGATTTCTAGTGTTTGGAAGTTTAGTGTTTCACTTTTTCAAATGCCTGCTTAGAACATTCCAATTCGGATCAATCAAAAGCTCTCATGTTGTTGCTGAATTTTATAAAGCTCACCTATGAAAAATGTATTGTTGGGGAAGATATTTTCTATTCTCATTGCTAAAACTTTAATGTAGTTTTTACTTTTACTTTGTGCATTGAGATGGGCCGGTGATTGATGTTACTGCCAGAAAAAACACAAAGAAGGACTGTAGGATTTGATCCTAAGTGAGATGCAGCTGTCCCTTTTCTTCAGCCTCTTTGAATACTGATTGTATCTCCAAATTCAGTTGATCAAAGTATGATCTGTGATGTTCAAGTAATCCTCATTAGATTTAGCTTTGTTTAATGGTTTAATTGCTTCTTTTTCCCTCATACATAAATGATCCCATCAGGCTTTCTCTTTCCAGCTTTGTTAATGTAGTTAATTCAGCCCTTTCTATAAAATGACTGCGATATAACTATGTGCATCAGCTTTTTACATACTAAATCTTAAAATATTCATAGCTGTTATTGGCTATTTCCTCTAGTCTGAGAGTCAATTCCCTGACACAAATAATGTGATCCTGCTCCCATTTAAGTTAATAGTTTTCACATTAGGTTCTTTGAGAACTGAACTGACCTGTAATAATACTAGAAAAAATTCTCTGCACATCTTGTTTCACTAGTAATTTGTGCCCTTTTTCCCTTCTCCTATTGGGCCATGTCTTGAAATCTTCAGTCAGCTTTTTCTTGAACTGTATCCAGGCAGAATTCCCACTGCATAAAGACTTCAGGATTTGATCCATTGTTTCTATTTCATGGAAAACAGAGACATTATGCCTTCCTATTGAAGGAGAAATGAAGGTCCTGATCCAACAAACCCCTATGTGAAGAGGTGTGTGTGTGGGTAGTACCATGGGACTATTTGCAGATGTATAAGAGTTTACCAGATTGGAGCCTAAATTTGTACTCCATTCCCATAACTTTTTTATTTTGAATGTGTTGATACTGTAATTGATATAATCCATTTTCAATTACTACAACTTTCCCTGCCAAATCCCCAAGTTCTAGTGTCTGATGCAATCTTACGCTTGGTAGTTATTAGACATGTCATATAAATCATGTTTCTTAGGAATTAGACGTAATTGGGATTAGAGACCACAGCCTGCAAATGCAGAAAACAAATACTCTAGTGTACAGATTTATAATCTAACAAACATCCTTCCTATTTGGGGCTGTGATGGACTTTGCTCATGGGGAGCATTTCCTAGTGGTCAGGGCTCCCACTACCACCAGGCTCCACCTGTGAGGGCAACACAAAAGTCTGGCACACAGGAGCACCTTAAGGCTACTCTTCCTACCATCCTACTATTGTCCAAAATTCACAGTCTATCATAGGAGGAGTGAAGAGGATCCACTCACCACTGGGTGCCTCTTCACAGCTAGGCATGGCGTGGTAGCTTCCTCCCTTTTGAAGCAGCAGCTGTTTCCTCTCATGCCTTGGCCCTCCAGCTAAGTCAATTCCAAGTCTCTCCCTTTCAGGGGTAGTCCATAAACAACACACAGGGAATTAACACAGATAACTTGGCTTGCAGGTGAGAAGGGGGAAATGCCTCCATTTCTAGGTATAACAAAAGCAGGTGCTTCCCTCCCTCAAGGAGGGACTGTCAGGCAGTTGCAAAGGGAGAGACCTTGTCTTCTCTCAACCCTTTTCTCAGGAGCTAAAAGGTAAAGGTCCTTTTTCTTCCCTGTTCTGCCCACAAGTGAGCTGTTCTCCTCCCTCTTAACTCTTCCTCCAGCCTGTCCCTCTTTTGCAAGTGTGGTGAGATGGAGCTGGCTGTGCCCAGAGCAACTCTTTAACCCCTGGTGGCCCAGTGTGGGTTTATATACCCTAACACAGGGGCAGATGACTTTTCCCTCTCAATATCCTCAATATGGGAATTGCTAAAGTGTAACTTGACAAAGATAGGAACTATCATAGCCCGTGCCAAGACATTATATGACACTAGTAATTTATAATTCATGCTGACCTGGATCTTGCAGTAGGAAGATTTTCTGGAAGATTTCTAAGTCTTTCTTTATGTTTCCCAGACACCAGATTGCTGCGGTGTCACAAAGATTTCTTGCTACATAAGCAGAAAGAGTAACACACTGAAAAAAGATTTAGCAGATTTGATATACTGAAACTTAAGACAGATTTCTTATGTTAAATGAACAAAGGGAAAAAAGCATGTATTGAAATACTTTTCCTTTGGATTTTTTTTTATTGTTGCATTTATTCATTCCCTCCTCTTGTATACTGTGGTGATTACAATACAAAGGTATTACTGGCTGAACGTTAATGGTATTACAAGAACCAAAAATGTGTCAATACTCACCGTTGGATTTCCTTAATTTACAAGGTTAACAGCAGTTCTGAAGAAGAGCAGACATTCACAGTCAGTCACATTTTACATGGGTGTTCTCCTGAGACTTTACCCATCCCACCCCCACATGCCCTTTGCACATACAGAGCTTCCATTGACTCTACCGGGAGTCAAACACAGGTTTCTAGAATTAGGCCCACGGCAGTGGCCCTATCCTGCGAGTTGCTGAGTAACAGCTGGACGTGTTGAGTGCCCTCAACTGCATTTGAAAGGAGTAATTCAACACTTAATTCACTTAAGCACGTGTATGTAACTTTAAGAACACAAGGAGTCCTATTTACTTCAATTAATATAGAATAAACTGGGGCATCTAAACATGCCTTGCATCTTTTGCAATACAGCTAAGGGCCAGATTCTGATGCCTTTACTCAGTCTGAATTGCATTTCACTCCATGAATAGCCTCATTGGGTACAAGAGTGTAAGAATTTGCCCCTAAAAATAAAAAAAAATTAAT
The DNA here is from genome assembly GCA_007922155.1 of Mesoclemmys tuberculata. Classification (NCBI taxonomy): domain Eukaryota; kingdom Metazoa; phylum Chordata; order Testudines; family Chelidae; genus Mesoclemmys; species Mesoclemmys tuberculata. The sequence continues at coordinate 63,242,616 of ML675603.1, read as the reverse complement.
CCTTTAAATGTAAAGAAACTGAACAAATGTCTCAGCTAAAATGCTTCTTTAGTGTTTCAAATTTTGAAATGCAGAAACATTGATGAAAGGCATTTAACATGTCTACAGGACTTGGTTTCTTTAATTGTATTCAGGTTTATATAATTGAATGTGATTTGTCTTTATGGATTTTCTATATGGTACTTAGTCTGTGCAATAAAGTTCTTTCTGGTACAAAATGTTCTTTCATGCTAGCTAGTGTACTATTTATCTTTTCATTGTCTACTTTGCAGAGGGTTATATTTTAAAATCCATTAGCAAGAATGGCCTTAATTTTATCTGTAAATCTAAGTTCATTGTTAGATTCATTAGACCCAAGAGATTTCCAACAATTTCAGTAAAAGGAATATTCTGTTTTAAGAACTCTACAATTCTGAATTTTTGTCCTGTGCTGTGTTTATCTTCCATCCAACATGATTCTGGTTTCTTCCTATTGGAAAAATAATTTATTAACATCAGGAGAGCTGAATAATGTAACTTTAATTTTATTTTTGCCAAATAATAATTTCCACATCTTCTCAGCCACTTTCTATTCATCTCTGTTAAATTGCTCCTTTGGGTCATTTGTTCTGCATTCCAGTGGTTTGTGTTACTCATGGAGCTGTTGGCAGGCTGAGAGATATGGCGTCCTGAGGAGTGCTCAGTCAATACAGCCAGTGAAATTGCAAGATTTATGGGGTTAGACATTTTGATAGGTTTTTCTACTTGTAGAAACGTTTTTATGAAAAAAGTCAGAGGCTGTTTTCCCCTCAAAAGTAGTAAGAAACTTAGTTTACCAGAATAATTTGTTAAGGTCTGACTAGCTGCCTTTCAAAACCTGTTTCCTAAGAAAAGTGCTACTGACTAGAACATGTATGAACTGGTCCATTAGTGTGGAATGGGGTAGGTGTTTTTTTGTATTCACTATGCAACTAACAGCTACTGATTTCCTTTAGCTATTATCCGCTCTTGTATACCTTAGTTTAAATAACACAAATTAATAAATAAAGCTTTAAAGATCACGTTCCTAATAATCTGGTTAAGTCTTGAGCGTTGTGTGAAACAGCTTTTTAAAAGCCCAATCCACTTCCCTCTGAAGTCAGTGAGAGTTGCATCAGACCCTATCTATCACCTTAAAGTACAGCTCTATCTGCTAAAACATTACCTTTTGGGATTACTTATTTATTACATGCCAATCATTGTTAGATTCTATATGCTGAGCTTACAAGTAAGGGGAAAGGTTCTTTTTCCTCCCCAATTTATAGTCCTCCAAACTCAACCTAGGATCTGAAAGTCAGTTTGGATTCTTGCTGTCTCTCATGCATTATCAAGTTATGCCCCCAGTTGCACCTGTGCAGTCCTATTCCTAGTAGTGGTTTTGCACATATGTATTGGATTTAAACCAGTAAACAATTTTGATGATGAACAAGAAAAAATAGAATCCAGCTTGCTTCCTCTTGGCTTTAGTAGTTGCTATGTATGCAAGACTACTGGGAGTAAAAAGCAGTAATCTTTTTTTTTTAAACTAAGGTAAGCAGATACGATTCTGAATACATGCAGGTCTAGGCTGGGGCAGTGCTGTCACAGACCTATGCAGAATAATGGGAGCTGTTCTTCCTCAAAAAGCAGAAGTGAGATTGTACCTAAGGCAAATGCAATCATTCTCCATACTGCTGCATGTCCATAGGCAGTGCAATCTGCTCCATTCACTAGGATGGATCTGATTTCTATCCTTGGAGCACTGGCCCCACACCATGTGACCACCTTCCTATGCATTCAGTCTCTCTTTTGAGATTGCCAATTAATAGCAAATATAGTCGTGAATTTGTGCCATGGACAGTTTCTGTTGGGAACTAGATTGAGATCACTAATGTTAATTTACATAGCCTGTCAGATAGAAACAACTATCAAGCACACATACCTGGGCTTGATTTTGGATTTCTAGTCCTCTAAATCATCAACTCACGCAACACATTTAATTTACGCTTTTCCTTTCCATGGCTCTGGGGAGAATTTTCATGAAAAATGTCTTCTCTGTGGCTCCCTTCTGACGTTACTAATTTTCTAGAATAATATAGTAAACAATGAAGAATGCATAATCCTCAGAATAATGTATTTCAGACATTTGTTGTGTGATTAGGGACCAATCCCCAAAGATGCTGAGCATCCTCAACTCCTGCTGCACTCAGTGGACGTCAAGAGTGATCCATATCTTTCAGGTTGAGGCCCTACTAGCAGATAACTGAATGAAATCCACTCAGAACTGATCAAAGGAACTCTTGTAGCTTGATGTCAAAACATAAGTGAATTGCTATTTATTCAAAAGCTGACTGGGTCAATGGGGGAAGGAAATCATAACTAAAAATCAGCCCACTGGAATCCAGATGGGAATTTCTCTAAAGTGTAACATTAGCAACTGACAATGAGAAGTGACTCCTAGTGGATTCCACTGTATTAAAATCTCAAATCCATTAAAAAAGACTTAAAAATTAACCAATATGCTGGAGTTCATGGAGTCAATCAAGCAAGCTTGTATATTTCAGTCATGACGCAGCTTTGGGCTTGTGGGTGAGGAGGAAGTAATTTAGCATTTGTTTTAACTGAGTTTTCCCCTCAGTCTTATTTCCCAGTAACATTTTAAAACTATTCATATAAAGAACATTCTCCAGCAGGACTTCTGAAATAGCTCATATCGCTAAGAGTCTCTTCTCCCCACAATGCTGACTTGTGAGCCCGGTGACCATTAATGGGCCTTTCATTTATCTGCCAAGGAGAGAACAACCCTTTCCCCCAACTAACTAGCAAAACCACAGATGTAGGGGTAAAATCATTGATGTAGGCAGATGTAACTCCTTGTTTTTACTGATTTCAATGGAGAGTCCAGTGTGTTACAGCCCACAAAAGCTTATGCCTGCATAAATTAAATTTGTTAGTCTTTAAAGTGCTACAGGACTCTCATTGTTTTTGTTGTATGCAGACTAACGCACCTACCCCTCTGGAACTTTTTACCATTGAAATCAGTGAAATTATACTCTTTTATGCCTCAGCCTCCCTGTAGGAGGAGGGTCTCTTACCTCCTTACCCTACTCATATCCCCAGTAATATATCCCCAGTGCACTCCTCCCTCCAGTAAAGCTCCAATTTCTTTTTAGCATCTTCCTTCAAGCCTTAGCGAGCCTATTGCCTCTGCTTACAACATGTGGGTTTCCAGTTCTCCTAAACAGGAAACATTTCTCCTTGGTGCAAGGAAGAGAAAATGGTTAACATAGACTCGCCTAGACCAAAGAGTTTGAAATTCTCCAGAAGCACTAAAAAGTCTTTGATCACAAGCCAGCCTGCAGACAGGGAGCCTGTCATTTGCAGAAGACCTGAACAACAGAGGCCTGACTCTATTCTCACTTTGTGATGGGATTCCCAGGGAGCAACCTGGACTGTGGGACCGCTGAGCCTTTCAGATGCACCAACCTGGACTGCCTCTCACACTGTGATGCTGTTGTCAAGCTACAAACCTCTGATAAGCAATGCACTTACATACATCCACGGGCAGGGACACACCCAAGTGTGTTACATGAATGAGCTCCCAGCCAGTCATGAGCCATCAATAGAGAGGTTCCAGTCAATTGCCCCCAGATCCAGCCCCACACCCCAGGACTGTACCATCTTACACTGCTCAAGACTCCCTTGGGCAGTGCGAATTCATTAAATAGTTCACCACTCCCTTAGAGTGGAGTGGACGTATGCTAGCCTTTGTAAGCTGAGGTGAGATTTCCCAAGCACTTCCACAACAACACCACCAAAACAAAGAACAAAAAAAACCCATCCCTCTTTTAAGAAAAATATAAAAGATTTGTTACAGAAAGGTAGATTTTAAGTGATTCTAAGTGGTAGGCATAAAAGATCAGCAATAGTTACTTTAAGAAAATAGAAGTAAATATGTATTCTAAATCTTAAACTCTTAGTCTAAGCAAGCGTTGAATCAAACATCTTTTCTCACCCTGACAGATGTTACAAGCAGGTTACAGTTCCTGAATACACAGACTGGACTCCCTTTCCAGGTTGGGACCACTCTTCCCCAGTTTAAAGTCTGTCTTCCAGATGTTGAAATGGGGGATGGGAGGAAGAGGCCAAGTGATGATGTCATTCTCTTTTCATATTTTCTCCCAGCTGCTAGAAAGATCCATGCTGTGACATGGGGGTCAGGCAGTCTTCCTTGGTGAAGCAGTGTCCATTGTGTATGTGCCTTCTCTAAGGAGTCTCTGGAATAGTGGATTGGGTGTTGATGATCCATTAATTGCCTGTCTGGCTATTAATGGCTACTCCTTTTGTACTCCTACTGTTGTAACTGAAAGGCTAGTTGTGGGTGTTCCCAATCTCACAACATGTTTCAGTGACACATACAGCAATACTTCATAACTCCACATATAATGACAGCACATACAATCCAACAGGATATTAATGTTCAACAGATCAACACTTTTAAAATGATACTTCACGAGGCATACTTTGTACAAAACAGTTATATGACAGTTATTTAAGTGGCATTAGTCCCGATTTACATTGGTGTAAGTGTGTGACACTCTGTACCTCAAAATAGCACCTTCAACCCCCATATTCATCAATGTAATTACACCAGTGTAGAAATGGCAGGAGAGGAGAACCAGTTCTGATGAGTTTTGCAATTCAAATGATGGTGGTACATTGCAGAACCATATGGGAAGGCTTGGATGGTGTCCATTTGTCTTCTATGCAGATCAAGCCAGTGATATTATTGCCTCATTTTCAGAAGTACCTAAATTCAGCCACATGTTTTCTTTTTATGGACATAGGGCCATATAATCCCACTAAAGTCAATGAGAATTTTGCCCCCATTTAACCCATTACAATACTTGTGTTTGTAAAGACTGAGGAATCAGAATTCCAGCAATATATATTTTGCGAACAAGGTTACGCATACAAAGGGAAATAATTTGGGTGAAATCCAACCCTGGTCAAGTCAGTGCAGATGTGATCTCTTACACTAGGCCTGAATTTAGCCCATAGCGGAGAAGAAAATGCTGAAGATAATATGTTAAAAACAAATCTAAGTTACAGGGAGAGAGTGACTGAAATCACTTATTGTTTACAATCTGTGGTCACAACTGCTAAAGGTGCCCCCACAAATGTACAAAACATCAATGCATCATTCCCCTCTGACTTTCTCTCTTTGTGTGTAGTTTTCTTCTCACTGGTACCTAGGGTTTTGGAAATGGAGGCGGCAGTTAAAGCTTACATCCAAAAGTCATTTAGATGTTAAGAAGATCATTTAATGTCAGTACTAATCTTTATTTTCTTGCAGAAAAAATAAGTTGTCATTCTATATCAATCACTTAAACTTTAGGGTTGTGTTTGAAATTACTGTGCAGTTTCTTCCACATCTTTTCTCTACCTGTGTTTACTAGACCTGTGTACTTTGTTTTAAAGCATTTTATCAGACTGTTGTCAGATTTCTCTTTGCTACTATACCCTAGCTTCCAACCGCTTCACCTCTGTTTATAAATACAATTGTACTTTAGAAAATTCAAAATGTTTCACTTCAACACTCCAAGTTATAGAAGTTGCTTTCAGGCAATCAGTGTACCTATTATCTTTTAGCCTTACACTGAAAAAGTGCTAAGCATTGTTCTTTTGCTAAACTTAGCTACAAGTTACCTGTTGATTTCAAATGACTTTAATTAAGTGGATAAGCATTATTACCTCAATTTTACACCTGGGGAAACTGAGGCACAGAGAGACTAAACCAGTTGCCCAAGGTTACAGAGTGAGTCAGTGGTAGAGTTGTTAATAGAACAAACATCTCATTATTGGATTGCAAGCCAGGAGATTTGGAATCACGCTGCCTTGCAAAGCAACCTAGAAGTCTTTTAAACATATCTCTCACACAAAGCGTAAAGGTGGCTGGGAAGCAGGGGTTTGCAGGCTTAGCCATAAAAAAAAGAAAATATTTTTAAAGTGGTTATGGTGTTTGTCACTGGTGAGGTAACATTATTTCAACAGGGTATCTGAAACCTAATATCTTGGGTAATAACTAAATCCCATCATTTGGCAACCATTCTTTCCTATGTTGAGAAGGCAAGACTATAAGAATCCTTTTTATATAAATGTGTATCTATAACCCAATTGGTTTGAAAAATGCTTTGAAAAGAAGATGCCTTTTATATTAAATATAATTAATAATATAATAATTATTTAATATAAATATATTAAAATATTTCCTTTTAGTAAAGGAATTAAGTCATAGTACTAAAGGCTGGCACTGAGTAAGAGGGCAACTGATCTGAAAAGAAGCCAAATTGCCTTGTGTAATGAAATTTGAAATGACTCCAATTCCTCGGCCTGGGACTTCAAAAAAGATCTTATGATTACATAAAGCTGTATGCATTGCTCCAACCCCTTTTAAAAGACAGTTTTGCCAGTTTTGGAGCCTTATTTTAAGTTCACTGAAGTCAAACGAACAAAACCAAAACAAAACATTATTAATGTGGCAGGTTATTTGTTTATATGAACAGAAGAACTGAAAGCTTTTCCTTGAGCAGCTCAGTTTCTGGCATGTCATCAGTTTTGAAATATTTTACTCGGTCCTGCTCCAGCTCCTCTGAGGTTAGCAATTTATGGAGACAACACCAATTGGTCTTGAATTAATAGTATAACCCAGACATGACTTGAGATGCACAGAAACATCTCCTGAAGGTCTTTGCTGAGCTTACTGGACTGTAAAAGATGCAATAGTTCTGGTAAACTGACCACAATAAATCCAAAAAGGATTCATATTTCCCTTCAGATTATACACTGAATGTTGGAAGCAACCAACCAAGGCAGCTTATCTGTAATAGTTACAAAGCTATGATATTATGACTATTTTAAAAGTAGTCAGGATATTTTATACAGCAAGATAATAATTTTATGTATTTGTAGAATGCCTTCATCAGTGGATCTCAGGGTGCTTTACAAGTATTAATTAAGTAAGCTTTGCAACTCTCCAACATGGCAGGCACGTGGTAGACTGAGCATTTCAACATTTTAAAAACATGTGTTAACTCTTCATTACAAATGTTTTGTATCAGAAGTGAGAGGCAAGTTAAGATGATGTCATGGATGGGGAGGTAATCTAGTTCAAAAATGCACTAGGCTTGCAATTTTGGAGATCAAGGCTTGCCCTAAATCTCTAATAATTTTAGAAACAGTTTAAGATTCCAGGCTAAGCCTTGAGTAAGGGGCAGCATATCCTGTACCTCCCCACCCAGTTTTCGGCTCCTCCACTCACTTGCTTATTAAGGGATGTAACAGGTGTGCAGACTCTGTTCTCTCCATTACCATCTGTGCCCAGAGCTTCTATCCAGGTAACCCTAATTTGGCCACACAATAGGAGCCCTGTAATGGGGCCCAACTCACAACTCTGCTGCCTCCTGCTGGCCATTCTGGGGATTAGCTCTGCTAGCCAGTGTGCCCCTCTCTGGTGGAGCTTTCCCCATCTTCTTGTTCGCTCCTGGTTGCACATCTCTCTAAGGACCACGACATTCTCTTCATGACACAGTCCCTGGCTACAACACAGCCTGTGCTCCCCACTTCTGGGGGCTGTCTCTGCAATCCTTGTCCAGCCACTTCTTTCAGTAGCAATTGCAGTCTACTGTCTAGCCACTTCCCCAGTAGCAAGGGCAGTGGAGGACCCAGGCCCACCCACTACTCCAGGTCCCAGCCCAGGGACCCTATAGAAGGCAGCTACTTGCTGCATCCCCTCCTGCTCCTCAGTCTATTTCCATGGGCCATCTTCCTGCAGCCTCCAGCACCTGCTGCACCCTTGCCTCAGGCTGCAAGTCCCTGCAGCCAGCCAGGAGTTGTTCTGTGCTCACCCAGCCCCTGCCTGCAGTATTGCTCAGTCTGAGGTAGTAGCTGTCTTCAGCCTACAAGGCAGCTCCTCAAGCTCCAAGGAGTGACTGACTCTGCTTTGCTTTGCCCTACAGCTTTTCTTATATACGAGAAGGCCTGCTGGGCCCTGATTGGTCACTCCTCTCAGCCCATCTCTAATTGGCTGCCTCCTGCGCAGCCTTTCTAGAGCTCTATTAACCCCTGAGCAGCCAGTGTGGGGCACACGCCCTATCACAAGCCCTCATTTCTTCCTACACTAAGTGACCTCTTTAGGCCTAAGGATAATCTAGTTCTTAGTGTTTTCAGTAGAGTCCCAGTTTGGATGTTCAGCTGCATCAAAACCACTACGAACTTTGATATAGTTTTATTTGTTCAGGAGACTCCCCAGATTAAAATAAGGAGCATTATAGCAAATTGATATGCTACAGACATTAGATACAATTACTAGATAAATTACACTCTCCACGGACCACATCTCCCTTTCTCTCTCTGACTCTCACTTACGCACAAACAAAGCCAATTACAGCTGGAGGTTTGGACTAAGAAGTGATATAAATATTGTAGAGTGACTAAAATACATGAGCAGACTGATATCTTCTATGATTACAACTCACCTGATGATTTACTTTTACCACAGTATTATACAATCATTTGTTTGTATAGAGGTTTTACAAAGTAATGTTAAGGGATATTATTAAAAAGGTACTGGAAAAGTACGTATCTTTCTTTTTTTAACAGGTCTCTTCACATCCACAGAAGCGAGTGGCATCTTTCTTTTTGCAGTTTAACTAACTTGACTTTGTTCCCTCTTTTGTTTGTTTGTTTTTCATAGTTCTCATTTCCCACACATTTCCTGTGGAATGTCTAAGTTCACTTCCAAAGATAAACTGAGGGTATCTGCAGCATACAGCATTGTGTTGGCTGTCGTGAATGAAATACATAAAATGGCTAAGCTATTAAGCTGGCCAACCCTACCAGCAAGTGTGCCAAGGTTCACGTTGTTAATTCCCTTCAGAGCTCCAGAGTTTATCCCTGTTTTGTCCTTTTGCCTTTTACTTTGGAGCCTCCTTTTCAAAGGAACATGAGCTCTGTTAGTGGCAGGGGGTGAGAAGATATTGCTTAGAAGGCTCTAGACTTCTTAATGACCTTGTTTAGAAGCCCTCAAGAATATCAGCAGCCTGCATTCTTTTCTCAGGGCAACTGGGCAAATAGTTTCCCCTGTATGTAAATAATTGCATCCAGAAGCTGTCCTCCATTTGTTTGGGTGTGTGTAACTCTCAGTGGACTAGTTTGTCTCAGATCTTATTTTGGGCCACACAGGGGAATAAGAGGGAATAAGTCCCTCCCCATACTCTATCCCCATTTCCTCCCCCCAAAAAATCCCAATAAACTGACACCCTCTTTGTTTGGCCTTACTCAAATTGGGACTCCAGTCAAAGAAAGGAGAACAAGGCTTGTCACCCTTCACCTCAATGGAAAGATTGTGATTTACCCCAGCTGAGGATCTCACCCCAATATGTTCTCCCCAAGTCCTTTTAAATAGAAGATTTTAACATGTACTCCCAAACCTAATTTTTTTGCAGAAAAAAATCCCATGCTAGTATTGTTATTTTAATAGACCATACTCCTACATAGTTACATTTTAAAAGGTTTTAAAAACAAAAAGAAAATGCAGAACCTTTGTCTATGAACACCAAAACCAACCTTCATCTATGACAAATTGTTGCTTCATTGCCATGGAAACGTATACTAAATGTCCATGGAACTTACGTAAACAGTAACTACAAAAGGTAACATTTGCCAGAACATATATTTGTATTGATACAAAAATAGAAAGTAATGATTGCTTTGTCATTAACCATGATAGCTGACCTGATATCAGAATATTAAACCAAGATACATTTGAAGGGAGACAGCGTAAGGTAGTAAAATAGTACTTAACCTTTCCCATACCAGGATCCCCTGGCACCTCACTCCCATCTAGCAGCGACCACCCTACCCTATAATAATATGGGAAAGGCTGGATCATTGTGACTCGGCACTTGTTTGTGATCACAGGTTGAAAGCCCATTGTTTAGTGGACAGGGCCCTAGACCAGAAGCCAGGAGACTCACGTTCTCTATTCCTATCTCTGCCAATGAGTTGTAAGATCTTAGCAAGTCACTTAAATTCTCTCTGCTTCCTTTTCTCCATCTCTGAAATACTATTTCTATTGCCCAGTGATGGTCAGGACTCCATTGCATCATTATTGTACATACCACAAGACCTAGCCCGTCCTGGAGAGTTTTTAAGCTAATTTGAAAGACCTGAAGTAAGTGTAATGATTAGGAGGAGAGGGGAAGACATACAAAGCATTAGGTGCACAACTTGATGGATCCAAATCATCTTATTTTATTTATTTATCGAAAACACTTGCTAATATCTCTGACAGAATCGTAGCTTAGCCATCATTATTTGGCTGATTTCTTGTAGGCCTCACAGTAGATCTGAGCGTTGATGAGGGATGTGAAGGAGAAGAGGGCTGTGGTGTTACATATTACTTCAGAGAGTAATGCTTTCCCACCTTTGTAAAGCACTTTGAGATCTGTGGATAAAAAACACTATGGGACAGATTTGTCAAGGAGTTTAGATACCTAAAAATGCAGATAGGCACCTAATGGAATTTTCAAAAGCATTTGGCACCCAGGTACTTTTTGAAAATCCCATTAGGCTCCTATCTGTATCTTTAGGTTCCTAAATACCTTTAAAAATTAAGTATTAATTGTTGTTACATACAACAAGAAGTGACCTGTTCTAGGAAGGCTTCTTATAACTTTATCAATTTTTTAAAAACTCAGTATGTTACACTGAACACTGGTTTTGTTCATGGCCAACTCATCTGATGTGTGAACACTGGGCATATCCAATGGCAAAAACCGATGTTAATGCAGTTAGAGTAGCTTCATGGTAGATCGTGCCCTTGCAGGAGGTTGAGCTGAGCAAAACTTCTGAAAACCGGGAAAATGTAGAGTTAAGGTTTTCCCTGCAACCTTAACTCTGCTCTTGTTCAGCTTTGCCCAGTATAACCCATTAACACACATACCTCTACTTGGCCACCTCCACAGTTCACCTTCTTTTGCAACCCCGTCACCCCATCTCTGCCAGTGCACCCCAAACCCCCTGAATCCCCAGCTCTGGCAGAGCACCCCAACCCCCCAAACTCCTGCTTTGCCAGTGCACCCCAACCACCCTGCATCTCCCAAAGTTTTTGGGGGGAAAATTAGACTTGTGGCTGCCTCCTGGGTGTGGAAGGGTAATTAGGGGGCAGGGCTGTTGGACTGCAGTGAGTGATGGGAGGTTATGGGGAGGGGATAAATGGGGGTAGGGGAAAGGAGAAAGGTTGGGAGCTCTGGTGAGGAAGGCTTAAGAGCTGGGACAGTAGGGAGTGGGACAAAGGGAAGGGGGACATGAGGATGAGTGGCAGAGTGGCTGGGGGAGAATAAGGGCAGGGGCATGCATCAGCCCCACATTCTCCCCTCCTGTGTGTGTGCCCAGATCTGGGGTGCTCTGAGGCCCCCCATATGATCTGGGGTAGGGGGAGCCTTGCCCCTCTTGCAGCATCTGAGTGCCTCTCACTGCCCTCATGTGTGTGCCAGGATCTGGCATGCCCATCAACAGGGGCCGGACACCCCACTCATGTTCTTCATGGCGGACGGGTGAGGGGGCTGGCACACCACTATAATGTATAACCAACAATTTCCTTTACTGTCTAAATCATTAGTTCAGTACTTGAACACTTCAGGTTACTTAAAGGGGGCAAAGAACACAGGAAGGGTATGTTTTCTTTACCTCTATCTTACAACTGCCAGGGTATCCTATTCATTAAAGGATCCTGGAATGAAAGAATGAATTAATAGCCTCCTGTATGCTAAGATAATCCTTCTTCCACCAGCAATATAATAGTACTGTGAAGCTTACACTTTGTTTGCTACTGAAGAAATTTTCTTCAGGTTAATGTCCATATAGTCAGTGTGTTATAAGGAAGATATTTATTTATTTAGATAAATAGATAAATTTAGTGCCAATTTCCTACTGCTGGGGGTGAGGAGCAGGAGACTCAGCTTTTTGAGACAGTGATGTAGGAATGAAAGAATCAGGACTAGTCATTCTCCACAACGTCATCCCCTGCACACCTCCCTCCCCTTCACCTGGGATCCACATACAGAAATTTGGGATCGAGTTAATTCTGATAGCACAGGAAGAATGGCCACTAGAGAACTCCTCCAATAGCAGAATGCAGAAGCCATGCAAGAGGGGAAAGGAGGGGCCAGCAGAACAGAGTGAAGGCAGAAGCTATCCAAGCAGGGCATTCTTGCCTCCTTAGATCTGGGGAAACGGCAGGGCTGGCAGGCTTTGCCCTGCCCAAACTCCATTGTCCCTCAAATCCATCTCCCTTAAGGGAACAACGCCAGGAAATTCTATAGGATAAACCTCACAAAGTTTTCCAGCCCTTTTATCTCTCTTCTGTGGGATTTTCTCTGCAGGGAAGAATGAGCTGCCCTTGAGAAAGGATTTCTGAACTTGGTCCTATGAGCCATACACTTTCTTTTCTCTGCCTCAATAATTTTTCCATTCGACTTTCTATTTGCCATCATGTATGTATGTTTCTGTCATGAGAAAGTGTGAAGTTCCACTACCAGTTTATGGCATATAGAGCATATCAAAGGGTAACTGGGCGTGAATTATCCCCTTTCCAGTTAGTGACCAAGGACAGCTCCCGCTCGGGCCCTGGAAACTTGACTCTGTGACTTCTTATTTTACAGCTGAGTCTGCTGTACTCATGCCAGTAGGCCTGCTTTTGAAACTGAAAAACAACTTCAATTTCAGAAAACATTTACAAATATTTTCATTCAGACTTTTAACATGAAATACTGAAAATGAAAGGCATGCAGGCTGTAAACTCCTTGGGGCACCTTTGTATTTGTACAACAGGCCACAGGGTAATACACACGTGAAATAATAACAACAATGTGTTTCCCATCATTTTCAATTACTACACTTAGTAAATTGTTATTTGTAATGTTCTGTGGAAAAGACAAGCACTCTATATCAAGTGACATAAATATCACAGACTTCAGGCCCACACCCGGTCGTTGTTTTTTCATAATGTTGGGCCTGGTCTACACTGGGAATTTGCCTCAGTTTCAGTCAGAGGTACCCAGCTACCAGGGAAGCTGCACTGATGCAGACCTTTGGTATAGCTAAGGTAAACTGCACCAGCGCAAATGGCAGATTACCTTGTTTATATTAAAGGTTTACATTAGTGGGAGGCCACTGTGGCTGGAATTGGGAAAATCCTCACTGTAGAAATGGCCTAATAAACTAGATTAAGAAAACCTCTAGGTATGGTTCTTCTGATATATCAAGCCAATAACACTTTCTCTTCTTTCTCTATGATTGTCTTCCTTGCCAATCCATCTAACCACATCACCCCAATTAAGTCTCTCAGCTGGCTTCCCTTGCTTCACTCCATGAAGGTCAAGGCTGCTGCAGGGGTCTTCTGAACTCTGCCCTTCCTTCCTTTGCTCACTATTGATTCTTTCTTAGTCACTCTCCTTTGTAGTCTTCAAGATTGTTCCTTCTGCATGGAACAGTTCTTTGAACTGATGATCCATATGACAACATTTCTATTCACGGTGCCTGTTACAGTAGCTGGCAACTGCACCTGCATTCCCCCTCTCTGGTCCCAGCAAGGGTGCCCGTACTAGGCTTCCAGCTTCTCGACCACCTCTCTTGGGTGGAGACCCATGTCTTTCCCTTCTGATTGGGGTATTTCCAGGCAGCACAGCTCCCTGCCTACTCTGTGACCTCCCTAGAAAAGTCAGGCTTCCTGAGTCAACCTGCTTTTCTTTTCTCCTCAGTGATGATACACATTGTAATTGCTACAGTGAAGATGCCATACAACTCTTTCTAAGCAAGCACATTTATTCTTTAGATGAAAGCATGACAGAGAAAACATACTGAAAACAATAAAAGAACCTACACTTGTGCTAATAAGCTTACCAGAGTTAATGCCATCTCCAATGAGAGCTCTGACTGATGAACAGTCCTTCAAACTCCACCCAGGGGTTTTCCATTGGTTACCAGTTCATCGCTCCTTTTGCTAAAGCCTAGCCAAGGTCCTGCCATGTGCCCTCCTGAAAGTTCCTCTGTGTCCCCCTGGGGAGTGTACTCCACAATTTGGGGACCACTGCTTTAGAACCTCTGAAGCTGAGCTCCCGCACACTCCTCCTTACCTTATTACCCCAAAACCTATTGATGTAAGCTTGTAAGAAACGATGGCTTAAAAGACACAGGGGGTTGGCTGGCACTTATTTGTATATTTATCATTGTTATTCAAAACATTGTAAATATATGTTTATAAAAATTTTATGTATTTTGTTGTATCCTTCCCCCACCCTTTCTATAATACTTGCCTTACTCTTTGGAACAGGGATTATGTCTTCATCTGTGTTCGCAGAGTCCCTAGCACAATGGAGTCTCTGGGTGCTACTTCAATATTTTATGATTAATAATAATAATAGTCACTTACTGAGTTGATGAAATTTTCAGCACTCCCAGCTTTCGGGGACATCTATTTACTCCAGTAAATTGCTAATTAGCTGGAGACATTTGGCATGATTGGCAACCTCTTTTCCAGAGTGGCTCAGCATTAGAATAGTAGGGAAAGTTGCAAGTCAGCACTGAAGTGCTTTAGCAGAGCTCAGTAAGGAAGCTTGCACGATGCCAGTCTGCACTTTTTCGGGCTCGGGCAGTTATAAGTCCCTCATTTTCATGAACGTTTGATACACATCTTGTGCCTAAAACATCAAGTCCATTTTCTGAGTTTGTAGTAATTGAATACCTTGCATAACTGAATCTATTTGTTTAAAATATAGAATTTTAGCAGGGCTTTTTAATATGTAGAAGACCTATAGTTTTCTTTAATGCTGTAATGCACATAGACAGAGCGCATAAAAAGTTTTCAGGTAGCCTTTTAATTCAAAGAAAAAGAAACCTGAAACCATTGTTTTAAAAATAGAACACAAAAGTTACATTGTTGTTGCAAATAAATACAGTACATCTCTAAAATAATTGGTCAAATTTAGGGCCTAACATCATGACAGTTCTCCGTCACCTATTTTCTAGACGTAAGCAGAAAAAAGAAAAATATTCATGATCTTGACATCTGTTAAACTCCAAACCCAAAATGATCTATTTTGAAGAAGAAGAAGAAAAAAAAGTCTGGTAAAACAATTGCTTGAAGATAGAGAGATACATGGCAATAGTTTTTCAATTAGATTTTAAAAACATGATTACTGTAATGATTCATGGGAAAATTCCAGTTGACTTTCAAGTCCCAATTGAGTTTGCTGGAAGTTAGTTAGAAACAACTTTTTCCTTGTAAATTGAGCATATTTGATGCAGTAATCAACACAATAAACATGGGTCCCCATGAAGCTACTTGCATAGTCATTTTCAGGGTAAAATTGCACGAGAGTGCTGTGTTCTAGAGGTTTAAATGAAAACCGTAATTTTTATTTTAATCCTTTTACTGCTTCTAAACTGTACTTGGGTCTCAGCTGGCATCTCATTAGAATGTCTAATCAAATTAATTGCATCCATTAGTAAGAGTAATGTAGGAGTTTATCTTATTATGGTTTTCTAATGCATGTATCACTATGGTATCTAGGCACTACTTTGTCCTTATTTTTGTTTCAGTGTCTTAAAAACATCACCAGTGATGAAGCTGACAATAGAAGCAAGGTGCTGTCTCTTCAGCGTCAATTAAAACCTGCAATTTGGAAAGCGGATGTGTGTGGTCATATACTGTGGTGATCAACACCTGCACCTGGACAATGCTGAAATTCCACTGAGTTCTCTAACTTGTGAATAAAATATCCATTCTTTGCAGTTTGAAGGAAAAATGGAATAAAATATCCCTTCATTTAAAAAAAAAAATGACTCCACCGAGAAGGAGCAGAAGTGGAGAGGACTATTATTATGCAGTCTTAGCTTCCTCCTATTCAAATATATTTTCAGGCAGCGCTTGAAGTGAGTAGAAATGAGCCAGAGAACCGTTCTGGCATTTCTCTAATAGCCCCAGCACTTTCTGCATAATTTAAGCTTTCATTTAACATAATTATTTTGCTAACAGGTGTGAATGTGACTCAATATTGTGCTGTCTTCCCCAGTCTTCGAACAAACAACCTGAAACATCAGAACAGCTTCTATTAATCACAATATCATGTTACACCTGGAACCTAATGAGGACAATTTGAATGCCACCATCCTGAATTGTTTCTCGGATCAGTTCAGCAGATACAGCCAGCTGATGTGTTAAGATATTGAAGCATTTAGAAAGCAAAAAGATTTACAATAGGTCTTTTTACCTATTCTATGGGTTCACTGAAGATCTGTTCCCTATGGTACATTGCTAATGCTTTGTCCAGTTTAAAGTGTTCAGAGTGATGAGGCTTCCATCACTTCCCAGTGGAGATTACACTCTAGTCTAATGATTTTGTCCACTAGCATGTTTTCCTTCAGTTTTCCAATTAAAATTAGCCTTTTAAAATTTCATCCCATTACTCCTGACAATAGCCCAGGGGTCTAAATGAGCCAGCAGGAAAGGGCTGAGGTTTAACAGTCACCAGAGAAGTGAAGGAAAGAGGCAGAGAAGCAACCACCAGGGAAGGAAGTAAAGTGAGAACTGGGGCTGGCAGGGTCAAAGAGGAGTGGGGAGAGGAGGCAACAGCTGCCAAAGGGGAGGGAACAAGACCAGAAGCCAAAAGGAAAGTGAACAGGGATAAGCAATCACTCAAGTAGGAGGAGGTGGGAAGGAAGCAGCCACTGGGGGAAGAGGGAAAGTTGGCTAGAAGCAAGGAGAGGGATGGGGACATAGCCACCAAAAGAAAGCAGAAGGGAGCAGAGGTGCAGCCTCTGGGGGAAGGGACAAAAGACACAGCAGCTATCAGGCAGAGGATTTGGCAAGTCAGCAGAAAGACAGTTCCACAGGCTTTTCTGCACTTTGACCCTGGGTGCTCGTTTACTGTTCCAAGTTCCGCCCCTCTCCTCTTTGTGGGAAGCACTAGAGCTATATAGGGCTCACCTCTCCCTGCTTCCCCCAGCCGTCTTCAGTAATACCGTTAATACCTGGCTCTTACATCACACTTTTCGATGGTAGATTTCCAAGTGCTTTACCCAGGAAGTGGGTATCATTACCCCACTTCGCCCTCGAGGAAAACGCTCCCTGCCTAGAAACAACCGCCTGTAACTGATGACTGGCACACCGAAGGGAATCAATAGCTTAGCCACAGGCCACCGGGCACAACTATAGCCCCAGGATCAGTGATGATATCCAACCGGTTCGCACCGGTTCGCGCAAACCGGTTCTTAAAATAGAAAAAATGCAGCAAACCAGTTCTTAGCCCCGGGAGATTCAATGAAAAGGGGGAGCAGCGAACCGGTTGTTAGCGGCGGGAGAGTAAATTTCACTGCGGAGAGTGTCTCCAGCGATTCTCCCTGCCGCGGAAATTGACCAGGGAGGGTCAATTTCACGGAGGAGGGAACTCTGTAGTTGTGGGTGTGTGTCCGGTGCTGTGTGAATGATGCTTAAGAACCTATTCAGAATAGGTTCTTAAATATCACCTGCCTTCATAGAACTGGTTATTAGAAATTTGGGATATCATCACTGCCCAGGATGCTCTGAGCCATGGCCTTGGACTTCTTTTCTGCCTGGAGAGAGAGGGTCAGGCTGGAGAGGGGCTGCCCCACGATTTATTTCGGTCATTTTGGGGGGGGGGGTAACCTGCTACCCCTTTAAAAAGTGCTGTGTGCCAAGCTGGGGGGAAGGGCAGCAAGGGGTTTAAGAGACCAGGCCCCATGTTTTTGCAGCCAGAAGCGCTCCTATGGGAGCTCGGAGGCGCAAGGAGGGGCCGGGCCGCTGTCTCAAAGGGGGACCGGCCCGCCAGACCCCCGCTCCGAACATGCCCCTGCCCCGCTGGAGACGCCCAGCCGGGCTGTGGGAGCCGGGCGTCTCCCCCCGCCCGGGAAAGTCACAGGCAGCCCGGCCCGCCGTCTAGCTCCGGCACTGCCTCTCCCCGGCTCAGCGCGCGCCCGCCCCCGCCGCCCGGCTGCCGGGTCATTTCAGGACACAGCCCGCCTCCCTGGCTCGGAAGCGCCGCCGCCGCGCCGCCGTCTCCCGCGCTCGGGCCGGCGTTGGGCAGGTGAGGCTCGGCTCGGCTCGGCTCCCCCGCCCCGCCTTGGGGCTGCCCCTCCTCCGCAAGCCGCTGGGCCGGGGCGGGAAGGGGGCGAAGGAAGGAGCTGGGAGAGGCAGGCGGAGCTGCCCGCCGCCGCCAGCGGCGCGGGAGCCCCGGGCTGCTGCCAGGCGCTGCCCGAGGGGAGCGGGGTGGGGCCCCCATCCCAGGGCTGCCTTGCGTTCTGCTCCGGGCTCCCACGTGCGGGGGCGGGAGGTGCCTCGCTGCTCTGCCCCGCTGCTGCGCTGGGCTCGAACTGCAGCGAGGCGGCCCCCGCCTCTGGCTGGGTGCACGGGGCCGTCGGCAGGAGCCCCGGGGTCCGCGGAGCACGGTGCGAGGGGCTGCCGGGGCGGCAGGCTGCGAGCGATTGTGTTCGCCGCACCGCCCTCACCCTGGCTGTAGCTGCCGCCGGCCCTGCGGGATTCCTGCTTCCCTCGGCCGAACTTGGCAGCCAGACACGTCAGGCAGCAAAAGTGCAGCGCCCCCATCCAGCCCATACCCCTCGCCCTGGGCTCTTTGGGGGCTGCTTCCGCCTGTCCCTGCGTGAAAGGTTAGGCCCGCCTCAGTTTCTAG
Organism: Mesoclemmys tuberculata; assembly: GCA_007922155.1. Lineage (NCBI taxonomy): Eukaryota > Metazoa > Chordata > Testudines > Chelidae > Mesoclemmys > Mesoclemmys tuberculata. The sequence goes on along the minus strand of ML675603.1, from coordinate 63,223,849 downwards.
TGTAGTGTCAAAAATGAGGTGGAGGAGAGCTTCCTGGGAGGAGACAATACCTGCCTGTTGCTCAGTGATTTAGTGCTAGGAGGAAATGGAAGAGGCAGGGCTGCTCTGGCATGCCCTGTTCAGGGCACAGGTGACACGTGAGTTTGGCCCTGCCTTAGTCTACAAGGTTTAGCTGCCTGTTTGGGGCAGGGAAGCCAGTGTCACAAGCTTGACATCAGTCGCCAAACAACACCTCAGGATTGGGCTGTCTGTGCCTTTAAAGAGAGAGGAGGGAAAAACCCTTCAAATGCAAATACTTAGTTGGAGCACTTAGGGCAAGGCCCTGGCCTGTGCCTGAGTTCTGGGTTAGACCTGAGGCACTTCTACTCACTCCCTGAGGCACCCAGGTGGGCGCCTGAGCAAAAGCACCCAAGCCTTCTCAAGTGGCCTGCTGGTTCTTGATTGCCTAGTATTTCCACTAGCAAAGTCAGCACAAGCTAACATGTTATACAATAACTTGTTTACACTGCTGTATATACACTAAAATGTAAGTACAATATTTATATGCCAAGGGATTGATTTTATAATTATCTGGTAAAAATGAGAAAATAAGCAGTTTTTCAGTAATAGTGTGCTGTGACATTTTTGTATTTTTATGTCATGTTTTGTAAGCAAGTAGCTTAAGTGAAGTGAAACTTGGGGGTATGTAAGACCAAACAAACTTCTGAAAGGGGTACAGTAGTTCGGAAAGGTGGAGGGCCACTGTTCTAGATGCTGACGCTATCTGCAGAGAAGGCCTGATTGATTCAGTCACACACTCCCTCCACAGCGTAGACCCGGGGCCAGATCTCCCTCCTTTGCTATAATGTCACTGTCCCAGGAAAATAAATTTGTATTCTGGTGCTGTAAACTGGTCGATGTCATACATGACAAGTATAGGGTTGCAATGCCAAATACCAGTAATGTGAGAGTTATTGTCCTTCATCACCTGAAACCATTTAAGGGGTGCATGGTCTATTACAAGGTTGAAGGGAGCCCTTAAAGGGTAATAGTGTAATGCCCCCAGAGCCTGTTTGATGGCCAGACATTTTCTCAGTGGTGAACTATCTGGTCTCTTCATGCATCTGATGAAGGGGGTTGCAGCCCGCGAAAGCTTATGTCCGCAGAAATTTGTTAATCTTTAAAGTGCTACAGGACTCTTGTTTTATCTGGACTCTTGTTGCTGCATCTTCCAGTTTAGGTGTAGTAGTGGCTATTCTGCCCCATGAAAGTTTTGTGACAGTACTGCTCCCAGTCCACCTATTGAAACATCAGTTTGTAACAAACAAGAATGAGAAGTCCAGACACCATAACACAGGCTGTTGACTGAGGCTATCCTTTGTCTAGGTAAAGGCTTTGCTACACACAGAAGTCCATTGGACTGTTCAAGGTACATTGGCCTTCATCAAGTCTGTCAATGGTGCTGAAAGCATCACGAAATGAGGCATGACATTTCAGTAATAGTTGGGTAGACCCAGGGAAGCCTGCACCTGTTTTTTGGTGGGAACTAGGGTCATCCTTAGGACCTCTGTCTTATCTTGCAAATGTTGAATCCATCTGTCCTCTGAAATATCCAAGATAGCAGGTTTTGTGCATCCTAAATTTACATTCTTTTGGATTAGTGGTAAGTCCCACCTCCTTCAGTGATTGCAACGCTGAGGCCACCTGTACCAGATGTGACTGCCAAGTCATACTAAAAAAATAAATGTCATCCAAATAGGCTGCTACAAACTGGTTGTGATGGTGCAGGACTCTGTCCATAAGCCTCTAGAACGTGGTAGGGGTCCCATACAGTCTAAAGGGCATGGTCCTAAACCGAAAAAACTAAAGATGTGTGTCAAATTGTGATGCTGAGTTAAGACACAGGAAGTCCATGCAAAAATCAAGTAATCCCATAGGTTTTGGGACCAGAGCCAGCAGGCCACCCCAGGGCTACATCCTGGATTCCTCAATGACACCCAGGTCTATCATGGCCTGTACTTCTTGCTCAGGAATGCAATAAGTAGCATGTTCAGGCTTTACCTCTGGGCAGGTTTAGATTCAGTGTTTCATTAGATGTGTTTACCTGGCTGGTTGGAGAATACTGTGCTGTAATGGGTCAATATGTTCCTGGCTTGCTAGCGTAAGCTAGGAATAAGACTTTCTGCTATTGGCACATCTTCAGTGCCTCCTTGCTCTTTTATCTGCGGGCCCAGATCCTCAGGAAGATAATCTGGGCTCTATGAACAACCTTCCCTGTGCCTGCCAGGGCTTTAATATATTCACATGGAAGATCTGGTGTTTCTTCTTTGTCTGGATAATGAATTGCATAAACTTTTCCAATTTGCCAGCTAGCCTCAGGATCTTTGTCATTTGCCTAGAAGCTTGCCGTCTGAGCTGGGATGGCATAGCAGCACATGGTCTTCTGGCTGAAAAACCCTCTTCCAAGTTTGTTTATTATAGTGTTGGGCCAGGGTTTGTTGGGTACAGGAGCTTCTACTTCACAAATTGTCCTACCCTCTGAGCCACTGGGACATCTGTAGGATGTTCTGTCATCTGTTTTGAGAGCATAATTGCTGCTGTTCCCAGGCTTCTTTAAGGAGGTTCAGAATTTCTCGAGACTGTCAGCCACAGCACAGTTCAAGGGATAAGAAGCCTGCTGTGGCCTGGGGTACCTCCTGTATGGGAAAGAGAAGATAAGGAAGTAGCTGATTACAATCTTTGGGGTGCACAAATCTCTTCAGCACTTGCTTAAGAGTCTAGTTAAACATTTCCACCAGGCTATCAGTCTGGTGATGCTAGATCCTTCTAAACTTCAGTATACCCTTAAGAAGCTGCCATATCTCCTGCATTAGGTGAGAGGTGAAGTTACTCCTTTGACCTGTGAGGACTTTGGTAGCCAAGCCTACCCGTGCAAAAAGCAGAACTAACTCCCTGGCTATGGCTTTGGCCATTATTGAGCAGAGGTGACCTGCTTCTGGGTAGCAAGTTGCATAATCCACTACCACCAAGATATACTGGTGTGTCTTGCACTTTTTTCTAATAATCTGCAGTGCCCATCCCTACCTACTTAAAGAAGGGTACTTTACGAACAGTAAGGGGATGAAGGGAGCCAGGAGGTGTCCCTTACATGCTACTTGTTGGTACCTGGGGCAGGTACCACAAAAGTTTGCCCCTTCTTTTGGCCACAGGTCCACAAGGATCTGTCTAGTACCCTTTCTAGGGTGACCAAGTGACCAGCAAAGGGGATGCAGCATGCTAGTCATAATACTTTTCAAATGCTTTGGGGGCGCCAGGAGTTGGTGTTGTATCTCACCAGTCTGGGAGTTCTTCTCGACACCATACATTTTGTTGCTCAAAGTGGGGAAATTGGGAGACCTGAGCCTTCTGTGCAATGATTCCATTACCCAATACGAGATGAGCGTATGCCACTCTCAAAGCTGTCATCAAGTTGTTGTTCCTGAACCAGATCAAAGGTCCTAGCCAGTTGAGTCAATATTGGGAAGAGTGTTGTTCTAAGGTGGTTCTGTTTGTCTGCCACCTGGCTCAAAGGCAGTTGACCACTGGACAGGAGGGCCTGGTTGCAATTATTTCAGAATCTTCTTGGCTTACAATGAGCCATCACAAAGATCAGGTATAGGAACAGGAAAGACATCAGACAGCCAGACTGGAATGGCATATGGGTTCTCTGGGTGTGCAGTAGTAGTGAGGAGAAATGTTGCCAGTCCCTTCCAATTATTACTTCCCATGGCAAGTTGGGGGTTACACCAACTTGAAATGTTGCAGCCTGGTTCCCTGTATTCAAATGTATTTATGTTGAGGCATAGGTATGGGTGTCTCCATGGATAAGCATCATGCACACTGGGTCCTCCTCTCACTACTCTTCTGGATCCAATAGGCTCTCCTGGACCAGAGTCTAGGGGCACCTGGTCCCAGAATTTGTTAATCCTGTCACTATTCAGCTACAAATGCCAAGTACAAAGACACAGTCCATGAAATCACACTCCATGTGGGGCACAAGCGCCTGGCATGCCCTGGCTTCTCCGAGGAACATAAGAATGTCCTTACTAGGTCAGACCAATGGTGCACCTAAGCCAGTATCCTGTCTGATTACCTGCTGAGGGGAGACTTCTTTGCTAGTGCCTGGGCCTGTTCCCAGGTGGGATTCTAGGCACGTCCCCTCTGATGGTTCTTGGTGTAGTGGGGTGCCTTCTGGGTTTCACTGGCAGAGCAACCCTCATTGTGGGACTTCTCTGGGAGCCCCCTAGCACTTTTCTAGTACTCTGGTTTGAGTCCCCAAGAGGTTGGCACTGGGCTTCACTGACCGAGGCTCCTCAGCCTGGCTGGACCAACCTGCTGCCATAAAGTCCCCAATGTATTGGGGTTGTGTTGACATACCCAGGTTTGAATGGCAGTTGGCAAAATATCTGGGTACTATCTGAGTACCACCTACCCCACAAACTCAGCTGGAGAGCAGGATGCTGGCCAGAGCCACAGGGTGTTTTAGCCCTGGAGCCACAGCCAGGGTCGTTCCCCTGGTGGGAAACTGTCCAGAATCAGTGCTAGTACCTCTAAAAGGATATCCCTTGTCGGTCGGGGACAGCAGCTTCCAGGGCATCATAGTCCTTCATAACTTCCTCTAAGGCCTTGTGGGCTGCCTGTTTTTTTTCCCCCCAGTTAGAAGAGGGACTAGTTGTGCAGCCCAGGTGGTCTTCTCCCATTGGGCAGCATGGGCTACCTACTCAAATGTAATAAGATACACCTCAGGGTCACCAACAGGTCCAATTTGGAAAGGGTGATTCCTGGTAGCAACAGTCATTTCAGAGTGGGAGTGGCCAGTGATTTGCTCAAGTATTGTTTCCTGAAACTGCTGCTGTGAGTGTTCGAGGAGCACATTTTGCTGCAGTTGGGTGGCTCAGTAAGCCTGCTGCTGCCCTTCCAGGAAAGGCTGCTGGGCATCTGGCTGGGCTTGTCGCTGGTGAGCTAGGAGTCACATGGTGTCCTCCATGGTTCCTTTAAGGAAAAAGGGGGAATTGAACCCACTTTTCATACCAAGCTATGGGAGGCAGGGCTGCTCCGTAGTGCCCCTGTAAGGTCCATGTGTGATGTTTCCTGCGTTAGTCTGAAAAATTTGGCTGCCTGCTTGGGACAGGGGAGCCTGTGCTATGAGGTTGGTGTCAGTCTCCAATCAAGTAACAAAACAGGAACTCTACAGCTGACTGCACCTTGAAATAAAGAGGAAAAAACCCTCAAATGCACATGCTCAGTTGCAGCATTTAGGGCAAGACTTTGGCTTGGGCCTGGGTGCTGGGTTAGCTTGGAGGAGTTCCTCCTCTGTCCCACCCAGTCTCACTCAGAGGTGCCCCTGAGCAAAAGCAGGCAACCCTTCTTAACTGACTGGCCAGCTGCTGGTTTAACTTCTTCTCCTGGCTCTTCTAGGCCTCTGCAGGACTTGTTGGTCGCCCGGTCTCAGTAGCTTTTCCTTGGGCAGTGAGTATAGGGTTGGTGATGCTTCCAGCAGGGAGAGCCTGACAAAACCAAAACCCCATCACAGGAGCCAGTGAAAAACTTCCCTTTCATCTCTTAAAATCAAACCCTGCTTTTCACTGGTTTGTAGTAGTATCATTATAAGACATTGTTTACCTCCTGCAGCTTCCCAATGCTTGTCTGGTTTCCTCCCATCCCAGCTATTTCTCAAATAAATCACTGATGTTGGGGTTTTGTTAATGCTAGAGTGGGGAATCTTAAGCATTTAATTTCTCCATATGTCTTAGTTTAGCAAATATTTTTATTTTTTGTGACTGTTGCTGTCTCTGTAAACAAAATTATGCTCAAATGTGGGCTACCTTTTTGCCGACTATCCTTTTCTGTATATTCTGTATAATTTAGTAGAATAACATTGCTTCCTTCCAAAGGACCATACTTTTTTTTTTTTTGAGTGGCGTGTTAAGTTTAACCGAAAGTTGTGGCTGAACAAGAAAATTTTAAAGATTTTTAAAAGTCTTGAATGTTCGTCACAGACCGACAAGTAAATGTACAGTTGTGCCATTCAAGGTAGTACTCTGATCATTTTACATATACAGCAGTTTGTGAATTTTTCCATTACTATACAGTGCAATCTCTTACGACGTAGCATGTCATTTGCACTTCTGGGTTTGAAGGATAATCAGTAGCCATTTAAAATTACATATACGCAAGTGGCTTCTTGGTGAGTGTGATGGCCTACTCAGTATATTTTGGCAACAATACATGTTTTAGTGTGTTTCTCTGGTAATACTTCTGAAGAATTGACATAAAGTAATGAACAAAATTCATGCAGAAAACTCAAGGCAGAGGGCAGTGAAGTAACTTGTCCAAAATCCCCCCAAAATCAGTGGCAGAGCAGAATCAGATTCCCTGACTCCCAGTTATATGTCTTAACCACCAAACAAATCTTCCTTTAGTAGGGACAGATCCTACTACTGTTGAAATCAATGGCAAAATGTTAACTAACTGCCATAAAGGCAGGATTGGTCCTTATGCATTAGAGATGCTTATGAATAGCTGAGAGATGACTTTCTATAGTATAGAAAAAGGAAGAAACCTGAAAAAAGTATTCAATATACTAGTCATCTGGTTTTGGATGCTAGAATAACAATGTTGAGACTAGAAGTGAGCCTTACATAGGGACCACTTAGAACCTGAGTTCTGGGAAGAATATTGGTGTGTCAGTAGAAAATCTAGCTAGATGTCAGGAAGTTAATTGTCAGAAAGTATATATTATAACAAGTACAAGGTGTTGTGGAATAGAAGATGGGATTTTATCTTGATAAAAGGAAAGGCAATGTGGATGTGCTTTGTTGGATGTATGAGATTGAAGACTTATAATATATTTAAGAAAAATTATTTCCAAAGCAGCAATGGAGGGACGAAAATACAGCAAGGGACTGAGAGCAGGTCTATACTACAGACCTATATCAGCATAACTACATCGCTCAGGGGTGTGAAACATCCATGACCCTGAGTGATGTAGTTATACTGATCTAACCCCTGGTGTAGACAGTGCTATGGCCAATGGGAGAGCTTCTCCAGTTGACATAGCTACTGCCTCTCAGGGAGGTGGATTAACTACGCCCACAGGCGAAGCTCTCTTAGCAGCATAGTAGTGTTTTTTACTAAAGCGCTACAGCAGTGCAGCTGCACCAGTGCACTTGCACTGCTATAGTGCTGTTCATGAAGACAAGCCCTGAGAGACCAAATGATTTGCAGAGGAAAACAGGACACCTTCAGGTTCTACTTATCTGTGGTTGATGAGCCTCTTAAAGATGATATTTTGAAACTTTTAAAAGGGAGACCAAAGCTCTACAAAAGAAGTCTTGCTGCTCCTATAGCTAAGAACTTAAAGTAGAGAGGTATGCTGGGCTGTAAAAGATCAAGATTTCTGTCATTGTATCAATGAATTTAAAGTGAAAATCTGCAACTTCCAGTATTAAATGATATGGGACAAATGGCAAAGATTTGAACAAGATAAATGAGAAGCCACTGTTATATGTGAAAGAACACATCAGAAACGGCATGAGAGGGAATATTAAGGAAATGGTAGAAAGGACAATTGTGTCCATTTATGAAGTAAACCTCTTGCAAATGGAAGCTGGTCTAGTGAAGGGAACAACAGGAACATGATTATACAGCTCATGGTAAAAGATTAACTGAAAGGCTCTTTGAGGAAGAACTTTCAGAAAACTGAAATCCAAGGAAATTTCTTTGAGCATGATGAAGAACTTTTACTTAAAGAAAATCTTAGGTGCTCCAAGTAAGAAGAATTTTCAAAAGGAAATCTCTGATCTTATTGTCCAGTATCAGGTGAGTTGAAAAAGGATTCACAAGTCAGAAGTATTCAAAAAACAGCTGCAAGTTGAGAATATGGAGCTGAAGTCTGTCCTTCAAGAGGCCAAGATATTCCCTTTGAGGTGACAACAAGAACCAGCTTGCTGTCAGGTTCGATTTATATGGATCCCTCAAATAAGGAGTGACAAAGATTGCTTTGCACACAACTTTGTTTTACTTACAACAATTTATACATTAATAATTACAATTTAAAAATCACCATTGATTCTTATTTAATACAACAAACTAACTACTTAAAAACACAATCACAATTACAAATGTACAATTATATTTACAAAGCTAGCTTATACTATAGGGTTATACTTATACTATTATACTTACACTGCACCAGTGAGATTTGTTAGCAGCAAAGCAGCACTCCAATTCTACTAGTACAATTCCCGGGTTTACATCTGAGTGGAAAATACTGTCACACTCAGGTTACACATCTGAGTGGAAAATACTATCACACTCAGGTTACACAGCCACACACTCTATACTTAGGTTTGAGTGGCAAGCTGGGGAGAGACAGCAGGTAGATCACACCTACATGTAGAACTATTCTGTTGTTCTTCCAAAGATTCAGGGACATCTCCAGTTTACTTCCTGTTTGTGACCACCTTTTATATTTTTCTTCCACACAGCAATATGCCCACTTAGCCAATTAGAAGTTTTCAAGAGCGATGAGGTAATTGGGGACTGCACCCCAAAACAGCGAAACTGACAGAGAAACCCGATTCTATTCTTCTTAATTGTCCAGCTATTGTTTGCTGCTGACAAAGAATCACCCATTGCAATACATGTCTAAACACTATTCAAATGCAGTTTACTGAGTTTCGAGTCACAGAGATTTTGCTACACTACATGAATGGATACTGTTCAAAGGAAGTTTCTCAGAGATTGATACTATTTAGATGAAGTTTACTGGGTTTGAAGTAACAGGTTTTCCAAAGGCTACATTTTGATTACATTGCCTTCAGTACTTAGCGCCTGCGGACTCCTCCCGGGGCTGGTAAGTTTCACAGAGATTTTGTTACAATAGGTGGCCAGCTGGGGGTTGATACAAAGCAGTTAGCATTTTACATTTTGGTCCAATGAGTTTATATTCCTATTAATTTAAAATGGAGTTGGGTCACTTTAATTATAAAATGAAACAATGTTACAACACCCTTGAGCACAAAAAAGAGGTAAAATTATCTGGACTCAATGGGAGATCAAACAGATCAAGTCAGAAGAATGAGGAATCTTGTAGAATACATATAACTAATAATAATAGAAAAGGAAAAGGAGGTGGGCCTAGCCAAGAGAAAATACAAGCCTATAATGGATTCTCTGTAAACCATGCTGGAGACATACAGGAGCAGGGCTGAGCTACTGAGGTTGCAAGAGATGGGATGGAACCACCATGATATATAGATGTAGCTCAGCCATGCAAAATGGATGGTAGCTAAGGTTCAAAAGCTAGGCTCAAAAACCCTTTCAGGGTGACTATTGTCAAGCTACCCAAGTTCAACTGGATGATTTTTTTTTTCTGGGCCAGTGAAGGTGTGGAAGAGAAAATCACCACAGAGGAATGGTGAAACAACTGGATGTAGGCAATACTGAAGTTGATCACAGCTGTGATCAAGCAGACTATAAACATCTTCTCCAATCGAAGGCCAAAATGTTAAAGAGCAAAAATTGAAACTCCAGCAAGAGATACTGCAGAGAAGGATGATTTGGAGGAAACATTTAAAAAAAAATTGGCAGGGAATTACAAGGAAAACGTTGCCAACCAGGGTAAAGCAGATGTGGTAAAGGCTGAGATCCAATGACTGCAGGAATGTACCAGTCTTACAGAATGCTAACCTAAGGGCAGAATGACAGAATGGAGAGACAGAATATATTAATTGCAGCAAAACTAATTAATGCTAAAATACTACACTGGGCTAGTGTGGTGTGCCTGTGTCCCCGTGTTTCCCGCTAGTGTCTGATTGCAGTGGCTGTACAACTTACTACTGTTTCACAGATAGAGTGCTTCTTTAGAAGAAGTGTGAGGGCCTTCTGCTTTTGGCACTAAGGGTATGTCTACATTACAGTCAACACATGCAGCTGACCTGTATCATCTGATTCAGGCTAACAGGGCTCTGGCTACAGGGCTATAAAATTGCCATGTAGACATTTGAGTTCAGGCTCAGGTTCTCCAGTAACCCACTAGCACCTTGTAACACGGTGCTTGGAGGGTCAGGTGGCCTAGTGGTTGGCACACTTGACTTTTGGCCCTCTATTTCCCTGGTCAAGGTGCCTCAGTCTTTCAGGCAGTGGGTATAGGGAGACCTGGGCCCACCCACTCCACCGGTCCCAGCCCAAGGCTCTGTGTGAGTTGACCCCTGAACAGTGGCATTCCAAGTAGGAAGTCTAAATCCACTGCTCAGGGCTACTTCCTACCAGAATACCTTCAGTTTGGGTCATGGGCCCTGTAGTCCAATTTGTGGGGCTGGCTTGCCCCCCATGGGGCCCTCTCATGGATCATGGTCCTAGACCCCTTCAGGCAGGGCAGACATAAGTTTGGTGGAGCCAAAACCCGCAATGACTCTGTGCTGCAGTCATCCAGTTACCTCAGTTGCTGGAGACTCCTAGGTCTCCTCTACAGCCTTCCTTGGTTGGGGAAAAAGACCGTACTCCTTAGTGGCTGCCTTGGTTGACAGACTACTGGTCCTTCCTGATAGGTAGCTAGCTCCTGTCTCTTCACCAGGCAGCCTGAACCGTGCCAGGCTCTCTCCTTTTCTACTCCCTCTAGCCTTGGCATTGGCTGCAGGTATAATGGGGCAGGGCTACAGGGCTGAAAAGCTTTCCTTAACCTCTGCTGTGCTGGCGCCCATTTCTCTGCTTCATCACACACCTATTGCACTATCTACGGGTATATTACATAAACATTCTATGTAAGATCTAAGTCTTGATTAATTAGCTAAACATGGGTAATATTGTTTGAGCCAAGATTACTTGCATCATAGTATCAGTAATGTTGTTAATCTATGTTTGTATGTTAGCAAATGAGGTATGGAGCTCATGAAATTCAAGGTCTAAATTTGTAAATTTTGGTACTAGTGCAGTAAATTTAGGATAATTAAGAAACTGTTAATTGAGGATCAATGCTTTCTTTTTTAGATAAATAAGAAACTGTTTACTTACGTTTCTCATAATAAAGTAGCTAATGGCATTTCTGCAGTGATAAAAATATGAGATTAAATTATGTTGTTCAAGGATTCGTTAACTATCGTGCATAGAACTGATATTTCAGCCACGAAACTTTTTATGACCTTGCATATTTTGCTTTACTTTGCTATAGAGTTGCATTTGCTTCAAAGTACAATGAGGATTTTTGGCTTAGAACTCGTGTTGTAATTGGTTTCTAGAGCTTTCTTGGTTTGACCTAATTGGACATTTTGAAAGGTTGTTAAGGGCTGCAGTAGGATTTTGCCAATTTTCCATCAATGATTAAGAAAGCTCATTTGGAGGATCTATTAGAGTTCTGAAAAGAAGATACTGAAGCAGAAATGTTATAAAAGCATTACTGAATGCTATTTTATTAATGGGGTATGTTTAATGTTGACTGATGAAGCATATTTAACTGTAAATAAACCATTTGTTCTCAAGAAATCTTTTCCCTCCAAAGTGCAGATGATCATTATATTGTTACTGTAATTTTATAGTCTGGGTTAAACAAGTACTTTCATTATACTTTGCAATAAAATTTTTGGTAAAATTAAATTTAAAAAAAAATTAGATGAATAATTTTATCAGTGGAGAATTTTTCAAAGACTTTTCTTTTTGCATTACTCAACATGGCTTTTTCTAGGTTCGGACTTTTTATAAACTTAGTCTTTTGGTAAGAACAAGTGAGTGATTTTGACATGTTTGAAGTTCAGTGAGAAGAAATGAAAGTATGTTGGTGAAAAATGAAGATCATAAAAATAAGGTGGTGTATCCCATCACAATTCCTATAGCCCTTAATTCCTCAAAAAACTCTTAAACTGGATTTTATTCTGCATTTTTCATCTTTATGGAAACAAATACAAAACTAAATGTATGTGTTGATCTGCCTACTTATTTGAGTTTCTGATTTGTCCATCACCATAGTATCTAAATACATATCTGACAGCTTTTTGCCGTAAGGAAGGGCTGGCTAGCTGATTGTAGTGGGTGGGTTCCCAGTCACAATGTTCCCACACATTGAAGTTAGCTCAACTATGTGAGTTGCCCAGGGAAAGGGCTGCTTATCTCTCATCCTTTTTTTTTTTTTTTTTTTTTTTTTTTTATCATGGTTTGCTGGTGAGCTGTGTCCTGAAGAAGTAAAATGTCCAACTTTTGCAATGACTCTAGTGTCTAATTTCTCAGTACAGAGGAAAGGAGTGCAGTTGAAGGAAAGGAAGAAAGTTGTGGGTTTGAGTGTGGTGGGTGTGTTCTTTAGGTGCTAATGTCAACATACTTGTTGTTGCAGTTGGCTCTCCTGTTTTCCTAATTTTTGTTTGAACGAGTTTTGGATGACCAAAAAACTGTAAAATAGTGGTGCCTTGGATGATTTATGTTAGGGGAAAATCAAAATTACTTGTGTATTCGCCATAGTGCAACTTGCAAACAGGAGTAAATGGAAATGCTTACATTTATTTCATGGCTCTCTGTTGCCTCTGTTCAGACAGTTGTTGTTACCAGTAAATGATTACTGGGGAATCTTGAGTAGGAGTAGAGAGGTTATCTTATCTCTCTGTTTGGCATAGTGTATCCACTGCTGGAATACCTTGTCCTGTTCTGGTGCCCACAATTCAAGAAAGATGTTGATAAACTGGAGAGGATTCAGAGAAGAGTCAGGAGAGTGATTAGAGGATTAGAAAACAGACTCAAGCGCTCAGCTATATCACTATAAATCTACTTAACATAGAGAAAGTTAAGAAGTGACTTGATTACAGTCTATAAGTATCTACCCTGGGAAACAAATATCTAACAAGGGGCTCTTCAGTCTTCTAGAGAAATGTATAACATGATCCAATGGCTGCAAGTTGAAACTGGACACATTCAGACTGGAAATAAGGTGTACATTTTTAATGGTGAAAGTAATTAACCGTTGGAACAATTTAGCAAGGATTGAGGTGGGTTTTCCTTCAGTGACGATTTCGAAATCAAGATTGGATGTTTTTCTAAAAAATATGTTCTAGGAATTACTTCAGGAAGGTTCTATCACCTGTCATGCAGGCCATCAGACTAGATGTTTGCAATGGTGCCTTAATGTTGGAATCTATGAATTCCACAGAAAATGTGATTATTTCTCACTTGCACCTGGACCTGGGTATACTTGGTCTTTGAAGATAATATTAGGGCTTCCGTCAAGCTATTTTTATCCTCACATGGGGTGAGATTCCTACCTAGTGTTCTGGCCACTTTATTTTAGGTAAAAGGACCGCAGCAGCATAAACTCTAAAAGCCTCCATTCCTGCCAGAGAAGGATTCTCCCATTGCAGACACTTCAGAGACTCCATAAGGCTGACTTCTGACTGTCATGACATGCTCTGGTCTAGGGAACATGCCAGTGGTGGAGCAGCAGCATTCAGTATTGCAGATATTCCAGGCATTGCTGTGACCTATATGGCAGCCTAGGAGAGGCTGCTGTAAATTAGAAAGGCCCTTAGCTTTTTAAAATACTCCAGGGTTCTGTCCTTTCCTGCTCTCAGAGCAGCTCAGGATTTGGAATACACAAAGGTGGCTTAAAGCCACCATAGACCCTCTCTCTTTGGGCTGCAAGTTCAGTGCTGCGCCTTTTTGTCTCTGACAGAGTTTCACCTGTGAAGATTAACTTGACTTCAGTGGGATTACTGGCATGCATAAAGTTAAGCATTTTGGAAGGATTGGGACCTTAGGAAAATAGAAAATACATCTATGTAATGTGCTGGATGGTCATTCCATTAATAAACTACAACATCTTCTCACTCAGCTACAAAATAGTGAAATACATGGCTGATGACACACACTTTGGATTTTTTTTAAAGCTGTTTTGGTTAAATAAAAAGTGTAGAAAATGTCTCAATATGTAGGTCAGCAAATCTCTTGCTAACCCTGGAAATCTGTTTCAAATTTTGACCAAACGTAAGGCACAGAAAAGAGAAATTGAAGTGGGTTAGGCATCTGTATTGGCTGATAGCACACATAATGGCTTTTAAATATGTTTTATAGTCAACAAAATAAAGAGAACACATTTAACCTTTTAAATTTAATGTGAAAGAGCTGGATATGTGTATACAAATACAACTAATAATAACACTGCAATAATTCTAAATATTATCATTTTAATTATGGATATTATATTCACAGATATCTTAAGGGATAATTAGTACTGCAGCCAGTACCGTAACATAATGAGCCGATGAGGCATTAAAATCAGCTTTCCTACAAGTTCAAAATCATCCAAACCTATTGTTCCCTTCCCTGTATCAAAAGGTGTGGAAGGGAAAATCTACCCACAAAACCTTTTGGCTTTTCATCAGTCTGGATTCATCGCCAGCTTCCTGGACACAGTGCAGAAGAGATCTCTGAATTGCCAGCTGGTCTCAAAGCTGCAGAGACTTAGACAATGGATACTCTGTAGATCTTAGGCCAAGGACAGAGATCCCAATTCGCCATAGCCCTGCACCTAGTGTAGTCATTTACATTAGTGCAAAATGTGTACAAAAGCAACTATTTTCATTTGGTAGCATTTTACGCCAACTTTGCTTTCTCTCTGCAGTGGTGTAAATAAACGCAGGACAGCGATGACGTGGGCCCAGCGATCATTCTTTGTGTTCCTCCCCCAAAAAACTGGCAGCATAGAAGGCTCCTGCACTGTGGAGCTGATAGTTCCACAGTTGTAACAGTCGTTCTGGGAACACGCTGATTGTGTTATAATGGAAGGCTCAGTTCTTCAAGGAAGTCAATGGGGGGAAAAAATGTTCTCAGTATCTTGCAGAAGGTGCTCAGTATAACATTACAACAGCAGACTCACAGCACAAAGGAATTAATTCCTCTTTAAAAGGCTCTTTGCAAAATGCAACTGAGGTACCTTAGCCAGAGGGACAACATGGCACTCAAGAACTGACTCCTTTCTTCACAAACCACACCAGACTTGATTACACTGAGCTCTTTCTGAAATATTCCACTGTTGTAACTCCACCAGTGCAAGGAACTGTGGTAGTACTAATATAGTGCTGGTGCTCTAAGCTGATCTTTACAATACAATAGTAAAAATGGTGGTAGCTGGCCTAAATTAGTGTTCACACTGTTGCAAGCACCTGTGCTACAGCAGTGGCAGGTTCATTTGTCAAGAAGTTGTGTGTAGACTCAGTCACAGTTTCTACAGAAGCCCAGAAGGTGGCTACAGGAGGGTGAATATAACTGTGTTGCCTTGCCTCTTTCTGTGTTTCCTGGCATCTATTTGCATGTGAGCTCTGTGCTTCTGCTCTCCTGCACATCACAGAAGAGAAGATAGAGGCCTACGTGATTCAGTGAACTCTCTATGCACATCTAATGGCTGGAGGTATCAACTGTTCTGTAGATTATGGGATAATCAATTTAAAGTGGCATGACACAATCCTGGGTTCAGGTTTAGTTTAAAAAAAAAAAAAAAGTGGAAAAATTGTTTTTAGGCCAAATAGCTTTCCTTACAGGTTTTACTTGCTGTAACTAGTATCCGCCTCCTCTGCAGTCCTGAGAAGAAATGTCTGTCCTCTCAGTTTCAATCTGGGTTTAGTGGAAATGTCAGTTTTAGCCTGCTGGTTCTTAACTTTTAGATAAAACTCAACCTTTTGTAGTTGAAGATGGAGCCCATCATCTGGGATCTCTGCATATTTCTTTCCCCCTTCAGGATTGATACTCATTTAGGAAGACCAGGTTGATTCAAAGTTATATGAGCTGCCCTATCTCTCAGACAGTACATCCAACTTGTGGCTGAGCTGATGCCTTCACAGTGCTCCTAGCTCAGGGACAAGGGACTGGAAAATGGATCCCCATGTTGACTCCCAGGAAAGTTCTAGCTTCTGTCAGGTCTTCAAAATCAAATTTCTTCCTGATAAATTTCTATTTTTGTCCCCACACTGGCCAGACTACAACTGCAATTGACCTACCAAGATGTAATCTTCCAGTTAACACCAAAGTGGTTTGGGACAAGGGATCTGGTTCTAACAAGAGTGTTATCTCCCCTCTGCCAACATCCTCCTCCACTCCAGTGAATGGAGGGTGTTAATGGGCCACTTCAACTTGAATGGTCCCTTGAAATATGTATTAACTATAATGCACTAAACAATCTATTCCACCTTGTTTTTAGCTGTGATACTCTGAATACCTTTCCTGAGGAGGACCTCAGGAAGAGCTCTATAAGCTAAAAAGTTCCTCTCTCACCAACAGAAGTTGGTCTATTTAAAGGTATTACCTCACCCACCTTGTCTGTCTGAAGGAACCGTTGTTCTATTGTGTAGATAGAATGAACATTGATTAGTTACAGTTTAATTATCTGCTGGTTTGTTTATCACAAACCTATCTTGCTGGCTGCTGTAAAATTAAAAGGGGGAAAAAAGAGTTTTTCAAAGGATCACCCACATACACATGCTATGAGAGTTCTTTCCTTGGTTGATTTCATTTTATTTGTACATGACTCATTCCTAGCAAAATGACAGATCCTTGTGAGCCTGTAAATTTCTATTTGGATTAAATGAGTTGCATTAAATTATTTATAATTGCAAGAAGAGTTTAATATTCCTATAGTTCCTTCAGGGAAAACAAACCAATCTCACTTTCTAAAATAACTGTTTCGTTCATACCCATTACTTTACATGCCATCTTACTGTCTGAAGTTGGCCTTATTTAGAGGATGCTAGACCTTTTTTCCTCTCCTTGCTCTTGAGTACATAAGGAATCAGTATTGTAATTTTTCTTGATAGCAGTTCCTTCTGTGCACAACTGAAAGCCACTGTCCTGCCTCCTCAAACAACCTTATTTGCTGTTACCAAGAAAACATATTAACCCAGTGTCCTCATTACATATTGGACGGACAAACTGTGTGTGAGAACACTACAATAAAGCTTCTTCTAGACAAAATTTCCAGCTGTTCTGTCAGAATACTGTTATCTTTCAGGTTCAGGTCAAAGAAATTCAGTTCTATTTAATACCCTCTTGATCATTATCTATCAAAGGCAGCTAGACGCAAAGGTCTTCTCAGCATAAACTGATTGGTCTCTTGGTTCAATAAAATTATAACAGCGTGATGAAATGAACATGGCTGGAAACCGTTGCTACATAAGCCTGCAGAACTAGCAGGTTTGTGACTGTTCTCGGGATCCTCCTGTGCAAAGCTTGCTTCCCAGCTAGCCACATCGTTGAAGATGACAAGAAGTCAGCAGGGTTTGGGGGCTTGCGGTGCTCCTGCATGACCGGGCGCTACCTTGCCTTTCCTGCATAAACAGGGCCCAGCTATGTGCGCAGCCGAGAGGATAGTCACATACGCAAACGTCCTCATCAGCTGGCCAGTAGGGGGCCACCGGGCCAGCAGTAGGACTCCCCCACGCTCCGCTGGATCATTCGCCGCGCACCTTCAGGCTGCCTTGGAACAAAGGTGGATCGTTCACACGGGTAGGATGCTCTGCCTGTCCGCGAAGAGCGGCGGCACGAACGCTGGACCACCTGTGCCTCCGAGATGCCAAAGCGGCGCATCAGTTGATTGCACTTCTGAACATTTCTGGTCTTTCATATTGTGACTCTCCGAAACATAGGTCGGGAATTCACTCTACATCCGGACCAGTCCAGCAGCGTGTAAAATAGACAGCCCTTAAATTGTGTATTTGCTCTAAAATAACATCGGGTTCTCGTCGCCACTGTTCCAAACGGAGCCTGTGTTTTGGGAGGGAAGTTACAAACAGTAACTACCGCTGGTTTTATTGCTGCCTAGCTGTAGTCCTTGAATGTTCAGGAATTTATATCCGCCTCTGGTGCGGCTCTGCTTTTCGTGTAGGTAGGGGATTGCTGAGAAGTTGGCCGATCTGTGCAAAGTTATTTAGATGAGATTTCGTCAGTAAGGTTTTTTTCCCCCTCGCCCCATAACAGCAGGCTAGAACTTTTCATCAGCACTTCCAGCCGGGTTTCTGTTAATTTGTGGAACATTGTAAAAGTTAAATTCTTGCCCTCGTATTTCTTTAAACCCCAATTACAGTTGTTAGTTTTTAATTTTATTTAATTTCACAATAAAATGTGTCATGTAAGGCTTTTCTCCTTGAAATTAGTTCAAATGCCTGACGAGAATCAAAACTTTAGCGCATAGATCTACCTGTGAAATTCTTGCGGTGCTTTAATTGCTATAATTGGTTGACATTTCTACTTTTTATTAAAAATATTTCATTAGGCTTTTTAAAAAAAGAAATGTGAAGCCCCCTTATATAGCGTGGTGGAAGGGCAGTTACAGGAATTGACTACTGGAGCCTCATAACACCGCTGCCAGATAAGTATTAATTATCCCCATTTCTAAAGATGCTGCGACCGGGGCCGGATCTTTCTCCCACTGCGGTCCGTGGCGGTTCTGGTTTTTGTGTTGTGTGTTTACTGTTGATTTCCGAGGGAGCAGGATCAGACCCTGGGGCAGAGCTGATCTGCCCGGAGGCAGAGCGAGAGCTGTCGGAACCGCTGCTCTGCCCTTTCCGAAACCCTTGGAGGCGACAGGCTCCCTGATGTAGCGAAGGTCGTTCTTTTCCTTTCCTCTGCAAACGGGGAAGCTGGCGCGCAGCCCAAGTTCCCCGGGGAGTTGCGGCCGCGCTGAGCAAGCAGAGCCACAAGTGATCCGCCGCGTGCCTTGGAGACAGGATCCGAAGTAGGTAGGGCTGAGACGTGTGTGCAGGACCTGTCCCCCCCCCTCTCCCCCACCCCTCCTGCGTGCGGGAATTGCAAACGCCGGCTGCCTCGGCCGGGAGGGAGAGCCGAGCCGCGCGCCGCGTTGCATAATCCGGTGTCGCTTCGGTGCTGTGTTTTTGCGTGGGGCTTTCTTGCTTCGCTGCGAGAAGCGGAGGCCGGGCTCTGCGAGGCGCAGCCCCGGCGCGGAAGGCGAGGAAAGGAGAGCGGGCCAGTCCGCTGGGGGCGCCCCGGCCGCTCCCGTGCCCGGCCGGGGCTGGGGCAGGCTCCGCCGAGCGGCCGCCGGCGTTTCCTTGCCTGTTCGCGCTGCGGGCGCTGCCGTTTCTCCGGCGCCCGGTGGGGGCGCGGGGGGAATCCAGGTCACAGCCGCCGCCTGGAGGAGTGACACCGACACAGGAGCCGGGCCCCGGCGGGGAAGGGGGGGGCGCGTCTGAAAACGGGACTGCCCGTTCGAGTGAGAGCCGAGGAGGAAACCCTCACCCGTGGGTAAGCGTCCTCCGTGGGGACGAGCCAAATCCCTCTTCACCGGGGACCTTGACCGCTCTGCTCGGCCCGGCACAGCTGCAGACAGATGCATGAAGGGTATTT
The DNA here is from genome assembly GCA_007922155.1 of Mesoclemmys tuberculata. NCBI lineage: Eukaryota > Metazoa > Chordata > Testudines > Chelidae > Mesoclemmys > Mesoclemmys tuberculata. Next base: position 63,204,505 of record ML675603.1, on the reverse strand, counting down.
GAGAGCCCATTTAGTCTCATTACGCTCCACCCGGCGCCCGAGACTTGCAGTCAGGCTTTCAAGGCAGGGAGGTCCTTGCCTGGGGGGTCGAGATGGCATTTCGCAAGTAATGCTCTCTGGCCGGGGAGCGAGGGGGTAGGGGTAATAGGGAGCTTTTGCATTACCTCCCAGCTGCTATATTTAGTCTTGGGCGGTGGGAAAGGCACAGCGGTGCGAGTGTGTCTTATACAGCGAAGGGTGATTTTTTTTTTCCAGACTTGCGATTATTTCATCATGGTATGGTTGGCTTGGGTTTTTTTTTTTTTAATATTTAAAGAGGGTGATGGCTCCGCGCAGCCTGTGCCGCGTTGTTGACAAAACCATTGTAAAATGTCTTTGGCAGCATTACCGGTGCGATGCTGGTACAGAGTGGAAGTTTCCATGATGAGTAAGTTATTTGACAGGGGATTCAGAAGATGTTTGTAGCAACTCGTATGAAACGAATGACATGGTGGGGCGGGGACCAGGCGGTTCATTATTGAGAGTGGAAGACGCTCATTTAATTGCAGCATCTACATTTTGAATATATATTATTGCGACATTTGGCAGTTCATACTAACCAAAGTGTGTTGGGGACTACCCATAATCTCTCTCTCTGTCTGGCAGCGTCAGTTGTTGATGCTCAGGAGTGTTGCCTCAATTACATGTAAAAGCCCTGAGTTTTTCTCCAGCCTGGGAGAAAAGGAGGGAGAAGAAAGATCACTGATGTTGAAAATAATCTCAGAAGTTTGTTATACTTTGTGTCAACTACAACAGGGCTTGAGTTCTGTTCTGTTCTATTTGGAAGGAAATAAGGGGGTACAACCTCAAGAAAGCTCCCTGCTTTGGAGCAAGGCTCCCTGGAGCCAGAAGCTTTTTGTTTGTTAATGGCTGGGTGTGGCTAGTGATGGTAGTTCTTCTAGGGCAGGTGATTTCTGCAGGTCAGCCCCACTTCAGGTTTTGGCTTACTGCATTTGGTGTTTCTTTGTTACCAGAGAAACGGAGGGGTTTGAACGGAAAAGCAGAGTGGATACAAAAGCAAGACATACAGAACTGAATAAATAGGCTGACACTATGGAAAGGATCTTTGAAAGGCTAGTGACATCTTTGTGGAGATCATGTACCTCAGTGCTACATCTAGATCTCTGGAAGCTCTAATTCCCACATCAAGAAGATGGTTCTTTAAGTAGGATCTCCCTTGTGAGGGAAGGAGAGGTCATGGAAACAGATGGAAATATTTTTTCATCCTGATCTGTACTGGGTTTGTAGAGGATTAACGTTTGAATACATTGTCTCCTGGCATGTATCCCAAGACCCATGGAGCTCCACCTGGGAGTTGGAGGAAGGCAAGAATTGCTGCTGGAAGGATAGGCAGCTGAACACCCCCACCTACCCTTCTGCGCAGCATGGGGCAATCTGTATGTGGAGTGTCCTTTCCACATTCAAATCTAGATGGTACAATTAGGTCCTTAATTTGGAAAACCTCAATTTGTTGTGTGCTTGGCCATTAGACAGGTGTTTAAGAACCCACCAAAAGATACATTTGTAGACTTCCACGATTTTTTTTCCTTCTTCCTCCTTTCCTAGTTTTGCAAGTGGCGACATACACAAATCTCTTCCATCTGGGTCCCAATCCCACAAACAGATGGGCTAGTGTAAACATTTAAGCCTATGTCAATAGAACTCTGCATGGTCATAAATATAGTCATCATTAACAGCTTAGACTGTATCCTCTTGCAGACAAAGACCCTTACTTTTGTGTATTGTACAGTGCTATGTATGTCAGTACTACACAAATAATGCATGTATTACAAAAGCCTTTGTTATATATTTAAATAGCAGACTATATAATAACTCAATATAAGAATAATGTTTGATACTTTTTCAAGACTCTTTTTTTTCTACCAGTTGCATGTTGCCCGAGGGAACCTTTTGTATAATAATTGTTGAGGTTTACATAAACTGTCTCTTTCATCTAATGTGAACGTGATGGTTTCCATTGCTCATCAGGACTACTTTACTTTAAGCACCTTAAAGACAGAGTAATAAAAATTAGGTGGAAAGATTGGGGGAAAGAGTCGGTTCTCTTGTTATCTGTCCCAATTTCTTGTTATACTACCAAGAAGCATCTGATGTACTGAATCTTGTCAAATTGCTATCTTAAGAAAAGATGAGGGGTGTTTTTTAAATTATAAGTGCATCTGATTCTGAACATTTTAATGATAAAGACCTATGTAATTTTACTTTAGTAGCCCATTATAGATTATTAGGGAATAAGACTGCTGCTCTACAATTACAAAGGGATAAATTAGTTTGTTATAGCCCAGTAATGTTGGTGAAATTCCAGGCAAGACATTATTGTACATCTTCAAGTGACTCTGAATGTAGTTAGCCAAAGTGCAGAGCTTTAATCAGTTTCACATACACAACAAAATTTCTGTTATATTATAGGTAGGTTATATGGATGAAAGCAATCTGCTATTTCTGGATCACAAAATTGTGCTGTGTCCTCAGGTGAATGTAAACTAATAAATTAGGGGTTCATTTTCCATTTGGGAGGAGTAAGGAAATCAGTTGTCCTAACATTCAAGCTATGTAAAAAGTAAATAGAAAGCTGGATCAGAAAGATCAACTTGTTTCCTCAACTGAACTTGAATGTGTAGTCAAAATACAAAACTTCCATTTGTTTCTTGAATAAAGAGCAATAGTCCTTACAGAATCAAGTTGAATGGATTAAATATATTTGTTAAAAATCGTGGATAAAAGATAATAGATTCTGATAGTTTTTTAACAACTTATCTCCATGACGGTTTAACATAAGTGACTTTTCCGTGCAGCCCAGATTTCTTTGTAGGAATGAATAGCACTACAAATGTACTGTAATGCACCTGGTCATGTACAACTGCAAATCCATTTGACCCTGTAATATGCTTCAGCGTGAACTTTATACTATTCAAAAAGGAATAATTGAGGAAAGTGGAAAATATTTGTGAACTAGCTTCCAGTTTTGATTTAGAGCCCAGTTACCAGGATGAACTATAAGGCAACTGCAATGTCGTAGATAATTGTATGTACTTAGTTTTAAGAATTTTTAAAAAGATTTTCACAGGATGCAAGTTTCTCTAGGCAAGAGCTGCATCTTTCAACACAGTTCCAAATTCCCCTGCCTCCCTTCTTGACACTTCGTAGATTCCAAGGCCAGAGGGGACCACTGTGAACATTCTAGTCTGACCTGTATATAAGACAGGCCACAGAACTCCCCCCTTCGCCCCCCGAGAGAGAGAGTGTGTGTATAATTTTTTTTTAATTGTCTTGTTTTAAAAATTGTCAATGATGGAGAATCCATCACAATCCTTGGCAAATTATTCCCCTTACTTTTAAAAGTTTATGCCATATTTCCAGTCTGAATTTGTCTAGCTTTAGCCTCCAGCCATTGGACTGTGCTATACCTTCAATCTGTTAGATTGACGAGCCTGTTATGAAATGTTTGTTCCCCATGTAGATACTTATAACTGTGATCAAGTCACCACTTAACTTTAACCCCTTAAGAAATAGATTGTTTTTTTTTTAGCTTTTTGCTATAAGGCATGCCTTCTAATCCTTTCATCAGTGTTGTGGCTCTTCTCTGGACCCTCTTCATTTATCAACATCCTTCTTGAACTGTGTACACCAGAACTGGGCACAGTATTCCAGCAACAGTCACACTAGTGCCAAATACAGAGGTAAAACAACTTCTGTATGGTTACTTGATAGTCCCCTGTGCATTTATCCCAGGATTGCATTAGCTCTTTTGTCACAGCGTCACACTGGGAACTTGTGTTCAGCTGATTATCCACCAACACGCCCCCAATCTTTTTTCAGAGTCACTACTTCCTGGGATAGAGTCCCCCATCTTGGAAGCATTGCTTGCATTCCTTGTTGCTAGATGTATACATTTACACTTAGCTGTATTAAAATGCATATTGTTTGCTTGTACCCAACTTTGAATCAGTGACCTGTCCTCTTAATTATTTACCACTTTTGTGTCATCTGCAAGCTTTATCAGTGATGATTTTGTTTTCTTCCAGGTCATCGATAAAGATGTTAAATATCATAGGGCCAAGAATTGGTCCCTGCAGGGTCCCACTGCAAACACATCTGCTCAGTGAGAATTCACTGTTTACAATTACATTTTGAGATCTATCAATTAGTTAGCCAATTTTTAATCCACTTAATGTACCCCATATAATTTTATATCATTCTGTTTTTTTTAATCAAAATATGGTGCGGTACCAAGCCAGACGCCTTACAGAAGTCTAAATATCTTATGTCAGCACTATTACCTTTATCAACCAAACTTGTAATCTCCTTTAAAAAAATCATGCTGGTTGGAAAGGATTTATTTTCCATAAACCCGTGTTGATTTGCATTAATTAAACTACCCTCCATTAATTATGTATTAATTGAGTCCTATATCAGCTGCTCTCTTATCTCACTTGGGATCTATGCAGACTGACAGACTTGTAGGGCCATCCTGTTTGCCCTTTTTAAAAACTGGCACATTAGCTTTCATCCAGCCTTTTGAAGCTTCCCCAGCATTCCAAGACTTTTTGAAAATCAACATTAACAGTACAGTGAGTTCCTCAGCCCTCTCCTCTAAAACTCTTGGGTGTAAGTTATCTGATTTTAAAATATCTAACTTTAGCAGTTCCAGAGATGCTAATGGAAAGGAAGGCGTGTTATCATCACCAGAAGATGGGACTGTATCATCTGTGTTTTCCCCAAATACAGAACAGAATATTTATGGAACACTTCTGCCTTCTCTACATCATTATTGATCATTCTACCATTTCCATCTAGTAGTAGACCTATACTATTGTCAGGACTTATATTTGCCTCCCTTCTTTACAACTGTAGAATACTCCTGGACTCTGTGCTTGATGTCTCCTCCCACATCTTCTATATCTACAAATCTGTGTATCACCACTTTTGCCACCCCTGTACCTTTTCCTCCTCAGTATGTCACTGATTATACCCCACCTCTGTTGCTATCTCAACCATGAATTTACAGTATCTCTTCTTGCTTAAACTGTGCCAACTCCTTTCTCTCTAGTTTATCCAAGACAATTCTCTAGACTTCATAATGTGCAGAATGCTGCTGCTCATCTTCTTAGCCATACAGAGAAGTGCGATTGTATCACTCCCATCTTAAAATAATTCTTCCAACTCTTCATTCATTTTGGGATTTAGTTCAAAACTTAATACTATTCATGGATTTGTTTCAGCTTACGTCACAGATCTCTGTTTATCTAGTGTTTGCCCTTCACATGATCTCACCACTCTTGTTTTGAGAACCTTCTCCCCTGGAACACTTGCCATCGGGGATAGCTTTCATGCAACCTTCTGCTTCCTTGATTCAACACTGGTTCCAAGTTTCATCTGAAAACACCTTCCTTCCCTGACTCGTCATTTCACTTTCCCTCTGGTTTAATTTTAAAAATTTTGACACTGAAGTTTGGGGGATACAATTTGTATAAAAACTGTATGGTATTCTGAATAGGTTCTTTTACTGTGCTCACTGCCATAGTACCAGAGCACCTTCCAGTAGTGTGTTAAACAGCATGACTACACATCGGTCGTGTTGTTTGTTCTCTCATTCTCCCCGCAGAGGGAGAAGCAAGTGCAGTAGAGTATCTTGGATTTGTAGAGTGTGGATTTTTGTTTTGTTTTTTAAAATATAAATATGCCTATTGCTATATAGAAAAGGCCAGGTCAAAGAAATATGCTTTGCACTTGGAGTGGAAAGTGATGAAGTTTTTGGTGGTCCTTATTCCTGGGAGAGTTCATTTCAGAATCTTGGGCTGCCCCTGGACAGTGTTCTGCCTCCCACACAGATAAACTTTATTGTTCTTGTAGTGAGTTCTAGAGGGGCAGAGGAGTATAGTTGTCAACCATGGTCTTTGTCCCAGAACTTTAACTGAATTTTAACTATCCTGTGCCCTGGCCCTGGAGTGTTTTGAAGAAAAGGACTGAAATCTTGAATTTGATTAAAAATTCTATGAGAAGCCAGCCTAGAGAGCAGAAGACCAGTTTCATGTGTTCATGGGAGACTTTGTTGCTGAGGAGACTTGCTGCAGATTTCTGTACTACATGGAGTTTCCAAAGTGCTGAACGTTTCAGGCCCAAGTGTATTGCGTTACTGTAATCTAGTTAAGAGGTGACAAAAACCTGATAACTGAGGCTAAGTCTTCATCCACGAAGATGGGATGGAGTTTGCTAGCCAAATGGAGATAGTAGAAAGCACTACTCACAAATGCGGCTATATGGGAGCTTAGCATCAGAAAGGAATCTCCTAGATCCTAGAAAGTATACTCTTAGACTATGGAATTGACCAATTGTGGGTGCATCTCTTCAACCAGGTCTTCAGAGAACTGTAAGGTCTTCAGAGAACTTTCCTTTGCCCACCAGCATCATCTGACTTGCTTGGGTTCAGCTTAGTCAGCTGTTCCTCATCCATCTCACTGATCTCATCCAAGTGCTGGACCATTTTGGTGGCAGTAGTGTAGTTGTATGTGGTAAAGGGTATAGAGTAGCTTGCCATCTAAATATTACTGACACTTGAGTTCATGTTATCTGACCAGTTCACCTAGTGGTTGCATGTAGATATTAAAAAGGAGAAAAGAGAGAATTGATCCTTGAGGAACTCCGTAGGTGAGGTAGAGGTACAGTTTCCCTATCACTACTTGTTGGGTGCATCCTTGCAGGAAGAACTCAAACCACATTAGCTCATTATCCTGGACCCCTGCCATCTCTTTCAAGTGAGACAGCAGAATCCTGTGGTCAGCACTGCTGAATGCTGCAACAGGGATCGGGAGGATGAAAACTGATGTCTGTCCTCTATCCATTAACAAGAGGAGATCATCCATAAGTGCCACTAAGGCAGTTTTAGTCTGAATCCAGATTGTGCTGGGCCTAGAATGTCAGCTTTGGTAAGACAAACTTGTAGCTGGCTGCTGTATTAGCTTCTCTGTTAGTTTGCACAGGAAGGGGAGGTTTTACACTGGGTGATAGTTGGCTAGAACTGAAATGTCCAGGGTAAGTTTCTTCAGTGTTCCTTGACTATTACATATTTGAAGGAAGAAGGGGAGATTGCTTCTCTGAATGAGGCATTGGCTTGTTCAGTCAAAGTGACACCGGTTGTTCAGGACTTTGTACCACTTCTTTGTATTAGTTAGTATAATTTGTGCATGGATTGGAAGTTGTTATAGAAATATTTGATTATCTTGATCTGTTAAAAAAAGAATTATTTTTCTTAGTGCTCACCCCAACTGCTTGTTGCTAAAGAAACTACAGTGATGAAGATGAATGTAAACATATACCATTTCAACATGTGTATATTAGACATACAAAGCAAGTTTCAATTACAACAGTGTAAATCCAGAATGCTACACATAAGATTGCATTTAAATAACATCATTAACTTGCAGAGTCAAGCACTAAAAAATTAGGGAATGCCAGATTCAGACTGTCTTTGCAACCTTATTATTAATTATTATTACTATTATTTCTTTGTATTACTGTAGCACCTAGGATCCCTAGTCATGGATCAAGAGAATGTTGAGCTATGTGCAGTACAAACAGAACAAAGACAGTCCTTGCCCCAAAGAGCTTACAACCTAAGTATAAGACAAGAAACGACAGATGGGTACACACAGACCAACACAGGAGTACAAGGAAACAATGCTCAGCATGACAGACAGAGACCTCAGCACGCCAGCAGCCTAACAGTTTTTTGATGGCAGTTATGTTTTTTGTAGGCATCACAGCAAAGGGGGTATTAAGGAGGGATTTGTAAGTGCATAATGAGATAGTTTTGCTTATGTTTCTGGGAGGTTCTCCCAGGCATGAGCAGCAGCATGGGAGAAAGCACAAAGGTGGGCTTGTTTGAAAATGTAACAAGGGGGCAACGGAGGGCTGCCTTTACAGCCTGATTAAAGGAGGAAGCTGACCTTTCGCTACTGAATGAGAGGTGATAGGTAGGGAGGGTAGGTCGTGAAGGGACTTGAGAGTGCAGACAATTAGCTTAATGCTCATTGGTGCATATGCACTCTGATAGTCTTTAATTACAGAATCATACTGTTTTTCCACAGGATGTCTGCCTCATTCAATGCACAGTATAGATAGTGCTCACTTAATGAGCAGCTGTTCAATATTTTGTTTTCTCCTTATTGTTCAGTGCATGGCCCCAGACTTTATTTACAGAATACTATTTAAACCCTGCTCTGAAGACAAAATTATTAATTTCCTCATGGGCTTTTCTGTGGCGCTCATCACTATAGGAACTGAGTGCTTCACAAACATGAACTCATTTATCTTTTGCAACATTCCTGTGGGGTGAGGGGGTGGCATTACCCTCTATGTACATATGTGGAGCAGAAGCGCAGAGATTAAGGTCAAAAGTGTCCACTAATTTTGGGTTCTAAATTTGAGACTATTTGGACCTGATTTTTTCAGAGGACCTATCATAATATAGCACTTCATATATCCAAGCAGAGTTCCCATTAACTTTTGTTACAGCTGTGAGTGCTCAGCACTTCTGCAAATCAGACCCAAGGTATCATGTTGGGCACTCAGATAACGAGAAACACACAACTAGTGACCGCCTGTGACAATTTTGGCTTAAGTTTCTTGACAAGCATCACACAGGAATTCTGTGGCAGAGACAGGGATAGAATCCAGTTATCCAGGACCACATTCATCTGCCTTAACCATGAGACTGTCCTTTCTCTTCCTGAAATCCCTTGCCTCACTCTGTACACAAAGTGGTGGATTAATGCACGGGTCCCTGGAGTCCATGCCCAGGGGCCCTGGCCAATGTGGGGGCCCCCATAGGAGCACTGGAACCTGTGTAAAAACACCCCCGTTCCTTCTCTTCCTCCTCGAGGCCCTGCCTCCTGGCCAGGTTGGAAGCTGGAGCTGGGCCATGGTAAGAGCTGTTCAGGGAGCCCAGGCCGCTGTGGGGAGCCTTGGACCCTCTAACTGCCCTGGGCACATGTCCTGCTCTCTGGGGCATGCTGCCTAGAGCAGGTGGAGGATCCGGGACTCCAGGCTCACCACAGCGGGCTGGGCTCCCTGGGCGGGTCCTATCATGGCTCGCCTTGGCTTCTGGTCTGGCCAAGGGCAGGACCTTAGGGAGGAAGACGAGGAGCAGGGGGCAGGACCCCGTGGTGAGCGGGGCTAATGCCCACCTCAGCCCACCCACTAGGAAGAGGTTGCTGCTGCTGACGGGCTGTGCTTGGAGCCGGGGGGGGGGGGGGGAGGGTGGACCTGATCACCTTATCAGCTCCCCTGCTGTGAAGCACAGCCCCTGCCATCGCTGTGTCACGCCTGCCCGAGGCTACTAAGCCCATGTTAAAAAGTGGGAGGTGGCATGGCACCATGGTTCTAGTGCTCCAAGGCTCCCAGGGCATGGGGGGCCCAAATGTTCTTGGTGCTCAGGGCCCCAATAAATCTTAACCCGCCTCTGAGTACACACCTACCAACTTCTGCTGTGATTGAGGCAATAATGTTCTGTTAAAGTAGAAACCTTGTTTGATTTATGCTTTTTTGATAGATTTTCAAATGGATATTTTTTCATTTAAAGCTTTATAACTGAGCCTAAAAAACACGATGGGCCACGTGGAAATGAAGCAATAGGAGTGCTAATCCCTCCCTTGGCAATATTAGAATGGCATTTTCAAGCTCCCAGGAGGATATGTGATGGGTAAAAGCCAACTGACTTAGAGATATCATTTAGCTTATCTGATATAAATAGTTGGAAGATAATTTCTTCAATCAAGTTCCTAATAATGCTATTGATAACAATAAATAAATCACTCTAGTGGCTGAGGCGGAATTGTTCTCAATTTAGTGCTAAAATCTGGTAAATATTTTGAAGGACACCGTGAATTTAAAATGTGGCCCAAAATTGAAATATTGGAAAAGAAACCCAAGGCTTTTAAATGCTTCCAATATCAATTTTTAAAATTCAATTGAAAATAATTGCATTCAATTGAAAACAAAAGCATTTCCCGGCAATGTTAGTAACTCAAACAATGCAGCACTGAGAAACTGAAGGTGAAATTTGTTTCCCAGGCTATGTCTACACTACATGCCACTAGTGTCAGAGGCATATAGGGTATATGTGTAGCTACATAGCATAGTGAAAAGCAAGCTGTGTCCACACTTATGGTGTGTAGCCACATGTCCGTGAAAAACCCTAGCTCAGCTTTTCCCCTCTGTCTCCCTCCTGACAGAGCCTTTCCCTGTGATGGAGAAGGGCTCCAAACGACAGGCTGCTATACTGCTAGTAATAGCAGTGTAGAGGGGGAGGGATGGTTTGAGCAAGTAGAGAGCTGTATAGGATATGTTTGTGAGGACACCATTCAGGCATGCCTTTATTCTACTCGCCTAAGCCATGCCTAACCATCTACAATGGTACGTCATACCCAGGTATGTATTCTACACACTGCCTAAAGAAACATGCAGCATAGACATACCCACTGATTTTTATTGTTTGCACTGGGATCAATGGGGAAAGAGGAAGTAGCAAAAATAGTAACAAATAAATTCCCTGTTGACAATCATTGATGTTGAAGGTGTTACCGGTACTGCAGGTAAAGTTATTTGTTTACACCATATTTTTAAGATGACTGTCATTTTATTTACAGTCTAAGTTGTAAATTGACAATGTTCCTTTAATAATAATCTAAATGGGTTAATTAGACAAAGATATGTCAAGATGGTGTATAGACAAGTTTAGTGTTAGTTATTTAATCATGAGAAAGAGGAGTTAAATATTTGGATTAAACTGAAAGAGTTTGAGTAAACTGTGTCTTTTAAGTGTTTGCTCAGTGGCAAGCACAATTGGACCCTGATCCTAACCTGTGTCACTGGGTGCTATGTTAATCTAAATATTTATTAATAATAATTCCTCTTCCCTCAGAAGGAGGTTGGACTGACTTAATTTTATAGATTTGCCAAAGACTTTTTCACAGCATTCATTTTAATAGCAAACCAGTGCTGTATTTTAAACTGAGATAGCTGCCTTCTGCCGTTCTTTGGCCCAACAACAGCTGCGTTTATCAATCGTCTATTTTACCTGACTCAGATACACCCTTTTTGGCTATGCAGTTGTGTTTATACCCTCAGAATTAGAATATTGTTCTTGATCCGCCAACACACTTCCATTGTTTGGACTTGATTCTCATTTCTAGTGACCTGCAATTGTATCATGCCAACACAGTAGCTGGTATTACAAAATAAAGGACTACTAAGCCTAAAATGTTGACATTGGAACTGAGGTTTATGTGCATGTTTATTCTGAACTCCTCCTTTGTCCTCCTCAGACTTTTACTATGCCAGTTGTTACTGCTGTCGTATGGAAATTAGTGAATTTTGTTTCATATCATTTGTAATTTATCTTTATTAAAAGTTGGTACAAGTGATACATAATGTCTTTCTTGAACCCTTGAATTTTAGTTAATTGGTCATGCTGGTATTTCAAGGAAATAACTAAGTTCTTTCATTTCTGATACATGCTGATATTTTCTAGTCAACATTATGAAAATTCTACAAATGTAGCAAATGATCACCACTAACACAGAATGCAGTATTTTTCAATGATAGTTGTATTTCATACATTACATATACTTATCTTCATCTATTGAGCACCTGATAACATTGCAGCATTATCTGATTTTCTGGTTTCTATATTCTTCATAGATTATGCTTTTGTTTGATTCAATAATCTTTGTTTTCTGCCCAAAATAAATAACTGCTAATTATTTCTGTTTGTATATATTATATACATACTTTTTGTGCTGTCACACTATCCATGCCTAAAGGAAAGTTTGTTCAGTTTGATTTAAATATAAAATCCAGGCATGTTTAGATATCCTGGACTAAATTTTCCATTACAGGGCAGCTGCTTGGCATTGGTTGCACTGCTGGCAGAATCTGTTCTGAGCCCTGGTTTAAAAGGCAGGAGAGAACAAGAATTTGGCCCAAATAGAGAGACTAAATTGGAGGGAGAAAATCAGAAGCAGTAAAGCAGAAGGAAGCTTAAGGGTAATAGTAGACAGCAAGTTAGACAATGCTTTGTAATATAATATACTGACATTTTGCTGGTGTAACTTATGGCTGTATACAATATTGCACAGGAATGTTTAGTCTCTCTCGCTCGCTCCCTTTATCTTCTTCCCTCTTTCTATGGCCCTGATGTGACCAGTCTTGGAAATGTACTTCATTATAAAAAAGATTAAATAGGAGGGAGTTCAGAGAAGAGTTACAAAAATTCTAAGGAGACTGGAGAGAATGACATCAGGAGAAACTATAGGGAAGTGTGTATATATATATAGCTAATGGTGAGGGGAGAAGGCAAATATTTGAAAGGAACAATACACAAAGAGGGAAAGGAATTATTCAGCATAATAAAGGCAGGTATCAATAGGAGTAATGGGATGAAAATAAGAAAGAGGAAATTTAGTCTGAATTCAGGAAAGTCCTCCTGAGAATGAGCTCTATTTAGCTGTGGAAGAGGCTTCTAGGAGAAGCGATGGAAAACATTTAAATCTAGACTGAACAAAACACCAGCAACCAAAAAATAGAGAATGATATTACATTGGCCTGGAGGTGGGCTGGGTAACTTAACAGGTCTCTTCCTTCTGACTTCTCTGACTCCATGAGATGGCTGTTCAAGAAATACTAATCTTGTATGGTTTAAACTTTAAAACGTGCCTGGAGCACAATCCTCTGTGATATATTGTAGCCCTGAGCTGATGAGGCCTCTATGTCAGAAGATGTATTTAAACAGGAAAAAAAGGGGGGGGGGGAATGTTCATATTTAAAGCATTTTAACTTTCCCATTTTAAAATATATTTTGAGTTCTCTTAATAAAACAAATAAAACCTTACAATACCAAAAAGCCAGGGCTCTAGTCTAGTTTAGATTTATATAGACCTAAATACTGGGTGCCTCCATTTTTCATTGCCCAACTTCAGATACCTTCAGTGGACTGATTTTTTCAGAGGACACCTGCTCAGCATTTTCAAAAAAGCAAGCCCCTTTAAGATGCCTCCAGCTGGAAGCCCAAAGCCACCAATCATGTTAGACACTATGGCCTACTTTTCACTTACTTTAGTATCTGAGCACCAGTGCTTGAATGATATGGAAATAATTTCTGTCTGATTGGGTATTTCTACTGTGTTTATACAGTGATGATAAACATGGTATATAGAGATTTAAAAATAGCTGTGCCTTACTTAGGTCCTGGTATTACTTAGGTCTGAGGCCTAAAGTGTTATGTCATCAACTTGATTCTCCCTTGATCAAGTGTTGATTTGATCAAAGATGTCCTCTGTAATAGCCATATATAGGTCCCCGTTTTTGTTTGTGTTCCAAGTTTCCCATTGCCTTTCAAGTGACTCATTAAAAGACCATCATTATATGCTGAAATGAGAGGAAGGAATGCAGTGATTAACTTCATGTGAAATGTTTGTCCAGAAAGTTTAAAACTCATTAAATACTCTTAACTTCCCCCATAATTCCCTACAGAAAATATCAGTATCCTATTTTTAATGGGAATAACAGGATTCTCTATAGGAAACTGAGGGGCTGATCCGAAGTCCATTGAAGTGATGGAAAAAAGCCCACTGTTGGGTTAAGCTTTGGATCAGGCACCAAACAATGAGTGAAATGTCTCCCTGTTACCTTCCATGGTTACCTACCATGACCTGACTAGATAGGACCAGATTCCACCTAGCCCATATATAGGTAGGGCTGGGGAAGGAGTAACAAAGAGACTCCTTCTCCACTTCTGTGGCTGATCCTTACCTCATAGATGCAATTCCTGGGGTTGGCGGAGCACACAAACTGCTCCTGAAAGGCCTGATTGAGTTCCTGTTGAAATCAGTGGGAGTAGTTTCATTGACTACAGTGAGGTGTAGTCATTGTGTGTTTCCCTGAGGCAGTATTCCTTTTCAAACAAGGACAGGCCCTTACTCTGGCCATTGTGTAGTTTGCACAATCTATCCCATACTGATATTAAACAGTGTAAAATGATTGTACTTATTAACTTGTGGCTGGGGACCAAAGATCAGTCTTGAGGCCGGTAACAGAGCTGGATGAAACTTCTGAATCTCTTCCCCTTAACTTCAGCCTAAGCCAAATTAAAAAAAAATAAATCCATTTTTAATAGTTAAACTCAATATTTATTTTTAAAATGTTCCATTTATTGAAAATTTCCAATGAAACTGTAAATTAAAACTGCATCTATTTGTTTATCTATAATGTCTTCTGTTTTAGTTTTTTGGTGATTTTGGATTGCCATATTTACTTAATCAGCTTAGCTACATGGTGGGATTTTTTAAAAAATGTTTTCCATTCTATAATAAAAAAAGAATTAATTTAAAACATTTTTATTTCAAAAGCAAGCAAACAAAATAGTTTAAAAAGAAATTCTCCAGTAAATTTAGGGGGGGGGGCAGGGGAAGTAAACAGAACAAAAAACCCACACACCTGAATTTGCCAGAATTTCCATGATTTGTTTCTGTTTTCCTGCCTGCTCTGTCACAATTGGAAACCAGTCAATCTTTGAAAGACAGCATTATCTCGCATTCAAGATGACTCCACTGTAAACATTTTGGCAATAAAGTTTCTATTAACCATATAAAGCTTGCTCTGCTGCTTTAGTTTTTGTTGTTTCAGTTTCTTTCATTCCCCCCACCCTCCCTCTCATTTCTTGTTGCTTTTCTTTGCAACCTCATTTTCTACCGATATTTTTAAGAATTCGACGTGTTTGGCTAGAATCAAATATCAGAATTCTGTGAATTTTTTTCTGCTAGTAGACCTATAATTTCTTCAAGTACTGCTTCAGAATTAGAAATGTGATAAATCCCTGATTCCATTTAAGGCTCCAGTTCTGCATTAGAATCACTACTGTGAAATCTATTGACTCTAGTGGAATTCTAGATGACTGCAGTGGATTTCAGTGCAATATATGATCCTAAATTTGTACACAAGTCTATCCACATTTTAAGTAGCATTTGGATTCACTGGCTCAAGATCCAGAAATCAACGTGAAATAGGAATAATAAGTAAAGTGCACTTTTAAAATAACAATACTTTGCTCTTCATCCAGAGGTCTCAAAATGCGTTGTAAAAAAAAAGGTTGTTATCCTAATTTTAAAGACAGAAACTGAGCCATGTAGTGGTTAAGTGTGACTGCCCAAGGTCACACAACAGGTCAGTGGCAGAGTCAGGAACAGAATCCATGTCTCCTTGGTAGCAGCAAAGAGCCTAACCTGGTGGACTGCACTTCTTCCTTCATATGCGGACTAGATCAACATAATCAAAACTCTATTCACTCTGGCCATGGATTTCAAGAATGACCAAGGGTATTTGGTGCCTTTCTGTTTGGATGTCCAACCTGAGGGTGGCTGTTCAATACTTCCTGAAAATTGGGCCCCTTTAAGGTACAGCATCCAAAAACAGAAGTACCCCAAATCACTAGTCATTTAAAAAAAAAAAGTTTTAGCTTATATACTAGTACATGAATATACATAAAAATGCCAAATGGATGATAAAACAAACTAGTATAATGTAGTGAACTTTAGGGCAAGCATTTTTTTTAAGACAGCCAAAAAGGCAGGGCTATAGATATGTGCACATAACTCCATTGACTTCAGTGAAAGCTGTATTCTTGCACCCTGTAGTATTTGGTCCATAGTTTTTGATAAAAAACATGCATTTAATTTTCCCTCCACCTTGCCATTCCAATAGTTGGATGCAGTCAAATATCTTTGCTGTTGAAGACGGTTGGAAGTTCCCTTTGAACCCCTCGTCTCCTTTCACTTATTTTGGTGGCATGGGTTGGGACTGCGGCCCATGGGTGACTTCTCCTTGTGAGCTGTGCTCGGTTGTGCTGAGGATAACTAACCAAGCTAAAAATTTGTTCTGTCTCTCTCTGTTCTATGCAGAGGAAATCATGGAGCTGTGTTCCACGGTATTCAGTTCATGGGGTTTATGATCCTGCTGTGTAGCATCTCAGCTTCCTGCATGGTGAAACCATGAGGTTTGCTTGACTTAAGGCCTTTGGTGTCCCTTCCATATCTAGGAGAATTTTCCCTACAGCATGTTTCATCATGAAGAACTGCACCCTTTATGAAATAACTTCTTTTTCTAAGAAGCGCTTATGTGTTGGCACAGCTTCTCATCTTTATTTCATATTCTGTCCAGTGTTGTTCACTACACATCTTTGGCAACAAGTCGGACAGGGATCTTACACGGCCTCATTCTCTGCACAAAACTGATTAATTCCCGGAACAGGTCCACCCTGTGCAAAATGAGGCAATGATGATATTGTGGAAAAAGATAGTAAGTGATCATGTAATTAAAGAACTTACAAAAATGCATCCAGGGAACTGTAATTCTAACATTTCTTAATTTTTGAGCGTTTGTCTTTGCAACCTTATGTTCTTTCAACAAAGGTTTTTTGGATGTAATAGTATACAATTTGTCATTGTAACACAATTCTGTTTTACAGTTGAAAAGCCTATCAGGAAAATGTTCTCTGTACAGTAGATGTTAAAGTAAACTGTATTTTTATTTTGGCCTTGTTTATAACTATGAACTATTTTGATCGTATTAGTGCTTGTAATCTGCAATTTTGAACGGTTTCTTTTATTCATAAAGAACAATTCTGTAAAGGTAACACCTAATGTTTTCTCTGTCCACTTACATGAAATTGTTGCTGTAACTAAATGTCCCTAAAGCTGCAAAAGGTCATTGAATACATCGATATAAAGCACATCGCTGTGTAAAGCAGTGCAAACCAGCCACTAGAGGTAGACACATGCTGTGTAAGTATGGGTTAAATCAATGTTGTTAAATGGAAAGGAGGACAATGAAAAAGTTACACAGTCATTATTCAAGAGTCAGGAAATATAAAAGATAAAATTGACTACACAACCTTACTTCTGCCCTTGTGTGTATGCTGTATGTTACTGACTTAATCATTTGATTAATACTATGTGATCACCTACTACAGCTTCTTACTAGAGCATGCACTTGTCTGGAGCCCCATTGAAGCCAGCACATTTTAGTTACACATTTGTTTCTAAGATAGGTGACCACAAATTGAAAAACTGTATTGTAATGTGGAATTAAGATATCATGTTTTAAGTGTAATTTGTATTTCTTGACTTTGAGTGCTTAAGGCAAGGATTGTTAAAATACCCTAAAGGTGATTGGGTTCATTTGAAAATCCCAGCACAAGTAGGCAATGTTCACATTACAGTGATATAGGGGGTTTTTGCATTTAATTTTTCCAGTTTTCTTTTAAATGGGAAAAAGTAATTTATCCTCTTCTAGAAACTAGCTGTTGACTAACTGTCAACAATCAGCTAAAGAAAATGAATGCATAGTTTCATCATAGTAAACTGCCAATTTATAGACTTGGTGATCGCCATTCAACCAAAAGGTGACTAAAGCTGAAATATGACTTCTCTTCACCTTACAACTGTGTAGTTTAAGAAATATCTAAGCAGGTTAAGTGTTACTCATCCCATGGCCTGCACTTCATCCATCTGGGCCTCTTCTCTAATTGTGTTATTTGAAATGTTATTTGAAATATTGGGAATCTTTAGGAAAGAGATCAATAATAAAACAGAAAATATTGTATTACCTCTTTATAAATCCAAGGTATGCTCACATCTTGGATACTGCATGCCGATCTGATCGCCCCATCTCATAAAAGATATATTGGATTTGGAAAAGGTACAGAAAAGAGCAACTAAAATGATTAGGTGTATGGAGAAGCTTCCGTATGAGGAGAGATTAATAAGACTGGGACTTTTCAGCTCAGAAAAGAGATGACTAAGGGGGAATATGATAGAGGTCTATACAATTATGACTGGTGTGGAGAAAGTGAATAAGGAAGTGTTATTTACTCCTTCTCATAACACAAATTCCGGGGGGGGCGGGGGGCGGGTCACCAAATGAAATTAATAGGCAGCAGGTTTAAAACGAATAAAAGGAAGTATTTCTTCACACAACACATAGTCAATCTGTGGAACTTCTTGCCAGAGGATGTCGTGAAGGCCAAAACTATAACATGGTTAAAAAAGAACTAGGTAAATTCATGGACGATCAGTCCATCAATGGCTGTTAACCAGAATAGGCAGGGATTGCTGTTTCCAGAGGCTGGGACTGGCTGACAGGATGGATCACTTGATGATTCTGTCCTATTCATTTCCTCTGAAGCACCTGGCATTAGCCACAGTTGGAAGACAGGATACTGGGCTAGATGGGCCATTGGTCTGACCCAAAATGGCCGTTATGTTCTTATATAGTTTTATTTATTTATTTTAGAAAGACTTTGAACAGGTCCTGGAAAATGTGAGTGCACTTCTTGACTTTACAAGACACCTACTGTGAATGTTTCATGAAAACATTTTGAATACTCAGAATGCAATTTTCAAATGCTCCTGGCTTTGTTAATAGTTTTTGTTTGTGAAGCAAAAGCATTAATTCTCAAGTTTGAATGGGGTTCATGCTAAGTTTCAACTTTCAAACTTTAAATCACCTTTTGATGTATCTGTGTTCAAAAGGAATGTGATTAGAATTTTTCAAGTGAGGTAACTTACTTTTTGCAACTTTCCTGTAACTCAGAAGTAGCTAAATGGATTTTCCTTAAACTTAAAACAAACGACACACCACCTTTTGGGCAGAGCCCAGGTTTGGTAAATTCCAGCCCCCAAAAGTGACTATTTCAGAATGTTAAAATTATGTGAAAATGTCAGATTGTAATAGAAAATTTTGCAACCTTTAACTGTAGCAGTTGCTTCCAGGACAACTACTGTAATACCTTGTAATGTGGCACTATAAAACTAGGTTCCACCTTACTATAGATTATAACTATAGATTATTTTTACAGATCTTGAGACTCCTACTCAGATTATCTGGGAGGAAGCTGTTCAAAATGTCTTCTGTCTGGAAGGCCTTATGTTGGAATGGATAAGATAAAAGTGTAGTTTGACCACTTAGATCCTCCCTTTGTGCAAGGGCAAGGTATTGAAACCTTATTGTGGATTTATAATAGACTGCACTGGTAGTATCAGAAAGAAAATGTATGGTATGAGTTAGGCAATAATGACGGATGGGGGAGCATTTCACTGCAGTCAGACTGACTGGAGATGCTGAAAACCCAAAGCTTTGCCTCCGATCTTTAACCCAGCTGGTCATTAATTAGTGGTGAATGCCCAGCCTACAAGTTTATATTTTCATGGTTTGTAATTGTCTATTACACTGTTGTTACAAACTACCAAATTATATGTAATGAAAATTACAACTTGAATTACATGGTATATTATGTTTACAATACTGATCTTTGCACAATAACCAGCAGGCATGTAGGATTTCAACATTCCATTCTGTTTACAATTAAAACTTAATTAGTTATGGAGAGAGGGATGACTGAATTCGTTTGTGCTAAGCTGTAACAGTCACATGCTTACAATGACACTAGGATGACAATGCTATTTTCCCCTGTATGTATTTACGAATGTGGGGCAAGCAAAATAAATTTAATCTGGGTTAAAATAACATGCTAGCCTAGATCCCTGTGCAGAGTTCCCAATGAAACACCTTTCAAGAAGGCGTTCTGAGTAATGCAGGGCTCTCAATAAGAGGTCATGATAAATAAGTGCCTCCCTCTCCCACCTCCTTATTGTTGTGACCACTGAACTCCAGTACTGGATAGATACAACTTCTAAATTAAAAAAAAAATGTTTCAAGTAACATTTGCATGAATGGAACATGGGTCACGTGCAGATGGCCTTTAAAAGCTGAATTGAAAACCTTTTTTTCTTAGGTGTAAATCCCTCTTCAAGAGTCCAGATCATTCGCTAAGTGCATATGCATGTATGTGCATAAATTATAGATTATAAAATCTGATTCTTGAAAATGAGGTATTCCTTTGCTTAAGTGGCAAAGCCTGGTTTCAAGGGGTCTCCTCTGAAGGGCTGACTCTTGTAACATGCTAAGCATCTCCAGCTCCCATTGTGAATTCAGCAGGGACTGAAGGCATGGTGAGACTTGAATGAGCTCAGCATTTTAGAGGATTAGGACCTCTGGGCCTGATGGAAAGTGTCCCATTGACTTCAGTGGTCTTTGGATGAGGCCCTACATAAACAGATTACACTAGTAATGTGTAAGGAATTAAATTTTGTGTAATATGTGTATTTGATATGATCAACTATATCTGCTATTGCAGGGGAAGCAGAGAACTCTGCACTCAGGTTTTAGAAGGTAAAAACAGATGAGCTTGCACTATGTATTTGTTTTTTTATCTTCTTCTTCTTCATATTATTATTTTATTAATACAGTACCATTGGCGTGAATGGTGCTTTACAGACATGAGAGAAGACAGGTACACATGAAGGCAGTGGAGGTTGCTGGATGGGAAACAGTAGACATTTTTATCTTTTCCTAGTATTTGTCCCCTTATTCAATTTTGTGTATTTGTGGTTTCGTTTTCAGTGCTGCCTGTTTCCCCTTTTTAAAAATTGTTCTTTAACCCTTGTTTATTTGCCTTTTATCTCAAGGGAATCATGACTCATTATTTACTCATGGATTTGCACACAACCTATCTTGTGAGGGCTAAGGTATTGTTACCTTGCGTGTTTGATGGAAAGCAACTCTCATTCCTCAAATTCAAAATCCCTACTAAAATAAAATACCCTCTGCAAGCTAAGATCAACCTGATATGGAGCCAGAATAATTCTTGTTTTTGAAGAAACAAAAAAGCTTACAAATCACAAACCCCAATAAACTGCATAATTTTATTTTCCATCAGAATACACAGTGATGTATAGTAATATAGTATAACAAAATGAGAAGTTGTGTTCTAAAAACTTGTGAATAGCTAAAGAAAGAAATCTACCATACTTAATTATGAGAAAATAAAAAATAAATCCTCTCATCATCCAATTTATGAAGCAAAAAGTAGATTTCTTAAAATCCATATATTTTTGTCTCCATAGAATGGTATCTTCAGTATACGTTACTCAAGATTTACTTGGTGGATTAACCAGAGAGGATCAAAGATATTTTAGGTCTTTATGATTTGGTCCACTACTTGAAAAAGCTGAAAACACACAACTAATGTTTCTGTGTAAAGGAAGCCTGTTACTATTTAAGGCCCAATTCTGCCCTCACTTATCTGTGCATGTCTCCTGTTGAAATATATGATGTCAATAAGAACTGCATAAGTGTATTTCAGGGCAGAATTGGGCCTTAAATATTTTGTTAGATACTGTATATACACACAAGTGGTGGTAAAAAAACAAATACAATGGATAGGAAATAGAGATTTTTTTCCCAATCCAACATGCTGCTGCCAGTGCTGAAACAAGAGTAAAACTGTAGTCATGAACCTAGGGAATGCTTACCCTTCAGTGAATATTTTGAATAACATCGGGGGGCAAAAAAGCAAAAGTACAAAGCTTAACTAATGAAACTGCCTTTCTGTCTTCAGTGTTTTGAGCCAGAAAGTCTGACTAAAGTTTTAACTTCCAGAAAGTTATTTTCACTTTTTGAATCTCCCAATACTACAAAGTGGATACAGGATACCTAAAACTACTTTACTTCAAACTCATTCATTGAAATTTACTAGATTTCAAGTCAATGTCCCTTTAAAGTTTCAGATTAGGACAGCCCCATACTTCCAGTCCCCCCCCTTGATTTCCTTGTTCCCTCTCCCCCCACAAAGATTTTCTTTAGTGTGATAAATATAAATTTAAACAATAAAAAAATTTTAAAACTCCTGACAAACTGTTATGTTAAATGCTTGGAAAGTACTTGTATTCAGAGAGAAATCAGCATGGAACACAGAGAGATGCAAACACATGAAAAATCTTTATTGAACAACACTAAAACCAGCCAGGACAGGCTGAGCTATCCCCTAATAGTCTGTCTATTGCTATGGCAACAAGCTAAGCTCTGTTGCTACGGCAACCTAGGCACTAAGGCAAGACATAAAATACACAACATAAAACTTTTGTGGTACCTAGCAAATGAAAACCACTTCCATGCAGTCTCTCTGAAGAAGCTAACTGAAAAGGCCTCTGTAGTAAAGGCCAGAGGCTGGAATGGGGTTGGAATTCATACTGGAGAATTCCTTTTAGGGTGAAGTATCCCAGCAAAGGATTTGAAATCTCTCTTTGCTTTTAGCTTCCAGAATGGAAAACTTGGCAAGGAGATCTACAGGGGAAAATATTGATAGTCCTTTAGCACCTTGCCTGTGCTTTGAGTTTGCACTTTAGAGACAGGTTTCTCCCATGCTAGTAACCCTGAGAAATGTTTGAACCTCCATAAGAACTATATCTTCTGTGGCTTTAGCAAGAGAAAACAATCACCTTTTTATTGGGACAACATAATGCTCTTTTGCTTCGCATTGTGTTTTTCAAAATTAAACACTTAGCGTTTTTAAAAAGAGGGCCAGAGCATCAGTCGTTTTCCTCTAGATAATTCTGTATATCCAGCAGACATCCTCAATATTTTTGTCAATCTCTTTCATTTAAAATAAAATACCTTGCTGGAGGCTAAGATTAAGAGAAGTGCATGCTCTAGGATAGGCGTCAGATAGGTCCCATTTGGAATCCCCATCATTTACCTAATTATTGCCCACCATTTCTTTTGCTGTGGCATCTGTGTCCACAGACATACTTGGCTATTCCTATGACTTTATGGACCTTTTCCATAGAAGAGCAGGAAATATAGACTTAACATAGACTACTTCTCTGTTTAGAGGACCAACAGAGTCTCAGGCACCAATGTGAGAATTATCTGTGCTTGGACCTTTGTGCCCATTAGACAAAGCTTCACGGAGAAGGTCTTGCGTTTGGTGCATTCCACAGTTGGTGTCTCTTTATGTGCAGAGGAAACTAGGCAGCATTGCTTAGCAACTTTGTAGCTCTCATAATCACACTAAGAAGTCTTCTCAGGACAGGAAGTTGCAATCCACAGAACTGATTATTTGCTTAGATTGTCTGTCTTTCGTTCTGTTATACCAATAGGCAGTCTGCTAAGCTATGGAGAACTTCCTTTGCCTGTAGGCTGCATGTTGCTACATCAGGTGAAAAAGTCAGGAATTTTTCCTAATGGTCTGGCCTGTTGAGCTTTAGAATATGAATTTTGTGAACACTAGTAGAAGGCCATGGTACATACTGAAGGAGGAAACACTGAACACACTGTTGTAACTAATAGAGAACAGGTTTACATATACTCGGAAGACTGACATGACACAAACCCAGCCTGTTGTAATCAGTATAATAATATGAGACCTGTTTTGGAAAAACCATAAACACGTTTGGCATATATAAACAATGCCACGTCCTAGGCGTAGGTCTCATTCGTCTAGAGTTGACTAATCACAGTGGCCATTGAACACAGTTTTTCCAAAGGTTTATTTTTTTGCGTGCCTGCCTGATAGCTCTATCCACTCTCTCACTAATTCAAGGAAGGAGTTTTTTTAAACTATATGCCAGATTTACACTCACTATGAATGCAGCTTGAATATCACAGTCCTTACATAGGTGAGTGAAAGTTGCCAGGTTTTAAGCACTTAGTGTACTGAATACTGAGTCCTAAATATGTAAATGTGTTGACTCTCTGGAGGTCTGGCTGCCTATCAAAATGCATTCTAAAGATAAGTATGCATACCAAAGTACGTCATCCAGAAAAGCCGTGTACTAATGTGAAAATACCCCCTTCTGGTCAGACAGAACAATGAACAGTCTGCACCATCTGGTGTGGCAGTCAGTCAACTTCTCTGGCCTAAGTCACTGTGGTAGTCCCATTCTCAGCTATAAAGGGTGTAGTCACAGTCCCACTGGGGTATATAGGTTTTCCCTTATATTTGGCAGGGTTAACTGGTCCTGGTCCTCAGGTGGTCTAGAAACCCCTTTGGTTCTTTAGTCTTTGAGGGATCATTAGGGGAACTCAGGCCCAACCAGTCCACTGGGTCCAGCTCATGATCCTTAATCAGGCAGGCACAATCAAGCCTCAACAACTCCTCCTGTGACCTGAGCTCTTTCCTCTCTCCATTAGTTCTGTAGGCTTCTCCAGCCTGTAGATCTGGTCATCCCTTCTTTGGGTGACTTCTCACCAGCTTGCTGGCAGGAGTTGATTTTCCAACCTGCTTCTCAGGTCTTTTATTCTTCCAGCTGCTGTGAGGCTACCAATCAGTGCTGACTGGTGGTTGCTGCATTAATTCCTTAGTTGCTAGGCCAGCATAAGGTCTGTTCGCCCTATGAAAGGATGTCAGTCATTTTGTGGAGGGAGGTAAATACATCAGTGATTTTGAGGTGCTTAGATACTAATGATGAGGACCACATAAATACATAAATAGAGCAGAATTAATATTTAATTATTGTCAGTGGCCTGGGGCTATGAAAATTAGATGTACAACGCTGCTTGCTTATGTCATTAGAAAATCAGGTTCTTAAAGTATCATCACTAGACTGCAGAATGAACACCCCATTGAAGTGAATGGGGTCCTTTCACATGTCTTCGCAAGACGTTGATTTGGGCTGTCTAAACAGGGCTCTGTTAGTTCACATTTGAAAGGTTATCACAAGGGTTAAAATATACATTTCTTTATAGTTTATGTGATTAATAGGTGGCATTTCTAAAAGCGCTTGAGGGAGTTAAGCATTCAACTCCCATGGAAGGTCAGTTGAAGTTGGGTACCTAATTTTCTTAGGCCATGTCTACACTAGCGAGCTTATAGCCCTGTGTACCGATGCAGCCGCTCCTGAGAGCTCTCCTGTTGACATCATAAAACTATCTTAATGAGTGGTAGAAGCTATGTCAGCAGGAGAGCTTCTGTGCACATAGTGCTGTGCACAGTGCCACTTATGCTGGTGAAATGTATGTTGCTGGGGGGGGAAGGGGGAAGAGGAGGGCAAGTTCACACCCCTAAGCAATGTATGTTTTGCTGGCATAGGTGGTAGTATAGACATGGCCTTTAGGCACTTTTGAAAAACTCACACTGTGTGTGTGTGTGTGTGTGTGTGTGTGTGTGTGTGTGTGTGT
>ML675603.1:63145457-63179364 GCA_007922155.1 Mesoclemmys tuberculata | reverse complement strand
TGTTTTCTGTGGGCAGTATAAGATTTATGATATCCTTAACTATTCATTTCCCTACTTTTCTGTGTTTAAGTTTTAGAAATGATAGGTGACTATGCTGGTATCACTTAGGCTAGGTCTACTCTACAGACCTATGTGGATTTTTCACACCCCTGAAAGACGCAGTTAGACGTAAATCACTTGCGTATCTCCCATCAACTTTGTAGCGTCTCCTCCGTGCGCCGTCCACACTGCGCTGCGTTCCCTTCGACACAGCGCTATGTCACTTACCGGGGTCTGTACAGACGGCTCAGTTGATCCAGAGCAATCGATGTGATGGCGGCAAATTCGCCGCCATCAGTGTAGACCCAGTCTTAGACAATGCTATGTCAAGGGGAGAGCTCCTCGGAGAGGTGGATTAACTAAACCGAGGGGACAGGCACTCCCATTGGTGTAGGAGCATCTTCATTAAAGCGCTACAGTGTTGCAACTTCACTGTACATGAAGAGCAGCCCTTGGCAGTCTTAACTGGTTATTAAACACATTTTTTGTTGTTGGAATTTCCCAGGTTTTGCCCTGCATCTTTATTTATTTTGTGTTGGTAAATGGAGACACAGTTTTTAAACATATTTTTTAAAATGGGATGGAGGAGTTATCAGTTTATTAAATTAAAGAAGTGAGGAGTGCTGACTGAACCTGATAGTGACTTCTGCAGACCTACCCTATTGAATATACACTGGATAAGATATACATGTTCATGATATACCTAAATTGAGCATGCATGCACATTAAATGACAAATGAATAACTAGAATGCAGGTTTCCTGATACCGTAGTGTGTAATCTACTGTAGCCACATTGCCCCACAACCAGGTCAATCTCTTTTTGTCTTAAGACTTGTCTACATGAGAGAGTTATTTTGATATAACCTAAGGTTTGAATTTCAACCAATATAGTTATACAAGTATAATCCCTTCCCTCCCAACTATACTGTTATTCCAGTACAAGTGTGACATTTTTCTTTTTTGCTTATGTCATGAGGGAAGAGGTTTAAACTAAACCAAAACCATGTTCTTTTCTCTACTGAAAAAAATCAAGGCTAGGTTTTGTGGAATGGTAATTTCTTAAACACTTCAAAATTACTGTCCTTGAAAACCACTTTGTGCATTCGCTAATTACAAAATTTACCTTTGTTTCAAATTTTGTTGTGTAATATAATTTCATGGGCTAGATGAAGGGACAAAGAAAACACATTAGACACTTTGTAAACATTTCCAAAAAGCAACCATTTAAGCTTTTAATCTGAAAGTATACTTAAGTCAAATTTTTTAGAAAACACACTGGTTGTCAGTGGGACTTCAAAATTTGAAAGTCTAAATAATTTTCTTTTTGACTTGCAAGGATGATAAAAAAAAATCATCTTTATGATGACAGTAGGATTGCAGCCTTAACTAAAACAACAGACGCCTGCAAAGCCTGGTCTGGAACTCTTCTCAGCTAACTTCAGAAACACAAGCCTGTACCACTTGAGCAAAGAGCAGGTCTCTGTTACTTATCATAACACCCTTATATTCTTTCTAACCTTCAATCAGCCCATAAAAAGCAGCATGGACATGCTCTATCTCATGCTCACACACACATTCAGAGTGCCTAGTCCTGCTCCTCTTGTGGTCAATGGCAAAAACTTCCCTTTAATATCAATGAGAGACATTTTGGGTCAATAATTCTCTTTGGAATATATGGTAGAGTGGCTGGGGCCATTTCTTAAATAAAATGTATTATCTTTAAACATAGCTGAGAAAATATTTTCAAGGAGATTTGATTGTATGGAAAGTTTGAAGGGGCAATAAGAAGTAGCCTAAAGGGCTACTGACCTAAAAGGAGACAAATGTTTACATGAAAGTCAACATTTCAAATGAGTTTTTTTTAATGAGCTGTAACTCAAAAATAGATTAACCAATTTTCTTCAAACTTCTCAGAAATATTCTCTTTGGCATTCACAGTGAATGTGGCAATTTTCTGGCCAAACTAATTACCCAATCCAGAGTTTTAAGTGATGCTAAAATAGGCCTTCAAAATGAGAGTCAGTTGCAACTTTAATTGTGGCAAGGCTACCACTTCTCCATTATAGATTAGTTAGAGAAAAGTGTGGATTAAGGCTAATGGAGGTCCAGTTCCTATAAAACTTCAGGGTTATATCCCCAGAAGATCCTTGTTTTGGGGTTGAGTGCTTCCCTCTTCTCCCTAGGTAGATTCTTTCTCTTGGAGAAGACTCTTCCTGCCAGGATGGACTTGTCATCTTTCTTGGCTGACAACCCAGTCTTCCTTCCAGGTGGGACAGTCCTGCTCACTCCAGCAGTCAGGCAGTAGTACTGAACTGCTGCCTTTGAGTTTGGGTTTCTCTGACCACTGAGTCCAGATCTCAAGGATCCTGCCTTAACCTGTCCCAATTCAAATGTATTTTAATTATAGCTTAGTCTAATGTGAAGTGTGATGACCATAGCTATCAGTCTAGGCCTGGAATCTGATGGATAAATTCCATCTCTTTTCACTATTGAGGTATTTTATGGAAATGGAAATGGGTATGAGAAGGTACCATATTTGGTTGTTCGAGGCAGGCTGTAGTCAAGAAAAGCATTGTCTTAGCTTTAGGGTTTACGTAATAGGAAGGGGAAAATGTCACTGCAGATTATACTAATTGCACTAAATGCTCATCTGCTAAAAGCAATTTAGGTTTTTTCCTGCTGTGCTGGGATATAGATCTCTTGTCTTCTGTACAGTAATGTTAAGCCAACGCAATCCTGAGTTGAATTTTCTGGGAAAAAGTCTATTTTTTGCCAGACAGCTTATGGCAGTTGCTAAGAACCACTAATGCAAAAGTTCTGTGACATCTATGAGGTTAGCTGTCCCACTGATAAATGTGTATTATCTTCATTAACATTAATGGGGAATTGTGTATTGTGCTAACAGAAACTAGTGTATACAGACAAAGGGCAAAACAGTCTTTACTAGTATTAAAATAACTCAGAGCCAAACCCTTCAGTCCCTATGCAGGCAGAACTCCCATTGGAGTCATTTTTGCTTTGGAGTTTTGGTAAATACTTCAGGTTTTGGCCATTAGTTTGTACATCCAATGCTATAAATCTGATATTATTTATGATTAATTTATTATTATTAATTTACTATTGTTTGTTTTGCTGTAGCACATAGGGACCCCACTCATGGACCAAAGCCCCATTGTGCTGTACAAACATAGAACAAAAGGACAGTCCCTCCCCAGAGAGCTTACAATCACAGTATAAGACAAAATACGAAAAAAGGATAGAGACAGATATATGTAGGAGTGCAAAGAAACAATGCAACTACACTGATCAGCAGGCTAGGCAGTGGTATCACCACAGCAACAGTCTAACCATTGTAAAGTGTTTTGTAGGCCTCATATCAAAGGAGTATTTTAAGGAGAGATTTGAGGGTGGACTGTGATATAGCTTTGCTATGATTGTAGGGAACTCCTCTCACTTATGAGGGGCAGCATGGGAGAAAGCACAAAAGTGCTTATTTGAAAGTGTAACTGGTAGGCAATGGAGCATGGCCTAATGGGCCAATCAGAGGTAGAAGTCAACATTTCAATACTGAATGAGATATGATAGGTGGGGTGGGGCTAGGCTATGAAGGGCCTATATTGAGTATTTAATTCTGATCTCACATAGATGGATGTGTGTTACTGTTTATTTTCTAAAATCAGATTCTACGCTTCTGTTTCAGAGATCAGAGTTTAACCCATTCAGCATAATTGAAGTTTTGGTGATATTACAATACATGTACAAGGCATTTTACTTTTCTTTCACTTATGACAAGATGACAACACATTGCATCTGTTTATCTTATCTTCTAATAAACAGGCAGATGCCTTTGGTCTCTCAAAATGTAAAATATTAAAAGAAAGCACAACTGATTATTTCCTTTACCTAAGAAAGAGTGTAAGGTTTTTCTATATTTGCCAGTTGGAAATAACCTTTTTTTTGTTTTGAAGAAAAAAAGGCAACTCAGTAGATTTTTCATTTATTTTTTTAATCTTTGTATCACTGATTACATGAAGATATTGTATTTTTGCAGGTTTTTGATACAGGAAACATTGCCCTACGTTTTCAAAGTGACACTGGATTTGAGTGACTCCATGCTGTGGTGCTCAACTTTTGCCTGATTTTCAGATGGCATGAGGTCAGTATTTTCTTAAAATCAGCCCCCTCTTTTTTTGGCTCTACTTGGGCCAAAAAAAAGTTAAGGCACCCAAATTCACTAGTCGCTTTGAAAATGTAGGCTTTTAGGCTCTATTTTCAGGCTTTATAACTGGAAACTTTAACTGGGCAAAAGCATCTTATTTTTCAGAGTATATAGTGTTGAATTTACTAAGGGATTGTTTTTAATTTTTACTTTTAATAAATGTTAAAACTATGATAAAACTAATCACCTATTTACAGCATCTTTATCATTGTATGAGCCGATATAATTACATAAGCCTAAAGTTGAAGAAAGTAGTAGGAAACAAGTTGTTCCGTGGATAGAAGTAATGACAACAGGCAGTTTTTATAAAGTAAAATGTAAACATTGGCAAGAGTTGTATAGTAGCAAGTTTAAAGAATTTATAGAGAGTAAATAAAATTGGTTCCTTCAGATTCTTCAAGATCAACTGTGCCACTGAATGACAATTTGTCTATTGACATTGAAAAGCAGAATCTGATCTTGCAAATGAGACGTTTTAATGCCATACTTGTCATCAATAAGTAGCTATGATGAGAATGTGAATCCCTGTAAGCAGTTCAACATTTGCTTCATTTGGAAATAGTCTTTGTCCTCAGTACCCAAACAACGGCAAAGAATGATTGGTGATTATTCATAAAAACAAGAAAGTAAACATGATGAGAAAATCACAACCATCTTTTATGTTAACATCATTTTTAACACAGCACTTCAAATGAGTAATTTAAAGAAATAGGAGGCACTTCATCCTGGATCCAGTCTTCCTGACAGATTTAAACTTATACGGTCACTATCAGATGTTACGAGTGGAGAAAGAGAGGAAAAGTTAAAGGAAGAACAAAAATATTCATCTTTTGATATTAGCACAAACTGGTAGATTGAAGATCAGAAACGTGAAAATGGCTACAAACATTCAGGGGAAATGAGTTCATATTTAACACTTTTGATTCTACATCTGAGAAAACCAAAGAATATTGTCTTCAAGTTGCTGAAGATGCCACCCAAGTATACAGAGTAAAGTATCACAAGGAAGTCTTTGACACTTATTCAGACAATAAAAATAAAATGAAAAAGCTGAGGGAAATTCTTAGGGGGATGTTCAGCACACTATTTAACCTCACGGGGAAAGAAGCAACACCTAACACAGTACTGAAAGTTAAAACTCAAAAAAGCTTTCTACACCTACTACCAGCCTTTTAGTTGGTGGACTGATGTTCCAGCTTTCCAGTGATCCTCAGTAGAATTCTTAGGATGATTGTAACTCTGCATTTGATCCAGGTACTACAAACATGTTGAAATGTTCACTGAGCACAAGACTTTGATTAAAATATGCATTTTGCATGACAAAAAAATCTGGCTTGATCTAATTAACAACACAGATCTGAAACAGCATGAAGAACAAAATTAAAAAATGATTCAGAGAAGTTATGGAACTTTTCCATCTCATATCCCACATGACTAATCCGAAATGAAAAGGCCATAGGTTGATCCTAAAATAGCAAAAGGAGATTGAAATGTGGTCGATGTAACATTATTCTGAGTTCCTTTCCTCTCCTAACATTTAAAATTAAAGACCTACAGTTCTACTTCATTGAAACTAATGAGGATATGCAGATCTCACTGAAGCATAATTTACAGTCACTTATGGGGTTTCGCTGCTGACCATTTATTACTGGTGATATTGTTCAGATGGAAAGAATTCCGCTTGAGTCTCAGAGACGAGACTCAATCTGCAAGGATGGCAGTCAAGAAAAAAAAATCTTTTTACTTGTAAATTGAACACCTCTCTCACTCACCAGTAGAAGTTGGTTCAATAAAATATCTTATCTCACCCACTGTATCTCTCTAGGGAAATCACTGGTGGCCAATAAAGGCTCAAGGATGAACTTACAGTTCCCTACAATGCCATTTTACAGATCTGCTTTTCAAAACAGTAGCAGACTTTAATTGATTCTTCATGTGAAATGACACTGGATGAGCCAAATGCAATAATATATTCAGGCCATAACATAAAAATAAACAAAGTTAAAAAACACAAGTCATCACTTAGGTACAAAACATAAGAAAGTGTTATAGCCAGTGGCATAATCTAAAGGCAAATGGGGAAAAAAAGAGTTTAAAAAAAATCCCCAGAGTTCTACTATTGCTGTCCTACTTGTGCAAAGAGACACTAGATAGTCAAAACTAAGAAAACGTAAATTCTTCTTACTTCCGGGGAATGAGAATCTTTTATACTGAATGACTTAATATTGTCCAACATCCTTAGTCTATGTACATCTCAGTAAAGGGCTGCTGAATTGGTTCAAGTGCATGCACTTTTAACATTTATCTGTTCCTGATTTATCTATGCAACCAAAACAAGTGTCTGGAAAATTTCTCAATGCCTGGAAAAAAAATATATTGCCCTTAGATAATTTAAAAAAAAATCTGACTGAAACTTGAACAAAGTTCCCAAACATTTACCTTTATGACTGACAGCAAGTATGTCACCCCAAAGGACAAACTACACTTTAGAATTAGAATGCTCACTGCCATAATTATAGCATAACTGCTTCAATGTTTTAATTATACTTTTCCTGGGCCATTTTGTCCTAATTACGCTGATTCATCTGTCAGCTGCTAAGGAGAGTTCTCATTTCACCTATGATTGACAAGGCCATCAGTCCAGCAGGTGGCAGACTTCAAATTCAAATGTTCTACACTGGTTGAAATTAACGCTTCATGATCAGGTTGGGATAAGAAATCTCTGCTTATTGTTCTGCACTGACTCTAGGCATGATCACCTTTTCTATAATTGAGATTTTCTGAATTATCAAATCACAGCTGCTGCAGACTCCACAGAGAAATGAAAATATCACGTTAAACACACTATTCAAGTGATTTTATCATCTTCCACTTCTGACATTTTCTCACATAAAGAATTTATTCCTGACCGCTGAATAGCAAATGCCAGCCCTGGAGACTTCTCTGCCAAAGGAACTGGAAAATATTGTGGCTATAGTGCGACCATTAATTTGAGTACAAGGACATTGAATTTCTTAATAAAAGGGAGATAAGGTGGGTGAGGTAGTATCTTTTTTTGGACCAACTTCTATTGGTGAGAGAGACAAGCTTTTGAGCTAGAGAGAGCTCTTCCACTTAGGGTCCCGGAACTCAGGCTCCAGCCTTAGCCTGATTGTCTCCATTGCAGTTTTATAGCTCTGCAGCCCAAGCCCAGGTCAGCTGACATGGGTCAGCCACAGGTGTTTTACTGCAGTGTAGGCATACCCTGTGCGTTCTCTCACTCTTCCACATGTACTTATCCAACCAATACTCAGCCCAAAAGTTCCTGGGTGGATTCACACACACCTTTAGTTTTAGGTGGGGCTTATGTCTGCAGTTAGGTGTAAACTTGCCCTTCAATTAACATATTAACCTCAATGGGGTTTTAACCCAACCCATAACAAGGTTTCACCCAGCTCATAACAACATATATATAAAACATGGAATTAAGAATGATGGTTAGAGTAGCAGCTGAGGATGATCTGTTTAGAGGGGGGAGCCAGACAATAAATGATATAATAGGCAGTGAGACCATAGCTATATTTTCAGGTGTTGGGGCAAGCAACTATCAAGGAGGTTTTGGTTTGATACAGTTTTGATTAAAAAAAAAAAGTGTTTCCGTGATTCAAAATCATCAGGTGGTGCACATTGGCTCCAATTCAGGAAAGCATTTAAGGGTGTGTGTGTGTGCTATTAAGGCAAATGCTAACACATATCTCTAAGCACAAGCAGGTGCTTAAGCACCTTTCCTTTATAGGGATGGTTCCCTGAATCAGGATCATTGTTAGTCTATTTAACTACGTGATATGACGTCTGTTGACCTTATCCTCCATTCCTCCACTTTCCTCTTGTGATTGGGTTGCGTTGTCTTGTCTTGTATTAGGCCCTTGCGCTCCAGCTGGATCCACATGGGTGAAATCAGTGAGGTTTCTGATGGCATAAGGATTTGCCCACGTGGTGCCAGTTGCAAGATTGGATCCTTAGATGATAAGCTCTTTAATACTGTGTTGTCCTGTGTGTTTGTAAAGTATCTAGCACAATGGGGCTGCAGACTCCAGAAATCAGTGTGCTCCTGTCACACCTCCTCCTACCCTTAACACTCTTCCTGGGACAGGGAGGATCAAGAGGGCTGGCTATATCACCCAAGGATTCTCCTGCTTTTGGGAAATCCGCAGCTTCCCTGTTAGAACATCTTTTGCAGTCCAAAGGGGTTGATGAAAGGGTAAAAAACCCAGCCTTTAATTATTATTTAAAAAATTGATGATCCATTGATACACCAACTCTAAGTTGGCTGAAAGATCTTTTGTATGGTCAACACCTTTAAAGCCTCAGGCTTCCTAGCCATTGCTGCCTTTGGTTGGGATGGGGTAGTTGGTGAATTCTTTCTTTGTCACTGTATATGATGCAATAGACTTGATTCAGTTGCTTGACAGGGTTGGTTGTTGAGGTTGCAGGTACCACTTAGTTCCTCTTGAGCTCTCCTTCCATTTTCATTATCAAGACTTAATGCAACTGATTGACTTTGGCTGTGCTGGAGTACACCACCCAGTGTTAGGGCTGTTTACATATTTTGGGCTTGAAACCTGTTGTTTTCTTCCAGACCTTTATGTCTGGCATCAGTAGGTTCTTCAGGCTGTACCTTTTTGGTTTTTTCCCCATGTGCTGAGGTTTTCATTTGTCTTTTAGTTTTTCTTATTTGGTCTCCAGTGGAATGGAGGAATGAAGATGGCACAGTAGCTTCAAGAAATACCATATGTTAAATGTCACTGAATAATACCATTGGCCAATGATAACCATTAGTTTCTTGTGGGTTTTGGAACAAAACATGACAGGCTCTTCCAATATGTCAACCCCATGTCATCAGATCCCAGACCTTAGGACCTGCCTGCCTCCACTAACTCTAATAAGTCCAACATGCATATTTTCAAACACATTTTGTAATAGGTGAGTTCATGGTTCTGTTTTCCCTGGAACAGTGGACAACACCACTACCACAGTGGTTTCTGCTGTCATGGTGATTGCAATCCAGAGTTCAAGGGAAAACTCTCATGTAATATAGAAGATATTCTAATTGATACATCTAGGTATAAAGATGAGAAAATAACTTAAAATTGTTTTTATAGTTTATTAACATTTAAAAAATGGAAATATAGATGTGTGCCAATCATTATTATGACCAATTTGGTCATCTCTTACTCTCACATTTTATTTCTTTTTGTCTTATAAAGCACATGCCTAATTTTAAACACACAAGTTGTCCCATGTGCTTATGTACGTTGGAGCATTATGGTCATTAATAGTATGATCTGGGCAGGGAATGTGTTTTCTGAAAATCTCTACAATGCCTAACACATTTTGGATGTTACTGGAATATAAAAATTAATAAGAATGAATAAAATACCAAACTTCTATTTGACAGTATGTTTTAGAGTAAGGTTATGGAAGAATAGAACCTATTCTAATATATGGAACACTACAGACTATGAAAGTTGTTGTAAGGCAAGTTATATTAGCATCACTGATTTTCTTTCTGGGAAGTATTGTTCAAATGGTAGCTTTTGCTAAGACTATTAGTGATAGTGAAAATATTTCAATATTTTCAAAAAGAATTTTGGAAAATTCATATATATGTATTATAACACAGTAGATATTCCCACACAGAAATTTTCCCTGAAAGACATTAAGGTTAAAAGGGTGCCTTGTGGATAACTGGATATCATTGTCAGCCCTCAGTGACAGCACTTTTCTTCAGGGTTTGAGTCCTATTCCATTCGAAAGAACAGCCGGTTTTTTTAGGCCCTAGTTTTTACCATTAAGATTGACAACTTTAACTTTACACACCATTTTTTACATTTAATTACTTTTCAGAGCTGTTTAACTTTGTCACTATGGTTTGTGAGGAGGTGGTAAATATTCCTAGTGACTGCAGAGACATTTGCTGATAATGGCCAAATATGACTAATCTCAGGCAATTTTTTATTTAAAGTCTTCCAGCAAGATGTTGTAGCCTAACAGGATGAAAACCTTCA
Source organism: Mesoclemmys tuberculata (assembly GCA_007922155.1). Classification (NCBI taxonomy): domain Eukaryota; kingdom Metazoa; phylum Chordata; order Testudines; family Chelidae; genus Mesoclemmys; species Mesoclemmys tuberculata. Next base: position 63,169,058 of record ML675603.1, on the reverse strand, counting down.
AAACTGATATTTGCCTTTCTTGTTGGAGCTAATGCCAAACTGAAAAGAAAACTGAAGGGAAGGATTGAGCTAACCTTGACTTGGAACTGAAGTGGTGTTTTCTGTGGCTTTGCATTTCTTCAGTACCTATGCAGTGCTGTATCAAAACTATTCTCTAGTATTTGTCTTTTTTATTACTTTTATCAGTGGAGAGAGGAACACAAACTATGTTTTAATCTATGATTTATTGATTTACGTGATTTATTATGACTGATATATTCTCCCTTTAACTGCTAGTATTTACCTTGAAATCTTTCCTGTGTGTGATAAACATAGGAAAATGTCTTCCTCCACATTTCAAATACTCCAGAACTGAAAATGGTTCTTTTAGGAATTTCTGTTTCTTTAAAGAAAATGTGGTTTTGTTTTTCAGTTATATTATAGATATTACTTCTGTGTTTTGTTGATGGAATATCACAGCTGTAACTCAATGGAAAGGTATTTTGCTATAAATATAGAATAAGTAACAGGGAGTTACAAAGCTATAAATATTCCAAGGGGCTCTGGCGGCAGCAGGATACAACTACAAGAAATGTAAAGCACACAGCTATTTTTAGAAAGAAAATCACTTTGCTTAGATTGTGGGAGTGAGGCCCCTTTACATCTCTATGGCACTGTAAAAGGGCCTTCAAATGAGTGTCACTCATGTAAAGGGAATTTAGTATAAATGGGAATCAGGCCCACAATTTCTTTCATGGTCTCAAACATATAGCTGAATGTGATATTTTGAAGCTGCACATATATATCAATCCTTCTTTTTATGTACTATAAAAAGCTATGTTTGATCCAGTTGTGTGTTTATTCCTGTGAGTTAAAAAAATAATATAGAAAGACAAATTTATTTCATACCTGTGATTTAAAATCAATGAAAACTCAATGAAAGAGAAGTATCCTCATTTTGGAGGAGTTTCTCTGAAATCTAGTTTACAACTAGATCTTAACACTGCTGTCTAGTATGCTAGGAAGCACATGGATGTTGCTTGAAAATATGCGTTCAGAATAAAGAGAGGACCAAGAAAGAAACTCTGCAATCTGAACACCTCCAGATATTGAGTTTAAAATGCAAACCTTCATTTAGATTTGAATTTTGCTAGCTGCCCACTCTTTCTTGGCACACACCCAGATCAGAAAAATTGTGAACACTGCGTTGTTTAAAAACTATATCCAGATTTGAATTTAGCAGCCCAAGCACATCTGTAGTTAAGGCACTTATCCTCAGTTCACTTTTCTAGGGCTTGATCCAATGTCCAATGACATCCTTCTGAACATTTCAGAAGAAGAGCAGAGCTGGTTCCTGAATATATGTCAGTTGATCTCTCCAGGGAGAATAGATGTCCACTGCTGAGAACATGCTTTTACAAGTGTTGTGTGACTGCCCAAAATAGCACAGTTTATCAGTGCTGACTTTTGATGAAATCTCAGCATCAGAATCATACATTTACTCTTCATTTTAATGCAAAAGTAATAAAATTATGTGAACAAAAATAGAGAAATGGGATTGACATGGATTTAACAGATCTAGTTATTTTTGTAGTAAGATTTTAGTTTTTGTTTTAAAAACAAAGTGTTTGGCTGTCTCTTAATTTAATTTGATTTTTGTTAAGTAAAAAGAAAATGTTCTCTTGTAAAGAAACTAAAAATGAATAAAGTGGAGAAAGTCTGCACAAATAAAACTTGAAGTCTGAGCTGCATGATGGTGGAAAAAAATGCCTTTTCATTTCTTCAACTATAAATTTAAATGGAGTTTCTAATAGAAATTCTGCAAGTACTTAACTATGTGGTGTGAATGTGCTACTGAAATCAAAGCGTACAGGAAAGGGGAAATCATTGGGGAATCAAGGGGAAACCAGTTGTACAGTTCTTGTGCATGGGTCAGAAAGATTTGTAGATGGTCAAAGAGAAAACCGAGTAAAGTCTTTGGGGGAAAAGATAAGGAAGGTGGAGGAAAAAAAGGTCAAGGAGATTCTGTTCTGCAGTTGATTCGTTGTCACAGCAGAGAATGTGAGAAATGAAGGCTTTGTCATAGAGAAAATGTGAAAGTCATGGTTTTGCTTTAAAAAAAAATTGTAGGTCACATTCTGTAATGCACAAAACAAGTTAAATGCCCAGAAACAGAAGAATGGCATTAGTGGCTGTGGATCCTCCGCTTCCTCAAAGGGTGCATGACACTAGACTGCACATTCTCAGCCGCATATTGACACCTTCACCCCTTGCAGGGGTTTGGTCAGCAGCAGCAGTGGATCATCTTCAGCTCCCTGCAAGGGTCACAGGCAATGTGCTGAAGCAAAAATGATGACACCTTTGTTCCTCTGCAGATGGCACTGGCTTCTTAGGTGAAAACAGTGACTTCTTCAGACCCCTGAAGAAGGCTAGGTAGCAAGAACTCATAGAGATCCTGAAAAAATCAAGAAGCCACATATTTCATGACTTCCATGACAGTCAACCAGACAGATATTTTTAATGAATGAATTCCAAATAACTTAGAATCATAGACTTGTAGGACTGGAAGGGATTTCAAGAATTCATCTAGGCCAGTCCCCTGCACTCAAGGCAGGACCGAGCATTATCTAGGCCATCTATGAGAGGTGTCGAATCTCCAATGACAGAGATTTCACAACCTCCCTAGGTAATTTACTCCAGTGCTTAACCACCCTGAAAGTTAGGACAATACCAAAGGCCTTACTAAAGTCAAGATATACTACATCTACTGCTTCCCCCCATCCATACAGCTTGTTACCCTGTTAAAGAAAGCTATCAGGTTGGTTTGATGTGATTTGTTCTTGACAAATCCATGCTGACAGTTACTTATCACCTTATTATTTTCTTCTGGGTGTTTGCAAATTGATTGCTTAATTATTTGCTCCGTTATCTTTCTAGGTACTGAAGTTAAGCTGATTGCTCTGTAATTCCCTGGGTTCTCCTTATTTCCCTTTTTATAGATTGTCACCATATTTTCCCTTTTCCAGTCCTCTGGAATCTCTACTGTCTTCCAAGATAATCAAAGATAATCACTAATGGCTCAGCTATCTCTTCAGTCAGCTCCTTCATTATTCTAGCATGCATTTCATTAGGCCATGGTGACTTGAAGACATCTAATAATTTGTTAGGATTAATCAAGGAAATAAATAAAGATTGAAGAGAGGGGAAAACTAAAGTTGAACAGAAATGAATGTTATCCCTGCACATGCCGCTCAGAGTCTGATGTAGCTCTTTGTTCAAAAAAAGGGCATAACTTGAAACATGAACTCTGTCTGATGATCCTGGATGGGCAGCAGAATTTACACCATATGCTGTTCTTGCTGTTGGCAGAGATGCATGTGCTTATGTAGCTTTGGGCTAGGTTACCATATTCAGCTTTCTGGCAATGATGGTTAATTTTTAATCCATACCTATGCCTTGTTGGGAATTCTTATGTATTTTTTGTCCTCTAAGCATGAATTTATTCTTACTGTTCAATCCAAAATTTGGCTTTCTAGCATTTGATTCTAGAGGTAACATAAACCAGCATAATAATTGTGATTAGCATTGTATGAGGAGTAAACATTCTTCAGATGCACCTGCATTCAGCCTAGCAATACATGACTAATATATACTAAGTCATTTTCAGGAAAAGGTGAGCATTCTGTGGATTGCAATGTGCATTTCAGAGACATAAGAGGCATGTCACAATCTAGATTTTCGGCATGCCATGGCCTGAAACCCAGAGCTTTTCACTTCACAGAGTGGCATGGCACAGCTTTCAAACTGCTGCGGTCCCTTCTGACTGTCTGTATGAGCAATCTCCATTCTGTAGTGTTCTCTACCAAGCCTATTCTGGGACAGTTAAATCAAATCGGCCTGACTCAGTAAAGATGGAACAGGAAGAATTAAATTATGTCTCTGTGCCAGAGAAGTGTTTTGCATCCTAAGGGACAATTATCATGATGGAGTGGAGGTTGGGTTTTTACTGCGGCATTTGCTTGGATTTTCGACTGATGGAGTTTTAACTGAGAACTTCTGAGGATCGGCACCCACAGCCAAAGTCAAAGGAGTGACACCAGGAAAGAATTTGCCTCTGAATTAGTTCATTCTCGGTCACTCTGACTACTCTCCCTTTCTACTCACTGCCATACACTTCTTGGGCTGTGTTGACTTCCGATGGCCTCATGTGCAAAAAGGAAGTTGCAGCCACTTTGCTCAGCTAGTCTTTTGGTGTCCTTTCCACCAGCAGAGCCTTCAACCAGGATTTCTGCCAGAGCCAAAAGAGGGAAATGTGACATGACATGAATCTGACTAGAAGAATACAATTTTTAAGCTATTTTAGTAACTTTGAGAGATTTATTGTATCCCTCCAGCAAAGATCAGCATTGATGAGATGAGATTGATTGATGTGATGAGATTACGAAGAGGAACCAAGAGGAAAACAAAGAGGGAGAGTAGTCAGTGAATGGTTTCAAAAACAAAGAAGGCATTTTTTTAATTGGATCCAGAAATGAATGTGGAATGAGGGACTTGTCTGAGAAAGGAGGTGATGCTTCCTTGTATGTATAAAAGAAAATACAGTGCCCTGATACATGTACTTCACCCTTTGCTCAAAGACGTAGGAACACTGTGACAATAATATCTGTATTATGCAAAGCGTTCACTTATGCCTTTTCTTTTCTCACCTAGCAAATGGTTAACACACTGTGATTAGTTGATGGATATGACTGAAAGAGATGTTAGAGTAAAAACCCTTTTTTAGCTGTATGTGGACATATGTGGACATAACGGAAGTTCTGGTTAATGCTGAGCTACATTGTTATACCTGCACCTTTGCAGAATTTTATGTACAACATAAAATTATGAAATACTGATTAAAACAAGACCTGAACTTGGTAGAAGAAGAAATCTTCCTATGCCACTAGCATGCAGTATAGATATGATTAGAAGTCCTCTGGAGGACTAGCAACAAAATTGCAGCAGAACAAGATCTTTCATCTGCCAACTGTATAAAAATAATAGATGTTTAGAAATATTATAATATAATATTTTATTTGGGCTTGCCCCTGCTCAAACTGGAGTCCATGGCAAATCTCCCATTAATTTCAGCTGGAGTAAGATGGCTCATGGGGCCCTTTGTAAATACGTTTATAAACTGGGCAGGGAGCAAAGTGCATTTATAGGAACAATTTCTGGCATTTTTTTCCTAATAATTAGTTTTACAATTTATGAAAGTGATTTATAAACAGATGTTCAGAAAAGCTCTGAGCTTATAAAGGGATTTATATTTTCTTAAGCTGGACAAAATCAAAGGCCTTGCTGTATGTACAGTAAATTCTTGCCGAACTTAAAGGATTTTTGTTGCTTAGTATTGGCAGTAATCAGTTGCTTTTGTCTGTCTTAGTTGTACTTAATGGACTTTTAAGATATATTTAATAGACTCACTTTGCCATGTATTGGGCTTCCAAAGTTAGTACATTTGATGATGCACATCCTGGAATGCAATTAGAAGAATTGATCAAAGAAATATGACATATCTGAATATTGTAAGGAAATCTATGGGCTCTGGTTGTACAGTTCTTCCCCTCCCTATGAGGGAATATAATATTGTCATAAGCATGAGAGCATGGCGTACTGTTAACATTTAACATTGCATATGATTTTTAAATGCTCACATTTAGCCCTTAACTGGGCTGTCAGGAGTTTTGCACTTATAGAGTCCTCTGGGGTAGCAGGAGGGCCCATACACAATCCTTTGCTGAGGTGGTTTGCTGGTGGAAACTCCCACACATAGAGCCCTCAGGTAAGGTGAGGCTGTAAATTCCCTGCACCTGGATGGAAGACAGCTCATCTGAAGACCCCAGGCCCAGAGCCTGCACGAAGAGGAGCAGTTGTTGGCCCCTCCGTCCTCTGGCAGATAGGTTTTATGTGACTGGTTCCTGACATCACCAACCTACGCAGGGAGTCGGTCCAGGGATAGAGGCCCATAGTGGGATGGCTTTTCATAAACATCTAGATCAGATGTGGTCTGTTATCTGTATCTGTTCATTTAGTGTAATTCTAGCTTTATCTTTCAGTGCATGAGGATTTTTTCTAGTAGACATTAAACCAGTCACAATCAACTTTAACTTCTCTTATAAAGTATACAGAATAAGTTAAATGTGTCTTCAAGCACTGCAGGATATCAGTGTATTTTTGGTGTGAATTATGTTTATCACAGCTTTGCTTCAAAAGCTGTGGAGCATGCCTAAAGCCCAGAATCGATTGATATAAGTTCCCGGCTGACCATATACCAATATAAATTGGTATTAAAAGACTGTCCTTCGTCCCCAGACTTGCTTTCTTACCAGCTCAGTAGTTCAAACAGTATATCCAGTAAGGTACTCCATTCCTTGTTCACAAAGGAGTATGTTCTGTATTTAGTTTCTGCTAGGGAACACTTTCATTTTAAGATTGGTCAGCTGGTTGTAAAGAATCTGGGAAGTGTTATGTCCTCAGTTACACTGAGCATGACTTCAGTGGGTGTTTTGCATGAGACGGGTGAGCAGGATTTGGCTCATGCTCTAATAAATCCCACTCAATCTTATCAAAGCTCTGGGTAGTCTCCAGTGATACAATGATTACTGGATTTACCTCTTCATTCCCGTAATGTGTGCAAAACCCTTCTTAAGGTGTCTGTAGCTGGTATCCAGACATAAAGCCTTACTGGGGAAGTGTGAATCAATTAAATAATCAGGTAGCTGTTAATTTTATGAGTTCTGAGCCTGTTTTAAAAAAAAATTGCAGGTGCTTAGCGCTGCTGGAAATGTATCCACAGTATTTTATAATCTTTCTTGAGTGAGGAAATGGAACTATCATTACTGCTTTTCCTCGGGATCTATTTTGGAAACATTTGTAAAGTTTGTGTATATGTAAATCACTGACTTACACTAGCTGAGGATCTGGCCTATAAAAATTAGATCTTATACCTTTTCTCAAACCATATATTTAACTTCATGAATTCTTCCACTTCAAGAATCTGTCTCTTTAAGCGTACGTGTTCTATTTCTGTGCTAGATAGATTTTAAAGGCCTTTTATAAAGCAGTAGTTAAGGAGGCTATAAGACATGGAAGGAGCTGATTCCGGTATAGGGTAACAGTTGCTTTAAATTGATAAAGCCAGCCCAGCCATCAGTAGAGAATCACATTATTAAAAACAGAAGACGATAGAACTTCAGTTGTTGAACAGAGTGAATACATTACATTGATCCTATGCTTTGAGGTCAAGCTTTAAATTCAGTCTGGAGACAAGGGATGGGAAATATTTTTTTTACTTGTGTTTTCTTTACGTGTTAAATTACAGATGGAATGATTGATGGTTAATGAGCTGTGCTGTAAATGCTAGAGGCTGAGAAGCTTTGGTTTGCTCAGAATTCATCGCCCTTCTTTTCTGCCATTCTTTCTTTTCACCAGACACTTTACAAATTGCCAAATTTTATCTGGTCTGGTTTTCTATTTCCCATGTTGTAATATGTATTATGCTAATGTAGGAAATGAGCCAAGATAAAAGGTCTGATCCTGTTTTCATGTGCGTTAATGGTGACAAAAACTCCCAGTTACTTCAAAGGGATCAGAATTGGGCCCACAAGGTGTAATATCGATATCTGTGCACAATTCTTAGTTAAAATAGACTGAGCTAGCCAAAGCTCATGGAAAACTAAAAAATAAGTGAAATTAACAGTTTAACAATCACCTGCATTCATAATTCATTCTGAACTATCTGAGATAACAGATGTAATTTGAAATGGGTTGAATTTTTCATATCTTTGTCATTGTGAGCCATTTACCGTAACTCACTAAAAATGGAAACTGATACTAATAGCAATATACTATATGTATGTTTTCATACAGGTTTCTCTTAAAAAGAGCCAAGTATTCTTAAATTGTCAGGTCATCCAGCCAGGGTCTACTTCTTTCAGTGCCTTGTATGATGGGGTACTACTGTAATACAAGTAATAAATAAATTAAAAAGTATAAAAATTGGAGTGAAAACAAAGCTGTGAACTGTGTATGAACAGCCTTGGGTTCAGATTACAAATTAGTTAGATCAATGACATCATTTGTTTCCATATTCCCAAAATAGTTTAAATATTTGTTAAATGATTTACACAATATTTCCATCTAAAGTTGTTGAGAATAATTAACTCCGTGTGAAAATGTAGTTTTATGTGTTTAATTAATAGTTTAAAAAAAGACCTTTTATAAAATGGATCTTTTTAATACAGCATTTCTTTTTCAGCAAAGGTATTGAAAATTAAGCTCTAATGAGGTAACATTTCTTGATACTATTTCCACTGAAATATTCAGGTAATTCTGCCAGTTTTTAACAAAACTGTCCAACGATTTAGGGTTGATACTACCGTAGATAGTTTGAGTCAATATGTTAAAGTAGATTGAAAAGGAGAAGTCATTACATCCACTACTGTGACAATTTGTTTTTGAAGGAAAGCTTTCTTCTTGTTCCTGTGTTTTTTTGTTTTTCCTCTCCCTAGTAAAGTTTCTAAATCCCAGCTGGCTAAGTGCCCAGATTTTGAAACTTTTTTGGTCCTAAGCCATCAAGGGAAATATATTTTTCTCAGTCTATGGAGCAATTTCATCTATTTTGACAGTTAGCTTGTTTGCCTGAATAGAGAGTTGTTTTGCCATCTGAAAATGAAGTACCAATGGTGTTGCTGCAAAGAAAGCACTCTGTGCCCAGAAAGTCTTTTGTGTTTTGAGAAGTTTATATGAACTTGCCTTGTTGCATGGTTACTAGTGTGTATAACACCCATGAATGCTAATGAAAGTTACATGAGTAAATAGATCCCCATGCATCCACACAAGTATACTGTCCTTTAAGTGTCCTCCTCTGCTCCTCTTTACAACACAAATCAGACTGCATTCTGGAAATGGGTTTTGTATCTGTCTGCGAGGTAGATGGGATGGCACAAAAAAGGCAAATGTTACCAACTGGAAAAATAGTGCCGCAGGGTTTAATCTTTTTATTTGTTCACTTACTGATGAGGATGATGTGCCATGTTACGAGATCTGCTTACAGTAACCCCACACAAATATAATAAGGAGCAGTAAACTCAAATCTCATATAATCAGATATTTGTTGGCAATTTGTTCTGACAGGAAACTCAGCATGATCCTTTTTATAGTGCTAGAGAAATACCTAAGTACTTTGAAGTGCTATTTTTCGGTTAGCAGTTTTATTTTCCTAGCCATCCAAAAAGTTCTGCTTTTTTTTGGTTTGTAATTGTTTCCTAACACTGCTCCCCAGTTTAACTTTTTAGCCCTTGTTAACCATTAATTTTAGAAGCTTTCAGTATTGCTAACTGGATTCATTGCATTGATTCAAAGTCAAACTTCCTCCAAGTTGCAGTGCATCATTATGAGCTTTGTCAAACCTGCTGACTTCTAAAACATAGACAAGCTGTTACATTTACATAAAATATGCTTCTAGTTTCAGCTGGAATGGGGAGGAGGGCATGCTGAGAAGAAATTAAAAAGCTGTGCAAAATGTAAACTATTTGAAATCTCAAGTAAACAGTAGTGTGAAATATTTATGAAAAAAACTCAAGATCAGAATTGTGGTGAAAAAGTAGCGAGGTGTCATAACATTTAAAAAATATTTATAATAAATGCAAACTGCAGACCTCTAAGCAGTGTAACTCTGGAGTTTCTTGCTCTGTGCTTTTAAGTGGAGTTGATTTTTTTTTTTTAAATGTTGACAGTTGATTTGTGCCTTTAGTCACAGCCCCATGTTGGGAGTAGTATGCAACAGCTTGTGCCAGTGGAACTTCTGAGAAAAAATGGGATGACTTCACTGCTGTGCTGTGCCAGCTTCGCACTGGCCAATGGTTACCAGGGAGCTGATAGCCTCCCTAAGAAATACTCCCGTCACAAGAACTTTGTAGTGGGCAGGGTGTGTAGTGTAGTGGGTGTTAGGCAACACGCTGGCTGGTGTGGAGGGGCTGGACCCACTCCATCTTGCCTCTTTGAAGTAGCTAGTTCCAGTGGTGACTCTAGCCCTGAAAGCCCTTGTACACTGAGTGCAACAGTTGCAATCATGCGTGACTTCTAAATGAGGACACAAGGCAGAAGGCTCTTTTTGCCTGCTATTTCTCCTGCACAAGGACTGGGCACAATATTTCCCAAACATGAATTAAGAGTATTTGTGTTTGTGATATGGCAGTTAGTGCAAGAGGGCCATGATTAAACCTCTTGGGTGCTACTGAAATGTAAATATGTAAATCATAATCACTGATTAATATACCATGACAGCAGCAGTGGAAGTTTCCTCACATTGCCCCCACTACATTTTCTCAGATTCTGGTGGGATTGTGAATGGGAATAGTTAAATCTCCCCCTCTGTTCACTTCTGGGCATCTGTCCTAGGACAGCTGAGAAGAAAGCTAGTTAGAACTGTTTAATAACCATTTTTGCGATGCTGACATCTGACTGTCGGACACTCCAGTGAGACCACCAAGGTATTTGACACAGGCTGCCAAGCAGCCTTTAGTGGTCAGCAAAAATTTTTGGTAACTACCATCCTGGTCTGGTTTTGAACTGAATTAGTAGGCTGAAGATGAAAGGCTCTGTAACCCATTGTCATTTCCCCAGATATCCAGGGGCTTGGGAATGGGATACCATTACGTCTGGTAATCAGAGAAACGAGTGCCTGCAAGGGGAGGGGAAATAATACACTCAGACAGATATTAGAAAACTTTTTACAAATGTTTTTAATACCTTTTCTCTGACATTTGAATTGAGGATTCTGGGTACTAAGTCTTAATCCCTTTTTAGTGCCTAAACACCACACAATCCCCTATAGCAACACACCACAGCTGCTGTCCCACACCAGAAGCAACCTTACCCAACCTTTTCATTCTGAGTTTTAAACATGCTTGAAACTCCAATAGGCCTAAGGAACTCAATCTATTTAACTTCCTGAAGACAATTTTAAGAGGCAACTTGATAATGGTCTAAGTAGGTTTGGAAGGATTAGACTTTTCATCAGTAAATGTCAGTAAACATTTATTTCACCATGCATACAGAAACCAATGAAAAAATATTTCCATAGATGATAAATTGAAATTTAGAGATAGACAAGATAAGAATAATGCGGCTTGAGAATTTGCCTTAATATGCATAAAATGTGTTGTAATGCCAGCACCTCCCCATAATTAGCCGCCATGTGAAGATTTAAAATGATAAAAATACAAAAAAAATACTTAAAAATAAATGCTGATGTTATCCATCAAAATTACAGCAAAAAATATTGAATTCTGCCCAGGCTATCTATCTATACGTACCTACACAGGGAGATATTTGACATTAATGGCCTCTTTAATCTAACCAAAAGCAAGACTAGATTCAGTGGCTGAAAACTGAGGCAAACTAAATTCATACTGAAAATAAAGTGCACATTTTTAACAATGGGTGTAATTAACCACTGGAACAATTTACCAATTAATGTGTTAGATATTAGATTTAGAGTTATTAAATCAAGATTGACTGTATTTCTGAAAGATATTCCCTAGTTCAACCATAAATTAATGGGCTTCATGCAGAAATTAGTGAGTGAAGTCCTGTACCATGCAGGAAGTCAGATTAGAACTCTCAGTATCTGTGAACATGGAATTTTCAGTTAGGCTGCTATTGTTTTAATGGTGACAATGATATCTGCTGAGAAATGAAAAGCCTTTGAATGAATCCCTGAGAAGACTGATTAGTGGGCAGAGTGCAACAGATTTAGTGACATACACATTTGCATTACACAACAGTAATGTTAATGAGCCAAATCCTGAAGTTCCTACTCAGTTTTTCCTCAGTCCTTATTCAAGACAACACTCTCATTTGCCTGCATGATGGCTTCATGATTTACCCTAATTTATTCAATGACTTGCAGTTCATACTAAAATTATTGAAATGTACTAGTTTATATGTAATGGCTACCAAGATACCTGGGCGGTCTAATCAGAAAATCCTTAATTTCTCCCTAAAATTAGATCAGAAAATTTTCCCCCACTTATTCTGGTAGTGTCCTATAAATGCCATTCTTTGAACAAGAGCTATTTCAGGTCGGGTGTATCTGAAATTACTGTACCATTAGACCATGTAGGGTAAATTTTCAGCAGATTAGATGGAACTTCCAATTTATTGTAAACCACTTTGCACAGTACAGAAAATGTACTGATATATTCGTGTTTGCTTGGAGCCCTGCATTTGAATCCTTGGATAACATAGAAAGAAGGGCTCTTCACTTCCTATCTGCTACAAGAAAGTGCATCCTAGTTTTACTGGACTGGAGATAGCTGATCCTTCAGTGAGCAAATGAGGAGAAATGGCTCTTAAAGGGTTCATTGAAGAAATAATTTTATTTACTGTCAAGAGCAAACTTGATGCATTAGACAGAAAAAATATAGAGAACTCTGATCCTTTTCTTATTAACATGGTAGGCTCATTGGTATGAATGTACATTACATTTACTTTCTTAAATGCCTTTTATATTTCATATATAAGCTTTTCTATAATAATATTGAAAATCTAACCTAAATAATAAAAGCAAGGAAATTCAACAATAAGACTGACACTTTAGGCCTGACATTGATCTCTCTTAAACCAGGAGTAACTTTACTGAAGTCAGTGGAGTCATGCTGGTGGAAAGTAGGTCTAAGTGAGATAAGAATCAGATCTGCTATCCTTAATGTACCCTATTTTACCTAGTTGATATAGCATCTATGGAAGGAATTTGTATTTGTATTACAAGAAGTAATGACCTAAAACTATGGGCAAAATTCTGACTGGCGGGTTGCCTTATATGTGCACCAAAAATGTCAAGGAACAAAATTTTCCACTCCAATTCTGGATCTACTTCAAAGCCTAATAAAAGGCCATTCTACAAGCCTTCTGTAAAAGGGCATTCCAGAGGGAGGCCTAAGGGATCAGATGACTTGATCCTTGTGTTTCAACATGCATGCCCTCTGAACCATCAACAAGTTCTATGCACTCTGCACATAACATCGCATGCTCTATACACAGATTACTCCTATTCTTTTCCTGAGAAATCTGCATGTGGATTTTGCATGGGGCCATGGTCATCTAGAATAAAAGCACACATTCAGAGTGCTTTTGCAGTGGCAATGTGAGCTAGATATGGGGTCAGTTTGATGCAGCACCAGAATCCATATGTCTGAGATAATGCAGTTGTGTACTGTTATAAGTACAGATACATACAGAAACTTTTTGTGCTATACTGGGTACCAGTGTTTGGCAAATGTTGGTAAATGTTGATATAAATATTGATATATTAGGATTGTAACAGCAAACTGAGTTTGATAATGGAATAATTTTCAGAGAGGACAATGAAGCACCATCATTGTGGGTATTACGAAGTAAGGTTAGTGAGATGAAATACATTTGGTGGAGAGAGTGGGGCTAATTTTCCACTAGCAGACTTCAGGTAAAGGAGATAAAGAAAACGTTTTGGGTTAAGACTGACAGAAATTGGAGGGAGCTTAGGAATGGAGATGTCCTTATTCGTAGAGCTGAAGTTCATGACTTTATTGTAGGAGATGGGAGGGAAGAAGTGGAGAAGAGTTCCATGTTAGTGGTGAGTCAAGTGTAAATGCAACGCATGTGATCAAGGCAAAAATAAAATGACCTTTTAAAAGATAGTATTTTTATAAATTGTTGTTTGTAGTGTTGTAGCCATTTTGGTACAAGGATATGAGAGAGACAAGGTGGATGAGGTAGTTTCTTTTATTGAACCAGCCTCTGTTGGTGGAAGAATTAAGCTTTCATCACCTGTGTAGCTCAAGATCTATACTACCAATAACAGTTGGTCCAATAAAAGATATTACCGCACCCACCCTGTGTCTCTTATTTTTACAAATGTTAATTGCCTGACAAGTTTTTCACTGTACAATGGTGAGCATTGCTTGTCATTCATTCTCTTCTCATACACAATACATCTTTAAAATGTGTGTTAAATGTACAAGATTTTATCAGTAACATAGCCACGATACTAGTTACCAGAATTATTTCATGACAAACTAGAAATTATTTAGTTCTGCATGTTGGGCATGAACCAAAGCTCACTGAAGTCAGTAGACAAACTCCCACTGACTTCAATGGACTTTTGATCATGCTTTCATCATGTTTTTAACTACTTGGACTTGTGGGCAGCCACAATTTCAGCATTTTATAAACAAGGGGGTTGATGATATGTTCAGTTTAGTTTGAATTTGGTTAACTCTATATGATTCCTTTTTGCTGCGTGTAGTTGAGAGGTTTTCTATGTTGGGTGGAAAGCCAAACTCAGGCATTTACTCTAAGATTTTTTAGAGCTAAAGTATATTGATCTTAAAAGGGGAAAATGCTAACAACCTATTCATAACATTCAAAAGAGAAAGAAATGGGAAGAAAAGATCTGAGAGTTAAAGAATCAGTTGTTCAGAATAGACTCCTTAAATCATCAGCTACTACCACAGAGTCACTGTTAAAGGATATCTCAGTTCTAAAAATGGTATCTCAGTTCTGAAAGAGCATTTTTTCTCCTGCAGGGAGAGAAAATTGCTCTCTCCATTATCAAATTTATTTGGGGCATCAAATTGTTACTGCTTCCTTCTGAGAGGAAAGTTCATATCTGAGGAATTTACTGTAAATGAAATAATCTTCTAGATGAAAGAAGAAACTGTCCTATTGAGCAATGGTATATGATGCAGGCAATTAATTTAGTAAATCATGAAGGATCTTAGATGGCATTTCTTGGTGTTTGTAAATAGCATTACTATTAGAGCATGAGAACACTCCAAATAAATGAAAGAAAAATGTGTCTGAGTTGTGATCTGGGATGTTCTTGTGATTCATTGCAAATGCAGTGCTGGCTCAGGATTTTGTATTCATGTTAAAAAGACTGAAGATACTGTGATTGAGTTTAAAATCTACTGAAAATCTTGTTTCCTGGGCTTTGTTTACATAATTATTTCCAATCTCCATAGACAGTTCTGTACTGTCTAGGTAACACACTGGCATCTTAAAATAAATGTGTCTTTCCTTCTAATTCATATACTGGGTTAGACTTGAATTCAGTGGCGGAAGAATACTGTGATGCACACACTGTAATTATAATGTCTGTTCAAATGAGATTTAAGAATACTGGATTCACTGTTACACAACACGGAAACCCTTGATGATTCGGTGGAGTTTTGCTGCACTGAGAGCACTAGATCAGCTGATGTGTTCTTTCTTTGCTAAATGGAAAATTGACTTTTTGTGGTTTATGTTTAAAAAAATAAGACGGTATTAAATGTATTTAGCCACTGAGTCCAACTCTAGTTGTAGCAAGGAAGTACTGGAGTAATTACAGTTCATTAGGAACATGTTTGTCTTACTTCACGTCTTAGAAAGGTGGAACTGGCTTCAGTAATCATAGACTGGTCCAGGATGTGTACTACAATCACTGAGAGAGATTTGCATTTGTGCAGCGCTCTTTATTAAATGAGCTTTACAGCACAACTTCTTAAAATTGCCACGTTAGCCAAAGAGATGAACTTACTGTCAGCATGGGAGATTGGCATATTACTTTAGCATTTCTTCTTTAATCTGATGCATTCCAGGTTACAGTATGGGTTCGTAAAGTCTAGCATTGGTGGAGAGAATGAACCAGAAGAAATGGAGCATTTGAGGAGTCGGGTTCTTCTCTTGGTAACGTTAGAATGCTCTTAACTGGTGGACGTATTGGAAGGGCAAGTGACTGTGTGTTGCTGCTTCTGTTCCTCTTTTACAATCAGTGACCTCAGCAACACATCTATTGCCTATCTGCAAGGGCCTTTTCTACCATGACATATTTCAGGTTACTGCACCCCAACTATCAGGTGGCGCCCAGAAAGCATTTCTGAACAAAAGCAGTTCCCCAGCCATTCATAGAAATGCATAAAAATGTGGCAAAGGCCTTGAAGTCAAGTGCAGTGTCACGTGTACGGATAACCAAAAATGTGTGGGCAAGTGGGTAGATTAGAGATTTTGTGGGAAAGTGACTGCCCATTGAATGTCCTTAGTTCCATTAAATCTTTAGCAACTCCCACCCAAGATCCCTGAGGGTATATCAGAGGCAATGTGGGGGAAGGGGCTAGGGAGGTCACCTGCTTCTTCCCCGCGTCCCTCAATTTGTTGCTTGGCTTGTCCTGAGCGTACTCAGTAACGCTGCTGAAGCTGGTTGTCCTCACTTGGCCACCCCACTATTGGCAGGCCTGGGTTGTCTTGGTCTACTCTGCAATTAAAAACCCGCAGCTGCCCATGTGGGGTGGGCTGAAGCCTGATCCGCATCATCTGTACTGCAGTTAAACAGTCCTGCAGCCCAAGCCCCACAAGCCTGAGTCAGCTGGCATGGGCCAACCTGGTTGTCTGTCTAATTGCAGTATAGACAAACCCTCAGAGTTGAGAGGTGTGCTGCCTAGTAACTGCTGCTGATCCTGAGCTAAAAGGTACATGCACTTTTAAGTCTCTCATTCATCAGCATCCCTAGAGCTAACTTGTGTTCTGTGGTTTCCATTTTCTCCTCTGTGGCTTTGATTAATTCACCTTTGATACAGTACTCTTCCTTTAATCACTCTGCCATGTCTGCTGGTTCTTGGAGTTCAGTAGCCCACCCTTCTTGTAGTTTTGGACCTCGCTACTTTGCACTACTGCCTGGGAGACACATTGCAAATTACTGAATTTTGTAAATTAACAAGTAAGCAAGCAAACAGTAAAAAGAGTATATTGCAGCACCACATGTACATTATTCAGTCATTTAACAGGCATAGTTAATTATTTGTTATATTGTAGAAGGATTGAAGTCTTAGTAACATGAGATTTAACTCTAACATTTTGCTATTAAAATCTTTGCTGAGAAATGGGGAAATACCACCATTTATTGCTATGCAAACTGTGCGGTGTGCAAATTAGCGAGTTTCTACTAGACTTGTATAGGAAAATTTAGAATCTTTCACTGCTTCTTAATAAACGTCACTGATAGGTCATGAATCTAAAATCAACCCCGGACTAAGCAAGATTCTACCTGTGCTGGCAAACCAGAACACAGTGACTGATGTTTTGCCAAAATCAAGACACATTTTCCTCAATCCACATGTAGATTTGCTGAGTGTTCAACTTATTAATATCAAAGCCAAGCTGGAAATTAGATGTAAAAATAAAAGGCTGCATATTTATGCAAAATAAATATTTAGTCAATATTAATATTTTTCCCTCCCCACCAGTGGTGAAAGAGGTGCTGATGTTTTAGCTTTTTATTCAGAGTAAAAGTTAATTATTATGCAGAAATGTGCAGCCTTCTGTGCATTCAGTTATGATATCAGGAAACTCCATGTGTCCAGGGGTAATTAGAAAGAGGCTTAAGTACACAGATCTTCAGGACATGGATGGTTTATATTGTTAAAGATAAAATAAAATAGGAAATAAGAAAGGAAAATATTAGGACTAAAACGGAAAAGAAAAGCACAAGACAACACCACAAACTACACCCTAAGCCCACTCTCACACATTTTATTGTGTTGGGTTACACAATAAGGCAAATTGTTAAAAACCATGCTCTAAAGTGTCCCTAGCCTCTGCTTGCCAGAAGCTGGGAATAGGCGACGGCATGGATCACTTGATGATCATCTGTTCTGCTCATTCCTTCTGAAGCATCTGGCATTAGCCACTGTCAGAAGACAGGATAGTGGGCTAGATGAACCATTGGTCTGTTCCAGTATGGCCATTCCTATATTCTAAAATTTAATTAAAACAAACAAAAACAGATCTCTTAAAAAGGGTGTTTTTCCTTTTAACTTCAAAACCCCATCTCCATTACTTTTCCTCAGAGGGTGGAGTGTAAGGTTGAGTGACCTTCATTCACCACCCTGATAGGCCAATATCAAATTCCTCAGTTTTTTATGATACACAAGGTGCTGTACAGAGAGGGTTCAATTGCACAGTATGCACAGATCCATGACTAGGGGGAAATGCAGATGAACATCACCTCAGGAGACACAAGGTATCCTGGGGCTGCTTGGTGCAAACAGGAGTGTAGACTGCCATTAGCATGGTGGAGATTGCTCCCCAAAAGAAAACTTGCCCTGTTCCATTGACTTGAGCAGAGTGGAGATGGAGGGCATGGACTTACATCCGACGCATCCTTCCTTGTCTGATTTTTTGGGTGGTATGCTCCTCCCAGGGAGCAAGGAATCAGAATGTTCATTTGTTTAGGACTCACCAGAAAAACTAGTGAAGACAAAAAAAATAAAAGTGCAGAGAAAAATCATCTAATGGATACATACCCTTGAAACATGTGTGTGCATTGTAAGAGGTTTTCACGTCTGCACTGAAGTGACAGAAATCACAAAAAAAAATCCTCCTCAGAAACCTTTGAGTTTTGCTACAGAAAACAGCAATGACATTGTGCAGAACATCACAGGTCCTGATTAAACCATTAATTACAGATTATGTTGGTGGGTTTTGGAGTATGGTAAATTGAGAGGGATCCCTGAGGGTCAGTTTTGAAATTCCTGGTTTCCTCTGCACTAATTTTCCCAGATCCACTCCTTGTCTCCTGCCCCAGACATATGCTGGTGCAGGAAGAAGAATAATTTCTGCTGATTGTAGAGGAAAATACTATACTACATCTTTAAGTCAAAGAAATTGGGATATGAGGACATACAGGAAAATTAAAAAGATCAGTTTTGAGCCACTTGTGAAAACCTGAGACAAAGGAATAAACCTATTTAAGTCTTTGATGCCAATAATTAGGATTCCCCAATAATTAACCATGATTCAGAACTACATTATCTCTTAAGTCCTTGATGTAGGAAATCACATTTCCAGGCATGAATTCATTGCCAGAAATGAACCCATTGGCAAGTACTGGGAAGGAAGGATTAATGGCAGGAACTCCACATTGATGGCAGCAAAAGATTAATGAAAATGGCAAGAAGCATTCTCTACCTTAGGCAACCAGTACTGCACCTACCAGAATGGGAAAGTGTCAAGCTTTGCTTGGTAGAGTCCACCTTATGTGGTTGGATTTGTTGTTCTGTGTTTTCAAATTATTTTAACTGCATTGAGAACCACTCACATCCACAGGAAGACCAAAAGGAGGTTAAACAGTGGATAAATTTTGAAACTCTTTAACATGTCTAAATATTTCTAAATGTAGTTATTCTCTACTCTTTGAAACTCAAACTACACAATGCTAATCTTTTATTCTTAAGTAACATTCTGAAACTGTTGTTTCTGATTGTCATAATATCATGGTTCCCTGGTAAAGCTGTTTATTGTCCTTTTAAATCCTCTTGACCTTTTTTCTACCTTCCTATGAATGACAATGGAATATGTTCAAACTAAAAATGGTTCTTACATTTTCAAAACTATATGTGGTATAACATGATAGTTAAGTATTATGATTAATTGTGATCAAGAAGAGAAAAAGGACAGTGATATGCAAAGGAGGAAATTATACTTTTCTGGAAAATGAGCTGTTTGATGTGTTCATTGGCAGACAAAAATGATTAATGATTCAGATGAGATGAAGCTAGATGTGTATGAAAGACAGAAAACAAACTGTTCAGATCAACTCATTCTTTTAAAGAAAATAGAGAAAATAGAAAACTAGCATTTTTTCTATAGACAGCTCATGGGCACTTTGCCTTACTGGTTCAGTAAACAAACTCTTTGAAGTTTTGGGGTGATTATTTGTCTTTAGCTATATTCATATTCATACAACCCCATAAGCCTGCACGGGTGCGGCTGAAGGCCCTGAGTTAAATTGCAATGGTTAAACTTATTTGTGACCAAATCAAATAATTACAGTTAGGTATAGCCTGATTGGAGTCCTGAGAAGAGTAACAAAAAAGATCAGTTATGTACATTACATTACATCCTTCCCATACCAGTGTTGGTGTACAAGGCAGAAACTGGTCTCTTCCATTCCTCTGTGTCATTTGTTGTTGCTTCCGTCTCTTTTAGGGTGTTGAGATCAACTGTTCTGTTCTCCCTCCAAAGGGTACTTCTTAAGGTTTCTCTTGGATGCTCTCGTTTCCTCACACCAGTTGGTTTTCACTTGACAGCTTCATGTGGCAGTCTGTGTGTCAGCAACCAGAGTACATGTCCTAAATATGTTCAGTGCTTTCTTCAGATTCTGGTGAAAACAAGCTGCTGGTTGATAATTTCTCAGATATCTTTGCTGATGCCCAGATTTTTCCAGCCCATGCCCAGAATCTTTGGTAGGCACTTATTTTTGAAGCCATCTAGTTTGCTAATGTTTTAGTAGGTCTCCAGCTCTCGCAGCTGGATGTTAGTACTGAGATTGTTTGAATTGAAAATTCTCAGATTTGTTCTGGTGTTCTTTGATTTCGATCAGTTAAGTTTAGTCAATGCTGCGGATGCCATTTCTGTCCTTGATGTCACTTCCTTCTTAGGGTCTCCAGTTAGCTAATGTGATAGTGCTCAAGTTGGCAAACTGTTCTACTTTCTTGATATTTTTGCCTTCTAATGTGATGTTTGGGTTTCAAAAATATTTGTTTTATCCTAACTAATTCTGAGCCCTGTTTGGCCTGCTGTTTTGCCAGGTTGTCTGTTTTTATAACTTTTGGGGGATATCGCTCAGTAGGACACTGTCATCAGCAAAGTCTAGGTCTTCTAAAGGCATTTGAACCATAAGAACAGCCACACTGGATCAGACCAATGTCCCATCTAGCCCAATATCCTGTCATCTGACAGTGGCTAGTGCCAGATGCTTCAGAGGGAATGAACAGAATAGGACAATTTCTAGTGAACCATCCCCTGCCATCCAATCTAAGCTTCTGGCAGGTGCTGCTTTAAGGAGACCTAGAGCATGGGGTGCATCCCTCACCATCTTTACTAATAGCCATTGATGTTCCCATTAGATAAACTTAACTAATTCTTTTTTGGAGCCAGTTATACTATTATCCTTCACAACATCCCCTGGCAATGAGTGCCACAAGTTGACTGTGCATTGTGTGAAGACGTATTTCCTTTGGTTTCTTTTAAGCCTGCTGCCTATTAAAATTTCATCGGGTGACCCTTAGTTCTTGTGTTATGTGAAGGGGTAAATAACTCTTCTTCATTCACTTTCTCCACACTATGCAGGATTTTATTGACCTCTGTCACATGCCCCTTTTGCCATCTTTTCTAAGATGAAGAGTCCCAGTCTTTTTAATCTCTCCTCAGATAGAACCTATTCCACACCCCTAATCATTTATGCTGCCCTTCTCTGTACCTTTTTGAGTTCTAATAAATCTTTTTTTGGGATGTGGCAGCCAGAATTGTAGGCAGTATTCTGGAAGGAGGGATTGCTTTCCTCCGCTCCAGCTTGATGTTCTCTTTCCCCACGAGTTTCATCCTCCCTAACAGCATCGAGGTTGTCAGACGGGGGAGGGAACCTCTCTATCATATCCCTGAAAGCCTCCTCTGTGTCTCACTTAGTTTTTCCAGTTTAGCCACTCTGGCCTTAAAAGCCCATATTACATCTCTGAGGACCATGAGTGGGTTGCACCGTATGCACACATATGGCACCTGCCCACAAGGCAGGTAATCATACATGTTGCATGTCGTACAATAAACTAGATAGCCCCCCTTGCTGCTGGGCTTCTGCCTGCATTGTTTTGACTTCTGTAGGGTTGTTTTTTTAGAGGTTATTGGCCTAAGTTTAGAGTATGTTTGTTAGGTGTATTTATTGGGTCTTCTCTCTCTCTTTCTCCTTCCCAGCTCCCCCCAGCAGGAGCCCATGTTTCTTTTCTAGAGGGCTTTTTCTAGTGCCCTTCTAGTAGTTAGATTATAATACTTCAGCCTCTTCCCCCTGTTGCTGAACTTTTGCTTCAGTAAAACTTTACTTACCTTGGTAGTTCACTCTGTCTTGTGCTCATTTTGTCATGCATCTTTCTTTCTGCTCAAAAGCTTGCTATCTGCCCAGGCTATACCATTGTTTGTATTGCTAATACACTTTTTCATTATTCAATGTATGGCACTGTCAAATGGAGTCTAGAGAAGAGTAACAAAAATGATGAGTAGGTTTGAGGAAATGTTTGAGGACAGATTGAGAGCTAAATAATTATATTTCATCTAAGAGAATGGTGGGATCAAGACCATGATAACAGTCTAAGCACCAAGGATGGAGGGGAATTATTTTGGATGTTGTGCTGGAGTATAAGTGATATGAAACTGAAAAAAGGGGGGAAATGATGAAAGTCAGGAAAAGCTGCATGCTGTTGAGATGTAGTAGGCTGCTGAAGTCTCCGCCAAGGATAGTGATGGAATAATATTCCAAGAAAAGTGGTGGAAACCCATTGGTTGGGTCGTTTAAAACTTGACTGGGTAAAATACTAGAAAATGTCCTATGAAGACTAAGGAGCAAGTCTTGTGGGAGATGGACTGGCTGAGCTATCAGGCCTTTTCCACTTCTCACTTCTGTAATTCAGCAATTTAAAAATAACATGTTAGAGACCAGGTCTAAGAGTCCTGTTGACTTCAGTGGGCATGGATCAGACCATAAAGCACTATTATTTAAAAAAAACCCAAATTATCCCACAGTTTGGCTCTGGCAGGAGCAAACTGTGTTATAACTTGCTTCATCCACAACTGAGTTTAACAGTGGCTGGTTTTGTAGACTGTGCCGTTGGGTACAGTCAAAGAGCGCTTGCTCACATCTACTTGGGGAGCCAAAGAAAAACTCCCCCAGCTGTTTTCTTAGTCATTTTCTTTTCCCTGACTCAGAACATCTGGTTACTGATTGCTGGGTAAAGATAATTAGCCTTTAATTATCAAATTGTATTTTCATCTGTTCTACGTGCTCTGAGACTTCAATCACTAACAAAGAGTAGGGAATCAGCCCTTCCACAATGGAATTAACCTTTTGCTTAGCAATCATTCTGGACATGTCCCACATGGTGTTGCACTTCCAGTGAAGGGAAAACTGCTTTCTCTGCAATGAATCTGCATAGTGACTGGTTATATATTGTGATCTGGGTAGTTGGTCCCTGTTTAGGTAGTGACAGTGTGCACATGCTCCATGAAATATAATTTCTCTAATCTTTTTTTTTTTTTTTATGGCAGTGATGTTCAACTTTGGGAACTCAAGAGGTTTGAGCATACAGATTACTTAAATCTTTAATAAATTGTGTTATAAAGTCAAATTATTCTGGCATGTAGTCCATTATTGGAAATTAATTTACTGGAAACTGATGATAAGGGAGGATTAATAGCAATGACATTTTTCTTGCATTCTGCTAATATAATTATTTGCAAATAATTATATGTTTAGTTATTGAATTCTAGCTACTTCTTCGCACAGTGGAAGATACGGACAAAGATGTAGCACCTGTGGCAAGGAGTTTACTATCTAAAAACCAACAAAAAAGAATACTCTTTTAGAGCATCATTTCTGGATTTTTGGAAACCTTGTACACTTGAAGAAGGAACTGTAGAAGGCTTACCCTTCATTTTGCCTCTAAATATTTTGTTATAAGAAAGGAAGTTATATACGGCGCTGGTGAGACCCCACCTGGAATATTGTGTGCA